>BOPP01000001.1:1891498-1905135 GCA_017312745.1 Gryllus bimaculatus
ATAATAATAATAATAAACTCCCTATTGTCAAAATGTACAGTAGAATATTGGTATCAATTTCACGATCATAAGACATCATTCAGTGTTGGCTTTTAAATAACAAATATTATTTTATATGTATTGGTATTTTTTCAATTTTGATGGAAATTATTAATGTCGTATACCACCGAATCTTCGTTTTGTCTGCTGAATTTTCGTATTTTTCTATTATTGTTCATTCACCCCTAAAGTTTAGAAAAAAATTTTTTGCTTTTAGTTCATCAACTTCATGATACACTAGAAACAATTTAAAATGTGCTTACATTATCAATAACATTAATATATCTGTAATTGCTTTTGCACAAGAATTTTTTTACTACTGTTTAAGAATAAATACATTATGTCAAATGAAATGCTGGTGAATAGTTATTAAAATGTCTTTCTGCGGCCACCATGTCTCTTACCCATAATTTACCAGGGTGATCGAGGACTCGCCACAGCATATTAAAATTCAATATCGTAACTAGATAAGCTATCGGAAAGGACCTTCCTTCTCGGTGGCTTAGGATCCTGAACGCCGTTGAGCAAAGTTCCGAGCCCAAGTTAATTTAAACCTCTTAATGTCTTGCAAACTTTTGAAAATGGAGATCTTGCGCCATCATCACTTCGCTACACGTTTTATCTACCATAAACTCTTGTCAGGCTCTAAAATTCATAATTTTTTTTGTATGAACTGCAGGCTAGAGGAGTGTATTGTTTATGTAGTACCAGGAAGGGTCCGAGTTTACTAAGTGAAACTTTTTTTTGAAATTAATTTTTTTCACTCTTTTGGAGAAACGCATTGCAGCTTCCTTTCTTATTTACCTTGGTCTAAATTGGTATCATAAATTTGTGTGCAATAGTGAAACTAGCCTTTCACTAGTTTTCCGCGGAATAAAAATGGTTTTATATTCGAGCTCGTACAATAATAATTATTGTATGCGTATTTTTGATGTTTAATTAAGGCTTTTTGTTTCACAAGAGTTATTTTGTAAAAAAAACATACTTGATAATTTTGGATTAACTGAATAGAAATCAAATGGACAACTATTCCAACAGTAAAGTGTGTCAGGACTTACAAACATAATTTTCTAAAATTTTTAATGGTCGTTACCTTGCATCAGGAAATGGAAGACGATGAATAGTTTGTGTAGTAATTTTAATGCGTCTTTTAGATGCACATCACTTTTGTCAGGGTTTAGTTTGGGGATGTAACCCCGTGAATCTGCGAAACGAACTGACGTTAGACAATGTTCATGCTGGAACGAATAGGACCTACTATGTTGAATTACTGGTGCGTGCGAATGGTTTGTGTTTGCACGGAATGTCCAGCTTTTTATGAGACGAAGATCAAAGAAGCGAGCTTCAGCATGACGACCTCTCGCGAACCTAAATTTACTTTTGCATCTTGGGAAGTTTTTCCTTCTGGGATCCTCCTGGCGGAAGAGATAAAGCTGCTGTAGTTGAAAACGTAATTTATTGCGCATATTGCTCTTTAATGGAAGCGTTTTGGTCGCAGCAATAGCCAGTTTCCAATTTATTCTAATTTTAAAGTAAAATAACTTGTTCGAAACTATATTATTTTCCTATTTTCCGAACAAATCCATACAAAATAATTTGACAAATTGTAGCATACACACTGCTCAAGAACAACAAATAAAACTCTCTCGTACAGCACTGCAATAAATTGAATATTGAAACAAAACGTCTTCAGAAATACAGGAATTACATAGTGAAGTATATTTACGATAGAAACGGTACGGTATGGTTGCCTACCTAGAATATAAAAATTTGCGGCTCCATAAAGCAACACATGAAAAATAATATTGATGGATTTCTATTTTTAAGACAAAATCGAAACTATTTCATTGTTTTTGAATCCCCCCCCGTTTGTGGATATCAAACAAAAGCAAAGATGCTTCTCCTTTGGCTGAAGGCTTCCTAGTTTTCTTTAAATTTCTGTGCGCAGAGAAAATTAGTAATAAAGACTAGTGGCCAACAGCAGCAAAAATACTGAACAAACTTCTAGAAAATGGTTTTCTCATACACTGTTTAAGAACAACAAATAAAATACTCTGTAATAACATTGCAACAAATTACGCAAATAACGATGTCTACTTGGAATATTCTGTAAAGGGTCAAGATGTTCAGGTACACGGATTTTTCACCAAACGATTCAGAAGATAAAACCTCATCAGTTTTTGTTATTACCTATTTTTAAGTTATTTAACTTATTAGACAAACTTCGATTTTTAAATGGAACACTATATGTTTTTACGCACACAGAAATGACTTGAAGACAAATTTATCAATACAACATATGTTACCTTTAATGAATAATTCACAGCCCAATATAATAAGTAATATGACGTCTTATGAAAAGCAGTACGTTCATGGCGTGGCACCAGGTAGCTCAGCTTACTCCAACCGCAAGATGCAGGACACTGCAGGGACTTTGTCGAACACATCGGTTGAATTTCCGTTTTACCAAACGTGTCGGAGAAGCACTCTTATGCAAATACGATCTTTCAAGGAACTGAGTTTTTATTTCGTTTAAAAAAACTCAATCGAAGAGACCAGGAAATCAGCGGAATATTATAAACAGCATCATTCATCAGGCTCATTAGAACATCTTAGACCTGTGTCACACGAGCGTTACGCTGACGAGCGTTTGACGCGCGATGAGTAACGTGCGTTGTAGATTAACGCTGTTTCTCATGCGGAAAGGCCAAAGCGCTTTTGTCATTTCGCATAATTAACAGTGTTATTCTACGACGCGCGTTATGCATTGCGCTTCAACGCAGCGTCCGTATGCAGGGGCCCTTAGATTCATAAAAGGTGCATTATTCTATAATGCTCCTTTTATGGGAGGATTTATTAAAAGAAGCATATTTCTATAGTGCTAGCCTAAGTGTCGTAAGTACACTCCACAGTAAACATTAAGGCGCTGAAAATCATTGGGCGTCAATTCGCAAGGTGGTCCCGCTGTCTCCTTTGAACGGCTTCTGGAGATTTTCGAAAGGCAGCAAAAATACAGATTTTTTTGTACTCCACTTTAAAACTCGTGCTATACACAGGAAAAGGCATTCAGTTGTGTTGGAAGTTCTTCAGTAATAGAGACATTAATAAAACTTTTTTTTAAAATGGAACAATTCAATTTATTTCCACCATTTCTTCTATATTTATTTATGTACTCGTGAATTTACCTTAAACCATTTATAAAAAGATACACGTTTTTCTAAAAATTCGATGTTGATAATAATAAAAATGTTTTCCAAATTTCTAAAAGTTTCGAGGTCAACGTGTTGCAGAAAAGACGCCACAGAGTCACAAATTCCTACTCTGTGCACCCTATTCATTCACTCTCTGCATGCGACAAATTCATTTCTTGCAATTACTAAACCTCTTCCTTTACATTTATGTATCGCGGTGTCGTTTGTCTTTTAGATATCGCATTATGCGCTAGATATCTTATGCTGCTGCCTTTTGAAGAGGCGGACGATAGAGGTCGTGGAAAACTAGAGACGCACTCACATTGCAAACTTCAGGACCTCCAATAACACCGAATTTAAAACTCATACATGCTTAAATTATTCATAAATCAATTAGAATCTGAATTTGTTTTATTAAGACCTTTATACTTGCGGAAAAAATATAGATTCACAAAAAAGAAAGTTAGTGCGATATCTACAAAATATTTTTTGTAAAAGCTAATAAATACAACTAATTAGCATCTATACCCTCAATCATTTGGGAAAATTTCACTTCAATATCTTGAAGCGTTTAGAAAATATTTCAGGTGAATGTTTATTTTAAGACAATATTTTAAGAAAAATATTTTTTACGAACACTGCGATAACTTTGTGTGGGATATACTTAGTGTTTAGACACACACAGGATGACTTTTTCCTGCGTTTTTAGAATATGTAATAAATTGCTCTTCCAAAACACAAAACATAGATAGCAAATATTAATGGTGGGAAGCCTTTTCCCTGGAGTCTTGGTGTTACATACGTAGTCACGTACAGAGTATGAGAATTCAATTGGTTCGCAAGAATGAGAGTACGTGGGATGAAGTATTTTTGTTTTTCAGACAAAATGGAAACTTATAATTGTTTTTGTATTTTACCAGAGTTCCTGTATATTTAACTAAAAATAAACTCCTCATAAGGCTAGAGTTTGCTTATTGTCCTTTAATTTCTGCGCACAAGCAAATTAGTAATACATGTATTTTTCGAGTTTCTGGATGTTATGAAACCAAAAACACCATTCACTTGGCTTGAGGGTGCATAGTTGTCTTTCCATTTCTTCGCGTTGCAAGTAGTATTGCAGAAAAACTCCCTAAAATTACATAATAAAACGGTTCAAATTTTTATCCTTTCGCCTACTTTCTTTGGTGGTAGTTAAATTACGTCACCGTCTACACGAGGAAGCTCAGTAACGTCTTCGTAGATGCTGCCGCCGTCCATACGGCGTCGTCCCCGCAGCTGCGCTACGTCTGTTGGAACGCTCTGCATTAAAGTCAGCGCGAAGCCCAAACTGCTTGCGGAGGCGAGGTTGGCTGGCTGGCCGGCCGGCCGGCCGGTCGGTCGGATCCAGGATGTTGTGCTTGTGACGTAGGAGACCCAAAGGCAAAAATTCTCTCTCTCTCTCGCATGGGTCCGGTGCAAAGCGTTACCGTTTGTGTTACTTCCAGATTTAAAACTGCTGCAACGTGTCGCGCTCGTGCCGCAGACCGAAGGGAGAGGGCTTTCGCTCGGCCGCCTGGCTGCGCAGGCGGGAGCGACGCTCTGGCGATCTACGCCTTCGAAGTTGAATGGGGTGTTGTTACAAAAAGTTCAAGGTTGATTGGTGCCGTTTTTAAAATCGTGAAGCAATAATTTAAAGCATACATTTTGACTGTAAAAAGAAATCTGGCATTAACCTGCATTAAAATTCCGATAAATAAACTTTAAATTTAGTTTCCTCGAAATTTTGAATTTTGTAACATGGCACTTCTATCAATGCTCTAAATTATTGAGCCTCAGAAATATTAAAAAATTAATTAAATTATTCTTGTCACTCTCAAAATTAAAATTTAGCAGTAGAAATTAAAAATGTATTAATGGAAAATATAACAAGAGATCTGGAAAATTTATTGTAGGAATTATAAAATATTATGTTATTAATATTTTTTTCTTTAGTAATTGAAATATTTTCAGAAAAAATTGCTTGTAAATATTCTCACAAGCTTTCAAATTGTGATAAATCTAACGCTACCGGTATATTTATTTTCAATATATCTTTATTTTAATTGTAAAATTATTTTACTTTACATTCTGTAATAATATAATTGAGTTTTTAAATCTCGATGTTTCCAATGCGTGGCCACTTAAATTTCCAGTAGAATTTAACTGATTATTTACTGACTCATCCAAATAACTTTTAGGAAATTCACATTTTTTACTGTGTGCAATAGAGTTTTTGCAAGCAAGAAAAATGTTTTTGAACTTTTCAGACTCTTATTAAAGAAACGCTGTGTACGTACGTAAGTAGGACAAAATCTGTTCCCGCTAATGAGAACTTAATATAGTTTTTACAGAAATTGTGTTTGTTGAAATCATGGGAAAATTACATATAATGTTGTGCTTAACTATGAACTTCAAATAGAATGCTTTGTTTAAAGTGTATTAAGTACATTATTTGACTGACGTAGTATAAAGAAAGTATTGAAAAACTTAAAATTGCAGAGCGCTACGAGTTTTTACAACATTTAATTCAAATATCGTTCGATTAACGTATCTTCTCAAAGTTATAAGTAAATTTTTATATGTAAATAATAGTTTTTAAATTTTCACTCATCCGTATTGACGCATTATATTCTCTATAAAACTCTTAAGAGAATCGTCAGTTGAAGTATCACAAAGATGAATAGTTCTAAGTTCTAAAAGGAGGAAGCTTTTAAATCTTATCTTACAAATTTTGTGCTTGAAGTGGCCACTATTGGCACCATTACCCAATTATTGCCTCCTAGCAATAACAGAAAAACAGGTTTATAAAATACATTAAGCAGTAATATTTAATTCTGATTTTACTGTCGCACAAAACTCAGGTACTACCACAGATGTCTATTTGACTACTAGCCATCCTAAAGGTATATATAAATTTTAACTGCCACAAATATGTTATAAATTTCTTTGTATTTCATCCTATTCATCTTTCTAAAAGTGTAAATAGGTAGTATTGTTTTCTTACATATTCTCTCTGGTTAATTTTACAGTTTTTTTAAAATTTAATATTCGTGTACATCGTATTTAATACGTATTCGGGTCAGATCTTATGATCCAGTGAAGTAGGAACACACCGCTACCTCACTACGTGTACTCCAATTAGAGGATTAATTATTAAAATTGTGCACGCGGCCGGAAACACAAAACACTCGCTCGCTTCCTTCCCACGTCGTGCCTACTGTTCTCCGCTCGCCCTTCCTCCGCCTAAAAATGGAGGGGAAGGACCGTGGCAACGCCGAGCGCTCTCCCTGCGGTCCCTCTGACCGGGAGGTCCTAGGTTCGAGTCCCGACCGTGGCAGGATTTTCGACACTGGCTATGTCGAAGTCAGCCTCTGAGTGAAGGAGAATTCTAGCAGCCGGCTACTCTGATCCGTTGTTTTCCGGCACCAGGCGTTGATCAGCACCAGGCGAATGACGGAGCAGTACCCTAACAAATGGGCCACGGCGCGCGATCTCACCTTCCTCTTCTTTGTCCTGGCCTCACCCCTTACACATACACACACACTAATACGCACTACACTACCACACATGCCGGGAGACCCCACTGGTGGGAGATACCTGATTAGGGAAAACCCCGCTAGGTTGGCGCCGGATCTCGCCATACAGTGAGGGAAAGGTAAACGCCCCCTCCTAAGCAAAAAACATGCATTACACTTATGGGAATAATGACCCTGGTAGTTGACGTGCCCAGAATCACTAATCAATCCAATCAATCAATCGATCGACCGAGCGCTCTCCCACTGACGCCTCGCGGACTTGCGATGTGATTGCCGTGTGTTATTGATTCCGAGCGCGTCAACTAACAATGTCTTTGTTTCTGTAAGTGTAGTGCATGTTTTTGCTCGGGAGGCGGCCTGGTTTGTCAACCAGGTATCTTCCACCAGCGGGGCACCGCCGAGGCCGGGACGAGCTCCAAGCTCCCGACCGGCCTCCCGCCAGGTGTGGAAATGTAGTGCATGTTAGTTTGTGTGTGTGTGTGTGTGTGTAATGGGTGAGGATAGGACAAGGAAGAGGTAGGAAAGATCGCACGCGGTTCTTCACGTGGCCCGTTTGTTAAGCATTTACCAGGTATTGATCGGAGAAACTTCCGATTAGAGAAGCCGGCCGCCAGAATTTTCCTCCAGACCTTGTGATGTGGTCAAACAGAGAAGTCCTGACAGGGAATTGGAAGCTCCCGCCAGGGTGTCTAGATTCCCGGTTGAACTCGCATCGCTTGCATACAGGAACAGAGGGGATGAGGACTTCGGGTCTCCCGAGTGAAACAAACCCGATGTCCCAGCTGGATCGTTGGGTTCACGGTGGCAGTGCCCAATACTAATCAATATTGAGGAGGATATATTTGTTTCGACGCCGTGAGTGACAGAGACAATTTCGCCATCGAAATAGCAAAAAGGTAAGGCTCGAGGTAGAGAGGCGGCCTTGCCTAGATTATGAGTACGAGAAGGTTTCATTGCGTCCCGGCGTATCCGATTACCAGCTCAGCACTGTACTACTACACCCGGTGAGGATAAGAGTAAATGCTGAGGTGACCACCCTGAGGGCGTGGTGACACTCCCTGGTAAAGTAATAGTTGTTTAGAACGGTAACCACACAAAGTTATATTAGTGAGAGGCAGAAGATGGCCGCTGCGGAGGCATATTCGTACCTTGGGGCCGGCGGGGCTGGCTGCGCGAGGAGGCAATCGGCGTGCAGATCTCTGGGCGCCGGTCATAAATCCCCCCGACAGAACGAGGACGTGAGCGATGACGTCACGGGAAAACAAAGAAGCGCGAAGCTGCGTGCCGAGATCGATACTCGGACCCTCACTTGTTTACTCGTGTCGAGTCAAAGACCGCGATGTAATGTCTCTTGAATTTTGATGTTGTTAGACAATTCGGATTCATGTCTATTTCTTGAACGTGTTCAACTATTTTCTCACAAATATTGAAATGAAAGTGATCATAAATCCTGTGTGGATTTCAATTTTTATTTCCTCTTTCATCGTTCATTTACTCACTTCGTCAGAAGTTGTCGTGTTCTGTTAAAAAGTACATTAATTTTGGACCTGCCTACTACGATGACGTAAACTTGGATTTCCCATTTATACGAACTATTGTTCTGGATGTGTTCTTTAAAGAATCGTTTGATTACTACTTGGAAGGAATGCATTTCTATCCTCATTCTTTATGTAAAATTGGTAATGGCCATCAGATTAATCAAAGCACTTCCTTACAAATAAAGTGATTCATTGGCTAAAATATAGGAACTGCATTTCTTCGCTTACCAAACAAGATAGGAAACAAGTAATGACTGTGGATAACTCGTTAATTAAATTTTAGTTGTTTCAGATAATATTCTCATCAAGGAAGGTAAAAAATTACCGTTCATGAACTCGGGTGAGATGCTTTACGAGCAACGACGGGAATTTGTTTTTGACTGACATGACTTTTAATGATTCAGTAAATTAGAACACAGTTACATTATATTAAAGTACAAGATTAGCATACTTGTAAATCTTGAATACTAGTCAGTCTGTTCTTCTTTTCTATGTTTTTGCTAACAACCACAATTTTTTAAGAATGTGTCTGCATGAAAAGGTTTGCTTTCTGCTGAGGTTTGACCACAATGTAATTTGCATACATGCTATTTATACCAAGTAACTAGAATACCGTTACTAAACGCATAAACGATATTGATTAGTGGTTGTTTTGAACAAAGCGAATGAAATCATTAGAGGTATTTGCAGTTAGTTTTTGTTTGCTGAAAATGTGACCGCACTTGAACTAATGGAACTTGTAATTCATTGTGTTTTACCATCTGTGTGAATACAACTTTCCGAAAAATCATTGGAAATTCGCCCTAATATTTTCATTAATCTCTATTTAAATAACTGCATTAAAACTAATTAATATGAGATTATTGTAATTCTTGTAACACAAACGTGAAAACATAAGAACACATTCAAAATAGAGTACGTAATAATAGAGACCATTTGACTTACAGATTCATTCATTGAATTTGACCAGTGATGTTCTTGGGATAGGCAGCTGGGACAATTTTTCTCAAGATCTGCTCCGATCTGCTAGGATCTTCCAACAAATTATCTATTTGACACAAAGAACGCTTAAAATTGAGTAGGCTTCCAGAAAAGCAAGCAAATAAATGTGTTGTCAAAATTATAAACTAACTTTCTAAAATTATAGTTTGGAAGAAGATGAGATATCAATAGATACATTAAAAATAACTTTTACGTTTTTATCTTATTTTAAAATTGTTTATGTATAAATTAATTTAATGTATACGTGAAGGCACCAGAACATCGTGTTAATCTATATTTCTGTAATTTTTACCAGACCGAGAAAAAGGTTTTTGTAAAATAAAATGAGTTTGCTTGAAATATACTTCTTGCTGTTTTATATAGCTATACTTCAGTTCTATAAATGTTTGTACAGATTTTGGATCTTAATTTTTCTTGTTGTTGTTATTTGATTGAAATTAGAAGTTCCTGTTTTTTCAATGAAAAATATGGATTAAAATTAGGTAGTTCCGAGTTCTTCATACATTTTCGGTAATAAAATATATAAGAAATTTATAAGTAATAATGTATAGTAATAAAATATATATTTATAGTAATAAAGCATGTAATTGAGAGTATTTAGCGCGTATTTTAGCGTGCCGGAGCACTCCAGATCAAGGGGATTTCTAGTCAATTTGGTTTGATAGAGCGGATTTATGTATGAGAGCATATCAGTTGAAGCCAATTTGATTTTCAGTAGAACTTAATTTGTTTTGGGTAGACGCTTCAGTTTGTTCTATTTATTTCCACACCTGTCCCCAAAAGCTCCTGTGATTGTGCTTCGTGCACTTGGGGCATAAAAAGAAAGAAAAGTGCAGGCTGTGGTCGCCGGTAACTCGCAGCTGTCGGCGAGTGTCTGTCCAAGCGCAAACACTACTATCTCCCCGCTCCCGCCCCCGCCCCCGAGATCCAGAAGCAGGTCTGCGATGGAGGGCAGTAAGAGGGGCTGCGGCACACGTGTGTTTGGAGGAGTGATAAGGGGGAACGAGCGAAGGAGGCGGCAGATGGCGGTGACCTTGATAAGAGGTGCTGAAGCGACTTGGACTGCATCCGTTAGTTGCGACTATATTTGACCCAGTTCAGAATAAATTGATCTGGTCCGACGATTCCCTCGCATGATAAAACTATAATATGTTGTTTGTATATAATAATGCATAGTATTAAATATAAATATCTTAGCTTGTTAAGCATTTCCCGAGGAATTTAATGTCAAAGAATATCAGAAATAGTTTGGTACTGATATTGAGAGATTTTTTCTGTAAGACGTTGAATAACGATATATATTATCTTGTGGTTACGTTCTTAAACAAATTTCAGTAGAATAGAAAATTATTGTAACGAGTCGAAATTAGGCGCTTTATTTCGTCTATATTTGACGTCAACATAATATGTATAGATGTGGCCTTCTGGAATAAAATGGCAGAATAGCAATGTTTTGATGTCATGGACATTACCAACTTAAGAAGACGGACTGAAAGCAACAAACAGTTAGATAATATATTCTGAAGTGAGGACGAAAAGTTTAATAGAACACATCAGGCAAAGTGGCCAAAATCAGTGGAGAATTTCATGTAAAAAATGCACTGTCATATTGGCGGTGAATTTATTTGAGAGCAGTGTTACGAAAAAATAAATGGGTTATAATATTTGCAAGAGACGTGTTATATTTGGAATTGGGGCCTAAAAGTAAGACTCTGTTATTTAAAAGGTTAAGAAGACATACATAGGTATCGTTATTGAAAATTCGGAAGTAAACTACATTTTTTACCATTTTCAGTAAAAAAAATATTATACAAAGTTTTTATTATTATGAATAAATGTTCATTCGTATTTTGAATTTGAAAAAGTTTTAATTTAATATTTTGGCATCATTGGCCCTGAACATATATTTGGATATTTTTATTTTCATTCCCCATTTGTCGATACAGACGAGTAGGTGGGCTTGAGTTGTCACATTTTCGATAGCATTGATTCAGGAGCAAAGAAAGTAATCTCCATTCTCTTCTTTTTCTGAAGAACATTCGAACTCTGCATGCATGGAGTGGGGCGTATGAGTTAGGTATGAGTTAGGTATGAGTACAGCCTGTCACGGTAGTCAGGTTTATTGGCGTTCAAGAATTTCAAAATGATGGGATGAAACTTTACCGTTGCCAGGAAGCTGAGCTTCCAAAATTTTATGTTATTAACTTTCTCCAAAGTCCATCAAATGTTCGGCATCCCTTACCTCAGTCTGTCGACGTGTCAACCTTGCTACTAAGGCAATACATCTTTCCTCAAGTAGACAATGCAAGGCTGAATAGACACCAAAGGGTATGGCCGGAAATGAAAGTAACAAAGAACTTTATTGTTGATGAAATCTTTCAAATTATGAATTATAAATTAATGAACATTAAACAATATATTACTGAATACCACATATTACTAATTCTTGCAGAATAAATTTTCAACTGATGACCGCAATAGATTGAATAAGAATTTGTTTCATCTTTGAAAAGAAAGTCGTAAATTATTACCATATTCCAGAGTCAAAAGGTTTATAAAATATTGATGATCATTTGTGAATGTTTAACTTGTCAATGACCGTTTTGAATTTTTGTTCTAAAAATTAATAGCCGTATGAACTCATCTTAGACAATAAATTTCAATTTAAACAAATATTGGGTCCCATGTGACCACAAAATGTACAAATGAAAGTGATGCGTGCCGCAATAAGTACCTGAATTTGCAGCATTAAAACACTCACCATTACCAAACCAAGACCTTGCCCGACTTGGGGATCAAGTGTGCCTCAAAGAGCGCACAAAATACTAATCTGTATAAATAAAAGGGAATGCGCATATGTGTGTCGCACACAGATGTCCAGTGTCAGCCAATACAAAAATGCGTAATTTATGCGCTCATCTGACTGGCAAAAGTGACCGCAGGTTAGCGGGGCCACGGAACAATTTCTAGGTCGAGATGCGACGTCCTCTGAGGCGAGAAGGATTCCACTGATTTTCTGTGGGAGCCTCTGAATATTCTTCTTAAGTATTTTATATTTCGTTTAACCTCGTATTATTTTAGAAGATTAGACACTTGCTTCTGCAGAAATATAATGTTTTTCTCAATCTCTCCAAACCAATTTTAAGATATGATTGGCTATATTTTGTGTTCAAAAGTTTGCAAAACTCGGCGATCTGCTGTGATCTTGGCCTTTTATGCCAGATGGGATGCTGAACTGGGGCACCGTCATGAATGCCACATCATTATCACAGTCGCTACAAGACTGCAAACGTTGTTAAACTCGCGTTTCATACAGGCTATCTCGTGATCTGGCGAGAAATATGGTTTGTTACGAACGCTAGAGCGCTTTGCGGCCCCGTTGTTTAACACAGCGTCAAACACTGTCAAGTGGAAAACATATGATCAGCTGAATTTCAGAAACCTGTTTAGATATTGCGTTTGATACTCGTAGGGTATAGAATATACTTTCTTGCACTAGAGAGCTGCACTTATATGTCTGAAGCTTCGTCTACACGATGCATCTTTTCGGCGTAAAATTGCATGCGTGAAGTTGAAAGACGCACGTGCAACTAGACGCCCTCACGCTACACTGTCCACAGTAGCTAGTCTAGTAATAAGGGAAGAACGTTTTTCTTGGAAATGTAATATCTGTATTACATTTTCCGCTAATGCAGCAACATACGATTCTCTTCCAAATACATAACCTCAACCTCTAGCAGTTTTTAATAATCTAAAAGATATACACATTTATAGAAACTGTATTATAGTAAAGACTGTAATGTAGTCAAGACTGATTATTTCCACAAAACTTCAGTATATACGCAAACGTAGATCTAATGGTCAAAAAACTAGATGAGGCTTAAACAGGTCACAGAAATGTACGCTAATCGTTTTCAAGGAAGAACACTATTTGCTCTGTGGAGGGATCGCAATATCAAGACGCACGAGGCTCCCATCTCCTGCGGGAAGACTTGCGCTATTGCACGCGTTATTTCTTGCCGAAGAAAGACGCGTGCCCTACGTGCGCTATGACGCATGCGCAAAATAGAACCACTTTTGTTCTTTACGCATTGTGTGGCCACAGCTTTAAGAAGAATAAATTTTGTTTTGGAAATTGAATGTTGTTACGTTAGTTGTGAACCTCTGTGCTTCGTGGTCTTGATGTCCGTGACGTGACAGAAGACCCGCGTACCTCGTGGCGTGTGTGCGAGGAGGGGAGTTATGTGGAGGGAGCGGAGCGGGGAGAAGGGTGGGAGGGGGTGGAAGCAGAGTGGACTGAAGAGGCGAGGCGG
>BOPP01000001.1:1932385-1959389 GCA_017312745.1 Gryllus bimaculatus
TATTACCTGAATACGAGTGTATCTAGCTATGTTTCTTTAATTTACATTGGATTTGAGAACAAGGGACGAAATTTTATCGTATTGTTTGTGTACAAAGATGCAAGGTCCCATTTCAAAACTTCACTGTAAAAGCGTGTCCTTTTCAAAGTAACTAATTTATTATAAATTTTAACTTGACTTCGCAATTTTCATTTCAAGTTTTTATTTTCTCATATACGTACGTACTATACACGGAGTAATATAGAAGTAAAGAGAAAGTTGAGTAACGATGAGGAAAAAGACCGCGATTTTTCAACAGGAAAACTATTGTGTGGTCCTGATACGGAATAAATGGACAAATCGTGTTCCAATATGTGGTCAATTATTTCCTTAAAACGTTATGTAGTCAGATTTTACGAATTTTCCATCCATGATAGCAAAAAAGTGTTTATTTTCAAAAAGTATGTCTGTATCTCTGCCTGTAAATAACACTATCGCTTGAACCAGGGTTTTCAAACTTTTTGTCTCCACAGCTCCCTTGATCTAAACGAACATTCTCACGGCTCCCCTAGTAACAAGTTTTAAATGTAAGCATTAACAGGTTGACTAAAGATAATGTAATAGGCTATTATATTCCTCAGTTTTAATTAGGTATTAAAATAACAGATAAAACATTTTATTCAACTGTTAATTTTATGATAAAATTCATATAAAAATTAATGGGAAGGATGGGCTTGTTTCTTCATGAACATTTGTTCAAATATCGGTTAAATATTTGAAACTGCGTCTCGCAATTATTATACGATGTTCAGTTTCGATCTGTGTTTGGATTTCAAATAATGCTAAATTCAAATTCCCATCTCATGTAAGTAGGATGTTGCAAAAGTAATAGATACTCGTTGGGCCATGTTTCCTCTTTGTGGATACTCCTTTTTCATCAAGCTCTAGACCATAGTAGAGATCCATCTGTACACACGCCTTCACAATACTTCCATTTAAAGTTGTTACGTTTAATAATAGAGATTCAAAGAGGTCTTCAGTTTTTGATCCAATAGTGATATTTCTGCAGAAAATTCTATCTTATACAACTTCTTATAATTAATGTGCCTCATGTATTAACATCATTACATTAACAACATTATATGCGCATCATTGTGGCAATCTGCAGCTTCATCCAACTGAATGGCGAAATAACGTTCTTTGAAGTTATCAATGGCCTGACCATTAATGTCGTTGTCAGCCATTAGACGACTAATTGTATTGTCTGACAAAGGTACACTTGCCAGTTGCTTGGCGGCAAACTCATCTATCATAATAGACACCAAATCTTAGGTAGCTAACAAGTTCTTCAGGAATGGTGTGAGGTTTCTTGCTGTTGTATTCCCGAAACTTACATACCAAACTTATATGATTTTACTCTAAATGTTTCATTTTATTAGTAAGCATGGTTTCACTAGCCATCACTTTCCAACAAATCGCACATTGTGGACGTTATTCTTTTCTAACAGTACAAATAAAATCGAAGTTCAAGTAACTGTCGCCATTATTCCTGCATTTTAGTCTACTATTGTCTTTAAAATCGCATGAACTATCTCGCTTTGTACTATTTTTTAATTTATTCATAATGATACAAAATTATCACAGCAGACAAGAGAACGATCAGATTTTGACGTAACTAACATCGCATCTGATTCTTACTATTCTTATGACACGTGCTGAGACTGGACTTACAACCTGCCACTCTGCGATTCTGTCAGCTGTTTTCTGGGAAAGGAAATTTCGGCAATTGCTCGTGCCCATCTATGCAGAATGTCGGCACCGCCGCGCGCCTGCGTGGGCACGAGAACTCTTGATCTGCGTGAGTACAAATAAATATTGAAATCCCCGGTCGCGACGCGCGCTAGGTACATAAGTCGATGCTAAAGGTGCCTCCGAAGCTTATTGGTAAAGGACTTGCCAGATTCAATTAATCCAAAATTAATTAGTAAAATAAATAATAAGCATTACATATGACATATTATGGCTGTCCAAAATATTTTGTGGACTCAGATGACACAAATTTACAGATCATTTTTATTATTAATCGCGACTCCCCTGCCGTCGCCCCTGGCAGCCGCGACGCACAGTTTGAAAACCCTTGGCTTAAACCATTCGTAGGATCTTTATAGTTAATTTTAGAAACGTTTTAAGACAGCACTTACAACCCACAGGACGAACTCAGAGAAACTGGTTGTTCATTGCCCTTGAAATCCCTCCCCCTCACTCTGCCATCTACACCTCCCTCCGAGCAATCGAGTTCCGCCCTTCCGCGTCAGACTAAACCTTTCGCTCGCAAACACCGCCGGAGGTCGTGGCATCGCGGAGGCGGCGAATGCGACAGCGCACACCCGCGCTCCCCTCGGGCGTCTCTGCTCGCGTCCGCTCGTGGCGATGACGGAGCGCGTTCCTGGAGACATTGCTCCCACGCTGAACCAAGGTGTTACTTACTTTGGCAATATTAGAATTTCTTTCATCTCCCTTTTTATTACATTTAAAGTATAGAAAAGGAACGGATGAATTAAATTTTAAAAAAATACTAATATAGCAGTTGCATGTTTTTAAGTATTTTCGGGATTCTTCTTTCTTTATAGAAACACGTCGAATGCGACTTGTATAAATGTGTGTGTTGATTAGTGAATGTTGAACTCGTATATGGTACCGACGATGCTGATGATTGTTAATTTAATTTGTTTAGACTGACTTGCCTCGCTTTATGTAATATCACTGTGCCATAACACAATCATCTGATGGCCAGGGGTATTGTTTTCCATCTCTCTCCTGAGTGATAACTAGGTTTTCCGTTTTACACCGTCAGTAATAGGTTATTCTGTGTGTTAAGTTGAAGTAATTCGTCGGTCAGAGCAGCTCAGTGGATCTTTTGGACATACTAACCAGCAATTCAAAGGTCTTTAGTTCGCATTCAATTTTCAATTGTCATCTAAACAGTTTCCTTTATGAGTCTTACCGTCAGCGCTGATTTGATACAAAATAAAGGTGAATTCATTGTACGGTTGAGTGGTTGGTCTACAATGCACAGGCTTGGCCAGATCTGGGAACATCCTGGGTCATTTTTTACACATATGTTACGCAGCATGAAGACAGAAAAATTACGCATTTTTGTTTAAAAGTTTACAACAGTAAGTTTTTAACTACGTTACTAGTACGAAGTATGTTATTTTTTCTGTTACTTTCATGGTAGAGATAATTGCTCGTCGTTCGTTTCGTTTGCCCAGGACTTCGATGCATTTCTTAGCCTCTTCTTTCTCTAGACGTTTTGAGAGCACTTTGTGATATTGTCATTGTAATACATTGTTGCCCTTTCGAGCACCCATCTCTTGCTTTCGTGAAGTAACTATGAAGCAGACATTGTATAATATGATTTAATTCTAGGTTTCTGGTGATATCAACCCTCTCCCTCTTAATAATAAGAAATTATAAATAATACACGAAGAAAGTAAATAAGACAGTGTATCTCAATATCTAATGAGCAATTTCTAAAGACGCATAAGATTTTTTTATCCAGATTTAATTTCTCTCCTCGACAATTTGTTCTCCATTTGCAGAAAATAGTTCGGTAAGAATTTGATTTTTTCGGAAACAATTATAATAAAATCTGCTCAATTGGGAATAATTGAGAACTACTGTAGAACTAATACTCGTACAATGAAGAATTCTTTATTCTAAATATCAAAACAATACTTAATAATCGTGATTCATTAGAAAAGAAATTCGTGTATGAGGATATTTAGCTACGATACCTTTAACTACTGCTTTTCGACAATGGAAGCTCTAAGCGATATTGCTTGTATACCGGTTTAGTTGGTGACGTCCACAGCTTAACGAGATGCCTCTTAGGGCGTGCTTGGGAACTTGAGCTGGATCGGCGAACATTGTTCGGAGCGGCCAGTCATCTCAGACGCCGCTCCACCTGCGGCACCGGGGGTTGCCCGTCGTAGCCGCAGGCCGGTCGCGTTCGCGCCGGTCGCTACCTGGCGGGGCGGGTCGGAACTGGGAAGGGAGGGGATGGGAAGGGGAGGAGAGGGGTGAGGCCGGGAAGGAAGGGGTGATTTAGAGGCTCCTCGCCGAACCGCAGCCGCGGGCAGTGGAGTTGGGAGGGGCTGCTTCGTTGCATAATTCATGCGAGCGCCCTGTCGCGGTGCGAGGTGCGCCGTCTTATCAGACCCACCCCTCCCCTTCGGATGCCTGGAGGAGGGGGGCCGGGCAGGGATGGGTCAAGATGGGAAGAGAAGGGGAAGTAAAAGGTTTGTAAGACGGGACTGCTCTGCTCTGGACAGGACGGGATGGGACGACACGAGACGGGGCGGCTAAGCTAACGCTTCGGATTACAAACATCAACTTAGTAATTGAAGTCGTAGGCGTCCGCGGCCGTTGCCATACAAATGATCTTGGCTGTCCGGTAGATACAGCGTCGAAGGCCGGCGTTTCGACCTCTCCGACGTAGACCATCCCTAGGGAAATCCCAGACAAGAATGCAACATCGACACCAGAGAATGCAACATCGACACGAGCCTTCGTCGCAGCGTCACCCGCTCAGTTAAGATCATTTGCTAGTCAAGAATTCGCTGTTTATCGGCCTAATGCCTGTTAAAAACTGTTCTATTGGGGAACGTGCGACCCTTCGGAGGCGCTGCGTCGCGACGCCGTGTGACGTCGTGCGGCGCCTGGCGCCGGCGCCAAGGCGTCGCGACGCCCGCCCTTCTGCAATTGGCCCCCCGCCGACTGAATGTTCCAATTAGGCCTTCGCCTCGCTGCCTCCGGCTCGTCCGCCGCGCCGTCGCACAGTAGGCCCCCGAGAACTCGCGGCTGCTCGGGGGCGTTTTGGAAGATTCTGGAAAGAAATGTCGCCACGAGTCAGGCATTTTAAGGTAATATGACATGGCGATGGGAATTATGTGCCGTATGTTTCACTGAAAGGTATTTTCATTGCACGCAAGAGAAGCCATCAATTGCTAAACCAAATTTATCAGATCTGATACATGGAGGTCAGAAATTTGACAGCGCACGGTTTAAAATTGTGTTTAAACATGTAGAAATATTTTATAGTCAAATTGTTGGCTTCTATGTACTAGGTTTGAAAATAATTACTAAACCTTGTTCATAAAATAAATAAAACGCTGGCAATGGGACCACCTTTATTCAATGATTTACAGTGCTATCAATACATGATGTGCTATGCTCGGTTCCCGAGCGTAGTATGAGTAGGCAATAGTTTTTGTCCATTGAGGGCAGGTCATTATAATTTTGTAATTTCCTTGTACTGGATAAATTATTAGGGGATCAAAGATAACGAATTATTTTTTAACAGACGATGGTTCAGATGGCAAAACAACCACGAAATGCAAGCTCTTGCGCGTGACGTTTCTTGCTACATGGCTTTGCCCTCGTTTCGCCCAGTGTGCGTGGCTGCGCCCGAAGCGACGCCTTGTCGCATCTAGCATTTAAAATGTTGCGCCCAGAGTCGCGTTCAAATTGCAGCGCTATCGATCGCAGGCGTTGGAGCAGCGCGTTGACAAGAGGGGCAGGGCGAGTCGGTTGTGAAGAGGCGGTAACGAGACGCTAATTCATTGGAGGCGATGGAAAAGAGAGATACATTCCCGAGGAGTCGAAGATTCCTGCGTTTTGGAATGGTTCAAGCCGTTTAGTTTATCAGACAATGCGAAATAAATTGGGGATCTCTCAAAAAGTGATTGATATTAGCTTTTTCCAAAATGATGGGTAAACATTACCTTGGATATCAGATGTAGAGGGCAAACTTTGCTGAAACTATGTAGTCTTGATTATTTTCAAACTTCAACAGCAATCTCGTGAATCAAATAATGATAGTTCTTGAAATATAAATTTTCCTTTTTGTTGACAATCGCAGTTTAAGGATATTTGATCCCCCGGTTTGAGAGTTTTTTTGGAAGTGAACGAAATTAACGAAATTAATGACTCTCAGATAGTTGTACAATCTCATCCCTAACATAGCATTGAGGTGAACGAAAAAAAAGGTCGGTGCACAGTTTACATAATATTAGACTCAATATTGAGATCTTATCGACGCCGCACAAAAGGATTTACTCACATGGGAATTCACAACCAACGTCGCGTAAATAGAGTTAATATCCGAGTAACGGCGAGGTATTGTGCAAACGTAATTTTAATTGTTGTAAATTGTCTGCGGATTAGTGGTTATCACTGCCGCCGCCCGGAACGCGTTTGCAGAAAATACGCACTATATTTGTTCCGGAGATTAAATTCCTTTGTTTTCAGCGGTCGCAAGCGGCACAAAAGATCGGAACGTGTGGCCGCACTCCGGGTGGCGGTCGGGGGAGGGAAGCTGCCAAACGCGAACACTGAGGTGAGATATAAAATGTAAAGTTATATCCGGTCGGCGCATCAACTGGCATTATTGGATGTTTATCTTGTTTTCTCGTTGGGCGTTTATACAAATTTCTTGATAAAATTGAAGTAGATTTGGGGTTTTTGTACATTGTTTTCCACTAATGCGGACTTTAGCTCTTCGTGGGCCCAAGCGCGCCGCAGCGAGAACCGGTGTTGCGGCGCGGGTGGCGCGGGTCAGCCGGCGCTGATCAGTAGATAGGAGAATGAGAGAGGCGACGGATTGGGTTGTGTGATTATTTACAATCGACGGGCGGGCGAGATGCTGGTGTTTTAGCAGCGTTCAGGTGTGATGCGCAGTGTGGGAGATGAAGGCGAGAGATTGAATATATGTATATCTTGCTCGGGATGAAGGACTAAGAAGGGTGTTGTACATTGAATGAGCATTAAAAATATCTATTTTCTAATGCTACATAGCGGCATATCCTACAAAAGAGATGTGTTGCAAATGGCTAGTTTAGACGCATTCTTGACGGGATAGTGGATAGAGTGGCCAGCTAGTGATAAAATGACAGTGGGATTTTGGCACTTGAGGCAGTTCTTTTTGAAAGATTTAGCACGAATAATGTTTAGTATTGTTTTAAAATATCTCATGAATGATGGTTGAAATTAAGCAAAATGTACTATTGCTGGGACAATTTTGTGTAACACCCACTAAGATTAGGGGCATATTTTTATAGAGTCTAGGATGGGGTGCTCAGTCAAAGAAGGACCATTCTATATTAAAGGTCTAGTGTATATGGGGAAACTATCTAAACGACATTTTCTGAGTCAATATGGAGGTAGACTTACGAAATAGATTGTTATGCATTAAATAGTAACGCTTAAAGCACTGTATTCTACGAGGCTAATCTACGTATAGAAAAGTATTTTCAAGATAGTAAATTTAGACATTTATTACTCTCTAATTAATTGTTGTACGTTAAGGGGATTTGTTGTAGAAAGATTGAACGGCAAGCTTGACTATATGTGGCATATATTTCAGAAAGGGTGACTAATTTAACAGGGTTCTAATTATGTGCGTAATGCGCAAAAACAAGTAGCATGGGAAAACATTTAAAAATGCAAATAGTTCTTTGGAGTTTGGCAATAGAGTGGCAAAAGGTGGTGGTGGAAGGGGACGGGGAAAACCATATACTGGCTAGAAGAGTAAATATTTAGACAATACTAACTAGTAGGTGTCCTGATGGAAAGTGTGCATTTCTGTAGGGGTGCACACTAAATAATAAAAATATTAGTATTTGGCTATAAATAAGGGGGTGTGTTGGGATGTTGTATAAATAGTCTCGTCAGTAAAATTTCACTTCTGTAAAGATATATTATAATATTATTTACAATTACAATAATAATATGGGTAGGTTTATGTCTAATTCAGTCATGCCGTAAGAGGCTCTTTAAATAATAGTAATTAGTTATATATGATTTTATTTAATCGATGTATAGGAATTTTCAGAGATTAGCAGTTAGAGTAGGGTTTATATTGACTAAATTTTAAAATACGTCAAGTATGGGTGACTTACTCAATTGTTGGCTGGTGATCCAATAATATACGGGTGCACTCGCAGAGTTGTATTGGTTACGTAAAGCAGTTACAATTTAGGAATATATAGGAAGGGGTGAATCTTTCACTCTAGTATAAAATATACACGATTTAACTTATTCGATCTTTTTGATTTTGTTCCTGCATTGAATAATTAACTGGACTAGTGCGGATTGAGTGCTTTATAGTCGGATCTATTCTATAGTGGAGTCGGTGGGGTTTGTGGTGGGTCGATTATGGGTTGAGTACTTACAGTGAAACTTGATCGTATGAGCATAAGCGGTCGCCCGAGCGTTTGCCTGAGTCAAGCGTCACACGAGCGGAAGGAAATTAAAAAATGCGACAGGCTGGGCATTGAGAAAAACAGAAATACTTTCCTCCCATCTCGGGGGAAAAAAGTGTGATTGACAAGCAAGTACGGTTGCCGCTTATGGTTTTTGAAACGAGTTAACGGAACTTCAGGATATTATATCCTTTTTTTTTACGTCCTGGAAAATGGAAAAAATTTTTCGATGAGATTTGATGCACTGCAAATATACAGGAGGAAGGGAACAAAAGTAATGAATAACCATCTTTCTATCATTAAATAGTGGTGTCGGGAATGGATTTTGTGGATTGTTATCAAGGTGTTTGTAATCTGTCATCAAGACTAGGACTGATATGCATGTGTATGTTGGATTATCTGTCACGTTTTGAACGATTAAGGGCTGTCTGCAAATGACTACTTAAAAGTTGAATTATTTATTGTTAAGTATGGGTTTGTGTTCCTTGTCGTAGCTGGTTTGCGACATGACTGTAAGATTATTATAATTGTTCGGAAGCAACGTTTCTGTAATATTGAGTGGTTTTACGTACACCTTCGACATGGTACCTCATTTAGGTCATGATATTGTGATTGTTCCATAAGTATCATAGGGTTTTAATAGTAAATTAGTTATGGGAGGACTTTGTTCATAAAGGGGGAGTGTTGGTAGAGTTAGAAGGGGCTTGCGTAATTTTTATCTATTATAGTTGAATTTACTGATAATTTAATTATAGTATGTAGCTTCATATTATTATTATTATTTTATTGATTAATATGTTTTTTAGTTATTCATATTTATTTATTATTTTTTTTATTATTATATATCTGTTGTATTTATTTTTATTAATTCATTTTTTATTATTATTTTTTATTATTACTCTTTCTATTTATTATTTTTATTATTGATATTATTATATTATTATTAATTATTATTGCTATATTATTATTGAGTATTATTTAGAATTAATTATTATATTATTATATATTATGAGCTATAAAGATCTATTAGTGGGTGGTCACTGTTACTAAGCGGGGGAGCTTACTTAGGGGGAAACGTGATTACAAGTTGGGTTTGGGGTACAGTGGGGACTGTGTGGTTGAGTAACTATGCAAATCAATAAAATTTTAAGCACATCTATTAAGACCTGGGCGGTATAGATAACTATACTGTAGATTTATATATATATATATTCATGTAATTTCTGGTTCTGTTAATACAAATGGATGTCCTTTTTGAATTATTGGTTATTGGGTTATTATACGAACTCTCATAATTGTTGATAGGTTGTTTTTACTGCTTTTTTCATTTCATGACTTTCAGAGGACTTGGTTTAGATAGTAGTGGGTATGAATTGAGGTCGTGTAAGCCAGAGATAGATAGATAGATTTGTGCAAGCTGGAGGTATTTTAGTGTGTCCTCGTATTGATATAGATCGATTAGTAAAAGCCTGCTGTGTGGTAGTTCTATCATGTGGTAAGCGTTATAGTGTGGGGGAATTTTTTGTGGTTTTTTTCTGGATCTATAATGTGCTGGGTCTGGAGGATACATCTTGGTTCATCTGGTGTATGGGAGGTTGGGAAATAGTGTGATAGAGTGGGAACGGATGGCAGCTCAGGTAAGAGGTGTGTGGCTTCACTATGAGTGTGTCCGAAGCGAACAATGTACTAGAGGGCGACGTTTTTATTAATGTAATATCGGCGACGCGGAGTGGGCGTAGTGGCCGCTGCGTTCTTGCAACGCCAATATTGGTCGTAGCCTGCTTTCGCCACTTTCAATAGGCCTCTTTTGTATTCGCCACCTGTGCGTGCTGCTACATTCACTTGAGAGTGTTTGGAGAGTTTTCCGCTTGCGGCTCACATTTTCTACACGAGTCGGAATAAATGATAGAATCCTCAGAGATGTGTTTTCTCTGTAGTTCATGTTGGGGTAGCCTGTACTTGGTCCTGGGATAGCTATTATGAATGGGGCTTCTTGTCTCCGCGAAAGATGTTCCCCGTGTGGAGGCCATGGTGGCGACGCGAGAGATGGTTCGACTTCGTAGGAGGGTACTTCCAGATGTCAAGTGCCGTTTTGGGCTTGGTCCATAGGTTATCTTCTGCTTTCGCCGTTTCAGTGTTGGTTGAACAGCGGATCAAGCTTTTTCAACGTTTCAGTAGGACTATAGGTTATTGATCACTGCGGCTACGCTTGCTGAACTCTACCACAAACAGTTTTCCAAGAAGTAGTCTTCTGAGTGAAGGCAATTTGGCAGCTGTGTACTTTTTGAGATCTTACATTATCGCCCTCTTGCGAGAACCGTGGAAGGAAGAAAACGCTCAGTACTTTGAATGGGTGTTGGTTTATGGGGAGTGACTTTAGTTGATTGCTATTTTTTTGTTCGTCAGTGTTGTATAATTAAGTGATTTATTGTGGGATTGCTATAGATTATTTAATCAAGTGGTACCCACATATAAGGTTGGTCTCTGAAAGGGAAAATTTATTTAAATTTGTCTTTCTCAATTTTTTTCTGGCATTCTATCTTATTTAATTTGTTGTGGTGCTGGGGTTGGGCGAAGGTTAGATCGCGTGGAAGTGCTCACTAGATGAATGTGACCCAAATGCATATTGGTGTAATACATACATTACTTTTCTGGGTTTAGATAGGGAGGTTTTATTTTCTTATCCAATTGGAATACAGAAGGTAGTTACCCAAAGGGTTAGAGCTTTTTGGAGCAATGATGGGGTGTATCAGGTCACGATCTAATTTAACTTCGACTGGGTTGGGAGAATTTAGGGTTGATTACCAAAGAATATCAATGGATTCTTGGTATAAATATAATAATTCGGAAACAAATGATTTAGGTCTGCCGGTGATCTTATGGGCAATTTTTGTTGTAGGTTTTTTCCTAGATTAAAGAATTTTGTCACTAGATTTTAGTGGTTTTATGAGTGAGGATTTATTTTTTATGACGTTAACGGCCTTTATATTGGGTTGTCTTTTTGGTTTACGTTGTTAAACTCTTTAGAAGTTAGTACGTGGGAGATTCGTGGCTATATAACTACGGATTATTAGAACATCTGGAAATTTGAGTGTGTTATATTATATTAGCGTTTAATTTTGATGGTTTTTTTTTTCTTCAGCTAAGTTTTATCCTTAATGAACCTTACTTTGTTAACAGGCAGTAATATTATTGGGGGTGAATTTGGGTCGCTTTGTTCTAAGGCTGTTCGTTTATGTTAATATTGGTTATATTTCATCTATATGTGTTCTCACTTTAGGCTGAGCTGAAATTGATACAATTTTATGTTTGTTTTTAGTATAAAAGGAAGTGTATGTTGCACAGTCTCCCCCTGATTGTTTGGGTGAGGTGGCTGTAGTTGGGTGGAATATGTGGTTCTAATGTATCAGAAATGTTAAATCTACATATGTTCTAAGGTACTGATAATATATTTCATAATTCTTCGATTATCTATATTAGATAACTTTTTTTTATTAACATTTGTGGTTATAATTTGAAAGTGGGACTAATCTGGTAGCTTATAGATCTGTTTTTTTAAACCCCTGGCTATTCCGGATGATAATTGTGAAGTGGTGCTGTAATTTGATCGTTAGTTAATGTTTTCGTCATAGGGGTATTGTTAACCATCGTCACTGTAACTATTTTTTTAAAACCTAGTAATTATGAAATCTTTAATACATAGTTGTGAAAATTTTAGCTCTGAGTACATGGATTAACCGAGTAGGGTTTTTGCTTATATGCATACTACCTTACGCAGATTTTCCTTGTTAATTATATATAGACTGTATTTTTCTTTTCTGTTTGTGGAGTGGTGCGTTGCAATGGTTGTGGTGCAATATTGGTAGTTATACTGGATCATTGGTAGGTGTTGTTGTACAAGGATATAGTGATGGAGGGGGAAGGTAGACGACTATGAACACAAGCGTTGTATTATTGTTCACAATTATGGAGTGGTGGTCTGTTCTTTTCTCAATACGTTATTGGACTTTTTCATAATTAGGTCATAACTTTATATGTACAAGACAGACCGTAGAGAGATTAAGTGAGAACTCATTCTGTATAATTGGAATATAAGGAAGGTATTTTATGTAACAGATTTCGATGGTCGTCGGGTTTTTGGGATATAATATTGGTTGGGTGGAAAATTCCGGCGTTTTTCTTACCAGCCTTACTTAATTAGATGGGATAATTACTAGTAAAGTTTTAACGTAGATAGAAAGAGATGCACGTGTAAGAGTAAGCGGGGAGTGATAGTTCACACACAGTGTCGGGGGCATAGACTTGAGAAAGAATGTCAGGAATGGGAATTGAAGTATATCGGGGAGGGGATATATGCTGGAGCCAGGAGAATACCTTAAGGTAACGAATCTTGGGGTGTCGCGGGTCGGCGACTGAGGGGTTTTTCATGTATATGGATGGGAGTAACAGAGCCTGTGGTGGGGGATGTAACGCTAGAGAATTCAGGCATCTTCTTTGGTAGGGGAGGTTACGGGCATATGTTTTGTCGCACTTGAAAGACTTAATCATTAATGCGTTTCGATTACTTGGTAGTATGTAGATGGTATGGGGCGGGGATAGGTCGTGTGGGAAGCGTGAAGAGACGATGGGTGGCCGCGGAGAAAGGACGCTATTTCAGGGAAAGTTCGCCGAATGTTGGCGGAGTAGAAGGCGGCCGGCGTGGCCTGGACAGCGGGGGATATCGTGGTAGGGAGAGCATGGCCGGTTCATCCATTTTGGGGGGGTGAGCGGCGGTGCAGACCAAGTCACGCTCGGCGGGCACGGTGTCGCTTAAGCCGATGTCCCTTCCCTGTCTTTAGGTCGGTACCGCATATTTTTACCTTGGGGGCTCGCGTAAGTAGTGGGTAGTGGTCGGGAGGAAGAGGGGACCACGACAGGTCTTTAGTTTGCCTTACTTAGCTATTATTGTTCCTTTCTCTCTCTCAATTAACGGTAGGCCACTTTATGTGGAGTTAACACAACAAAATATTCTTTGGTTTGGAATTTGATTGAATGGAAATTTTGAGACTGTTTGGTAAGTCTATTTATTTTTCCATATTCTGTGCATAAGTTGCTCCCTTGGAAATAGGGCTTATTTCCAATTTTTTAGCGGGGACAGCGGGTCATATATTTAGGTCGTCGCAATTACATCCCACCGGTTCGTTGCTGAGGCATCCAGCGGGAGTGCTTTCGTTTCATGAATGAAGCATGCACGTAGCAGGTGTTCGTCGGTATTAATGTTCGAGTTACATCTAGTGAGTCTCGGGGGGTGTCAGGAACCGGCACATTAACGCGGGTTGAGGTGAAGGCGGTGGTGGGGTGGGGGCGGCGGCGGCTGGTGGCATAACGTGGTGCGTCTTGAGATATCGTATCTGGCGTCTTCCGGGATAACCGGTCGATGTGGGGGGTGACAATATGCAAAAGCTCCGCGATCCGTCTTCGTCCGAGATGGAAAATACGCCGACAGCGAGTTTTCTAGAGGATTCGCAGGAAGACGATATCAGCTTGGGTTGTTAGTTGAGTTGCTGTATTGACTTTATCAATGTTATTTGAAGGCAGGTTTATCGACCATGGAGTACGTACATTTTTTATGGTGGGGCTTTTAGTGGGTAGGTATTTTAGTTTATATTATACGGTGTGATTTTATTCGTAACTCTCTTTATGAAACTGTTACTATGTAGAAAATTATTTTAAGGATGGGAATTTTGGTCTTACATTGATATTTATAATCACTTATTAT
Organism: Gryllus bimaculatus; assembly: GCA_017312745.1. Classification (NCBI taxonomy): domain Eukaryota; kingdom Metazoa; phylum Arthropoda; class Insecta; order Orthoptera; family Gryllidae; genus Gryllus; species Gryllus bimaculatus. The sequence continues at coordinate 1,946,387 of BOPP01000001.1, forward strand.
ATCAAGCTGTATGTACGATGGTATAATAGTGAGCAAGATATAGGAAGATTAAATGATGTAATTATTCTTGGACGGGAGAAATTTAGCGAGTTGAGGTAAGTTGTTAGGTATGGTGGGCTTTTTCTTAATAATATATACTAATTGTTTTTCCTCAATTTTTTGGGAAGTAGCGGGTCTATAGTAATGGGATAGATAATGATGTGACGAAGTTCAAATATTGGGCAGTCTGGTGGCGTTTCTCACTAAACTCATACTATAACTCGGATGAGGGGGATAGTCATATATGAAGCATAAAATTATATAGGTTGGAACTTGGTTTATAGAGGATTTGTGGTTGGAAAACACTTTATAAGTTAGACCTTCATGGGTGGGCGTCACTTAGTTCATATGTATAGTCCTTAATAATGAAATTTTTAGTCAGTTTATTATTCATATACAATAGACCCATATGGTATGTTCATCTCAGTAAGGTGTAATACGGGTTAATTTTGGGTCACTCTGTTAGACGCAAATAAGTCTGGAATAATTGTGAACGATATTACATACGGTTGTGTAGTGACGGTTATGGAGGAGCAGGGTCATACAGGGTGGTACTTATATTTTTTAATGTAATTTTCGTGTGTGTGTGGGGTTGCCAATTCGGAATTTACCTTATGTAATTCTTGGGATGAATGGCATGGTACATTTCTGGGTATAAGAGGAATACATAAATCTGATAATAGCAATATGATCTGCAGGTTTGGAAAATGCATTCATAGACTAACACCCGTGCGTATACTGTGGAGGTGGTTAACTTACAGGGCACCTAAAATAATATTTGGAATTGGGCGGTTTTTAAACGAATGTTGTCAAAAATTTTGTTGCCATCGGGTGGGGTTGGCGTGCTATATCAATGTCTACTCAGAAATGGGTTTTAAGTTGGAAGATTCTCATGGTTAAAAAGGAACTTGTAGAAGGTGTTAGATATTAATTGGATAACTTTGGAAGTTAAACAACAACTTTGAGATCTCCTTTTCTATTCTATATTATTTTGAGTGGTCATAGCCAGTATTGCATATCAAAATTGTAATTATTAAGAGAGAAGTGATATATGTCCCATGGTCCCTTGGGAGGAAAACTGAGGGGGCAGTTCTTGATCATAAACTTATTACTCTGTTAACAATCGTTTGTTGGTTCTATAGATCACGTTAATCATTATTACATGTTTATGTCTAGACTGTCTTTCTTTTTTCTTGGGATTCTTCTACTCTCTATGTAAGAACCTGGATCTTTCCCTTCTCTCCCATCTTATCATGCTAAATGAACTTTAGGCAGCTGCGATATTGGTAGAGGTTGGATTAGGGGCATATAACTGTCTGTGTTATAAAGAGTACGCTAGAGGAGAAGACTAGGTTCGAGTTCCAACGTGTTTGTTATGTATGGGGAATTTTTGGGTCGGCTGTCCGTCTATAGTGTGGTAAGTTTGGATTTTTTCCTGTAAGCTGTAGCCGATAACAATACGGAAGGCGATGATGCGGGAGGCAGGGTTCTGCTATAACAAATGGGGACAGGGCGATCCCGGAGGCCGCGGATTTCTTCTAGCGTCCTTTGCTTGGGAATATGCCTCGCGTAGGTCCCACTTTACGCAATAATATACAATCCTAAACGCATAGTATTATCTATATAATAGATTGTCGGGTGGGCATAAAGGGTATTTTGGTAAACGGGCAGGGGCGTGGTTTGCGCGTGCTCATGAATCGCGGGGTGGAAGAATACTTGTTTGATGGGGATATGATATTGGATGGGTGAACTGTATGGTGGAGGGCTAATTCTCGCAACATTGTCAGAGGGATAATATACTTATACATAGTCTTTCTTTAAAGTTGGTAGTTTTACATATGGTTTTCACAGTATTGAGATATTAGGTGTATCTGGTCACATATTATAAAAGGATAGCGTCATAGTATATTTCCTTGTGGGGCTTGTGTCTGTCAACTTTAACGCTCGCAATAATTCATCCATATATTTACAGTGGGCATGCATGTTACTATCTATAGGATTTTTCAAAATACTAGTATGGGAGCTTCTCGACTGTTTCAAGGCGGCCGTGTGCACCTTCTAATAGAAGATAGATTGGTTATAAAGTAGAATTGTGGGCGGCCGATCTGCAGCAGCCGCGGCGGGGAAGATTCGCCATTCTTCCCGGCTGAAAATAATGGGTTAGGAAGCTGAAGTGTCTAAATTTATTCTTTCAAGCTGTTCGGGCATTGTATCCAAAATAATCTTATGTATGGTTGCTGTGTGGTACATACGAGTTGCACATGCGTGAGATCTAGATGTCTGGGATTGAAGACAGAATAGGAACAGTTTAATGCAAGGGAGTGATTAGTTTTTCACTCCCCGTAGGGGGTGTCTAATGAAAGAGAAAAGAGTAGTACTTGAGCAGTACTTTTGTTAGAGCGAGTCTTTTTTTCTTCATGTGATAAGGGAAGTACTCCATTTGTATTCAATCCCTGTAATCGTAAAGTATTTTTATCAATGTCTATCAGGTTACAATTCAGAGATGGAAGGTTGTTATTGTAGGATGAACTAATAGCTTAGAATTCTCTCTAGGATATGTTAAATAAATATGACGTTATTTTTGTCCATATTTCGAATAATGGACTTCTATTATGCGAAGTGTGCACTTCCTTAGTTAAACTGTTGTTTTAATGTAAACATGATTCAGTGTGACTATTGTGTTTGAGTATAATGTATTGATAATTTTGATTGGGAATATATCTAAAGGGTTTACCATATTTCAGAATACCTAGATGCTAAGAAGTTTGTGAAAGGCTAAGAGTAAGATAAATATACAGTTATATTGCTCATTCAAGACGAGGGGTTTTAATTTGACATGGGGACAGGCTTTATTAGGTTTTTAATGTTGTTCTTAGTAATTGTTCCTAGAAACCTTGAAGTTTCGCTGATGTAATATATAACAAGGTTTAATCTTTAATACGATAGTGTATTTAGCTATGTCTGATGTAATAATTACATTGGATTTGGGGAAAATGTGACGGAATTTTCATTGTATTGTTTGTGGGTACGAAAAGATGAGAGTCATTTAAACTGTCACATGGATAAAGGGTGTTTTTGCAGAAGGGAACTAATTTTACTTAGATATATTGAGACTGATTCGCATTTTCTTTTAGTTTTTATTTCGTTCATATGGTAGTTTAGCACGGGGAGTATGATAGACAAGTAAGATTGGGATCGGAAAGTTTGAGGTATAGGATAGAGGAAAAATGTACCGGATTGGTGTTCTACAACAGGAGAACTATTGGGGTGGGTCTGATGCGGGGAAAACTGTGGAAAATGGTGTTCCATATGTGGTATTATTTCTTAAAGTTATGTAAGTCAGGGATTTTTAGAATTTGTTATGATGAGTGAGCAAAAAAGTTTGTTTTACTTTTCATATAGGAGTAGGTTCTGTATTATCTGGCTGTACCAATGAAACACTATCGCTTGATCTTCCAGGTGTTTTGCATAAAATTTTTTGTCTTCATAATTGTATTGATCTACGCACTGAACATCTAGGCTCACTATGAATAAGTTTTACAAGTACAAAGCTATTAACAGGGTTGACCTATTAGGTTAATGTACACTAGGCATCTATTATATGTTTCCAAGTTTGAATTCAGGCTGATTAAATGTATTAGTACCAGCACATTGTTTTTTATTACTGTTTTAACATTTTTTGACAAAATTCGATATAAACTTATGGGAAGGTATGGGCTTGTTTTTTTTTCCATGGAAGCATTTGTTTAATATCGGTTAATATTTGAAATGCGATTGCGGCATTATTATATTTAGCGATGTAGAGGAGTTTTTAGAGTTGTGTTTCGGGATTTTCGATTATAATGCTTAAATTAATTTATATCTAGTAAGCTAGGTATGTTTGGATATATTAATAGAGATATACGTGGGCGGTCATGCTCGCTCAGATTGTAGGATGTATTCTCTCTACCACATCACTTATCATGATTTCAGAGCAGCTCTAGACATGAGTAAGGATGCGTCATGTAGACACGAGCCTTCAAAAATATGTATTTAAAGTAGGTTAGTTTGAATATAGGAGATGTCAATGACGGTTTTTCAGTTTTTTGGTCCAATAAGATAGGATCATTTGGAGAAAATCTAATGTTATGAAGATTCTGTAATTAATGTGTGGCATAGTAGAATATACAATATGTACTTAACCTTAAACTCCTCAAGATTGAATAATCGTCATAATTGTGGATCTGGGCAGGCTTCACTCAAAACTGGGAATGGCGAAATACTGTTCGTTATGACGTTTGGATGGGGTGCCAGTTGTAGTGTGCAGGGGGTTTGGTAGGTTCTAGAAAGGACTAATTTGTATTGTGACAAATGGGTAGCCACCTTGGGCAGAGATGGCTCTTGGGTAGCGAGCTCATCTATTCATTATGAAGACATGAACATATCAAATTTAGGGTAGGTAACAGTTTTTCAGGATGGGGTGTGAGGATTGTTCTTGCATGGTTGTATCTTTGAAAGTAGGAAGCATTGACATTACAAACTTAATATGTATGTATTAGCTCTAAATGTTTCATTTATGTTAGTAGCGATGGGTTACACGTAAGGCATGATTTCGATAAGATCGGAACATTGGATGTGACGTTACTGCAATTTTTTATAGAGTTAAATAATTAAAATGAAGTTCGAGCTAACTAGGGTCGGGATTATTTCCGGCAGTTCAGTCTTTATTTGTCGTTTACAGATCGGGCCATTGGACTAATTCTTGCTTTGATATTTTATAATTTGATGTACACATAATGTATGACGCAACATATTACACAGGCAGACAAGAGAAGATCAGGATTTTGAGTAATACATCGCATTGATTTACTACTTTTATGAAGCAGTGGTGTCGAGACCGCTAGGGACTTACAATGCTCTGGCGGATTTATCAGTGGTTTTTGGGTGGAAACAGTGAAATTTTTGGCCAATCTGTCGTGCGACGCATCTAATGCAAGAATGATGGAATCCTGGCTCGGATGGCGCGGGCACGTGTGGGACAGAGAAATTTCTTGAGTGCTCGGTACGAGTTAAAATAGATATATGAAATCAGCACCGTCTCGGGCGAGAGGCTAGTAAATAAGGTGATGCCTAATGTGGCAATGAAGTAGACATTAATTATGGTAAAGGATTGCCCAGCTTGAATCTAATACAAATTAATTAGTAAAATATAATAAGCATTAACTTCTATATATGGTGTCAAGAATATATTTGGATGGGGATCAAGATCGAAACAATTTAAGATATCTTTTTTTATATATGCGCGTAGCTCTTGACCGTTGAGCTCATGGCAGCGGGAGTAGAAACAGGCAGTTGAAAACTTGGTTAAGCTTTTGATATGGTCTGTTATAGGTATTAATGTTTAGGAACTGTTTTATAAGAGCATTAATTCGGAGATATTAGAGAAGACCGTAGGGTTTTTGTTATACATTTTGCGGTTGATACTCCCTAACCGTCCTTCTGAATCTACACTTCTTTGGGGCAGTGTGCTCCGGCGCTTCGCGTAGAGCGTAACTTTTCGATCGAAACACCGGCGCGAGGTGTGGCGATGGGAGGCGGCGATGCGTAAGAAGTGAAAAAAGAATGCCACCCTGCAATGAAGACGAAGGGCGGGGCTCACGGCTGGGGGGCTTGGTGGTGGTCGGTGGGTGGGGATGGACGGAGGGCCGTTATCTGGAAGATTTGTCCCACGTGAAAGGCCCAAGGATGTCTTACTGGATCTGTATGGCAATATTAAGAATTTCTTTCATCTCCTTTTTTTATGTTCCATTGAAGTATACTGGCAAAAAGGAAGGGATGAATGTAATATTTAAAAAATACTTATATAGTCAAGATTTGCAATGATGATTTTAAGTTAGTGTATATCGGGATTCTTTATTTCTTAGATAGAAGAGTCGAATGCCGAATTGTAATAAACGATGTGGATGTGTTGATTAAGTGAATGAATATGAAAGTGTATATTGGTACATAACGCATCTGGAACATGAGATAGTATCGCATATGTATAAAATTAATTTGTTTTGAAATATGGCATATGCATTAGCTTATGTAATGAAATGTATGGGTGCACTAAGACAAGTATCTGATGGCGGGGGGTAATATGGTTTTTCAGATTCCTTCCATGAATGTGAATTCACTAGAGTTTCTCCCGTTTTAACAACGTCAGTATAGAGTTATGTTGGATGTGTTAAGATTGAAGTAATTCGGTCGGTCAGAGGCAGCTCATGGATTTATTTTGGAACATATTCACTAACCAGCAATTCAGGTTTAGTTCGCGGATTCAATTTTCAATTGTGCTCAACAACAGTTTCCTTTATATCGGTTACAGGTCAGCGCTGTTTGATACAAATTAAAGGTGATATCAATTGTGTGGTTGATGTGTGTGTGGCTCGTTTACAGATGCACAGGATTGGCCAGATTCGGGAAATCCCTGGGGTACTTTGTTTTAACATATGTTACTGTGCCAGATGAAGACAGGAAACAATACGCGTGTTTGTTTGAATTAAGATTTACCAAGTAAGTTTTTTAATAGGTTGACTCAGTAACGGAAAGTAGTGTATTTTTTTCTGGGGTGTCTTATCATGGGTAGGACGATAATGTGACGTATGTTGTTTTGGGTTTGCTCAGCGTACTTTTCTTGATGCATTTTCTAGCTAGTTAACTTTACCAGGCTAGACGTTTGAGGAGGACTTGTTGATATTGTATTGGGGGTAATTAATTCATTTGTTTGACGCAGGACTATTCAAGTAGCATCCATTTCTTGCATTTTGTGCAGTAATAATGAGCGGAAATTTGGAATATAAATAATTGATTATAATTTATGGTGTTCTGGATAGATATGTGGAAAAACCTTACGCATCTGTTATATACGAAATTATAAGTAGAATATACACGAATGTAAAGGTAAAATAACGACTGTCGTTTCAATTCTAAATGAGAGAATTGTGATAAATAGACGCACATATAAGATTTTGTATCGCAGGATATAATTTTCTTTTTGGAAATTTGTTAGCTCTATTTGCACGAAAATATGGTTTCGAGTTAAGTAAATTTGGGAATTTTTTCGGGGAAACAAATTAATTGAAAAATTTTGGTAAGTTGCGATACTTCGAATATAGGTAGAATATATCGGTACAATGAGGAATTATTTTTTATTATAAGAACCAAATTAATAAGTGTGGGCTATTAGAAAGAGTTTCGTGTATGAGGAATTTTAGTACGAATAATGGCTTATAATACTATGTTTTCGGTGACAAATGGGAGCTCCTAAAGCGGATAATTCGCCTATGTAGCATAGGGGTTTAGTTTGTGACGCTCCACATGCTTAAAGAGCTGATCTGAGTGGCGTTGGCTGGGAATTGAGCATGGATGGGCATTGTTCGGTAGCAGGCAGTATACTTAGAACGCGTCCCGACCTGCGGGGAAACGGGTGGGTTTGCCGGTGTACGACGAGGCCGGGGTCAGAAGGTTTGCTGGAGGGGTAAGACTAAAGCGGGGAAGGGTCGGAACTGAGGCTAGGGAGGGGCATGGGAGGAAGGGGAGGCGAGGGTGGAAGGCGGAGGAGGAAGGGGTATTTATGAGGACTGTTGCGAAGCGAGCCGGGGCGTGGACGTCTGGGCAGGGTGCCTGGTTCTCGTTTGTAAAATTATTATTGGGGCTCGAAGGCCTGATACGCGGATGGGAGAGATTGGTCGTCTTATACAGCCACGTCCATTCGCGCTATGCCTGCGAGGAGCCGGGGGAGGGCAGCAGAGATGGGTAAGATTGGGAAAGGGACAGGGGAAGTAGGATTTTGTAGTAGTGGAACTGTCTGTCTGGAAGAGATCGGGATGGGAAACGACATCATAATAATAGTGGGGCGGCTTAACGTTCTAGTATGATACCACTATTTAGTAATCTCATAAGTCGTTAGGTTACGGACGGGAGTTTGCATACTAATGATACTTCGCTGTCGGTAGACATTTGCAACGGTCTAAGGCCGTTGTGCTTCTCCGAATTTCGGAGTAGAAGCGAATAGACATAGGGAATCACCAGTATAAGTTATGCCAATATCGACACCAGAGAATTGCTTTGAAACGACCGCAAGCTTGCGGGAGGGTGACGCTGTAAGTTATATAGATAAGTGACTTAGTTAGATTCGCTGTTTTAGCGGCTAATGGCTGTTAAAGAACTGGTTATCATACAGGTTGGGGGGGATAGTGAACGCGGGACTTGCGCGGTTTAGCGATGGCAGTGGGGAAGGAGTGTGACCGTACGGTTTGTGGGCGTGGGTGCTGGCGCAGAAGGCGTCGGAAGAGCGTTAGCTGCAATTCTGGCCGCTCGAAATGAAATGGTTACGTAATTAGTGTGTCTTCGGTTCGTGGCTTCGGTGTCGCGGCACGTCGCACAGTGAGCCTTGTGAGTGACACATTGAAGGAACGAGGAATAAGGCAGTTGTGAGCGGAGGAGTTATTTGGGAAGTAGTATTGGGAACAGGAATGAGGAGAGGAGTAAGGACATTGTTATTTAGAACGGTATTAGTGGAACATTGCAGCGGGATGGGGAACTATGTGACAGGTAGTAGATGTGAAAAGGTATTTTCATTCTGATCTGAAGAAGAAATGCATGAATTGGCTGAATCCACTCCGTATAAATAGATTGTAGCGATGAGGCATAGAGAATTGTGACAGGGCAACAATGGTTTACAATAGTGGTGATATCATATGTCATTGTGAAATTGTTCTCATAGTGCAATCTTGTTGGAGCTTGACTATGGGTTAGGGATTTATTGACGAATATTTAAACTCCCATTGTTTCAATGACAATATAATACAGTTAAAAAACGCCCTGGGCATGGGAAGGAGCTGATTTAAGTGTATCAATTTACATGATTGGTTTGGATGCTCGCGTTCTTGCAGAGTAGTATTGAGTAGTTGGGTGAATTATATTTTAGCTACCAATGGGAGGGAGGGTGCAATTAATCGTTTTGTAATTTCTTTTGTGTTACTCTTGAAAGACGTGATCAACAGATATGGAATTAATTCTTTTGTGCTTTAAACGCAGAGATGGTGAGAGATGCGGAAAAAAATCCACGAAATGTGCAAATACAAAAAGCTCGTTATGGAGCTTCTAGGCGTTTGGTGATACAAATCCGTCACACAGATACTTAGGCTTTTGGGCTCCGGGTTTAGCAGGTTGGTTGACGCGTAGTTGGGCGGGCGAAGAGGAGGAGCCTTTTGTTTCCGGAGTCGTAGAGCATTAATTAATAAATTGTGGGCAAAGATCGTCGGTTATTTCGAATCTTGGCATTTAGGGTATGTCGGCCGCCGTTTGTGAGAGCCGAGTATTGTACAGAGGGGAGCGGCGAGTCGGTCTTTGTCTTAGAAGGGCGGTAAGTAGAACGCATTATTGGTAGGCGATGGAAAAGGAGAGATTTAATCTTTGAAGGAGTAGAAGCATTCCTGCGTTTGGGAATGATCAAGCCGTTTAGTTTATCAGACCAATTGAATCATTGGGGGATCCTCTAAAGGATATTGATTGATTGAAGATTTATTTACCCAAATATGAATGGTAGACATTGACGGAGTTAGCTGATATCAAAGATGTGAGTTGTGCAAACTTTTCTTTCGTGGCTGTTGAACTACCATCATGTATAATCTCTTCTTTAGATTACTTTACTAGAGATGTTTAATATGGTAAGCCTTCGGGTGCATAATTAGTGGATAGCATTTCGTATCAGACATTATAGAGTGTTTTTTTTTTATTGGGATTGAGAACTCGCGGTTCTAAGGGATATTTTAGATCCTAGTGAGTTGGAGAAGTTTTTTTTTTTGGAAGTGACGAAGATTATGACAAGATTATGATTAGCAAGAGAGTTGTAAACCATGACGAATATGTATACATGAACTTAGGCATGTAGGAGTTGTTGAGAGAGTAAAAAAGTGGGTCAGGGGTGTACAGTGTGTAATATATATTTGAGACCGTTATGATGATAGAATTTATCGGGGAGTTCAGCGGTGCCAACATAAAAGGGATATTTGTACTTCACATGGCGAAAATGTTTAAAATCCAATTGGGGAGTTAGAGTTATAATCCTGCGAAGTAATGAACGCGGCGAGGTTAATTGAGTAGTGCAAGTAATTTTAATTCGGTTGGGTACAATTGTCTGGACGGGATAATAAAAGTGGTTTATCAACTATGGCAGGGCAAGCCGCGTTAACGCGTTTGCACGAAAAATTAGCAATACTTGGGTTTTGTTTCCGCAAGGGATGACTAATTCTTTGTTTGTCAGGGTGACACAGGGTCACGAAAGATCGCGAACCCGTAGTGGAAGGGCTCCGGGTGGGGTCGGGGGAGGGAAGCGAAAACGCGCGAAGAAGTTGTGGGGCGGAGCTAAACAAAGCAAAAACTTGAGGAAGATTTAACATCAAGCCGGAAGGGAGAGGGGAGGGGAGAGAGAGAGGGAGGGAGAGGATAACGAGAGAGGGAGGGAGAGAGATAGAGAGAGGGAGGAGAGGGAGGTAGAGAGAGGGAGGGAAGAGAAGATCGAGAGAAGGGAGGGAAGAGTGCCAGGGGGAGGGAGAGATAGGAGAGGGAGGGAGAAGGAGTACGAGAGAGGGAGGAGAGAGATAGAGAGAGGGCAGAGGAGAGAGTAGGAGAGGGGGAGAGAGAACGGGAGGAGGGAGGGAGAGAGGATAACGGAAGAGGAAGGAGGGGAGAGATAGAGAGAGGGAAGAGAGGAGAAGAGATGAGAAGAGGAGGGAGAAAGGATAACGAGAGAGGGAGGAGAGAATAAAGAGGGGAGGGAGAGAGATACGAGAGGGCGGGAGAGAGATACGAAGCGGGAGGAGGAGATAGAAGAAGAGGGAGGGAACAGATACGAAGAGAGGGAAGGGAGACAGATAGAGAGAGGGAGGGAGACAGATCGAGAGAGGGAGGTGAGAGAGATACTGTAGAGAGGGAGGGAGAAGAGATACGAGAGAGGGGGAGGAGAGAGTTACGAGGAGAGGGAGGGAGAAGAGATACGAGAGAGGGAGGGGAGAAAGATAGAGAGGGGGGGGGGGGGAGCGAGCAAGGTGAAGCAGGATGACGAGGAAGAACAGAGGAAAGGAGGAGGGAGAGACGGGGGGGAATGAGGAGGGCAGGATAGGTAGAGAGAGATAAGCGAGCGAGGGGAGCGGGAAGGAGATACGAAGAGAGAGGAGGAGAGGATAAGAGAAGAGGCGGGGAGAAAGAGATACGAGAGAGTGGAGGAGCGAACAGAGATGAGAGGAGGAGAGGGAGACAGAGATAGAGAGAGGGAAGGGAGACAGAGATGAGAGAGGGAGAGAGAAGAGAATCGAGAGAGGGAGGACGAAGAGAATAGAGGGGAGGGAGAAAGAGATACCGAGAGAGAGAGGGGACGAGATCGAGAGAGGGGAGGGAAAGAGATAGAGAGGGAGGAGAACAGAGATAGAGAGAGGGGAGAGATAGAGAGAGGGAGGTGGAGAAGAGTACCGAGGGAGGGAGGGAGGAGACCAAGATACGAGAAGAGGGAGGGAGACAAGAATCGCGAGGGGAGGGAAGAAACGAGATATACGAAGGAGGAGGAGACCAGGAGGATAGAGTAGAGGGGAGGGAGACAGAGATACGACGAGAGATGGAGACGAGATAACGAGAGAGGAGAGACGGATACGTAGAGGAGAGAGAAGAGATACGAGAGAGAGAGGACGAGATACCGAGGAGGAAGGAGGAGATACGAGAGAGAGAGAGGACAGAGATACGAGAGAGAGAGAGAAGAGATAGAGAGAGGGAGAGGACAAGTTAGAGGAGAGAGAGAGGACAGAATAGAGAGAGAGAGAGAGACAGAGTACGGAGAGAAGAGAGAGAGACAGAGATACAGAGAGAGGAGAGAGACAGAGATTACCGAGAGAGAGAGAGAGAAGAAGAGATTCGAGAGAGAGGAGAGACGAGTACGAAGAGAGAGAGAGCGAGATACAGAGAGAGAGAGACAGAGTACGAGAGAGAGGCCGAGATATCGGAGAGAGAGAGAGACAGAGATAGAGAGAGGAGAGAGACAGAGATACGAGAGAGGAGAGACAGAGATAGAGAGAGAGAGAGACAGAGATACGAGAGAGAGAGAGACAGAGATACGAGAGAGGGAGAGACAGATAGAGAGAGAGGAGGACAGAGATAAAGAAGAGAGAGACAGGTACGAGAGAGGGAGAAGAAGATCGAGAGAGAGAGAGACAGGATACGAGGGAGAGAGACCAGAGATAAGAGAGAGAGAGACGAGATACGAGAGAAGAGAGAGAAGAGTAAGAGAGAGAGAGACAGAGATAGAGAGAGAGAGAAAGAGATACGAGAGCAGAGAGACAGGATCGAGAGAGAGAAGAATAGAGATGCGAAGAGAGAGAGAGAGAGACAAGAGTGGAGAGATGCGAGAGAGAAGAGGATCGACAGAGTGAGAGATGCAGAGAGAGAGACAGAGTGAGAGAATGAGAGAGAGAGAGAGACGAGATGGAGTGCGAGAGAGAGAGAGAGAGACAGGAGTGAGAGTATGAGAGAGAGAGAGAGCGACAGGTGAGAGATGGAGATGAGGAGAGAGAGGTCAGAGTGAGAGATCGATAGAGAGAGAGGCCAGAGTGAGAGATGCCGAGAGAGAGAGAGAGTGAGAGATGGAGAGAAGAGACGAGTGAGAGATGAGAAGACGAGGGATGAAGAAATGATGCGAAGAGAGAGAGCAGGTGAGAGATGCGAGAGAGAAGAGAGTGGAGGAGAATAGAGCAGAGAGATGAGAAGGGAGAGGGAGTGAGCAGACGTGAGAAGGGAGAGGGAGTGAGAGGAGATGAGAGGGAAGAAGAGTGAGAGGGAGTGGGGAGAGGGAGGTGGAGAGTGAGAGGGTGGAGAGGGTGAGAGAGGGAGATGAAGAGGGTGGAGAGAGGGTGAGGTGCAGGAGTGATGGGAGTGAGGAAGGATGAATGAAGGC
>BOPP01000001.1:1980537-2005519 GCA_017312745.1 Gryllus bimaculatus
AAAAGCATGAGAAAAGGTGCACGTACATAGGATTAAGAAACGGGGCACATCTGTCACACCGACATGCTTGCTATCGGACAGTTTGTCTTCATGATCTGCTAGGACCGGAATTAAAACCTTCGCTGCGAGAATCTAAGTTCTAATTGTATGAGGATATGAACACATGTTCTGAGTCCATTGCTTTTAGACAATGTAAGACCGTGAATGTTATACTATTTTGTCGAGTGTATCAAGGGTAAAAAGTTCACTGCTGGTGACTTATTCATGATAGTGAATTACATGCAGGGTCGACTTGTTGATTGAGGTGCTTGATATAAAAATCAGATTATACTGTTATTTACCAAAATCGAGATTTTTTTGCATTTTTACAAACTTAGGACACGGTTCGTAACAACTCGATGGAATATAGTTCAAATCAAATTCATATCTTCTGTGTTGTGATAACACATGCCTTGAGAACATATCCATGCCTCGGGGAATGCAAGATTATTTTGGTTTGTCATGTAAAACTTTCTTAAATGGAACGAGTTGGTTTTCATAGCAAAATTCACAATGATGTGTTCCGTCTTCACGTTGAGCTCTTATAAATGAAAGTGAAAACATAGGTAGGATTGCATTTAGTCACAAGTTGGAGAAAAGTTTCTGTTCTCTGCAATAAAACATTATTGTCTTTGCACTTTTGTGCACTAAGAGAAAGAATGATTCTGGGAGGCAAATTTTGTCTAGTAAAATATATGTTAAAAATAACTAAAATCAAATTTTAAAAAAGATATAAATCGCATTGTAGAAATTGTCTCAGAATATATATTATCCACTTCTACGGCATATAGAGGAATTCTAGATCATCTTTTGCTAAAGAAGAGATAACATTTCATATACCTAAGTAAACGTTTGTGTGACCTTCGTTTCTGATTGTTGGGCGACTCTCAATGCACTGGTGTTAGGGAAATACCCGAAATCTCTCTGACTCTATGTAGACGACCAGGTGTATGGGGGTTGTCTATCAGGGGCAGATTATACACGTGTGTCTTCGTTATGAGATTTCTCACCAAATGTCCATTAGCAAACAATTATATTTGACCCCTCTACGTCATTGAAGTTAATAATCTTTATTATGATACATCATATGCTTTATTTGTATTGAATAATCTTGCACAATTGTTGGTTGAGATTCTTTTTACCAGAAAGTGTGTCAGTGTTATACAACCAAATAAGTCTCCGTAAGACCAAATAGAACACATTCCCTAATAAAAGACACTGTATCTCGATTTAATGAATGTTCTACTATTCATCAGTTTAATAAAAGTACGTAAATACAAGTAGCCGTTTCGTATTAGTGAAATGAAGATCCTTTACAAAAGTAAAAGAATTAAAAAACAAATTGGACTTAATTGCATTAAACCAAAATGTTAGGAGTAATACTAGTTTCAAATCAAGAAGTACTGAGGAGCTAAAATAAGTTAAAATCTTTTTAAAAACACATTTACCAACACGTGAACTTCACAAACTTTGTAACCTCTTACACGTAGGCTACAATACACCATTTGAGCAAGTACTAGTAATATACTACACATACACTAGTCGTACAGGTGCACTGGTCAATCCTTTACTTATATATGCTCTTGTTCTAATTGAAAATTCGCAAATACCAGGTGCCAAGAACATGTCAAACAAATAGTACAATAGTACTTGTACAAATACTTCACATAGTACTTGTAACAGGGGAAAACGACGCATTGTAATTTGTGGAACCCACGGGGTAAACGTCCAGGCAGTTTCCAAAATTCATGCTTACTCTTAGAATTTACTACTAATCTGTTACTCGTTATTATTTTCCCGGCAGGTGAAAAAGTGAAGCATTAGAGTATTGATATGGTACGTTTCGATGGAACATGTTTTACCCAAAAGGATATTACACTTCATAATGCAAATTTGAAAATAATATTTTTTGAACAAGACTTTTTAGTCAATTTAGTATTTTTGATAGGAAATAGATTTTTAAACCTAAAATTTAATTTTTTATAAAATCTTTTGCTAAAAATATTAAAATTGATACACTTAACAATATAGAATATGAGCATGAATTTCCACTTACAGTGGAAATGCTAGCTTTGAGAAACAGGTTTCCCTTTAGTGGAGATATAATTTTGAAATACAGTGTTAAGAATATATAAATTTAGCTAATAAAATAATCGACATAAGCGGAGTCAAAAACATATTTACCGTGCCATAAGCAATAAATCAGGCAAACTTCGCCTGTCTGAGCTTTTATTCGTCACAAGCTACAGAAAAATACGATTTTAAAGGAAATCTACTACTCGACAGGGAAGCTACAGCTTTTGGCCTCAACAGGAAATCGAACCCGGGATCACACCACGGAAAGCTAGAAAGCTACCCGTAAGCCATCCTAGAGACTGATTATTGTTGTACATACATTAAAATTAGTGCAATTTATGATTATCTTAAAAATAAATTGCAGTAATTGATTGAAATTGCGTAAATTACAGTAAATCATGATAAGTTATTCAGGATTAAGATAACGAAGAAAACAACCACATTATTTAAACAATATTTAATATTATAAATCATTAACCACTCACGTACACGAATCTTATCCCATCTTCAGTGTCAACAAGTGACCATCTATTGTATCTTTAATCTTTATGGATTTACCCCAATATCTCTACTGCAACCAAGCAAAATACCGCAATTTAATCTCTTTTCCTAAAAGACATTCAAACATTTCATATTCTTCCTAGTTCTCGTCCAGAGTGAAAACTTCCTAGTTACAACAATAAATGGAATTAAATATCCTGGAACCTTTTCAATCCATTTTCAAGTCATTCCTTAAAATTTCTGTTGTAATGCTTGTGAGGCCCAAAAATAAGGAACAATCTCGGAACTATTAAATAAATAATTGATGAATGACTTATCCCCAAATTTTTAGTAAACTGGAAAATATTCTAAAAAATGAAGTCGATAATCTTTAATTAGGAATAAAGAAAGACCGTCTAACAAAATTATTTGAAACAAGTTGGACCAAATACCCGGAGATCATTAAATTATTATATTTTAATTGGAATTTAAATCCTTACAACGTATTGAAGTAAATGGAGACATGGAATGCTGAAAACAGTCTTTTAAGTCTAACAGGACATGAGAAATGTCATCATTGGGTTTGTTGACAGTCATGAATTATTTTCGTTACAAATACATTATCTGTTTTTTTGTAGGGCATTGTCATGTGTCATTCTTTAAATTTACTATTGCTTGTGTATAATTTAAAAATAGTATTTAAAAATAATCTGTACTGATTTTCGAATTAGTAACTCTTAAAACAGAACCATGGACTATTGTTTTCTCATCCCAGCACAAAAGAGTTTTTAAATATCGCGAAAAAAAATACTAGTTCTTTATTAAATTTACGACTTTTTCTTCTGAATCTGTGAAGTAATAGGTGGTGAACTTTTGCGATCGTTAGAAATTTTAACGTTAGCTTCATCTTTAATTATTCATTATGATTAATTCTACCTTTCAATTTTAATTCCACATTATACTTGTTCTAACGTGAGGTGAATCTCTAGAACATCAAAAGTAAATCTGCTTCCAGTATTGTAATCAGCTCTAACTTTAAATGTGACCTTTCATATGAAAAAATGAATTTTGATAAAATTAATATTAAATACGTAAAGTTATTGTTTAATTCGATGTATCGATTGGCAAAGGTGTGCAATGCACACCTACCTTCTATTCTTAACTCCGATAATTAAAAGATATTTTGTAATGTTCCCTTTATCACGACCAGTGCAATTACATGCATATAAATTACCTTGAATGCATGTACAATTACGCCGGTTGCATGAAATATTTGACTGCGTGAGAACCTGACGTGCTACTTTGAGAACGTGACCTGCCTAACAGCAGCGCATAATGGGTTGCCAGCCAATCAGTGGCAACCCGACACCTACCGGGGAACTTCGTTTACGACTCTTCGGGTACCAATGCTTTGCAATTTCAGTCGTAAGAACATACTTTTATTACAGCTCAAATATGATTAATGTTTGTTTACTGAAAATGTCATTGGCATTACGGCAAAATGTTATTGGTAGTACCCCTTTTTTATTAATTTATTTAAGGTTGCTTTATAACAGCTAGATCATCAGTGATCCATATTATTATGCATCTGTATAAACAAACGTAGTAGTTACAGTTTTAACAAGAATAAATGTGTCAAAATTATTTATATTGTCACAAATTACACGGTAATTTTAATCTAGCTTATACATTATTACAATATTAAATAGTTATATAAAACTGTTCAGTTTTGTAATTTCTTAAAGTTTTAAGATCTTGTTTGTGAATCTGAACAATGATTTCATTTCATTTTCAAAAGCTTTCTTACATTTTCTGTAGCAAGGCATTTAAGAAGGAGATGGGAAGTGAAGATTATTGCAGCAGCCTTTGGAACATTCAACATCCCATTAGAGTCGCCTTGAGGGAGTAACTGAGACAGGAGTCCTTAACATTTCCTTTCCCCCCTCGAAGAATGTCAACTTGTCTACTTCTTTTGTTAAAAAACAACTAAATATTTAATCCCATATGTATTGCGTGATTTTTAAATATTCAATGACAAGCGAGTAAAACATTTTGAGATTTGAAATTCGAAAGTCACATGAAGCGGACATAAAGCAGAAAATTGTATTCTTGTGTGCGTGCCAATCCCTTTCAAATCTCTTATGCTAATATCAACAGGCAGACGGAATTCTGATCTGAATACTACGGAAGCGAAGGGGGGAGGTTTTCCTCTCTGCTTCTGCCTCTCCCCTCCCCCTCCCTGTCCCCGGGGCAACGGCACGTGCGGCGGGCACGTGCCTTGAGCTGCCTCCGCCGCTTTAACATTCGCTTTGGACACACTGTGGCTGCGATGCCATGCGATTGCATATTAATGGGAGGAACGAGCGGAGTGAGGAAAGGAATAAAATTGGACAAAATGAATGCAGATTTTTTTCTATCGATGAAACTTTAGAATTAGAATATATTGTGGTCACACAAGAAAATAATGGTATCCCAAATGTATTGGAATTAAGTAAAGAAATATTTTGAAATTAGCGTTCTTTCACTCGTTAAACGTTCTTCTGGCTAGTTCACAAGACGTGTATATATAATAAATCACTTTTATTCACCGGGTAATAAATGGCTAACAGTGTTTCTGCGAAATAACATTTTGGAGATATTTCTTGCCTTGAACACTGACAAATTTTCCGTTGTCAAAACTACTTTTATTGTGTATATTCGATGCGCGAGGAGAAAACTGTCATAAGTGTCTGACGGAAAAGCGCCCATTTCGTTTTCACTGTAGTGTGAGTTGACAATTCGCAAATTCTAAAATAAAAATACATTAGTAAGTGTTTTGAAACGCTAGGAAAGTCTGACGTAAATAATTCTCTTTCATTGAATTTAAGGAAGAAATGCTTTAAGAAAAGCCCGAATAATTTTCATGAGTTTCTTGAAAGCAGTAAATAATAATTTAATGTTTCTTTCGCTATTAACAACTTCTGTTTCAAAATAAAATTGAACACAGACATTGATAATCCTATTGCAGGTTGTTGTGGGGTGTTCTTTCATTTTCAAAATGACTGTTACTGAGTTATTATTATTACGCGGTATAAATATAAAAAATCATATAGTAGCTTATTTAATTTTCAATCATTATTTTATTTTGTCATCTTGTTAAATATTTCTGTCAGGAGGGTAGGAAAGATACTGTTCTTGAGATCCTGGACGTGGGATGTTCCGAACTTTATTTCCAAATCGTTGGTCTCCCTGCGGGCTCAGTTCCCCATTGCCTCGTAACACGTCAATACACTGATATGCCTCGTAAGACATCGCTGACATCGGAGAAGACGAGCGTTCCCTCGAGGAAACTCTTCCGTGGCTTTCTTCTTAGAATAGCGTTTTCCGCGCACTCATCTACCTAAAGACGGAACGAAATTTTTCAAGGGATGAATTATAAAATCGGAGAACGGTACGTTACAGAGGAAAAGGCACCAGATGTTACAAAAGAGGTTAGATCTTGAATTTGGTTCTATGAAATGTTACATAGCTTGCGTTTTTGAAGACCATGCTTAACATTTTATGCGTGTTCGTAAAGCCCTACTTCCAAACACCAACTTTTCAAACTAATTATTTTGTGTCACATAACTTCATGGTATTCATTTAGCGAGCAGTGGTGTAAGGGGTGTAATTTAACGTAATACTTAACATAATTTACAATGACGGCGGTTAGAAACTACTTTTGTTTTTACATACACTTCATTAATCTCGTTGACATTCCTCGCCGTAGCGAGTTAATTTTCTTTCCCTCTTACGTACGCCGGATTCGTGTAAGAAGAAAAGTTACCTAAAAAAGCTTCAGCATGTTTTGTTCATCAACCGGACCGGAACTTGGGAATATAGGTCTCGAGGATAATCGTGCGTGACCTCTCATCTTTCCTCATTCCCGAAGGCTCTCCAGGAACCAATTCCATCCGATGACTTACGTAAATCAAGGTGTGGGTGGGGAACGCGTATGTCATGACAGCGTGACACGCGACCGCCCTGCGCTCTGCGAGTGCGGTGATTGGCTGACGCAACGTGATCGATGGCGAGCCCCATCGCTTTATGCCTTTATTACAGCGCCGCATCTGACCCTCCCAACCCCACCCCGGCCCCTGATATCCCATGCATGAATATCGACATGACCGCCAGGGGCGCTGTGAACGGGTGCGTGGTGCGGTCGCAATGCGACTCCGAATCTGTGACGCTATGTCTCATTCCAATGCCACTCCAGCATTTGGCGAGAAGCTGCGAGAATTCGGGGAGAAGAGTGAATTGCAATTTAATGAAAGTTACATTTAATATATTAAAGAAGTAATCCTACAGATTTTGCATTTAACTGACTTTCTGCGAATTTATTAGTAGTAGTTTATACAATTGGTTTATAATGTATAGCTTTATTGCATGAGTCCATGTTTTGAAAACAAGCGACGATAGGAGCGAGTTTTCAAATTAGTACGAATGCAATTATAAAACATTATAAATGGGTTGCATACGCTATTTTTTGGTATAACAGCATTAAAAATGTGCAAGAGAATCAAACTTAATTTTGCGAAACAACTTTCTTGTGACATCTTGGGTATTTGACATCTGTGCGAGAAAACAGTGGTCGGCATTTCTGTTTACCGCTAACCCGAAGATTCTCTCGCTGCAATTGGTTAAACGTGTGATGAAGCAACTATTCGTGCCGTCAAATACTAGTACGTTATCATTTTTGCCGTATAAAGTCAATTATGAACGATTTCTTGCAGAAAAGGTAGTTTATTTTTACATTCGTCGAATTATTTTTACATTCGTCGAAATATTTTTACATTCGTCGAAATATTTTTACATTCTCGCATTATATTTGCTTAGGTAGTATTGTGCTGTTGTAGTACCCAAAGTTAGTTTTTACTTTCTTGCAAATTACTTTAGTAGTATTGCGAAATTGTTGCCGTAAACAAACGGCTAATATCATCAAAAAACTCCTTTTGCAGAACTCTGAATCCTAAAATTTGAATAAATATTGATACTACATGTAGTAAAAAAAAACCTCCTCTCTAAAACACTTTGTGTAATTAGAATTCATGTTTTGTAGGTTCTCGATAGCGAAAAATTGGTTGAGGGAAAATCGACCATCCGTCTGCGAACAGTGCCAGCAAATAAACCGTAACGATATTTTCTGAATTTGCATTCTTAACGTGAGTGAGACAGTCACGTCTTTTAAGAACGATTTTAACCTTCACCATATTGCTTAAAATGCCCGTCCCTATTCTACTCATCGACAGATATCGAGTCCGTCGTGTACCCCTCCCGTCTGCAACGCGGCTGTCAAATTACAGGTAAAGCTAACAATGAGTGTTGGGTTCGTAGGCTTCCGCGGCCGGAATCAATGCATTCTTGGCTATCCGGGATGAGCCGCGTCTCGGTCGATTGTACTTTCACAATTGACCGAGACGCGGCTCATCCCGGATAGCCAAGAATGCAACAATGAGTGACGTTAATGGGAAGAAATGTTCACTCTAGGAATTGAAACTATGTGCGCTCTTTAGATGCAGATTCTTTCTGTTCGAGAGACGCTGTGTCTGAGGCGCATTGGCAAATGTTTCGGCCGGGAGGCTGTGACCTTCCTCAACACGAAATGACAGTCTCCCGGGGAGCGAATTGTGTACCTACTCCGGCCGCGGAAGTGTACCTTCATACTAGCACGCTTCAGATTTGATAGTGGTGCCGCCAAAATAACTAATACACCACACCTCTTGTATCTAACGAATTGAGAGCTCGAAAAGACACGCGCGGTTTGTACAAGAGAAAGTCTTTATAGAAGACATGTGAACATTATTTTGACGTTCTGAAATTTTGACCAACAATTTTCCCAAAAAAGTCATACTTTGAGTAGATAGCATCTTTATGTTTCTCTTGACTGCGTAATTTAAAAATAGAATATATGAATCCTGTATTACTTACGACAAATTTTGTTGTGATGGACGTGTGTGTGTGTGTGTGTGTGGCCGTGGTGGATGTGTTTTGCAAGTAAAATAGATCTTTCGTGATTTCTTATTTATGCTGTAAAGAAGACGGAACCAAATTGACTAATTGGGTTGTAGATAATTAACAGTAAGCTACCACATTTTCACTGTGGAGTACTTTTAATTTGCTACAGAATACAACTGAACATTTGTCTCAAAAGCAAGGACACGAATTATGGTGTACGGGGCGTCTCGCCAATGTTTCTCTCAAAGTTAACCTGTACGTTTTGAGATTTTTAGATGCGGTTTCCATTAAAACGAACACATAAAGTCACAAAAGTTATGTAACGCAATACAGAATTGTTGAATGCAGAATTTTATAGTTGTGAGAGATCGATACAACTTCGATTTTTTAATGAAATACAATAGGTCTCTTTGGGTCATGAGCGTGATGCAATGAGTTCATAAACATGCATATTGCCTTATGTTGCATAACATTAAATGTAGCTGAAAAAACATAAGTTTAAATATGTATCTGTAACCATTATATCTAGATTAATAATGACAGGGTGTGAAGATAGAGAAAGCAGGAATTAATGTCGCCACTTGCTTTTTAGCTGGCATTTCGTGCAAAGATGCGCTTCTACTTTTAACTGAAGTTGGTAAGAAATGAACTATTGGATTAAACTAATTTATGGCTGAGTACATTTGTATAATTAGAAACTATAGCATTATTTGTACAAAACAACAGCAACAAAAATCAATAACAATGCACGAAAAAAATGTTACACTCCTACTCCACATTGTCTTCATGAAAGGTTAATGAACTTCGACGGCAACGACTGCCCTTGCAGAAAATATGTACACCCGTGGTTACAACATGCAGCACAGTAGACAGGAGATTGGCAGCCCGAAAATAACATGTCCCGTGGACCACGAACACGATGAAAATGAACCCTAGGGTTTGTTAACACGCTCCGCCCGAAAAACAGCCCGTAGGTTGATGCACGACTCAAACTTTACTATGTAAATTAAAGGAAATAACTTGCCTGCTGAAGGTTTTTCGTCGAAATGTTTTGCAGTATGGTAATCAGTTTCTAACTTAATTTAATGTATTTTTCAACATTACATATTTTTATGTCTATTATAAGTTTTCTTCGTATGAGGACTTTTATATTTTCCAAAAATTAATTTTAGAAGACAGCAATACCTTGCGTAAATAGGCAGGCGATATAAAGTAATTTAGTGTCTTGATTTGGGGACTTAAATGAAATATGATTGAGATTACTATGTCATAGAGTGCGTTACGGAGCAGAGTGTACGGGTCTTGCCAATGTTTTCCCCTTTAAATTGCTTATGTACCGGGTGTCTCATCAACTGGGGGCCACCCTCATTTCTTCTAAACTGTTCACGATATCGAAATGCAGTTTTCTCTCAACAATGCGCAATCATGGGACAAGTAATACGTTGAAGATATTGTTTGTAATACTTTTAGTTTTCGAGAAATTTAATCATCATTGATTTTTGAAATGTAAATACATATTTTTTCTCCTTAGCGATATACAAATCATAAAAAGAGGAATATGACTTATGATTTATTAAAATTTTGATTCTAATTTGACTTCATTATTTGATATTTTATGACCTGTGTTTTTAAATTAAACCGATAAAATTTCCTTTAGTAGCCCTTGCAACTGTCGCTTTTGGAGAAAATTGTCTTAGCTTCCCGGTGCGAAGATTGTTACAGAGAGAGGGCTGGCAGCGCAATTTCAGCTATTCGAGGTCTTGTCATCTCGAAGGATACAGGAACGAACATCAATCTTAACGATCAGAATGAAATATTTTTCCATTGATTAATTCGAATTGAACATTTCTTTCACTGATTGAAATTCCAAATCCTCGACCTTTTAAATGACATAAAGCAATAGGGAGTGTAAGGAAGATACTTATAAAGCCCATTATCAAACAACAACAATCGAGCTTGATGTCTAAAGACCTTACGAACTAGCCAGCATTTTAAAACATTTCAAATGCAAGCAAATGAAATTATGGTTAAAGAAATTCACAATAAATCTCCCGAACATCAGGTTATAAAAAGATAGAAATTATGTTATTAATACCATTATTCAACTGCTCATTGTAAATTTACCAAACTAAGACATAGATAACAATAGAAAACAGAATAAACATATTACATAAATTATTTAGTAAGCTCTGTACAACAATGCACATCCGCAGTCGTGCGTAGAGACGCAATACGGTACATCAATGCTTTGGAATTTCAACCAGAAGAGAAGTTTATTTCTAACGAATCAATGAAAAAAACTGTAATTCTCATCATTAATATTAATGCTTGTCCGTGTGTCCTTCGTGACATGACCAACAGTCCCGGCGCCGCGAAGGCAAATTCCCCAAAGGCGACAGTTGCAAGGAAGTATTGTCCGTTTAATTGAAATCACTGGTCGTGAAGTCTAATTTTTACTCATTACTGTCAAAATGATAACTTATGATACATCATTTTAATCCTCTGTCTATGATATATCCGTTGCTGGCGAGAAGGGCAAACAATTTTATTTAAAAATTCAAAAATGAAATTCCTAAAAAACTGAAAATATTTCAAACGATATCTCTATGGCATATCTATGGCAATGCCCATGATTCTGCATTTTTGAGCAAAAACTCCATTTCAATATCGTGAACCATTTAGAAGTTCTGAGGGTGGCCCATAGTTGGTGGGAAACCTATATACAATGCTTTTTAACAAAGAAAGAAATGTCATTTTTAAGGGGCTTCTAATAATAAACTTTGTTGATGATCTAAAACCAAACTTTATTTTTTCTTTATGAAATAACTGAAAATAAGTATTCAATATGTATATTTTTCAGAAATGGATAAACTCGTACACACAAACTATGCTGGGAAGGAAATTAATGATAAGCCTTTTCAAGAGGGACATCTAAAATACCTTCATGTGTGACGTATATTGTCGTAAACTCGCAAATTGTATTTTGTTCTGTCAGTGTTCGCTTCAATACGCTTAGTCCAGTCCTTGACGTAGTCTGGTCGGCAGCTCTGAGAGGAACCCACGAGGGAGAGGAAGAGGGAGAGGGCGCCGGGAAGAGAATTGCAGTGAATGGGAGCGGGCGACGATCTCATTAACTGAGGCGATGGCACCGATAAGACGTGCCCCGGCTTCGTCGCGTCCCGTCCCCGCGGAGGGCGGCGCCCCGCCCGACCCAGCGGAAGAACTCGGACGAATGTCGCCGTTGCGGACGCTCGCTCTTGCTGCCCGAGGAGGCACTCCTCGGAGGAAAGAGGAATAGTAGTAGGTCGAGAAACATCCGACGGTGGGAGACATATTGCTTCACGTGAGCTTGCATTGAATGTCTTGAATTTCGCCAAATGGACTTCGTGCAAGCAAAAACTTCTTCTTTATTTGTATGCATATACAGTTTATTTTTGGGTTGAAATGTAAAATGGAAGCTGGGTGAGGTTTTAGCTATATTTAATTAGGTTTTATGTGCGTGCATGAAGTTTATCATGAACTTGCTTCACGTGAGGTTGCATTCAGTGTGTTGGATTTCGCGAAATGGACTTCGTGCAAGCAAAAACTTCTCCTCTGTAGGCATTTGCAGTTTATTTTCGGGTCGAAACGTAAAATGGAAACTGGGTGAGGTTTGAGCTATATTTAAGTAGGTTTTATGTGCGTGCATGCTGTTTATCCAGGAAACAAGGATTTTGGAACCGACTTCATCCTTAATCACGAGACTTCAAAGAGTAAGTGGAAAAAGTTTCCTATAGTGGTAGTTTCTGGGGTTTCGTAGAGTTAGTTTCATGAATATGCTTTAAACCAATACTTACTATCAATCCGAGCAGCCGGTCGCTATAATTCTCATCCAGATAGCGGTGGAATTCTACATAGCTGTCTGCCGAAAATCCTGCTAACGTCGCGACTAGATCTCCCGGACAGACACACTGCAGGGACATCAATTGATGCCCTGCGCTACCTTTGACGGAGTGAATTACTTTGAAACTTGACGAGTTCTTTAAAGAGCAAGGCGTCGCGCGTCTAAGAGGTATTAACTGCTTTTTATATCTCTATTCATTTCCATGCATAACAAACGTCGCTCTTGTGTTATACAGATTTATCATGCCTGTTCATTATTTACAAACTAAGAATGAAGTAAATATTACATTTCACAATGACCAAGTTCAGCCCTTAGCGCATTTAGAATCTTTTGGAAAAAAGACCCATTAACTTTCCGGTATATTCTGACTGTGAAGCTTGGTCAGACGCAAAGGATGTCGAATGACGTAAAAAACAATTATTTATGAAGATGAGACATTATTCTGTGTATCTTCCAAACCCATTTATTAATCGTAAATTAAAATACCAAAAGTATATGAAAAATATATTGCATGTCTTCGTTTAATTTTATCATCAATATGCATACAAGTAATTCTAGGATAACATAAAGCCAGAAACATGACAACTATTAATATTTTATTAAGTTAAGCTTAGAATTAAATATTTCAAATGGTAACAGTAAGGGATTTTTTAAAATTATCATACCATTCAAACAATTCATTAAAATATTTTGTGATATTTAAATTCCTCGCTATAAATAAATTCTGCACAAAATAATAAATAAGTTACAAACCAATAACAAATTAACAAATAAATAAAAACGTGTAATACTGAACACTTATAGAGATTGAAGACTAGATCACGTGAACTTAAATTTTTCGTTTTTTTTAACGTTTTTTTTCAGTGCTTCACTGCCCGCGCGGAGTACAAATGTGCTCCGAGACTTTTTTGTACAAATTATATTTTATTGTGTCAAATTTAGTTAATCGGGTTTAATAATTTTCAATTATTGAATTTTTATTATTAGAGGATGATTTAATATCAAAATAAAACATCGAAAACTCATTTATGAAACGCTTCTCATAGTTATGCGGATTAACGTACTCTAATATTAAATAATAGATTATTTACAATTGTTACACACAATGTTTGTTGTTGAGTGTTGAAAACGCAGAACACCCGCGCGCAACACACACACAAACACACACACACCAACGACACACACACACACACACAAACACTCACGTCTGGACCTATTCGTCGCGTGGATTTATTCTTGCTCTGGAAATATATTTGGCCAAACATCCTGTGGCTCTTGTTTTGGATAAACAGTCTTTCTTAAGGAGCTTCCACAATCTGCCAGGGAATCATGGACAGTTTTATCCTTTCTTTGATTTGAGATTTCACCACTTCCCAAACATTCCAGTCCCGACCACCGAACAGTTCCCATTGCAGAGTGCTCGTATAAGTCGGAACACTAGCGTCGGTACAGGCCCGCCCGATACAGACAAACCAGTTTATATTTAAAGTGTTTCTGGTAATAAGTGTATTAACAAGTGAAATTTACCGTATTAATCCAGTGTATCCATTAACGTTTGATGTAAATCAACAAGCTCAGTTCAGTAATGCTCTTTGCGTGCTACACAACTCCAGCGGTATTCCGCATAGCAACTTCATCAATTGATTTACCTCACACAGCGAAAGTGCCATTACCTATGATTCAGTCATGGAATCATCTGAATCAGAAACTTCATGTTATCAAGACCCATCATAACGCTTGTAACCTTAGGCAGCCAGCATCAGGTGGAAGCCAGCGTCAACTAAAGAAAAAGGATAGTAGGCAAGGTCCAACAGCGATAACAAAAATACTGGGTAAGTGCCAGTGCCAGTAACTATGTTGAAGATTACACACCAGATTTAGCCAATGCACCACCCATTTATTAACCACCCATAAACAGGTTTTAAATCAAGTGCTAAATTATACACTACGAACCGGGTTATCTGAAATTACAAAAAACTATTTTTTGTGCCCAAATCACTCCGACTCCCCTAATTGTGTTTCTTATTGCTTCAATACTGTGTGTGTGGTATTTTTTACTTTGTCATTATACATATTATATGTGAATTTCTATACACACACATTTCAGTTAAGAACGTTCATGAATTTCGGTATATTCATAACATTTGACACAAATACTGATGATATACTGATATTTATCTCATTTTTACTTTACTTTTTATAGCGTCAAATTCAGGTTGCTATATTTTGTCCATTACATCACTCACCATTCAATATTCAAGCAGTCATTTCAAATTCAATAGAACGCTACAACTCCGTTGCTAATAATACGAACTTGAATTTATTTTCTATAAACGACTGAAAGGGGATGTGAAAAAACCTCTCCGCGAAGGGATAAAAATAAATTACTGACGATGATTGACTACATTAAAAAACGGATTTCCAAGAGGATTATATCAAGCGCACAATGCCACCAAAAGTGCTTGTAGACGCGTTACGAAGACGCAAATTCAAAAATAATTTTATCCATATTAAGAATGGTTATTATTAATATAAAATATTGTGTTAATGTTTGCTTTCCAGAGGCTCGGGGCGCATTTAAAGAACACAGTAAATTAAAGAAGTGGATGTTATGGCTATTATCAGGTAGTGGGTTCCTCGTTGAACTGACTGATTCTTTCATATGCTCAGAGAAATTGTGAGTTCCCATAAGATGGCCCTCTTGGTATTTACGTGTTTACAGAACATTTGAAAAGGACTAAAGTTTCCATGATTTTGACTCGATAAGCAGTGACCTCAATTGTCTTCCATTCTGAAGGCAGTTTCGAATATCATTGTGGTGTCAGGGTCTGATGAAAGAAGAGTGACCCTAAATGCAAGATGCGTATGCAAAACGGCATGAAGGGAGATTTGGGAGAGAACTGCGAAAATATTGAATCCCAAAGAAATGGGAGTTGTCATGACAAACTAATTTCAGTTAAACAATTGCATATCTCGAAAACGACGGCAATAGAGACCTTCAGATTCTGGAATTAAGTATCTCGTTTAAAGGCAGTTTAGAGAAGACAATAAAACATTTTGCAAAATTTGTAAATTTAAAAAAAAATCCAATTTTTGTTATTGTGATGTGAGAAGAGATCTGACATCCGAGAAGCAAAAGTTGTGAATTAATTTTGAAACAATTATCAATTTTATAAACAATTTCCAAACGAGCGCTATAGACCCGGAAGGATACTCACATTGTCTCTGAGGTCAATACTGCAAAATAATGATTTTGACAACAGATGCAAAATTATTACTAAATATCTTGTTTTTGTTGCTAAAATGTTAAATTTAGTAAAGACTGATAATTGAACACTATTATTTCGTCAAAACGTCTCACTCCCAAATATTTTTCCGACCTTGCAGCCGTCATCGCACACCTCAGTTCTTCGACTCGTAATATTCATTGACATAATTAAGCTGTTTTGCATTGAAAGCGGGGATATTTAATTGATCTTTCGCAAGTAAATCTGCATTATGTGAGAAATGTAATTAAACTTTTTCAAATCCACTAATTCTATTGCATGCTCTGAAAAGTTTTTGTCGTAATGTATGATATTATCGTTATTGATATATTTCTTGTAGGCGATAAAATGGCTCGTGACGCAATGCGTCTACCCCCGCCTCCTTGTGCCTTCTGCGCTAATACTCTCAACCCTTAGGATAAATACGCCTATCATAGGAAACGTTCATCGCTAGTAATCATGATTAAAGAAAATCTAGTCTATCAGCATCTCAGTCGTTGGCAGTTGGTTGAGAATGTTCTTTTGTAATAGTTAACTATGATAGATGGCGTTATCCTCCGTACAGTGCTGCCAGAATGTGCAGATAGACTGGGACTTGAGAATTTGGCCGCTTCCCGTTTTACGTGTCGGCGAGAACATAATACAATTTCACCGGTCTGATCGCTTGCTTGATCAGTGTTCGTTCGCAAAGCCGCAGTGATCAGTGCGTCCTTTGCTTTGAGTCTGTCCTCCGCCGCCACTCGCACGGGCAGTTGGGGCACGTTGTTGGCCGTCTCCATATTAAAGAATCGATCGTTCCTGAAAAAGAAGCAGAACATTATACATAGTTACTGTTTGTCCTATGTTTGACTAATTCTTCTATTCAAACAATTGCCTTCAAACCATTAAATGATTAACTGACTAATTGAATAGTTTTGCCGGGCGCGTCAACTGCTAATCCGGTTAATGTAATGCAATATTGGAGGTGACAGTGATTTTCTCCGGCGGATGGCGAGATCCGGCGCCGACCTACACTTCAGGTAGTGGAGATTTCCTTAAGAAGGTAACTCCCGCCAGTGGGGCATCGCCGCGACCGGGATATGATCTAAGCTCCTGAATGGGAGATCAAATGGCTTAAGGACATGAAATGTTTAAAAAAAATACATTTGTGGCGCAGTTTGTGAGAAAATACCGTTTGAACGTTTCTGAAAATGCACAATTTTGATATCATTTTTACACAAAACTTTCGAATGCAATAATGAGTTTAAAAAATGCCCTTAATGTAAATGACTTGACATCTAAAAGATTGTAATTTTTGAAATATTAAATCACGTTCGTCATATTATTCAATGCATTTATCTCTATTAATATAAAAGTAAAAAAAAATTGCTGCCTTTTTTTGTTGAGAAAATCTTGTTAGCACGATTGTCTCATTTAACGCAAAATTACGCGAAAATTACTCACTTTTTGAAGCAATTTTACACGATACTCTTAAAACCACCTCTGTACTACGAGTGAAGTATGCAAAAGAAACCAGTCCGCTCTAATCCGTGGTGGCGAGCACATCGCACTCTTCACCACCAGCTTAGTTGTATACAACCTGATACGGTCGTGTAAGTAACGTCAGTTACGGTGAATTTACCTCACTGCAGTGACTAAGTGAAGTGATAAAGTGTAGTATTATTTCAATGGTTACTTGCAGCTGTAATCACAACTAGAAACATGATCCACCAGTGACCTAGGCCACACCTTCACCTGCACTATGGAGGTGGCCTACAATCTAGAGAACGCCACCGACCCACCATTCCACTGACCATCGGCACTTAGTATCGTCAGCGAGTGAATTAATAATAAATTCATAAAAAAATCCCTTGCATACTAAACAACCTCCCATATAATCTCGGATTAGATATAGTAGCAATCAAAGTTCCATGAAACAACAGGCTGATAAGTTATATTTATAGCACAACCTCCAAAAATTACTATAAATCATACAAATAACATTACTTCAACAAAACCCGTATTATTTATTGGTGATCTTAATGCTAAAAATACAATCTGGGAACCAAATAATCAATACGGCAGATTTCATGCAGTTTACAATCATAAGCGATCTAAAAATTCAGTTAATCTCACCTCCAGAACCAACAGAATCTCCACTGAACCCAAATAAGTGTCAGGATATCCTAACTAATACACAAAGCAATTGCCACTCAGTCCCTTATTTCAAACTATATTTTGATCACCTGTCAGTCGTTATCTCAACATATCAATCCCCTCCTCTTCCCATCCCCACCTATGCACTGCAAACACAAAATATCAACTAGAATAAATTTTAAAATGTAAATAATTAAAACTCCATTTTAAAAAATTGAAATCCCCCATAGAAATAGAACAAACAATAGCACAACTAAATAATTTGATCATTAGTAGACTTAAATCACTAAACAAGGGCAGATCTCTCAATAGTAATAGAAACACAAAAGGAAAACCACTTAAATCGTTTTGGGATATAAACACCAAAAATAAATCAAGACGACTTTGGTATGACCACATTACTAAAATTAAAGAAAGAATATTATTTGTAAAATTTAAAAATCTAGAAAGAAAGAAATAACTTACTACTATCATTCAAACTATAAGAATAAAAATCCTTTACTAACAATACTGTGGAAATTTACTTAAAACATTTAAAAACAGCACATCCCAACCTTGAGCACTCAATCAAGAAAATCATTTACACCCATTGACAAAGCAGAAGCACTGGTCAATCATTTTCGAGCAAACATTCACTTCTAACAATACTCCACCAGACCCTGATCATAATAATAATAATAATAATAATAATAATAATAATAATAATAATAATAATAATATTATATACACTTAGAAACATGCTCCAACTACAAGGTTCTACAATTAAATTCACTTCCACTAGCGAAGTTAAAAATATTATAAACTTACTCCCGTTCAGAAAAGCAACAAGGCACCATAAAATAAGCAACATTACATTAAAAAATCTACTCACACGATGACTCATCTAAAAATATTATATTATTCTGTACTCAGAACAGGTTATTACCCAATAAAATGGATGAATTCCAATATAATTACGGTAGCAAACTGAAAGAAAAACCTAAGGGTCCAGTAATGTGGACCAATTAGCCTTTTCCCATCATTTCCAAAAACTCTTTAAGAGGTAATACTCAAAATATTAAATGGCTATTCGAATAAAACACAATATCCCCTACATGGTGTCCAGAAGCTTCTACTACAAAACCATACCACAGATTCTATGTTGTAATTCATGAAAAATAGCAGAATATGTTTTTGCGAAAAATAAAATTGTCTTCAAGAAAATCGAGTTTAAATGTTACTTCCGGGCGCGAAATTCAAACCGGCTCCCACGTCACAGCACACACCCGGTGCGGCATCTGCCAAAGACGCTGAACGTTTCAATGCGTTTTCCGTGAAACTGTCGAGTGAGGGGAAGCATCGCTTGCCATGCGTTAGTTTCATATTAGAATCAGGTTTTATGTGTACTCTTCACTCTGTATACCCATGCATCAATTTGGATTCTCCAACAAAGTATCTACTTCACATAAATTGCTCAGACTTTTCGAACACATGCATACAGCTTTACAAGACAAAAACACACAATAGCCACATTCATTGACGGATCAAAAGCATTTGACAGAGTATCGCACCCAGGCCTGATATACAAACTCCAATCAATAGGGACACCCAACTACCTAATTAAAGTCATAAAAAAAATCATCACGGACATTCACCGTAACAGTTGAAAACCACATCTCCATTACGCGAAAAATAATAGCAGAACTGCCTCAAAGATCCTCTATCGCCAACTCGTATTCAACCTTTATACAGTAGACACACACTCACACACACTCACACACACACACACACAACAGCACAATTCGCTGACGACAGAATCTATAAATCCAGTTATTCAATCAACATCATTAGAAACAAAATCCAACAGCATTTACATAAAATAGAAAACTGGTTCAATAAATTTGAAAATAAAACTTAACGCAACCAAATCAGCAACAAAAAATCTCTCACTCATGACGTTTTCACCCCCACCTTACTTCACAGAAATAATAACACAATCCCATGGATCACACAAAACCAAACTATCAAATATATAGGACTGAATTTCGACACAAGATTCAATGGGAAAACACGTATAATCGAAAAGCTACAACTCACTGAAAAAAAAAGTTATTCATTGTTGCTA
Source organism: Gryllus bimaculatus (assembly GCA_017312745.1). NCBI lineage: Eukaryota > Metazoa > Arthropoda > Insecta > Orthoptera > Gryllidae > Gryllus > Gryllus bimaculatus. The sequence goes on from BOPP01000001.1 coordinate 2,000,495, forward strand.
ATGACTTGGACGTTCATGTGACCAATTAAATAAAGCATAATTTAAAAGAAGTTTATTCAACTAAATACCTTACTCAACATGAAAAGCTAACCTTAATTAAGCAACGCAACAGCCTTATATAAAACAATTAATCAGCTTATGCTCTATGTGTAATCAATATGGACGAATGCCTCGCAAACAAACATAAACCGAATGCAAGTGATGCAAAACAAGTTCCTCTGAATAAAAACAAATGCTCCTTGGTTCATATCAAACACACAACTGCATAAAGAACTAAACCTACCACCTATCTCCCATCCCAGAGTCCACCTTTCTATTTGCTTCTATTCAAATGTAAATTCAATAGCCCAAACCGTCCACAAAAATCTTGCATTATTCATCTATTTCTCAACCCGTATTGAAAACATATTCTCATTAGAAGCATTCCTAAATATTTTTCCACACAATAACTAAAATAGTAGGTGCTCTGTGTGTCCCTATATCAATTATTTGCTAGTGTAATGAAATGTTAAGTTAGAATTAGAATAGTTATATCAACAAAATACATATAAAGAAATTAATAATACTGATTTATGTAAACATCAACTAAGTAAATAATGTTTAAAAAGTATTTGGTTAGTTAATTTCCTATTCATTTTAGATTGATTAAAAATATTCATTCCATGCAAACTAGCCAACTTTCGTTCTGTGTCCCCGAATACCATGTAAATTCATAGTAGTCGTGACGACTGTTTGTCAGTACACAACGAAGTCGTAGGCTTCCGCGGCCAGAGTCATGTGCGTGATCATGGCTGTCCGGATGACGCCGCGTCGAAGGCTCTATTGCCGACAGCCTCTGTTGCCATCTTGAAAAGATGGTCGAAACGTCGGAAACAGAGCCTTCGACGCGGCGTCACCCGGACAGCCATGATCACGCACATGACTCTGGCTGCGGAAGCCTACGACTTCGTTGTGTGTGTGTGTGTGTGTGTGTATGTGTGTGTGTGTTGTGTAAGGTACGTGTATCCAAAGGGTAAAATTGTGTACGTCTATAAAGTGTTATTTACTAGATTCGAAATGTCCTTGTATGGTGAACAATATGGCCTTCATTTTAAGACAATCATAAATTGTAAATAAATTCTGTGAACACGGGATTTATTATACTCGAAACGTATAGTGAAGGATTAGACAGTATTAGGCAAGTGCTTACAGTGTACAACTCATTGTTTTCATGTAAAGATAATATTCCGTATTATACCGCTGATTATCCTACAATGGCACTAAACAAGTATGGTTATAGTCTGACTGCAACCTTCGTCCTCGCGTATAGCGCTTTGCCGTAGTAGATTAACTTTATATTAAAGTCGCTTATGGGACAGTTCACATATCTAATGCTGGTAAGCTTCATTTTTCTATGGGTACTATTCACATTATGGAGTGACATGAGGGAAAAATGGCCAGCAATTTTGAACTAAAAAAGAACACCGTTTAGAAAAGAACATACATGTAATGGCCCGTAGAAATCAGCGTTCTCCGATCTTCTCTTCCACGTAGTTCAGCTTCGATGCAGACTTCTCGTCGATCCAAGTCATGCTCTTCACCTAAGATTTGTAAAGAAAGATCAAGTCAATAATAAAGATTCTCATTTTTATAGATTTGCAAAGCGCTTCCAAGTAAATAAAGCAAAAAAGAATCACAATTACGCCTTTCACAGTATTATGTTAAATACTCCCAAAAATATAGGCATAAACTGGCTTACCGTGATTGTATTGATCATTTGATAGAGATGTTTTTGAACTTTTGCCATGTAACCATGACACCACACTTTGTCAATGACGACCAGCGAATTCGCATTCTGAAATGGAAAAAAAAATCCATGAATATATAGAGTCATTAATACTTTTAGTAAAATCTCAGTACAGTTTCATTAAAACAACCCGCAATTGAAATGCTTACTTACCAGACGCCTAGTGAATTGAAATATTGAGACTACTTCAAAATGTGCGCGCTGAGCCAGTCGGTGGTAGTGCTTCTCCAATAAGCCTACCTTGACGACTTATCTCTCAGGCCGCAGCGCTGACCTCCCCTCGGGGATCAGTGCCCTGAAATTGAAACATCAATATGAGAGAGACTCATTTTTGCGGTCATTTAACGTACTTCTTCGAGGAAGGGCTAAAATATTCTTTCTATCATTATACTGAACAAATTTCCATAATTAGAGAGAAAATTGTCGTAAAATAAATTTTGCTTGGCACCTCCAGAGTTCTTCTAATCCAGTGATCTCAAACATGCACCCAGGATCAACATGCGTTTCATGGCTTCCATTTTTGCGGCCCGCAAACACTCACTACAATAAAGGCCGTTGATTATGTTTGGACGGCCTGCGTACAAATTCTACTATCAACTGCCTTGGAGCTTCTTCCAAAATTAAAGCTAGTACTGACAATTTAGTAACAAAGAAGCAGGGTCAGGTTTCATATTGAATTTAATGTTACTGTGCTTTGTGATATCCGTTAAAATTGCGACGTAGAAAACAAAATACGTACAAAAATTACACTAGTTATTTGAATATAATTTTTGTGTTACGCATGTATCGTATGATTTTGTTATTAATAAACGCGGACCGCTAGTGGTTCACCAAAAATAAAATGGTTGTTCAATCTGAAAAGAAATTGAGCACCACTGTTTTAGATGGCATTTGCCTAATATGGCTGCTGAGAATTTTCTTCTCTTAAAACTAACACAACTCGTGGGCGACAGATTTTTTAAAACAAATGTTATATATCTAATAGTCGGAGTAGACGAGGATTGACAAAATAATATTCTGTGTAACGATCATTGCTGTCTATGTATTGAAGTGTCTACAATTTGTTTTTGCAATGGTGCACAGAGTTACAGTGTTTTTTGTATTAATTAAGGAAGGTCGCATCAACTATTAGGTCATTAGTGTCCACAATATTGATTACGCATACGATTAAGGCATACGCAAGAGTAGACAGCGTGTTGTCAAGAGGGCCGCCAGGTAGCATCTCTGCATACGCGCCCCCTTTATACGCACTCCTGTGTCACTACCCCGCGGCCAGAATTGGGAAGGAATTAGGACAATTAGTAGACAGTTAGGTTTACTTCACAGGGGTTGGACTAGCCCCTGAGTAGCAGCCAATCTCGTTCTATCGGAACAAATTTCACATGAGATTGTCCGAGTATTGAACCCGGTGAAAGGCAATCTCTGAGCCACGAGATGGCCTTATGTTCGTTGTACAACTGCCTCTTCGCCGATCGTGTGGCTGAGATCGCTAAGGCAGTAGTGCCGTAGCGAACTCGGACCGAAGGATCGCGGGTTCGAGTCCCGCCTCGGGTATGGTTGTATTGTGTTTCGTCCTTTCACCCCCTATCATCATCATTATCGTGTCAACCCACAGTTATCATACCGTTACAAGCAATAGTGGTCGCTAATGACGTAGTAGTTGATACGACCTTAAACAAAAACAAAAAACTGCATCTTCGTGAAGCTCATGTACGAGTGGATTCCCGCTCGGGAGGTTCGCGCGGGCGAAGGAGCGAAGTTGCTACATGTATTCATAATTCAAATTAACCCTGGATTAAATTGTCGTCGTTTGTCAGACGTCATAACTGAGCCGAAAGCTTCCTTCACTCCTCTTTTCTGAAACTCTGCATAGCTTCTTTGTGTGACTAGCCCATGAAATACACGTATCGTTGTGCGAGTGCCTATTTCTGATAAACTCCATTATTACACGCGTCGTCCAATACACTACGCTCTTTGTAGTTATGACAGTGATATTTTTGGTGATTTATTGGAAAATACTGTAAAAATGAATACAAAATCCATATCTTGTTGCATTTAAGTTTTGTTCTGAACATTTAGTCACCATAATGACGATGGCGATTATAACAAAGTTCGCGTGACGAGGAACTTCTGGGGACAATCATGTGGCATGACACCACCATAAAAGTGTCTGCTTTGAAAGTCATGTCATTTAGCTGTATCTATAAAATGCTTTAAAATGTATTTTGTAACTCCATATCATGCATGTTCAATCCATTAAATTTAGGGTTAGATTTAAAAAAAGTGTTTTTATATAGTTTTACCTAGCGTAGTTTGCCTTCGTAATAATGCTTGGACCATGGAGACTTTGTAATCTAGGATTACTATTTATACGAGTTAGAAGAAGTACCTCAGAACTGAAGAAACCATGCACATATTGCACTTCTCGCAGTACGTCGCACAGTTTTTTAGCATTTTTCGACGTTAAATAAATGATTAAAATACGTCCTAATATATTTCGATATTTTAGGGTGATACTTACCAGAGATTTGTTACTTATACGAGACGAATGGATGATTTAAAGCCTCTCTGGGGAGAATACGATGCTCCTGTAGATCAAAAAAGAAACATAAAATTCAACCTCTTGAAATTTTAACACTTTGGGCATATCAGTTCAGAAACCATATTTGCGAGTGTGAAAAATATTACACAAGTTGGCATTTAACCTCTTTGCTTTGTACTTTGCACAATAATCATCTTTAATTCGAAATTCAATGAAATGTAATGACAGTACCGAAATATCATGAAACTCTTTTAGGATGGTAGTAGAAATGAAATAGACAAAATATTCTTCTGTTTCTACTACAGACCTGACGCCAAGACATAACCCAAAACATCTTTATAGTAAGAGGCCAAAAAGAAATAGTATTCTTAACAAGAGTATTGTTCACCAATAAGTCATTAAAACCGTGTGAAGTGGCTCAGTGTGTAGCGCGTTGACTTCGCAGTCGGGAGAGCCGGGTTCGATACCCGGTGTGGCCGTACTTGCAGAGGTTTTGTTTGGTTTCCCTCGGTCATAAGGCGAATTCTGGGATGGTACAAAAATGCCACGATCACCTCCCACCACCCCACCACCCCACCATCCACCTTCATCATAGACCTTTCACTCCTCACCTTCCTATCACTTTATTCAGCATTTCCTACAAAAGACAGGAGGCCCTGCCCTTTACGAGATCTTAACTGGATAACAATAATGATAA
>BOPP01000001.1:2005643-2042050 GCA_017312745.1 Gryllus bimaculatus
AGGTAAAATGTTATAAAGTGACAAAAAATAATTAAAATATCTTTAAAATTTTTCCATCCTTTTGAACGAGATTCCACTTTTCGTAAGCACAAGGTTTAGTTTGTCCTAGTAATGAAAGAAAAAGACACAAAATATATTCTTTCTCGTAATCTTTAGATTTGAATTAACAAATATTATTTTTAAAGAAGGGCGTTTTACGAAGAAATTTTCGACTCTTCCATACAGGCATAAACTGTTTTTAAAAAGTGTTCTTTTACGGATCGAGATTTTGCTTTTGGTAAACACCAAGTCCAGTTTGTCCTGAAAATTAACGAAAATGATTCAAAATGCGTTTGTTCTTATGTTTTTCAATTCAATTAAAATAATTATTTTAACGAAAAAAGTACTACAAAGACTTTTTCGACACTTTCATGCGGGTAAAAAAATACCAGGTGTACTTTATTGAAATTATAATACAAAAAAATTAAAAAAAATAATTTTCTTTTAAAATTCGTAATCGGGTTCGTGAAAATATCTAGAATACATATACTTACAGGACACAATGTCAACATTTTAGTCAAAATGTCCAGAAAGTCGAGGGAGTCTTCCTTGTTCGGCAATTCTCTGCCGAACCTTTTTCGTTGGGCGAAGTGTACCTCCATGACCTCCGACAAGTAGCGTATTCTTCGTGTGGCGGTGTTCTTCCCAATTCCCAGAGCGTCTGCGTCCTAGAAGACAGAAATGGCGTTGGAGCCGACTGTTAATGCCATGCAAAAACGATATGAAGGATGTGGTCGAAAGGATTATTAGACGAAACAGTATATTCTGCAACGAGCGTAGAATGACAGAGCGTACGCGTATTATGCGATCGTAGGCTTCCGCGGCCGAAGTCCTGACGTTCTTGACTATCCGGGATGAGCCACCTCTCAGTCAATTGTGCTGACGTTTCGGCCATCTTGCTGAGGCCTTCTTCAGAGCTATACTGCTGTAGCGGCTCATTCCGGATAGCCAAGAATGTACAGAGCGTATTATTTAAGAGTTGATACTTACGACACGAGCAACATATCGGAGCGAGTATTGGAACTTCTAAGAGTGAATAATAGCCATTACACGCGAAAACTACTTTCTGTAAGACTTTGATATTGGTGATTTTTTAATAATAATAATAATAATAATAATAATAATAACAATAATAATAATATCTGGGCATCCTAAGCTTACAGAACGGCTACAGAACAACCAATAGTTTCTGTCTCTAACACCAATTGGCATACTGTTTCGCAGTTCACCCATCGTACGACAGTTGCGACCAGCCGCGCCAGAGCACGTAGAGCTCTTTCCCTTCGTAGGCGCCTCCGAGAACCCTCGATCGTGTATAAAGAACTAAAGCAAATGTGATTGCTCATCAGCCGTGCAAGAATAATATTATCGCACGGCTTGTGTAATCGTCATCATTACTGCATTCGATAACATGCAAAAATGTATACATTATGTAGTAATCGTAGAGGAGATACGTTCTGAATCAACATTTTTCAGAAATAGGGTGGGCCGTTATTTTTTCGATTGACCCTGGTGTTCGTACATTTTTTTCTCTCACTTTAAATTGCAAATTGCATCCATTGCAAAGGCAGATCATGGTATCAACTGACATTACCCAGTACCTGTGACTGGGAAGGTATGAGGTGCTAGAGTCCCGGCGGTGGCATGATTTTAGACAGCAGCCAGATAGATGGGACGATAGATGGAATGTCCAGAGGAGAATTCTAGCGGACGGCTGCTTTGATCAATAGTGTTTTCCGCGTTCTCTCCCATCAACACCAGGTGAATGCCGAAGCAGTACCCTAAAAAACAGGTCACGGACCTCGCGCGATCTTACTTTCTTCTTCTCTGTCCTCACCCCCTTACTTACACACACTTCAACTTACATGCACTACACTGCCGCACTTGTCGTGAGACACTACGGAGCTCAGATCTTGTGCTGTTGGTCAGCGCCGAGTCTTGACAGTGAACGAGGGAAGATCACCACGATATAACGCACCACACTTACGGGACTGGCAGCAGTTGACGCGCCAGAAATAACTAATTAGTCAATTAAAACTATCCATTCGAATATTTTTTCACGCTTAGACACTATTCTAAATAGTTACACATTTATTAAAATGAAGGTAAATGTGTAGTTGTCGTTGAAAATCACATTGAACTGAAATTTTCACCTTAAGGTTTCGAGAACTTCAATTATTAATAATTCACTTCCGCTTTACAAATTCTAGTTTTTCAAAGCAGTAATCACCTAAGATCGGAATCTAACCCTTGTTTTCCGGTTAACGGCAGGTGTTCTCACCTTCGAGCAACCGAGACAATCAAAGGTTCTAACTGTTTTTATTAGTTTGTTGTATTGCTCTTTATAGGATATTCGAACTCATGAACACCATCATTTCACCTAGTTGGATATGCAATCCAACCTTGTCTATCCCAAGAGGTGACAAGTTATAATTGAGTAAATATTTAATGACGAAAACGTAGTACCCAAAGAAGTCCAACACACAACCCAACGAATCGAGCTCGCCACTGCACTCCAGTCTTGACAACCTCGGTCGCACGGGCCGGCGAGAAGTGGAATCAAAAGCGCGTACCAGAAGATGCCACACGCAAAGTGTGCCCCGCGTCTCGATCCAGAAGTAGAGCGTGGAGCGCGAAGAGCGCAGCATCATGGCTTGTGGCGGGGCGCCCAGCATGGAGCAGATGCAGAAAATCATCTCGGCCTCGTTGGCGCCCTCGAACAGCGGCCGCCCCATCGCCAGTTCGGCCGCCACGCAGCCCAGAGACCACACGTCGACCGGCGGGCCCAGGTCCACGTGCAGCATCACCTGTCACACATACACACACGACCCTTTGACCTCACAACCATTTGGAATATTTGCAATTCGTACCGACCACACGTCGACCGGCTGACCCAGGTCCACGTGCAGCATCACCTGTCACACATACACACACGACCCTTTGACCTCGCAACCATTTGAAATATTTGCAATTCTCACCGACCACACGTCGACCTGGCGGTCTCAGATCCACTTGCTACACACAAACATGCCCTTTTGCCCTCACACTATTTGCAATGTTTCACCTTCCTCAGAGACAATGATGAGTATCTGTACTCGTCAAAAACGTGACAAGTCTCATGCCCTTTGCACACCTTGACTTTCGATTGGTTTTCTTCCTCTATTTGAGTTCAAAGTCCAAATAAAGGTACAATGTAAAGGTGTCTCCATACATTAATTCGTTCATTCAATCATTCACATAGCATTGGGCGAGTAGAGATCGTCTGGAGTAGTCTCGGCACTGTGCAAATGTTCATCTCCGTTGATGTTCTCTAAAGCCCAACTCGCTGCGGGTAGAGGGCGAGCACCGAATGTTTGGCTCTCGGTTAATTCCACGTAACCTACCCACTCATCACAAATCTACCGGAGTTGATATGAGTTATGGAAATGTATAGAAATTTACTCATAAAAGGTCACCTGTGTCAATATTCTCGAAATTTTGCACACTACGTTTTTAGGATTTTTTTACATTGAAATAAACATTTTTTTTAAACAATCATGCATTTAGCACGTATCAACTCTTACTATCAAACTGAATTTAGGGATCAACAGAAAACATGCAGAATCTCATCTGGACATAGTAGTCTAAAATATGTATTTTGCTATAGGAAGCGACAACAAACAAGCATGCAAACAAACAATACTTGTATTTGATTATGCAATTAAAAAGTTTATAAACCCATCAAATGTAAATAAGAATATTCCTCCGGTGCCCTAAAGTACCAGGTCTGGACGTAGTGCACCACAAAATTATTCATTAAAATTCATAGTATATTTTTTTGAACACCCATGCAAACTGAACAATTTCAAAAGCCTATCTGCTGTATTGTAAACCTAGATAGACAATCAACAAAAAACATCTTGTTTCTTGCGCCTTGTAGAATCTTGTACTAGGCGCGTCGGCCCGTGTACGGCCTAGCGGCAATGGGTTAAGAGGGGGTACGTGTGGTTGGCACAAAGACATCCCCTAGTCGTATTCATGTCTTCTCAAACTGAGAAGTGAATTTTCTCATCGTCGCACAGCCACATACACTGGGACATTGCAAGGAAGACGCACGCTATAATCTTGACTAATGGAGAATCGAACCGGTTCGTATAACGGAAAGCGAGCTCTCTGATTAAAGAGCTATTCTGCCAGACGGTTTAAACATACTAGTTCAAAATATTATTTTTATTTAGGTTTTTTTAAAAATAACTATCCAAAATAACAATTGAAATTTTCACAACTGAACATTCACATTGAAATAAACCAAGAAAATAAAATATGACTTTACCTCCGGTGCCCGGTAGTATCTGGTCTGCACGTAAAAGTCAGGCTGGGGAACGTCCTTGTAGAAGGCACAGCTGAAATCTATCAGCTTCACGAACAACATTTCTTCTTGACTGTCGACGACCATTATATTGTCTGTTTTCACGTCGGTGTGCACAATGTGGTGAATCTGAATAAAACAACCATTTTTAATAGTCCTTTTTTAAATGATTTTTCTTGTTCGACATTTTTTCTTTCAAGGTTTTTAGGAAACATTTAAAAACTTAAACACAATTAACCTTTTATGCAAGTGTTTTCTTGATAATTAGAATCGTTTTATATGTTTTTGTTTAGAACATGCAATAAGAAAATATGATTTATTATTGAAATTATTATTTATTCTTTACCGTAGTCTTCACTAGTACATTAAACGTATCGCCTTGTAGTAGTCTTGATATCACTCAAAAACAACTTTTTCTAAACCATTCTTTCGAAATATTTTACACCGATCCGGCTAAAACTGACTCTAAATTACACAAAAGAGTAACTGTATGTGCTATTGGTACCACCTAAATGTACATAAAGTACACCTCCAACACGAGATTTTTTGCTTGAAATTATGCTTACAATTATTTTCAACTCCTTTTTTTTAAAATTTCTCTAAGAAATTCAAACAATATCGAGAAAATGTGTTCCTGGTCTCATACCGATACGTGTCGAATAAAACGTCCCTCCATTCCACTTTTCTCAGATGACAAAAGACGTTTTTATACCCAGATACTCCAGTCATGACTCTATCATCGAAACAAAGAATAAAACTATTAAGAGAAAAAATACTGATATATGATTTTTTCATAGATTTTGGAAAAAAAAGTACATAGTAATTTCACTTTTTGGAAATAGTACTTAAAATATAGTTCATTTGGTATTTAAAATATTAAATTTAGATTTTAACGCCCCTTAGATGTACTCAGTTAAAAGCTGCATTTGCAAGTTCGTAATAAAATTTCAACCCGTTGCTAATCACAAGTTTCCGCCGGTATTAGAAAACTATTTTTGTTTATAACTGTTTATTCTGACTCAGAGGAATATGTTGTGAAGTAATATTTTTTGAATTTTAATTTGTATATTCAAAGCCGGACTACACAGGTGCACTACAACCACGTTAGGAATTTACGTTTTATTTCGTCATCTATTTAGATTTATGTATTTCAATTGATTATATAATCTGTAAATAATTTGCTCGTAAAATGTTTAACAAACTTTCTAACAATTTTCTTTTGAAAAAATAATTAAGGATGCAGGGATTAGTTTCTCTAACAGTCGCTTCACCCGAAAACAACCAACAGTGCGGCTCAGAGACCTGGAATGTTTCAATTGCTTTCGGAATCGGAGAGTAGTTTATTATATTTCTAGTGATTCTTGAGTTTTGGCCAATAAAAGAAAATAAAGCACTTTACATTGCCGAGGTTTCGGCCATATATTTTGCGTTCATCAGGGCTACAGAACAGATAAATAATTTTATTTACAGATATAACGAGGAAACATAGGAAACATTTCATCATATCTAAATTTATCGATCTTTTTTAGCAAGTTGCTTACCTGTTGAATCATCAATAACGTGCGTCGTAAATTTAATTGGTTTCTATTATGTTTGTAATAATAGCTCACATATACAGGTAAGCAACATAAATGTTAACTAAAAATCTGTAATTTTAGCTATGATGAAATGGTTCACTGTTCATATTATTGTGTGTAAAATGTTTTATGTGTTCTATAACCCTGATGAAGGCTGAATAAATAGCCAAAGCGTCGGTAAAATAAAGTGGCTCGTGGATCAGTGGTGAAGTCGCTTGCTTTTCTACATTGAAGTTCCGGGTTAGATTTCCGTAGAATCCCCGTAGAACCCCATGTGTAATTTGTTACGACAAAACGAATTTTCCTGCTTCACAGCGGCTAGTCTAACCCCTATGAAGCGTCCTAAACCTAACCCCTATCCTAATATTCCTCCTCATGTCGTGACTTGACGAACGCAGCGGCCTCTAGAGGGAGATTAATAACGAATGATGTTACAATAATTGTAAATGTTAACGGAGGATTATTTCATTTTGCGCTCAACGCTCCTTAAGGAGCTATGAGACGCGTTGCGTCTACGTAGATTAAACAAATTTAAAGAAAGTGTTTTCTTTTATTAAGATCCAAACTCAAGAATCATTAGAAGCATAATTACAACGGCCCAAGAATCATTGATTATTATAATTTATATTGTTTATTACGTATTTTTTAATCAAAGTATAATGCAATTTATCACACGTGTTAATTTCAGTTATTTCAGTTTCTTTGTAGATAAAACTTTTTGACTATTAACTCCAAAACTTAACAATCAGGTTATATTGTGGAAATACTTGTAGTAGTGATTCATATTGATCTCTCAGATTAACAGTAAATATTTAAGATGCCTAAGGTGATGAAATATTAGTCGTAGAAAGGGATGCCGTAGTCACGGTAAGTGGATGGGTGAACTGAGAAAAAATGTGGTCGGATGTGGAGTCCATGAATAATAAGGCAACATTATTCAAGAAAACTCGTACTGAAGCAGCCTGCTGAAGTAAGCAGGTTAACTAATACAGATTGAGAAAGATTTTGGTATATTATTACTATAGTTCAAGTGAATAGAACAAAAAATCCGAGGAAATTCGAAGTTGATCTATTGCTGGTAGTCGGACATGGTGTACATTTAATTATTATATATCGAAAAGAAATTCTTAAATTTTAAATTTTTGTTCTTTATTTAAAAACAATCTTCAAGATTTTGAGTTTTTGTGTGACGTTCTCACGTTCAGTGTCATTAAACACGTTTTGTATAAAAAATGTAATACATTTTATCATTAAATACAAGTATTGAGATAAGTCATAACCTCTCAGCGACAATTTTTAATAAATTAGTTAGAACCGAATTGCGAAATATGACGATAAAATTCGCATAGCCAGGGGAAGTCAGAGCGTCGTTTGAAGAATATAAGTCGCTTATTTAAAGAATTATGTATAACACGAGTATTTAAAATAAAATATAAAATTATTTAATAATATGAAATCATTGGGATAAAAACAAAAGAGCTTAGTATTGTAAAATGGGAGAAAGACAGAATAGCATCGAAATGCTATTGAAACAATAGAGACAGTATACTATCGGGAGAGGACGGAAAAGAGGAGCAACAGAAATCATCAGATGGTGGTAGAAGCGCGCGAGAGAGGGAGAAGGTCGTATGTAAGATAGCGAGCAAGGCAGACGTGTGTTAATCAGGTAGGATATTTCGTTGCCAGCAAGAATCGAGAAACGAAGTGATGGAAATAAATTAGTAAAAATTAGCCTCAGAGCAGCTCACTCATGTCTTTGCATCATGGATTACACCGAAGGGTCTTATGTCATTCCATTGCACTAACGGATCTTATATACTGTAGTTCCATTGCTCTAACGGGTCTGATGTTGTTCGATTGCTCTAACGGATCTGATGTAGTTCGATTGCTCTAACGGATCTGATTCAGTTCGATTGCTCTAACGGATTTGATGTAGTTCGATTGCTCTAACGCATCTGATGTAGTTCGATTGCTCTAACGCATCTGATGCAGTTCGATTGCTCTAACGGATCTGATGCAGTTCGATTGCTCTAACGGATCTGATGCAGTTCCATTGCTCTAACGGATCTGATGCAGTTCCATTCCACTAACGGAAAGCAGCTTCGGCAAGCAGCTTCCACTTCGGAAAGCAGCTTCGGCGCGCCCTCACCTGCAGCGCTTCGAGCGCGTTGAACATCTGCGCGAGCACAGAGGCGACGTGCGCGAGCGGGAGCGGGCAGAGCTGGCGCTCCTCCAGGAGCTGGCGCAGGGTGGGCCCCAGCAGCTCCATGACGAGGCAGACGTGCGGGCCGTCGTCGAGGAGGTCGAGCAGCGGCACCACGTACGGGGAGGCGCGCGCCGCCAGCGCCAGCAGCTCGGCCTCGAGCAGGCCCTCGGCGCGCAGGCTGGGCGGTGCGTTGAGCGCCTTGAGCGCCACGCGCCGCCCGTCCGACGCGCGCACGCATTCCAGCACCTGCGGCGCCGACAGCGGCACGAGACGTATATGTTAATTCACCATATGGGATCGAGCAACTAATAATTGCGCAGTGCAAATACAAATGGTTACCTAGACTTGGAAGTTACGTACGAGTATACGTCTGTTTGATGCGAGTTGATTTCTTTTAGACAATTAGCAACTCCGGGGGCCTCAACTTACTAAGGTATTTAATCCCGTAAGTGGAGTGCATATTTTATTGCGAGAGGTGGCAGTGACCTCCTCCGGAACCGGGAAAGGTCGCCTCGCTAGCCGATGGTAGGTCGGCGCCTGATCTCGTCATCCAGAGGGGGAATCTCACAGCCACCTATCGAGGAAAAGCATGTACTACACTTACGGAACTAATAACGCGTCCGGAAACAACAATCAATTTCCTCGCTACCTGGCGAGGTCCGGCGCCAAACTACAAGTCGGCTTGCGGAGATTTTCCTCAACTAAACATCTCCCACCAGCGGGGCACCGCCTCTAAACTCTACGCTCCCGACATGTGGGTAGTATAGTTTGTGTGTGTGTGTGTGTGTGTGTGTGTGTGTTAGAGATGAAAAGACGAGGAAGGAAAGATCGCGCGTGGTTCGTTGCCCGTTTGTTAGGGTTCTGCGCCGGCACTTATTTGGTCTTGATTCAAGAAACCACGAAAAACTAGCAGAGCATCCGGCCTCTAGAATTCTCCAACATACAGCGGATGAACTTGACCCAGCTCTCTAGGTAGTGGCGAAGATCCTGCCACCGTAGGGAGTCTAATCTTAGTACCTCCCGGTCAGAGGCATTGCAGTGATAGGCACTCCAGAGAGAATGGGGTGAATGGATGTTTGTGTACTTATTGTAATAAGTATGAATGATGCGTAAATGGTAAAAGTAGTTAAAACGAAAGAAGTAACTGAATAAACATTACGTAATATTAAGGGGGAAAATTGTTCAAGTTTGGTTTGTCAAAAAATGCTTAAATAGGCCTTTTAACTGTTTGATTATATGAGTATTTATGCTATACTTTAGCTTTATAAGAATGTTAAGTAAAAAAATATACAATACAAATCTAAACTAACTCATTACATTTCACTATTTTGTTAAAATAAACAAGATTTTCCTTTTTGATTATCAGCAGAGTCTCTAATTTATAGAGATAGTTTTGCTGCAGAAAAGATTTTACTTTTTACTTAAATATGTTAAATGAACGGTCTCTAATATTTTTGCTTTAGTTACTAGAGGAACTCGGCAGACGTTGTTCTGCCCTTCATCTCCTTTCCTCTCCCTTGCTCTCTCCGTCCCTCTCTCTGCCTGACTCTGGCTATGTGCGTTTCTCTCTCTCTCACTCTCTCCATCTCTCCCTCCTTTCTCCGTCTCTTTGTGTCCTGTCACACGGCAACGCTCTGCAACAATTAAACCCAGGTGAACGTAGTTTGAACAGAAACTGAATTAAAATGAAGCGCAATTTTTTTTTCAGTGCCATTTACTGGAGTTAAAACAAAATTAACTGCACATATCTTTGAGGTGAAAAAAATTGTGCCAATTGATTTGGTGATTGGACACACAATGTCGGAGATAACCTCTCCTATATATACCATCATTATATAAATGAGAGAGATTAAGGTTAAGGAGAAGCTCTTTCCCTCTACCTGCCTAACTAGTAAGACAGTTGCTCAATGTACTTGACTTATGAAAATAAATTTCAGCACCCACAGTGTTACTGTGAATGGAGACTGAGAACAATATTACTACATTCTTGGCTTCTTGCCGATAGCAACTTTCTTGACCTCTTAAACAGAGCTCTTCACTGATTAAAGTAGTCTTAATTCTGCGACGTTCAGCAGTGGCAGACTCAAGGGGGAGACATCAGTACTCCTGGCTGCTGAGAACCATTCTCTCAAATATTTTTTACTATTTTCCCTTATTAATGACTAATTTAGTATATCAATACGTTATGCGTTAAAAATTACTGTAAATTATTAAATAAAAACAAATTTTAATTTAATTAAAAATAAAATATACGTAGAAGAAAAGAAAGTGTGCTGCCCATTATACAATAAAAAATGTTGTTTGCGCCACTGTAGTAATATAATGCATTTTTTTAGGTGTCCGCTAGTAACTTTCTTGTTCTAAACTACACTGTACTGTGCAGTAAAGTTTTCGTGGTTCACACAAGAAAAAATAAACTTCGACAGTCCTCTTATCCTAGTCTTCTTGTAAATAAACTAAAATTAGTTGTTATAATTGAAATAATAACTTAGAGAACTAAAATCTCTTGTCATTTACCTGGCCATAACTGCCTTCTCCTAGCTTTCGAAGCACTTCATAGCTGTCTCTCTGCGACACCAGGACATCCTTGGGACGGGGCATCGCCTCCAAGTCGGACGGCTCCGGCTGCGACTCGTCCTGCAAACGATGTTGCGACTGGCGCCAATTCAAATTGAATGAACTCGACCACGTCTCAAATTGGATGCGAACCAATTTAGGGTAACCGGTACAAACGTGGGCACCAGAATTAGAGGTGGGCACAGCAAATGGAAGGGGAGGGGGGAATAAGAAGCCTTTCCAAACAGTGAGGGACCCTCTGCGTGTAATCTCTGCGTCGTGTATGTCCATAAGTTTCCAACACTAGAATATGAAATGAATGTGCCCCCACACGTAGGTACACTTCAATAGATAGTGGTGGGCTCCACGTGTCGTCTGTGCATTGAAACGCTGAGGATTCGCTGTGGAGGTGGGCCCAGCTATTAAGGGTTTAAGTTAAGGCGTCTGCTTTTTATTTGCAATCTGCTCACTGCGTCAATGCGTTGTGTTGCCAGGATTGTAATCTAAGTGTTAGTGTGTGTTTTTAACTTCTCAGATCAAACCGTAAGTAAAAAAAGGTAGGGCCCTAAATGGGAACCTAAATAAGGGACTAAATGGGAGCCTAAATAGGGGACCTAATTAGGGAAAAGGACCCTAAATATTTTTGACGAGCAGAACAATCATGGGCAAGGAGTGTCTATCCCTCTTATTTGAACAACTTATTCTTTATGCATTTGTATAATGTTAATATTGAATTTTTAGACATTGTTTGCCTTGTTAAGCGAAAATATACATTTCGAAATATCTTTAACAATATTGGTCACTGTGCTCATCACTGAAATTTGAATATACCCATTACTGTCTGAATAAACGTTCTGGGGTTAAATGTTTAACATTAGGGGACGGATTTTGATGACCGAAAACATCTCCACAAATGCTCTTAAAATCCCCTAAGAGCAAAGAAAAACACAAAAATTAATTGAAACCATTTTAAATTATTAAATAGTATACGTATTTTAAACGTGGTTTTTCGTTAATGTAGGTTTAGCAGATTTTTACAGTGAATCCTAGGACGCTATCTATCTTTTAAATGAACGAAGATTACTCTTGATCTACTTGTGAAGTATTTTTAAAATATCATTTTTGGAAATAAGACAAGCGCATCCATTAAACTTGTTTCAAATTAGATTACATAGTCCCCTCACATTCACTGAAATGTAGTTACCATGACTAATTAGGGTTAAAAATGAGAGTTGTCAATTACTTTTTACAATATAAATATATTTATATATTCAGGAACATTAAATGAAATAAGGGGATATTTCGGTGATAGATTTTATTCGGGGAAGATATGTACATTGTCCGAAAATCAATTGGGAAACGGCAGTACATCGGTAACAATGCGTTTGCATTGGTGCTATCGTGCAAGGGAGGAAATGTGTACTACAGTTTTGTTACACGTGAGAGCGTAGGCTACCCCGGCCGGAGTCAATAGATACTTAGCTCTCGGGAGACGCATTGTCCTAGGCACAGGTGCTAACTTTTCGACCGCTGTTATGCGACTCTCCTCGCCCTAAGGAAGTGTCGAATAATACGAATAATATCGGCCGAAACATTGGCACCAGTGCTGAGAATGCGGCATCTCCCGGATAGACAAGTTGCTTCTAGTTTTGTTACTTTTTTTTACACTTGCACTAGGAGTACTACAGGTTTTACCTGTTAAATGTTCAGAGGATTTTTGGATCCTCTCCATTTAACCTTCTCCACTTCTGTTGCCCTTTGTACAGTGTACCGGGTATTTCTAGATGGCCTTATTATCGCACATTTTATGAAAGTAAAAAATGCATCGATAAGCTGCAAAACAGGTCACGTAAATCTCCCTACCCGTACGGGTACAGCTGGCGCATACCACCAGCTGGCGAACCCATCTACAAAATATATCAATTCCAAAACAACTTTCCTGCAAAAACGAAGTGTTTTTCTCGGGTGGGCCAGCTCCACTAGCGGTCTGGACGCCTCGCCTACAAGCAACACACATTCACTCCACTGAAATGAAATACAATAAACCATCCTTAGTACGATCTATCTTAGCATGAAATTTGCCGGTAACGAACAAAATTTGGGGCTCCGCCTAAAAACAAGTTCGGTTATTCGTATATAAATAATAGAATATCAGGCATTTTTATAAAAGTAAAAGGATTATTTCAGTCGCTTTGAATTACATTGAACTAGGGTTTACTGCGCTCATTAACGTTATTAGGCACGTAGCCTCAGAGAGATGCAGAGCCAATATTACTTTATTTGTGACATCTTCAGTATGTCAAATACATATTTTTTTTAAAGCAACACCAAATGGAACTCGGACCGAACGATCGTGTGTTCGAGTCCCGTCTCTGGCATGGTTGCATTGTGTTCGTTCTTTCTCCCCCCTCATCATCATATCTTGTCATCCTCACAGTTACCATACCGTTACAAGCAATAGTGGTCGCTAATGACCTGGTTGTTGATGCGACCTTAAATAATAAAAAAAAATATAGAAACTATCTCTTTTTTGAAATAGGAGTGCTCATCCGCCATACTTCGCTCCAACTCATTTATTTCGGTTTTTGAAGGACGGGGTGGGCATGGTGGGTCGGTAGACGGCGCGGGCTTGAGCCATCGCACCCACCTTGCTTGAAGTGGAGGTGGGCGGGGGTGGAGGTAGATTGCTGCTGGAGATTTCTATTTTTATCAGTCGTTGATGGGCATTCCTACCTTCCTAACCTGCTGGTCGACCGCAGCCGCCGGCTGGGGGTTGGCGGCGGCCAAGTCGTGTCTGCGCGCCGACTCTCCGGCGCGCTCGCGTGGTGATGTCATCGCACGCCAGTGCTCGCTTGCAGCGTCCTTGGCAGCGTCTTCAACTCGGTCATCCGCCTCGGTGGGCGCTGGAGCGGAGGATGGGGAGCAGGTCGACAGCTGGAACAGGATTGTTGCAGAGTTAGATGCGCTTCATGGACAAGAAGATCTGTCCTTCCACCTATACTCGTCACGCCACCTATACTCGTCACGCCACCTATACTCGTCACGCCACCTATACTCGTTACGCCACCTATACTCGTTACGCCACCTATACTCGTTACGCCACCTATACTCGTTACGCCACCTATACCCGTCACGCCATCTATACCCATCACGCCACCTATACCCATCACGCCACCTATACCCATCACTCCACCTATGAGTATACTCGTCACTACTCTTTACCATAGTAAAAACCGGTGAAGGGGCTTTTTGCGTCTGACATTCATTACCAGTCTTCGGATAACTGCAGTAACTACAGTTTATTATAAAATGTGCCTAGGTATTAAGGCCCCCACAGATCGGCGCGAAAGAGCCGCAGCCTACGCGGAATTCCGCAGTGGACATTTCGCGTCACGTGGTGGCTTATGAGACGTTCAGACCTGCGTTGAAAGTAATTAGAAATGAAGACGACACTTATTCAAATTATTTAGTTTTTCTTAGTGAAATTATATTTTATTGATATAATTAAAACTTTTTATTAACATTTTTCAATCCCGATTTTGTTTGTCTTTAATTAATTTAAATTGCATTTCATATGTTTAACTACTCTGTTCCAAATGACCTATAAATGGAGTGATATATCATTACTAATTTGAATATCTCGGGACCCAGCAGCTTTATATTTATGCATATTTACGTTGTGCAGAAGTGCTAGATTTGGGGTGAAATTCCAGCAAAAGATGCTGAGGCCGCCCACGGCTTGTTCGAAATGACTACTAGCGAGCTGGGCAAGTTACGAAACACAGATCACACTTCGGACAGAACTTGTTGATCTCGATCATGGATTTTTTGTTCAGTTTTCCTTTTATCCATGGAGAAAATGTTGAGATTGTTGAGATTGTCCCTTTGTTTTGCATTTAGCGTCATTATGTGCACTTTTTGTTAAGGTCTCCTTTCGCTGGTTGTGATAGTAGGGCCTTTGTGTGTTTGTGTGTGTTTATTGTTGTTTTCATATTCATACTTCAAAATAAAGTTCTCAGTCTGATTACCGATGAAAAATGGGTTCTATACTCAAATTTCAGTTGTTGCTAAGCACGCTTTTACGGTATATTTATTCATCATTCAACTCTGTACAGGAAAATGATAGCGTAAAGCTTAAAAAATGTGCGCAGATTTTACATCTTCCCCATACATCGCACGCGCCAAAAATAAATTACAACAAATGAAATGAACAATTGTTTTTGCCAGTCACCACACCATGTGCACCAAACTTCCTTTACAAATAGTTATTATTGCACGCCAGCATATAGTATTTATCATTTTCTTGCCAAAACGCTCGTATTCAGACTTCAACTTGAATACTGGTTGCGATAGAGGCCCCACAGTTCAATCATATGTGCACCCAATACATTCCTTCTCACAGTACGTCACTCATAATTTTTGAATAGTTTTTGATGTTATAAAAATAAATATTAAAATAAAATAAAAATAAATACAATTAAAATAAATAATAAAATTATATAAAATAAAATTAAAATAAAAATTAAAATTATATAAAAATAAAAAAAATTAATACGTGAGAGAGGGGCACCGAGTCGGGGCACACCGCCTCAACCACTCTGCGCCTTGCGAACGTGAACCGCAGCACGTCCTCGCACCAGGTGACGAGGGAGCCCAGCGAGCGCCCGGCGCCCGCCTCCGTCGCCGCTTCCACTTCCTCCTGCGCCCCTGCTTCCGCCTCCGCCTCCTGCGAAGCGGAACAAGCAGAATGCTGCAATTAGATTGTCGCTTCTTTGGGTTAAATGGCGTGCGTACGTATGCGTGTCTGTGTAAAGGCGGCTCCACACATTCGTCTTCACACATAGTGTGAAGTCGCCGAGTAGTGTGAATGAGTTGCTTGCTTTCTTCAAGCGACGAATATTCGGTGCTCGGCCTCACCGCACCATATGTCTGTCTATTAGGCACATTAAACGAAGCGAACATTTCGCCTACTACTTCGGAGGCTCGGAATTGGGCGGGCAGTAGTTCGCGATGTGGCCAAATACCAAGTGTGTAAGTCGCCTTAAGAGGGAGGACAGGACAAAGATAAAGATAGGATCATGCGAGGTCTGTGGTCTATTAGTTGAGGTACTGCTCAGACGTTCACCAGGTATTGATCGGAGAAACTACGGAAAACTCTAGATCAGAGTAATCGACCGTTAGAATTCTCATCCAGTCAGTGGATGAATTAGACCTACCTATCTAGATACTAATGAAAATTTGCTACAGTCGGGGCTCTATCGCTACGGCTGAGTGCATCTGACAGGAAGGCCCTAGTCATTTTTAAAGTTTACATTTTTGTGAGAAAGACTGGAGCATATCCGGTAAAAACAGCAACGTAAGAAAAAAGCCTGTAACCAGCGTAGAAAAATAAAACTAGTAGCGGTATATCAGCATATAGTACTTTCTTACATTGTTTGTAACATTTGCAATTCTTCAAAATTAACAGCGTTCATCAAAAATGAGACCTGATCCATTTCCTTGGGAGTTCTCTGGTCTAAGAGGGGGATATTTGTTTAAAAACTGATCAATTTTTTAGACAATTTTGATAGTGTCTAGGCTTTATGTAAAGTTCTTCCAAAAATAAAAATATATCAGTTTCAAATTCCCAGGACCCCCATTTCTGGCAGACAGATTGTAGAATATAAGTTTTGGAGAAAGTCTTTCTCTTAGAAAATGACTGCTTACGCGCTGGATGTGACTACGGAAGGACGGTCGTTTTACAGTGAACCAATTTTTCTGTACCAGGAACTCACAAATCTACATTGGGAGTGATTTACTTCACACAGAAACAAGATGTATCTACTTTTCCACTACTCTACCTCACGATGTTTCTTCTGTCGAAAAATTCTCATTTTTGTGGTGGCAGTACTTTCACTTTTATTCGTAATTAATTGTTAAGGTGAGAAAGAAAGAAAATAACGTTGCTATTCCATACGCCGTAGGTAAGATTGCGTTGCTTGCCTTCCAAGTTCAGTTCGCGAAGTAATTTTAGTAAGACACTGAGGGTTGTATTTTGGATGGGAATATCACCACAGTAAGGCAGCCCATGAGCATTCATCGCTCATGTCACATAAAGACCATAACGATCTTTCCTTAAGACTGCCGTAAGTGAAAATGTGCCTTTCAAGGTGTCATTATTGTCAGAAGTTATTTGTTGTGTTGTTGAAACCCAAAGGCGAAGTTCATTATAATTTCAACAAAATTCTTTCTAATATAAATGAAACTACGTATTTAACGAACGGTCTATAGCCGTAAAGTGCATCGTATTTCGTAGTAGATCTTTTTTAAATGACAATTTAATAATGAAGTGAATGTTTTAACTAAATCCATACGCTCACATATAGTAATACCTTCGGACAGAACTAGTTTTACTTCCTTCTTTTCTTATGTGTCTGGAAGCAGAATAACCTTTGTCCTTCGTATTTTTAAACGCTGACGCAATTTAGGAAACTTAGTGGTTAGTAGCAGCAAAATATGTTCTCATATTTTCAGGCGACTCAGGAGTCGCCAGATGCCTTCCAATGATCACCCTCGTAGTCACTTCACAGTTAATCCCCTTTCACTTTTGGCTACCTGAGAAGGCACAGACTAATTGCATCCCCAACGGTATTTCGGGAGGAGGAAAGAATCTAGTTGTTTCCAAAAGGCAGAAACGCAAATAGCTATTCTAGCACCAGTGATAAGAACATCTCATCGAACGCAGGTTAACATGAAGTTTGGAGCCGTGTGTATATGTGTGTGTGTGTGTGTATGTGTGTGTGTGTGTGTGTGTGTGTGTGTGTGTGTGTTAAGTGAGGGAAATATGCAAGCTATAGAATATAACGGTTTTAAATTTTATTTCCTCACATGGTTTTCAACGTTAGCAGTGCTCCAGAATAAAATGCAGAAGATTTTTGAAAGCAAATAGAAGTTTATCTATTACGCGCGACTTTTTGAATCAAGTGGAGAGTGATTGTTTGTCAGCTAGGCCGAATTCAGTCGCTGTTTGGGAGGAGAATTCTAACGGCTGGCTGCTCTGATCGGTATATTTCGTGGTTTCTCCGTTTAACACCAGGCGAATGTCGGAGCTGAACCCTTACCAATAGTCCATGGGCCACGCGCGATCTTTCCTTCCTCTTCCTTGTCGTATCCTAATCCCTTACGTGTACACCCACTAGCCGACGGTTGGTCGGCGCTGGATCTCGCCACCCAGCCATCTCCTGTTGAAAAAAGTACTACACTTACGGGACTTATTACCTTAGCAGTTTATGATCTGTCTCTCTCTCTCTCTCTCTCTCACACACACACTCACACACACACTCACACACACACACACACACACACACACACACACACATGAAAATAATAAAAGCCTCCCCCATTTTTTATTCACCTTACAAGTATGTCCGATAGTGAAAAATCCCACCTGAGGAATGCTTTTGATAAATGTTAAATGTAAACCAAGAGATCTTTGAGGAAGATGGGGACTTACTTGAGTAACAAGAAAATTTGTGGTAACAAACTTGGCATATCCAGAAGATGATCCCATATTTTTACTTTCCCGAGTTACTTACATAGTATAGGGAAATATATGTAATGCGGCGGAGAATCGATTTCGACGAAAGTACACGTTTACGCTGTTTTACGCTGTTACCGAAAAAGTGTTGTTGTTTTTTCTTTTTTCAAAACGTCAATCCGTCTGATGTATGTTAAAACACTTGCACCAAAACCATGCGAAGGATTTGTTCCAAATTGAAGAAATACTTGTCTATTTGACCTGAGTCAAAATTCTGCGATTTAGAAAATCGTTCATTGGTTTTTGGGGGTACTTTACAAGAAGCCTCTGGGAATTTACATTTACTCAAAAATGGCTTCAATTTTTTTCTTTAATTTCTTAGAAGAAGAGAGAAAAATGCACCTATAAATGTGGCATAGCTCCGATTTTGACAGTTAACTCTGAATATTTGAAAATTTTTAAAGTTTGAATTTTTTCAACGTCCTCTTACATTAATAAAGATATTTTTTCTTAAAATAAAATTTGTCGTACACAATTTGTTATTTCATTAAGATCATGCACATTGTTTTGAAAATTTTAATTTGTACGCAATATTGCGTCCAATTTGTGCAATTTAAAAAATACAAAAATATTTTTTCAAGAACGGATCCAAATGTTTCAACTATTAGTAGAGAAAGTGCTAAATATACTCTTTGACGATATAAAAGTCACATTGCTCTATTCAGTTTTTAAAAAATTAAAAAATGATTTTTTTGTTGACTCTCATGTTGTTAATATTAATAATAGCGATAATTTGTTCACATTATTGTATATATGAGTACATTATCTTTAAATAATGTCATATATAGTTTTTCGAAAACTCAATCGTTTTCAGAGAAAACTAGCTCAAAATTCCGCATTTTTAGAAACGCTCAAACGCCATTTTCTCAAAAACGGTTCCACATTTTTTCTTCAAAGATTTCGCACGGGTACTACTAATTGTACTCTTTAATGTGACGTAAAATTAATTTCGGTGTATTTTTTGTTTTTTCAAAACTCACACAAACGTAATTTTTTTTAAATCTCTCACGCCATCGATGTGCACATTTCCAACAATTTGTAAACACTATTGTATTTATGATTTAAAGAACTTAAAATGTCTTCTAATGAAAGTTTTCGAGAACTCAAAATTTTTCTGTGAAAAAGGGCTTCAAATGTCGAATTACTGTAGCGCTTATGCATCTTTTTCTTAAAAATGGCTCCAATTTTTTCAATGAAAATTGCCATTTAGAATGAGGTTTTACTGTTATTTAATAATCTTAAAATAATATTTACGCTCTACTATTAGGAAACCGAAAAATCAAGTGTCAAAAAAATGTACTTTGGACGGCGATGGATGGCAAGAGTATGTAGCAGCTGGCAAGAGTATGTGGCAAGTCCGAGTAGCTAGACGAAACCAAAGCAAATATAAAACTAATATGGGAAAGTTTGAGCCAGTCTGTAGCACCACTAGTTATATTACGTCAATTAGTTTTAAATATTTTCTTCGTTATCTAACACATGTATTGATTGATGTTTTTCTATCTTAAAACAATTTAACATTAGTAATTTATTAATTTAATATTTATTGAAGTTGACTGCTCATACTTCAGTATATGTAATTAGTTGACTGTTAAGGGGGATTTTTTTCCACATTTTAACTACTTATATTTAGTAATATTTAATGTAATTATACTTCAATTCATTTAAATTCATTATTTGATTCATTTCTTGATAATTTTAATGTTTGTCTTAATGTAAGAGTGAATATAAGATTTTACTTATGTAATTGTTGAAGAATAAAAAAATAGGGATGTATTACTAAAAAACGCTCGCAGTTCCTGTGTTACGCAAAGTAAGTTTGGCTCAAACCATAACCCTTATTATCGTTACGTAATTTGTGGGAAACGTCTTTATATAATACAGTTTTAAAAGAACGTTCTAGGTCTCATTCGTACAAATATTGAACTTTGAAGTTCTCTAACATGCAACATGTTGACTTTATAACTGCCATAGGTAGCAAATGCTTCAACTCAGATTAATGGTAATGTCAGTTCACGTCACCCTACACGCATACCGAAGTTTTAAAAGACTGGTTGACTCAGCACGCTCCAATAATGTCGTCCGGTATCCTCTCGTCTGGTCATCGTCTACAACGAACGCGATGTAGAGCGAAAGTTTTGTTAACTTCTTTTGTGAACGAGAGGAATGCCTTACGTAGCGAGTGGTTGAATATACGTACGTTTGAACATTTTTATTACGACTTTACTATTTGCATTATAAATTACGTGACATTCAATATAAGTACATCAACACTTAGAGTTAAGGTAGTTATACCAGCTGGCTGCGTAACATACGCACAAAAAAAGTCGTTAAGTAAAATTACGTCAGAGAATATAGCAGATACATATTAGCTGTGTACGCTTCCTATCGTATGTACACAATACGTACAATTGAAATCCATTTTTCCGTTTCTTTAAGTTATATAAATAATTGTCTAATTCTCGTTTTCATGAACATTTCGAGAACGCAACTGGGATTACTATTTTTATATTGCAGAAAATTACCATATTAAGGAGAATCAATGTATTTCTCTATTGTCTATAAAATAGCCTATAATAACCACAAGTGTCTTAAAATTGCCTCAAAATAATCGCAAGGCAAGAATGGCTTTGTGATATTTATTCATATCTTTGCTGATTTTCTGTGTGATGAATAGACCGCGAATATTTAGGTAAACACCTGTTTTTTTTCAGGGTATCTTGTACTAAATGAAGTTTTATATACACATTGTGGGATTATTTGAGCTAAATCCGTCAATTTTATAGCGCCTAAAATACCCTTTTTCAAGAATGCATATTCGTGTCTCATTCACTTAAAAAACCTACATTGAAATTAATTTTTCCGATCATCTTTTCTCAGTGGCTTCTTTCAACGTTTTTAGCCTGTGATGGCACAACAGGCAAGGATGATATCAATTTTAAGTTGCGGTAGTACGCAAGATAGTGAAAAATATATATATAGGACAAGGATCTTGTGATTGAAGTCTCCTTGCTTACTACTTTCTGACTTCATGGAAAAACCTCCATCCTCTTATAAGATAAAGCTATTGAATTTCTGTGAAAGAAAAATGATCTTGCCCGATAAGAGACATTCTTTTTTTTAAACTTGAATGTATTAGTAATTTCATTTGAGGCAAAATACGACACGAATAACTGTAACTAAATAACAAACAATTAAAATTGTTCATAAATATTATTATCGCAAAATATACAATATTGATTCTATGTAGCATTGAATTATGTTTTTATCTTTGAGAAATTATGTAATAATTGTACAAATGTGTGTAATTTGTAAGTTTCCAATTTTATTTGTGAGTATTCTACCATTTAAAAAAACCTAACTTAAATGCTAACAGAACCGGGCGAACTTCTTTTAAGTACTTAAAACGCATATTTTGAAACCTAAAAATAGTGGTATAGTTATGACGTTACACATGAAAATCACTAGAATGCTAACAATAAACAATACCCAATTCCGAATAATTAATAATTTCAATAAATACCACAGAACACCCACACGAAGATAATAACTATCATTCATGCATGGTAGATTTTCACACCACCTATCACTTACTCTGTTATTCACCTATCACTTAATTCTACTCTATTATTCGCTAGTTTTCTTTCGAGACCGATATTGTATTGTTCATACGTAAATGAATTAAATCAATGTTTCTTTATTTCCACATTGTCCATATGTGTTTTGAATGTAAATAAATCGTTCCTTTATTTACTTATTTCCTAATTCACATTGGTCTCCAGTGTTGTTTCAAATCACGTGTTTCCTCTTCGTATAGCACAGGATGTCGCTATGATTGTGGTTAGTCTTTTGTTTATCAATCTACAGTTTTATTTTCAAACCTAAAATATTTATAATTCTCAATTTTTGGATGAATATTGCTGATCTCAAAAACCCATTCTCAGAATTTATCGCTGCTTGTGACTAAAAATATGAGTTATCCGATTTAGTAGCGAGAGTATAAAATGCCGTTGACTTTCTCGGAAGGAAACGGCGTAGTAGACAGGCCATTTTGAAATGTTTGGAGTGGGGTAACCTAACGGACTGTGCGCGCCGAAGTGAAACGTGAAGTCGAACCTTCCGCTAATATTCATTGTTACAGTTCCGTCAGTCACATGATAAGGTCACGTTGGTAAGGTCAAGGCGTTACAAACGTACTACTCCTTAGTAATCGAGTAGAACTATAAAATTTGATATCAAAATTTAATGCTTTTGTGGTCATTAGTCTCTTTGCCAATATTAATTTTCTTCTTTTCTGTATGATAAATAATGGTTCGAAACTGATTAGGTTTTTCGTTGTCAAAAAACAAAATGTGATGAGTGAAAGAGAAGTACAGTCTGTTTACTCATTATTTTGGATCTGATAATAAAACTAATTAGAAATGCACCCGGGATGGAAAGACAACTACTGCATTGGACACCGGATACTAAAATTGTGTCTACGAATTGCTGTAAAACGAAAATGAAAATTAAATTGACAATGTTCTCAGTTTAAAACAGGCACGTTTTCAGTTTAAAACAACCACGCCCTCACGAGCTTCTTGTTCGCCTGGGCGCGTCGCTCCTGCTGGCACAAGCAACTTCCCGTGACTCAGCACTCATTTCCCCTTCAAATCCAGAAAGAGGTGTACATGCGCAAGCTGAAGCGATGCGAGGCGACAAATAACTGCTACATACGAAAATATGTTTGACAGAATTTTTTCTATCAATAAGATAATTTTATCATGTTTATATTCTCCACTACATTTTACTATTTGGTTCTTTTCTTACTAAATTCTCCCTTGTATAAACATTTTTGCTAAGTAACCGGAATATGCTTGAATAATGAATTCTTTTCTTTTTTTCGTTTCGTGTTACGTTATTAAATCAGTTTTTTATTGTATTTAACCATAATCTGAAATAAATTAACAAGTCACTATAATTTAATAATTTTCGCTTATGGACGGACAGCTATTTTAACAAACAAGATTATTTGGTCTATTAAACTTTCTAACCTGAACGAAGAAAATTGATGCTTTTATATAAATTTTAAGTGAACAGGATTGCAAAATCAAGAAAGTTTCGATTCATTTTTTTAAAGTTTTACTCTGAATTGAAAATTTGAAATCGGACTCAAGTGTTATTTCATTGTAATGGATAATTTATTTGCCTTAAAAATAAAATAGGAATTAATATAGGAACATTTGTGACAATAACTGTCAAGTAAATTCTCCCAAAGACTGTCATGGGCCAGGTATTGAATGACGTATCGCCACACGTATCATTGTACAACCCTTATAATTTCCCATTTTCAGGACGCAGTGCCTGCGAGCTACTATTGTAAGCATGTTACGTTGCCCACGACCTTAACATTCCTGATTTAAGAAAAGAGCAAAATTATCACATCGGGCTTTTCATTCAGGAAGGTTTAATGTATTGTGCGGTGCTGGTAATGAGAGCTAGAATTCAACGATCTTCTCACTTCTTCTGCAACTCGATATGCACAACTGTGACACTCCTTTCTTGGTGATTCATTTCTTTCAAAAGCACGCGCAGTCTTGTTACAAGGAAATAATAAATCGTGTAGTAATCCAAAACTGCGGTAGGTTTTTATCTACTCCAGGAAGTGAATGTCTTGCATGTTGTGTTTTACTTCCTGCAGTTGTGAATGGGTCAGGCTTTAGGTGAATGCTGTGGATGCGCACAGAAGCAACGAGGATGACGAGCTTCATAGAGTACGTGGCAACGTCAATTTCGAAAAAAAAACAACCAAAATCGTCAATTTCAATATCTATAGAGTTTACAGATTTGGAAAGTGTTCTCCGTACTCATGATTAATACGGTCTATACGAAAATTTGTATTTTCTCACTTACATTTTATTTAGGTATATCCGTTATTCTTTTATAACGGTTATACTCCACAATGTGTGTTATATTTGTAATACCTACCTTCATATATTAACATAATTTATGCAACAGACGCTCATTACTATTTCTATTGAATAACACTTGGTAAAAACGTAATAAAACTAAGCGTTATATTGAGGTAGCCCTGTCAACTCTAAATTGGAGAAGGAGCAGTTATTGTTGCAACAGTTATCCTTCAAATTGTCATATTTATGACCAAATGTTATTTTAAAAAAATATTAACATTTTTGAGGAATACTTTCGTCTGCAAAAGGAAAATTTGTTTTGTTGCCGTTACCTTGTATTTCAAACATTTATTTCTTATGATGAAGGGGAACGGTTGCAAGACATTTCAAACAATTTCTTGTGTGGTGAGAGTTTGCAAGTAACATAATTTTCTTGTTTTCTTCTCGACCGTCGAATCTTAATTTACTTTATTGCAATTACGTAATATAAATATAATTTTAGGATTCAGTAAGTTCACAATAATTATTCCTCGGACTTGAAGCATTAGAGATAATTCTCACTGCGAAGTAAAATGCTATTACAGCTGTTACGTAGACAGATTTTTCATTATAGCAGTTCAGATCTCTAGTCATTTGCAAACGAAGAATAAAAATGAAAATCTACAGTAAGTGTTGAATGCGATGACATTTGGATTCGTTTAGTAAACTGTCGTTTAGTTCCAACATTTCTTAATACCAGCCTAGGCACGGTGTATAATTATGATTATTGGATACAAGTAATATTCTCTTAGCTCTACGTGAAGAAAATAATTGATATTTACATACTTCTCAATGTGTAGAAAAATTCGCCCTTCGAAATGTGCAATTAAATGAGTGCCTTCTAGGTCGCTTATATGCAAGTATCATAAACATTTCCACTGAAATAAGTGTACGAGAAAGTGGCCTAAATTTCCGGCCTCAGGGTACCGGTGCTTTGACCTATTAATAGTGTGCGCGACTAGCAAGGTTAAGCTCTTGTTATTGTTTTGCATTCGTGTTGTCAAGATTTTCGAAAACACTCCACGAAATATCTAACCCTTGTGAGACAAACTTGTGGGTTGGTGACAGCCACGTTGGAAGGGACGGTGCATTCTGGGCATGCCTAATCACAAAACTCAGCAGTGCCACTTATGCAGAAAAATAAAACTTGTTGCAGACAATAACAAAATGGCAAATTCAATTTTAAGCTTTATGACAACACGACAAGCTGGAATTTCTAATTTACAAAATACAACGAAAGCTTAATATCGCCGGAATTAAAAAAAACACAGTGACATAGTGATTTTTAATTACATCAATAAAAGCGCAAGAAAAAATCGAAAAACAAAAATGTACTATATCTCAGTATACTTACGTGAGTTTCAGAATAAGAGAACATGTTACGGCACTTTCACAATGGTTGTTGAGAGAACCTGGAACGTGGAACGTTCTACGCGCTATGCGGAACGCGGAAACCCAGTGAAGAGTTCTGATCGAGACGCCCCGAGAGCTCCGCTTTTAAAATCGTACTTCCCCTAGACAGCTATTTGGACAGGGCGGGGGAAGACGTTGCCAGAGGACAAATGAACATTCAGAAGAGAAGGGTTGTGAAACAAGTTTCCTTTCGGATTTCCCAATTGGTTCGAAACTTTCAAATACACATTTTCGGCGCGCCAATCGACTGATCAGGTATCAGATCAACATATAATCATAAGAAATTCGGTGAAAGATTTTCAAATTCTATTGAGCGTGGTGATATTTTTCACAAATGTTATTATAATAATTTTCACAAACGCATATCCAAATTCTCTCGCGCATATACAGCAAAATATTTATTTTATAGAATCATGATCAACTTCAATGAATTTTTTTTTTGTGATTAAAATATCTTATCCTTCAGTTTCATTTAAAAGAACACTTAGTTTCAGAGAACGTGAGGTTCAGTAACGGGACATTGGACCTTTAAGAAGAGCTTGTCTTATCTCTATTTCCCAAATATTTATTCATGTTATCATGCAGAATGTGTAGGACAGAAGAGGACGGGTCTTGAATAGACGCTAAAACAATTATGCTTTTAAAAGTTTAATCAATAACTGAGTTTTAAGAATTTATTCTTTTAAAACGAATTGAATTGCATTCATGCAGCCTTGCAATGCTTGGATGGCCTTGAAATCATTTTGTGAACATTCTCTAACGTGAGACTTCACCCGTTGCTTGTCATGAATTAGTGTTTCGGAAATTGACCACTTCGGACGTTTTTTACTTGTGAGTGTACCGTCTACCTATACAGCTTTCATTTCGAACTCTCTGATGATGATGATAATGATGATGAATATGATGAAAATCAAATTGAACTACTAGATCTTAAATATATCCTTAAATGCTTCTGTTATTTAGCCAACGTTTCTGACTTATATTCTATTAGGCCTTCGTCAGGAATATTGTACTTTAAATGTTAATAGATTAATAATTCAAAATTTTTAAAATGCTTAATGTAAAAAGTTTATGCTAAAGACCTATGGAGAACTCGTCAAAGTATTCGTCGAAATACCATTCAGAAACATATCCATTTGTATTAAAAATACGATATGTGTAATAACACAAATAATAGAATGGATATAATATAAACAAAAATAATCAATGTTATATTTACTTAAAAACTATTATTAGTGAAGATAAGGACATTTAATACCCAAGATAAAAAATTAACTTCATTTCGGTCTTGAATGACTAACGAGACAACAGCACGTCATCTCAACAAGGTCCGATGCAACTGTTCCGAACGTTATGGAAGCTACTGCTTTTAAACATTAAAACTGAAAGACAGAAAGTTCAGAAGTGAAGATCCAAAATTTACGAACTCTACAACAATTCACGTAACTTAGGTAAGCAAAATGTTAGTTCTATGCATCTTCACGATGACAATATTAATATAAATAGACAGTATTACTTATTAACGCATTACTTACATGATTTATTTGTGTTAATATTATTAATGGACCAGTATTAGCTTTATTATTTTTTATTGCAATTTTTGCACAAGAAATGCATAAAACTTATAATAAGCAAGTTTGACAATTCTACAAAACGTAATTAATATCTGTTTTTATACGTCACATCTTCGTAGAAGTCAAATATGCTTATTCGCGTTTTAATACACAACAGGCTTCTGAGATCAAATACGCTGCGAGGTATCTTACATTACGAGAAGTTCATAACCAATAGGGGCGTACTATTTTATTGCTACTTATTGTAATAATGTTGTTAGAAGAGTGACGGAGAAGTTGTGCTAGAAGCATAAGCATGATTTTGGTTTTGTCTCTTGCCACTCATTTGGTTTATTGACTTTTTGTTCAAGATTTTTAAAATTTGTTTCTCTTGCTGTTTTTGAATTAGTTTTCTTTGCGCGCGTACAGGTCAACTCGGACTACGCGAGCATCCTCCTCCAGCATCTGAAAGTACCTTTATTTGGGGGGGGGGGGGTCAGCATTTTAACTGAATCCCGATTTTTATCTCCCAAGATTGTTAGTCCTGGGGATTTGGAAGATGAAGTGATGATAGTGAGGGATGAAATGACGGCACTCACATATTGACTTACAGAAATACACCCATGCCCGAGGTGGGACTCGAACCCGCGGTCTTCTGGTCCGAGACCGCTACGACACTACTGCCCTAACGATTTAGGCCATCTTGAACCGCTTTGAATTCGTTTATAAAATAAATGTAAATATTCATGTTAAATTTTTTTAATTTGCATCTTCTAGTAGTAAAACACAGTATATGAGTAAAACCGATATCTAAACGTTTTGCTCATGAGTTCGAAATCATCTACGAGGTATTTACTGATGACTCCATGTCAGTCTCTGTCAGTATGTGTCCTCTTGTAGCTGAAGAACTATATAGGAAACTTTTTACATGCTTTACATTAGTTTTTATTACGGTTTATAAGCTCAGCGATAACGTGTTTCTTTGTTTGTAACTTTTGTTCTTATCCTTGCTCTTCGTCATGTTAGATATTGGGCTCTTGTTGATACTTACGTGTTCTCGTACTCCTTGTTTTCGGAATATTTTGGATGGAGATTGGAGTGCGGGAAGAAAGTGGATGGAGAGAGAGAGAAAGTGGTCAGCATCCCGTCGTTAAAGCACTGCTCCTGCGGCCATTTCAACTGAGTGAACTTCGGAACGAGATATCAGAAAGTCCGAATTTCCGCAAGGTCATTCAGGTCGACTTCGTTCGTATACAACGGACTAGCATATCTGTTCTGTATCGAAGTTCACACAACTGGCAAGAATAACTGTCGGCTTAAGTGGGGAGTAAAATCTTTTCAGCTGCATAAGTGTTTCTATACCATCAAGCACGATGCTGACCATCAAAAACATTTATCTTTATTTTTATAATATTATAAATGCATTCACTATAATTTGTATTGTATCATTCCAAATGATTCAATATGTCTAACAAGAAATATATTTGTACTTCAGCGTCTGGTCCAGTGATACCCATCTCGATACCATTTTTCGTGCAGTTGCCCTGATCCATTGAACAAATGATGGTATCGCCCCTTGTTTTCCTTCTGGACATAAATAAAGAATATTGTGCACATTTTGTTGAGTTCTCCTTTTACTACTTTTGTTAGGAGTAGAGCCGCAGGAGTGAGGCTTTTGTTAGCAATACTAATAGAAATAATTATTTGCGACGTCATTTCCAACAATATTGTTGGCAATGACGACGCATATAATTATTTCATTAGAAATGCCAAAGATAACTCACCACAACACCTAAATACTAATAGAACAAATCTGTAGTTCGTTCACCAATGCAAATACGTTTTATACAACATGGGAGCGAAATTTAATAATTTTTGAAGTATTCTTACGATGTTTTTTATTCATCATTAAATTACGAATTATAACATGGTTGGGTTGTAATTATGGCACTCAAGAAAACGTGCGCTAATTATATTTAATACCCACATACAGTTTTTACTGTTTTCTGGCGAAAATAAATAAAATAAAATCGCCTAAAAATAATCTAAACTAGGACTTTCTCCTGAAGCTCTGTTGTAGGCTTTCAATCTACATGGACAAAAGACCTAAGACAGATGAATAACTTCGATGCGATGTAACTAATAAAGTATTTTTGACGTGTTACTTTTCAAATGTATGGTGATTAATAATCGCCAAGCGGAAAAATTACAGAAAACAAGCTAAAGTTACCGTAAGAAATACAATCCTCATTCTTCTGAATCAGAACGGATATGTACTTCGTTCTTGTTATTGCTAGAGCTATTCCAAACAAGTCAGCAGAGCTTTAGTTAGGCAGATGAATCACAAGAGATACCAGTGAGATCTGTTTCACGCTTCTCGTCGCTTGATTATATAACTGGTTTTCTTTCAAAACGACACAATATGATGACAATAAGTTTCAGGTATATAATACTTGCTGGGAAAAATTGTTTAATTTAGAAATTTAGAGATTGAGATAGAAATATGCAATGTTCAGCGCGTGAAACTCTCCTTCGCTAACTTCACCTAATGTTTGCAAAAGCGGAGCATCCTTCATGAGAAGCTGAGAGCAACGAGGAAAGCAACAGAGAATATAAATTACTACTCGCAAGGAAACATTCCGCAATGTCCCGAGATTTGGCTGGATTTTGAATATTTTGTAAAGGGTAAAGATATAAATCTCAGATGATTTGACTCTTGTGCGGAGAAACAATTTGAATCGCCCTCCGGATTAAATTTTGAACCTTAGCACCTAATTAACAACCCCTACATCGATCATATTTTTTATCTAGGGGAGAATTTTAGATCCCAACTGCTCTGATCGGTCGTTTTCCGTGGTTGTTCGATCAATGTCAGGCGAATTCCGAAGCAGTACCCTAAAAAAGGGACACAGACCGCGCTCGATCTCACCTTCCTTGTCCTATCCTCACCCCTTACACACACACACACACACACACACACACACACACTTACACTAACATGCACTACACTACCACACATGCTGGGAGACCGGTAGGGAGCTTAGAGATTTTCCCCGGCTGGGTGGTGCCCAGTTGGTGGGAGATACCTGGTTGGGGAAACACCGCTAGCCGACGGTAAGTTGGCGCCGGATCTCGCCATACTGCGGGGAAAATATCAGCGCCACCTCTCGAGCAAAAATCATTCACCACACTTCTGAGACTATTGACCCTGGTAGTTGACGTGCCCGGAATTACCAAACAATCAATCAATCGATCGATCAGATTTTTCTATCACTTCTCCTGATCCTTGAGCGAATGTTGTGATGGCTCCTTATTTTGTTTCTGGACGTAAATGTAACTTCACTTCTGTGAAGGTTTTCTAAAATTCAGCGGGAAATAATTATTCAAATTATCGTTCTCCGTTGCGGGAAGTGAATTCCTTCACGAAGGACACGATGAAGGTTAATAGCCCAAATGTGTAGCTGATTTGCCCTTTCAAATACATTTTATTACATGGGAACGAGATTTTTATACCAATTGTTGCTCAAAACGCTCATTCCCATCTTTATTCCGAATTTGAGTATATCTTAATTACGGTAGGGAACCCAGAATTTAAAAAAGGATGTGCACAGAATACCCTTTTTCTATAGTACGCCACACAGTTTTCAACTTTTTTAACGTTTTATAAATTAAAAAAAAATACACGTGGAGCTTGAAGAAAAGCTTTGCGCATTCGAACTTACACTATTACAAAATGTATGTGATGAAACAATTGCAGAATGTACTATGCGTGACAAATTATTAAGAAGGGATATACAACTCCAAAATATCAAACAAAATTTTCAAAAATTATTCCATTCATAATAGATAATTTAATTTTAGAAGAGTTATTTTTTCATATGTGAAGTACACTTGACAGTAAATTTCATACGAAAAGTTTAGAAGTTTGATCATGCCCCCCCCCTTCCTGGCACGCCCTTGGCTCCGTCCGCGTGCGAGTGAACTCAAAGGGTGGTCATTTTTCCAATTACGACAATGACGACGAGTAACCGAAACCTGGTCCAAGAGGAACATTGGCTCTGACTATACAGGCTGGTAACGTGTCTCACAGCGTGGAAAGCGCTGCTTCTGCTCTGTTATACATTACCTTGTGGAGTTAAAATCGTTCTCCTTCAATCTGTTTGATGCACCTCTAAATACACACCCGGCAGAGGTACAGTTACAGGATTTTTTTGATATTGTTTTAAAAGTTCCCTTCGGAATGTCTTTCAGTTAAGTCTCTCGGCATGTCTCAGTAACTTATACTATAACAGTGCTATCCTTCCTCGTTGAGCTGTTTATGAAAACGTATGAGAGATTCTAATATCAACAAGTAGTAATAATAAATTGGCATAAACGTCAGAGAATACCTTTTATTTTTGTAACCATTTAGCAATGTTACTTCTGAAACATATTTCATACAGACCAGCTGATCTGTAATGATATCTGAAAAATAGTATGCGATTACAGAAATTCTCTCTCACAATCTCTGCAGATAATTTTATAACATCGAGAGCTTCATTTACGATTTTGCACAAAAAATAGAAAATTCTCTCGATATACTCTCATGGATTATGTTATAAATAGGCGCGAAATTAACGGAAAATAATAGTGTACCTGATCGAACAAGCAAAGAGCTCGTGTGCAAATAAAGAACCACAAGGCGCGATGGGCAAAGGACAAGGCGGAAGTTCGATCAACTAATGTTGACGAATGTAATTGGGGGGGGGGGACTTCGGACTTGCGGACCGCCGCGTTACTCAGCGCTGCGCCTCGATAGCAGCCTTTGCTGTCCACGTTGAACTCTTACAATGTTGCACGATTTCACTAAAGTGAAGACGTGAGTTTTCTGTTTCCTGGGCCATGGCCGATCAGCGGTGGCCCAACCTCTCGGCCGTGGAATACGGGGTTCGTGTGATTAGCACGAAGACATCCCTCCACCGTATATACTGGTCCTTTATAACATTAGGAAGAGCTTTTTCATCGTCATGCAGCAATAGAAACGGGGATTATTGTGAGAAAAGCGCACAGTTATAATTTTGCCCCGGTCGGGAATTGAACCCGGCGTTGCGCCGGGGAAAGCGAGTACGCGAACCAACGAGCCAACGAGAGTGGGAATTTGCTGTTTAGCTAGTTATATTTTTTACAATTTTTTTACAATTTTAGATATGTTATTTTAATTTTGTTTAGTATATCAATATGTTGTTTGAATTTAACGTACGATTGAAGTTATAAAAAGTGCCTCGTGGCTGTAAACTTTTGTTTACAAGTTTTTCTCGTCTTTCACCCCGCAAAACAATTGCACTATGCTGGCGAGCGTTTCCATTCTGAGAGTGCGAACAAATGCGTACTACGGTATCCGAAGTTCATATTCGGAAAAAAGATATCAGAGGAACCTGTAAGAGGGAGAGGCGAATCAGAATTGAATGGATCAGTGAATACTCAAATGACATTCTTCGCAGAACTCACTTTAATTAATAAAACATTTGAAGTAAACAAAGTGTGTACACAACTGATAAAATTTGACTAGACATTTAAGTTTTAGTGTCTTACCTCTTAATGAACTGACGATGAATTGACTGCCTATGTTGCAAGAACGGTGACCGGAAATGAAGAACAAATGGCAGGAGGTTTCAGTTTCGTAGTTTAAGTGAGAATGGCGCGTTTAAATTAAGTATTTCTTTTCATAAAAGAAGTTCTAAATTATGCGTTAATCAGCCTAACGGAGATTTTTACGTTAGCCGAAGGTTGGAGCGTCATCATAACATTGGGCATGCTTACCAAGTATGAAATCGCCTTAAAATACGCGCCATCCCGTCCGTCGTGTTTGTCGTTCGCCATGTCCTTGCGGAAGCGAGTCGATTCCTTCACGTTCGGTACAATAAGAGGTAAGTCTTAAGTGTTATAACGTCCTGCCCATGTGAACACGCTCGTATCCTTAAAAAGCCTTGGATTAGTGGATCGTGAGTGTAGGTCAATAAATATCCAGTTGTTTCAGCCATTTATTTGGTCTGCTTGAGAGCTATAACATACATGATGTTGCATAGGATGTTATATTATTTATTAACAATTATTGTATTAAAACAAACAAAAAGAGGAAACATCACATACATATCTGTGTTCCTCTTTGCAAGATGTAACAAAAGTATTGATCTGCAAATAAGCGTTTCCGCTCTAAGATTCTGCACGGAGATGTGTGTGTTTTCTGTTATTTTAGGGGGAGGTTTGTCTCAATACTAATTTAATTAATACGTAATTCAGCGTGCCAGGTAAGTCTCTCCGCAGTAGCACCTTACTGGTGAGAGTGCTAGCAACAGAAATTATGTTGGTAGCACGAACTGCAGTTTTAAAAAAAAGTGAATTGGATACTCACCACACTCGTAAGAGATGCTGGAAGTGTTGTCCCCTTCACTTTTTCCCCCCCCAGTGATCTGGTTGCTACCACCAAAAACGCAATTTTTAATACGAGACCCTGACTGCTCAGTGCGGAGAAACTTTCGTGGTGAACTGTAACATGAACACACTATTCCTCAAACGGGCCAAATGAATGGGCGCAACGGTGACCTCCCCTCACTCCATAAAAATTCGACGCGAGTGTCAAACCACCGGGAGTCGCCTTTGGACCCGGTCACGTGGCTGCGCGGGCGCTCGCGCAGCGGTCAGCGTCTCGGCGGCGAGCGCGGCGCGTGGCTGGCGGCTTGGAGCAGGGGCAGCCCGCCGTCCGGCCGCCGCGGGCCGTGTACCTGGGGCGGTGGGCGCGCAGCGATGAGCAAGGGCGGTCGGCGATTGCCGGCTTCGTTGCGCCGGTGTGAGAGTCGGGTACGCAAGCGCGGGCTTTATCAGCGGCGGGGCGGGCATCGCGCCTGGGTAACCCGGGCGACCCCGGTGACGGGACGCCGCCCTCGCTGCGCCGCCCGGACGGCTGTAACGGGAGGCGGCGCGGCGGCGGCGATGGCGGCGGGCGGGGCCTGGACGGTGGCGCCCCCGTCAGTCTCGGAGGTAGGCCGGCGAGGCGGCGGTTGCAGGTGGGCAGCAGGAAGAACGGGTGCGACAGGGCCTCCAAGGGGCGGATGCGGCGCTCCTGAGGGCAAAGGACGGCGCTGTATTTGGGATGGAGCCTCGGGATGCAAAGACATGTGTTTGTACTGTTGCGCAGCCCATCCCGCTTTAGCCAAACAGCTCCATACATCAGTTTGCACCACAATATTAGTAGGAATTTTAAATGCAGCCAGATACCAAAAGTATCACTTTATTATAAGTCATTGAAACAGATATACGACGCATTTGTTTTTCGAATATTGCATCTTTTATTTCAACTTCTCCCTCATCATTTTATTTTTGGTCGGTCGCCGTTGAAGATTGCCACTTTATGCCACTTTCAAAATGTTTCTCGCTGGCTCTGATAGCTTGCCACGCCGCCAGCTACATCTAGCTTTTCAAACGAAGTGTCCATGTTGTGGTCACGTGGTTCATGACGTATTCGCAGTACGAGCAAACATCGGTGCCGTGGAGCAGCTCCCCATGTCTTTACATCATGTGGAGCCAACTGTGGAAATACATGGGTGAGTTCTTCCGGCGCACCGATTTTTTGCTCGTTCTGCGCAACACCAGTTTGTGTCAAAAAACACGTGACCAAAGCACGGGCACTTCGTTTGAAAAGCCAGACCAGACGCTAGCCGCCATGTTGCATGGAGAGCGAGAAGGGCATTTCGAAAGTAGTACAAAGTGACAATTTTTAGCAGTAACCAACGAAAAACAACACGATAAAGGTGTGCAAGATGCAACATTTAAAAGAAATTCTTCATAAATATCTTTCAATATGTTGTAACGAGGTGATAATTTTAGTATCTGGCTGCAATTAAAGTCCCCGCTAATATTATGACGCTAATTGGTGCCCGAAGCTCATCAGCTGAAGCCTATTCGATGCGCATAAGCACTCCCCTTAGTGGAGCCTCACGGCAGTAGCGCTGGAGGATCTCCCACATCCGCAGAACTACTGAGAAGGAGAAATATTAGAAAAACACTGTCCGCGGCTGCTCACAACACTCAAACTCCCTTAATTATCCCAAGTGTTAAAGGGGGCACAAGGAGGCCCATGGAAGTTTTTTTTTTATTTAGAGGTTTGAATCCTTATTTAGGAAGCTGCAAATCATTGATATTGTTTAAGATGTAATTTTTCTCTCACAACTATGATACAAATATCTCACCCTCTTTACTTTTTCGTGTAAGTATAAGGACTAATATACATAGTATAGAGTTAGTTATTTAATGCCGCGGAAAATAGATTACGTGATTTCAACGGAAATACAGTTTTTCGGATCTCTGATATCGAAGGTTTTTTTTTCAAAACGTCCGTCCATATGTCTGTGAACAACACTGTCTAAACAATGCGTAGGATTTTGTCCAAATTGAAGACGCACTTTGTTTTTGAGGGTACTTTCATGAAGCCCTTGGAACATTTTCAACAATTTCTCAAAAAAGTCTCTAAAAGATTGAGGTATTCTTTTGTTTTCTCAAAAATTAAAGAAATATATATTTTTTTAAAAATCTTTCGCGCCTTTAATATGCCCATTTCCAGCAAAATTAACATTTTTTCATTCGTTAATTAAAGTGCTTCACATGACTTCAAAAAATGTTTTTCGAAAAGTCGAAAATATTATGTGAAAATGAGTTTCAAAATTTTGCATCTTTAGCAACGCTAAAATGTCATTTTCTTTAAAAAAGGAGTAAAAATGTTTCAATGAAAATTCTCATTTGGACGAGGTTCTATTGTTCTTTAATATTCTTACAATAATATTTTGGTTCTACTATTAGGAAACGTGAAAAAAACAGTATTTCGAAAAAATTCAGAAAATGTGAAAAAAAGGTATTTTGGGCGGCGATAGGTGGCAGCTGGCAATAGGATGGGGGCAAGACCGTAAAGTCAGTCCACACCAAGGAAATAAGAAAATATTTACAACGAGAAGGTCTACGCCATTATGTTGCACCACTAGTTTGAATTTGAAGTATTGCAGCGTGTTCGGCAGCGAGTAAGAAAACTGGGGACAGTTAACTCGAAAACTGAAAATCCTGAAGAGTAGGTGGGGGGAGGGGGCAGGCGGGGACTGAAGAGTGACTCACCTGGTCGAGGTGCAGCATATACTTGAGGAGGCCGACGCAGTGTCGCAGCGCGGTGGGGTCGGGGTCGGGAG
>BOPP01000001.1:2042075-2084227 GCA_017312745.1 Gryllus bimaculatus
GAAGTACTGGGCTAGTAGCAAGAAGGCATCGGGTGCGCAGGAGCCGCAGCTGGAGCAGCTCCCCAGTTTTACGTCGAGATGATGGGCGCAGCCACGGGCAGCGACGAGTGCTGCGGGAGAGTGCACAGCTGGATTGAGTTCTCTCTGAGCGGCTACCGGAGGATTGTGTGTTTGCTCCGTGTTCTGCGAACCACCGCGGTTGTGTCACTCGGCGAGAAACGGAACGTGGCCAACACGGGTACTCTCGATTGGAAACAGCGCGCCAGAGCCAGAATCGCCTGGCGCCATGTATAGCCATCGCGCAGCCAGCCGAGAAGGGCCCACAACTCCTCGCCTCACCTCGCACACACGCTAGTCAATGATGTGACATTTTAGCGCCAGTCAGACAACGACCAAGCGGAAGAAAATGGCGATAAAGGGGTGTGCAAGATGCAGGACGATTTAAGAAAATAGTCATCATAATTTTAAGATACTCTATTCAGTATTTGTAAAGCGAGGTGATAGATTTTAGGTCATACCAATAGGATAGGCAGATATAAACGGATACCCAGATACATAAATATTATGGACGCTAATTGTGCCGAAGCTCAATCAGCTGAAGCTTGATTCGTATGCGCATAGAGCACTCTCCCTTAGTGGAGGCCTGTCACAGGCAGTCAACGCTTGGAGCGATCTCCCCACATCCGGCAGAACTGACTGAGAGCAGAAATATTAGATAAAAAATACTAGTTCGCGGCTGCCACAACACTCAAACTCCCTTAATTATCCCAGTAAGTGGTGTAAAGGGGGGCACTACGGAAGGCCATTGGAAGTTTGTTTTTTATTTAGAGGCTTTGCAATCTTAATTTAGGGAAGCTGAAAATCAATGATGGATCGTTTAAAGGATTGTAATTTTTCTCTTACAAACTATGTTACAAATATTCTCAGGGCTCTTACTGTTTTGCGTGTATAGTACTAAGGACTACAGTATAACATGAGTATACAGTTAGTTATTTTACATGCCGACGGAAAATAAGATTACGTGGATTTACGACGGAAAATACAGTTTTTTCGGTCCTCTGATATCGAAGGTTTTTTTTTCAAACGTCCGTTCCGTATGTCTTGTATGAACAACACTGTCTAAACAATCGCGTAGGATTTTTTCCAATGTGAGCCGGACCGCCTTCGTTTTTCGCCGCGGTATGCTTCACGGAACAGCCCCTCCTCGCCACACTCCTTCTCCACAATTTCTGCAAAAAAGGCTTCTTGATTGTAGGATGGATTCTCTGTGTTCTCGAAGAATTAAACACAAATATATATTTAGTCTTATATATCATATATAATATATAGGGTATATATATATATATCGGTGTATATATATAGTATATATATATTAGTGTATATGATATATATAATATACTGTGATATATATAATATATAGTAGTATGATGTGTATATATATATTATGTGGTATATGAATAGTATATATAGTATATTAATATATATATTATATATATACATACATAGTAGGTGGGTTTTAAAAAAATCCTTTGCATCGCCTTTAATATGCCCCATTTCCAGCGGACATTAACATTTTTTGCATTCGTCAAATATAAAGTGCATCACATGATTATCAAAAAAATGTTTTTCGAAAAGAAGTCGAAGATATATTAATGATGAAGAATGAGTTGTCAAAATTTTGCATCTTTAGCAACGCTAAAATGCCTCAGTTTCTTCAAAAAAAAAGAGTCACATGTTTCAATAAAATTCACCATTTGGGACGAGGTTCTATTGTTCTTGTAAATATTTCGTTAAAAATAATAATTTTGGTTCGCTATTAGGAAAACGTGGAAAAAACAGTAATTTATCGGAAAAATTCAGAAACAGATGTGACAAAAAAGGTATGTTTGGGCTGCGATAGCGGTGGCAGCTGGCAAGAGGTAATGGGGCAACGACCCCTTAAAGTCGAGTCCACACCAGGAATAGAAAATATTTACAACGAGATAGGTCTACGCCATTCTGTTGCACACGCCACTAGTTGAATTTAGCAGCAGCGTGTCGGCAGCGAGATAAGAGAAACTGGGGGACATGTAACCTTCGAAATGAAGGAAATCCAGAAGAGTAGGTGGGGGGGGGGCAGGCGGGGACTGAAGGAGTGCACTGTCCAACCAGCTGGTACGAGGGCAGCATATACTTGAGGAGGCCGATCGCGAGTGTCG
Source organism: Gryllus bimaculatus (assembly GCA_017312745.1). Classification (NCBI taxonomy): domain Eukaryota; kingdom Metazoa; phylum Arthropoda; class Insecta; order Orthoptera; family Gryllidae; genus Gryllus; species Gryllus bimaculatus. Next base: position 2,044,274 of record BOPP01000001.1, read on the forward strand.
CCAGGCGCGGTGGGGGTGTCGGGGGTCGGGGGCGCTGGCGGGGTCGGGAGCGGGCGGCGGGGCGCGCGGGGGCGGCGGGGCGCGGCGCAGCGGCGTGACTTGGGTGTGCGGGGGGCGCGCAGCTGCGTCGCCAGCTCGTCCAGACTGCGCAGCAGCACGTCGCGTCCGTTGAGCTGCGGCCGCTCCCCCGTCTGCTCCCACAGCTCCTCCGGCGACTGCAACCACACACGCACCCGCGCACTCGGGTCAACGATTGTCTCAGAACAATTAGCGCATATGTTCACTATGCGGGATTATAATTAAAATCCTTGAATTTGGATTTTCGGGTACATAAAATTACCAATAAACATGTCACTTACAGGAGTTCAACTTTATGATAGAAAAAAAAAAGTATGGTGCTGAATTGTCTTTGATACACAGAAACTGACAAAACAACACTTTCTAAACTCTTTAACTATTAACACTCAATGTGGGTTACAATTATCTTTCCGCATACCCTTCAGAATGAAAGATCTTCTGGGTATGTGAAGCAATCAATATAAACAGCTGGTATTTTAGTGAATCTAATTATTCGAAAATATTCCAAAAATATTTGGAGTGATCTCCCGCCTTCTTCCTCTAAAATTGTTTCCGGATTCGCTCTTGGCAACTAGCCACGTTGAAATGGTCAGTTATTGCAATGTCTTCCCAATTAGAACAATCGCATCTGAACTATCAGACCACTTTGTAATATAGGAAATTGGAAATTACGTCAAATAGTGTCTTAGAAAAAATATAATTTAAAAGAAAACTGTTTGGCAAAGCATCTATTTGTTTGAAAAATAATTATTTTAATAAATCCAGCGTTGACTGCAGTAGATAAAACTCACTCCAGAACGTACTTCACGTTTTTATAGCGGAAGAAAACTCTTCTACTACTACTACTCATGGAAGCAAAACGCAACAAAGACAATGCATAGTTTACACCATGAATGACGACCTGTAAACGGAGCATTTAGTGAACAGAATTCTGAAGGCCTCGCGTATGTGCCACAAAGATAACATGTTTCGGCAGGATGAGGCATGTTTTGGATTCTGAGGAAATAGGGTCCCAGTGGGTAAATATTAGTTGTCAATGTAGTCTAACTGTAGCTGCCGATAGATTTTACATCTTTCAACGGTTGTTTTATTGTTAGCTAATGCTTTTGCTCTAGTCATTATTATGTATATATGCTTTAATTTTGTGTTCAATTTTTTCACTTAAATGAAGGTTCCATTTGAGGGTTGACTGAATTGAAAAACTCAAACATTTTGTTGCCGCAACATCAGTCAATTGCGCATCGTTCATTTTCAATCGAGTACGCAATTATTTATTTGAAATTTAAAACTTCATTGAAACTGTTTTTCATCATTTACTATTAATTTATTTCGTAATCAATTTGAAACATCTAATATTGTTTTATTTACGGTTTCTTTATTGCAACGAATATTCTTGTCATTAGCGAAGGAAATTTCCATTTCGAGTTGTCCGAGGCATATCGTTTACTTATAGCACAAAGAGAATGGGGCCTGAAACCGAACCCTGAGGGGCCCCTTGTGCAATTGACAATCAATTGAAAAGGTGCATGTGTGTAATGTCCCGTCATTACAGATCTGTATTTCTACTCTCTGAGATCGATACGAGTTGATACGATATGTGTTCGATCAGGTACTAATATGACCAATACAGAGCAATTCCATATGAAACTAATATTGAAATTAAAATGTTAACATCATTGACATCAAAAGCTTTTGAAAGATGTAAAAATATTATAATATGCGCTTCATTTTGATCCATATATGAAGTGATATTTAAGAAAAGGAAGTTTTCCGTTTCCGTAGATTTTTGTTTTCTAAATCCATGTTGGCAATCTCAAAATGCTTGGGTTTACTGAAAAAGGTTTCCATTTGTACGTAAAATATGTATATCTACATTTTTTTAAAAAAGGGAATTTGGCGGTTAGTTTTAAATTTCATTCTTGTGTAATTTTTTGAAGAGCTGCTTAGTCTTAGCTGTTTAGAAAATATCTGGAAATTTTTCAGTGCATAAAGATACATTAGATATGCGAGTTAATAGGTGTATAGTGGCAAGTGCTCAAGTCTTAACAAACACTCCTAAAACGTATCTAAATCGGCCAAATACTTATTTTTTAGTTTACCAATTATTTTGATAATTTCTTACGAAGAAGTTTAGGAAATAAATATAGTGTTTAAAGTATTTGTGGAAACGTCTGTAGTTGAATTTTGTGACTGAAGGCCCATAGTGAGATCAGCAGCAATTCTCGAAAAATATTGGTTGAAGGGTATAGTCACTGTTGTCGAGTTGTTCATTTCTCTATCGTTATCTTTTAAAACAACTTTCTTTACAAGATTTGAAGTTGAAGCATTCGTAGTCGATGTTTCTAGTGGTTTGGTAGAAGTGTTAGTCTGTTCGTATTCTGAAGGAATGTGGTTAACCATCTTTTAAATAGATGAAGTTAAAATATATTTCCCGTAATCAAATAATGTAATCTACATAATAAATGCAAATTTTCGAAATTCCAAACTTACTTATTATCATATTTTAACAAATATTTTATAACTCAATTGTTTAATTTATCAGCATAAAGAATTATGCAACATTTACTACGTTATTAATGTCAGTTCGCAGAGTTAGAACATCAAATTTAAGGATCAAATGAACAATCAAATCATCAATTGAGAGAAACAGACAGTCATGGTGCCTCCAGCCGAATTGCGCGGGCAAGCGGCTTCTGTTGAAGCGTACACTTATTTAGTCATTTCTGTCCCAGTCACATCGTTTCAATTTATTTTACTTGAACTATGTGTGAACAATCTTTAGAATTCAAGAATCTTTTATAGAACCTTTCGTTTTCTATCTTCATAAAATGAATAGAATCACCGACGTTCGCGATATTTAATGTTCTTTCAAAGGCAGGAGAGTGATTGGATAAAACAATTAATAGAAATATATATTTTCCATTGAATTGAAGTTGGTCGGACTGAATTTCTTTGCTAATATAAGCTCAATTTTAAGAGATGTTTAATACAAAAAGGTGTGATGAATTTCAAAATATAGGAATTAAGTATAAAAATATTCTAAAAACTCTGATTTTTCTAAATAAGAAATATTAATACGTTTAAAAAATATTTGAAGCCAAATTGCACGGAAAATAGGCTACAAGCGTATCAAAGCAGTACGGGTGAATTAAATGAAGATATTGAACAATTTTATTGAAGTATCTGGCGATTTCAGGAGCACTGCTCTCACAAACGACGTATAGTGTACGCTGTCTTCCCTTCCTAATCCTTGACCCTTCCTTTATCCTCACACATCCATTCTGTCAGTCTGTCCCTTGCTCTCTCTCCTCTCTCTCTTTCTCTCTCACTCTCTCTCTCTCTCTCTCTCTCTCTCTCTCTCACACACACACACACACACACGCACACTGCATTACTACATATCTCGGTAGATCAGTCGAGAGCTGAGAGCTTAAGCTTAATGGGGACGGGGAAGTGTCTCGTAGGAAAAGATACTGAGACAGGAAAACCTCGCATACCGAGGTATACGTTGGCCGATCCTGCGGGGCCCCCTCCATGGATATAATTTGCACAGTTAAGGCCCGAACTAAGTAGTTGACGCGGGTGGAATAGCTACTTTTTCACTCACCAAGTTAAACATAGTAGAAGCATGACTATGAGTGAACGTCCTTCCTCGACTGGTGAAAGACCATTTTTTTTACGTTGGTGTTGGATACCATCGTAAGTACATATATTCCTTCTTCTCTCGAAATATCGGTTGGGAAGTCATCGGGCTAAACGATCTATGGGAAAAGAGAAAGAGGTTAAAGGGGAAAGGCAGTGTAAAAAGCGAACCAGAGAAAGAATGAGAGTTTAGCCTGTAAGTAAATTGCGGACCGACTCAGATAAGGGCAGACGTAATCGCGGCCGAACTACCTCGTCTCCTTCCAGGTAAAAGCAGGGGACCAGAAAGAAATAGGGGACCAGAAGGAAAATAAGAGCACCGGCATGTGGAAATTGGGGACCTACTACCTCATTCGCTTTCACGTTAAAGTGGAAAGTTTCACTTTATTTTTGAAGAAAATTTTTATAGCCATTAGTTTTAAAACACCACTTTTTAAAACCCCAGTTTTTCAGACTTAAGACTAGCATATCTCGTCCCGAATACAATTTGGCTAAATTTGATTTTCATTAAATTCAATAATTTATTGATTGAATTAATTTTGATTTTCTTTCTATTTTATATTCTCTTTTTATTCAGTTTTTTATTCATATTCTGTAACGCTGGACATGAAATTTGGACACTCTTCTAGTGCTTTCTTTGAGTTTACTTTCCCGTATACATACGTATATGCGGAGTAATATATGTAGTGTAGGAAAAGTTATGTAATGATGCGGAAAAACGATTTCGAGTTTTCAGCGGAAATACAAGTCTTCGATTCCCTCGATACCGAAAATTTGATTTTCTTCAAAACGTCCGTCTGTCCGCCCGTCTGCTGACTGTGAACACTACTATCGCCTAAACTACACGTAAGGTTTTAAAAAATAAAGAAACGAGTGTCAATTTGGCTCTAGTCAAAACTTTGAGATTTTGAAAAACATTATTCAAAATTTGGAGGAACATTAAATGTAGCCCTCCGGACATTTTCAGAATTTTCTCAAAAATGACTCCAAAGTTTTCCTCTAAATTTCTTGTAAGAAAAATCTAAAATATACTCATAAAGGTAACATAGTTCTGATTTTCACGGTTAACTCTGAATGCTCGAAAATTTCAAAATATTGTTTTTCTTCGGTGTCCTCCTATAACTACCAAATGAAATATATAAATTTTTCCTTCAAACAATTTCTTCTCCACAGTGTTCTTTTATTAAGTTCATGTACATATTTTTGGAAATTATATTAGTCTTCGCGCAATATTCCGTGCAATATGTGCAATTTTTAAAAAATTACAAAAACTAGATTTTCTCAAAACTTCTCCAAATTTTTTCTTTAAACTTTTGGTAGGGATACTGCTAAATATACTTTACGAGATGGCGTAATCCTATAGTGCTCCGTCCTATTGTTTTTTCAAGTATTACAAAATGTATTTTTTTTGCTTATCACTAATTTTGTTAATATTTATATTAGTGGCAACTGAGTTACATAATTGCATTTATGATGAGTACATGTGATTTAAATAATGTCACATAAAGTTTCTCGAGAACTCTACCGTTTTCTGTAACAATTAGCTCAAAATTCCGCATTTTCAGAAACGCTCAAACACAGTTTTCTCAGAAACGTGTCCAATTTTCTTCAAACATTTCGAACGGATAGTTCTAATTGCATTCTGTAATATGTCCTAAAGTCATTTTTGGTATTTTTTTGTTTTTTCAGAAATTACACAAATCTAATATTTTTAAGATCTCTCACTCCGTTTACATGCTCATTCCCAGCAATTTGTAAACACCATTGTATTTGAGAGTTAATGTGATTCATATGGCATGTAATGAAGTGTTTCGAAAACTTAAAAATTTTCTGTGAAAAGAGCTTCAAATTTCGAATTTACAGTAGAGCTTAAATGACATTTTCTTAAACGCGGCTTCAAATTTTTCAAAGAAATGGCTATTTAGGAGACGATGTTACTGTTCTTTAATAGTCTTAAAATAATATTTCCGATCTACAATTGGGAAACGGAAGCATTAAGAAGATATAAAAAAATGTACTTTGGGCGGTGATAGATGGCAGCTGGCCAGAGTATTTGGCAAGCACGAGTAGCTATCCAAGAGCAAAAAGGAAATAGAAAACTAATACGGGAAGGTCTGTGCCATTCTGTAGCACCACTAGTTTATTTTGACGGGAGCGAGTCTGGAATATTTTCAATTGGCCGCAAGTAAAAGCTGCACAGCAGCGCGGCGACGGTGGCGACGGTCCTTCTGACGCGTTTTCCTGCTCAATGAGTCATTTTTCATACCTGGGTTCGTCCGGTCCCTAATTTACATGAGAAATTAGAAAGTAAGTTGCGAGAGAAAAGACCAAGGTATTATTTGGTCCGCAACTTAGATGTGGCTTAGACCATTAGTAGATTAGACCACGGTATGCATTACGGTGATTTCTGGTGCCCTACCCTGGAGCCTTTGGGCCGCATGGTACATTTGGGAGAGGCGCGTAGAAATATATGCGCTTGTTCGATGCAATCGCTGTTGAGACATGACCGAGAATTTCGAATTTCCCGGCGTGTGAAATAGTTTTGCTACAGTCACGGCAATGTAGTGCAGATTAGAGCCGTGTGGTGCGGTATTCCTCTCCGGTGGAACGAAAGCTTCGGCGCAGACCTGCGTCGGCTCACAGGGCTTTCCTGAACCAGGTATCTCACACTAGCGCGGCACCGCCCCAAGCGGCAGCCCTCGACTGATCTCCCAACACGTGTGGTAACGTAGAGCATGTGTCTGTGTGTGTGTGTGTGTGTGTGTGTGTGTGTGTGAGTGCAAGTAAAAAGTGAGAATAGAAAAAGGAAGAGAGAAGAGAGATCGCGTGCGGTTCGTGTACCGTTTGTGAGAGTACTGCTCCGGCATTCACCTACTGTTCGAAGAAACAACGGAAAACTACCGATCAGAACAGTCGGCCACCAAGATTCTCCTCGAGGCAGCGGTTGAATTCGGCCTAGCTATGTGGCTAGTGGGGAAAATCCTGCCACTGTCGGGACTCCAGCACTAAAACTTCCCGTACAGAGGCATCACAGTAACATCAATTGATGCCCAGATTCACCCGTGACAGTGTCACCCGAGTCACCCGCGACAGTGTCACCAGAGTCACCCGTGACAGTGTCACCTGAGTCACCCGTGTGCGTAATGGGAGAGGAGGGAATAATGATGATGAATGAGTTTAGAAGAGCTTGTTAGGGTACATTCGTCTGCTGTTGTTTGGAAGCAATCGACGCGAGCAGGCATCGAAGGCAGGCGCAGCCCTCGCCCTCACCCTCACCCTGAGCCTGAGCGTCGGCGCGTCGCGGAAGTAGCGGCGGGCGCGCGGCAGGCGGTGCGCAGCGGGCGGGGCGCCCTGCGCGGCGCAGATGAAGCGCAGCTGGTCGTACTCGCAGTCGCCCGGGTAGAGCGTGCGCGCCAGCAGCATGCCGGCGCCCACGCAGCCCAGCGACCACATGTCGGCCGGCGCGCGCAGCCCGGCGCGCAGCAGCACCTCGGGCGCGCGGAAGTGGCGCGTCTGCGCGTACTGGCCGCGCCGCGCGGCCTCCCACCGCTTCTCCGCCGTCGACACCGAGCAGCTGAAGTCGATCAGCTTCACGCGCAGCGGCGCGCCCGCCGCCGCCGGCTCGTTCGCCACCATGATGTTGTCCGGTTTGACGTCGGCGTGCACGATGCCCAGACCCTGGGGGAACGGAACGGACGGTGGAGCGTGATTAAATTGATTCATTCATGTATCCGAGCACTACAGCAGCTATGCTCATTATTTCTGATAGTGTTATGCATGTTATATCTTGGGAGTTGGCGGCGTTCCTTCCCCATTGGATGGTCAGATCTGGCGCCGACCTCTGCGTCACCAGCCGGGATTTACCCATCCAAGTATCTCCATCAGTAGGACACGTCTTAGATGAGATTAGACCCCAACTGCTTTCTCGAAATATTGTGTAGTAAATGGAAGTCTAAAAGATTGATTCATATTTCAGGAAGCGATAACTACTAAGATCAATAGTACCGTATGTATAATGCATGTTTTATCGCAGAAAGTGGCAGAGATATCCTCCCCTCCGCTATTTGGTATGATCCGGCGCAGCCCTAGACGTTATCTAACGGGTTTTCTCTACCAGGTATCTCCCATCGGGTGGACTTCCACCCTCAGCCAGGACAAGCTGTAAGCTCTCGACATAAGTGGTTGTGTTGTGCACGTAGGTGTGTAAGTAAAGGGGTTACAATAGGACACGTAAGAGAAAAGAAATATCGCGCGCTGTCCATTGCCTGGTTGTTAGGGTACTGCTCCGGCATTCGTCAGGTGCCCATCGGAGAAACCTCGGAAAACTACCGATCAGAGCACCCGACCGCTAGAATGCTCCTCCAGAACAGTGACTAAACCCGATCTCGCTCTACATCTGTCGCTACCGTCGGGACCGGCAGCGTAGGACCTGCGGGCGCCGAGCGGTTGTCCTGACCTGCAGCTGGTAGAGCGCCAGCAGCACCTGGCGCAGCACTTGCCGCGCGTCGTCCAGCGGCAGAGGGCGCGGCGCGAGGGCGTCCGCCGCGTCGGCCAGCGAGCGCCACAGTAGCTCCAGCACGATGCACGCGCGGCCCGTGGCGCGCTCCTCGAACCACTCCACGCAGCGCACCACGTGCTCGCAGCGCAGGGCCCGCAAGCGCGCCAGGAACTGCACCTGCGCAGGCGGGCGCGATCGAAGTCAGAAGGAAAATAGGAGCACCGGCGTGTGGAAATTGGGGGACCAGAAGGAAAATAAGATCATCGACATGTGGACAATGGGGACCAGAAGGGAAATTAAGAGCATCGGTTTGTGGAAACTGGGGACCAGAAGAAAAATCATCGGTGTGTGGAAATCGGGGGACAGAAGAAAAATAAGAGCATTGTCCATTTGGTTTGGGTCCCCAATTTACATGTAGAATTAGAAAGGAAGTTAAAAGATAAAAGGATTACTTGGACCCCAATTTACCTACTGCCGTTTACATGATCTCCTGATGTAAATCACCATTAATTACTTATTACTGAAGTGTGAAGTACTATTTGTTACAGCAAAATAGTTGAAAAAAGAGTGAGAGGGAGAGCTAGAATCTCAGAAGAATTTCAATAATAACTTCACCTCTCTAACACAATAGGCCTATACAGCACTTTTTATGACCTCGAGAGCCGCGCGTAAGCCACTTGAGAGCACTTGCGGAGAAATTTGAAGAAAGGGGATGAGGCAATTTCTAGGAGTGGGGACTACCATGTAGAATGCGCAATTCGAATTACAGCGCGTAAATTGAAAAAGCATCTACGAGAAAACGACGGTCACATACAGTTCAAGCAACATTGCCTTTCGTATTATATTGGAAAAATTTGTTGTTGGTATATGACAATGTGAAATATGAAACTGCAACGAATTATACATATTTGATTTCGACACCAAAAAGTATAATTGTTATTAGTGCTCATAATGTATTTCACTTCGCTACGATGCAATCACAAATACAGTGTTTTGCTAAATACAAAATTATGATATTGAACTGTTATAGTTTGATGTTGTTTGCAAAAAACCATTTTTTCATGAACTATGTTTAATCAAATAAGACTATTTTCTTAAACCTAAAAATTATTATTCTTAAACAAATTCATGATTATTTTTGCACTAATTTCTGACATGAGTTCATTACATTTCCAATATCAAATCGATGAACATTATTAATTCATTTACGACATGGTATAAAAATATCAAGCCCTTTGCATTCTAATTAACATGGCCCATGCCAACCTTGTGATTGGCTGTAATGTATGAGAGGTTTGCTAGTTGATATCTTCAGATTCATAATGGGGGGGAAATGGTCACAAACATACAAATGTATGTGCTGTTAGTCATTGCGCGTGTATGTATGTATGTGTGCGTGTGTGTGTATGTATGTATGTATGTATGTATGTATGTATGTATGTATGTATTATGTATGTATTATGTATGTATGTGTGCATGTATGTGTGCGTGTACGTGTAAGGAACAAGAAGGAAGAAGGATAGATCGCCTGCGGTTCGTTGTCCATTTGTTAATTTGTAGTATCGGTATTCGCTTCGTATTGTTCGGCAAAACTACCAATTACAGCGGGAAAACTTCGAAAATATTCTTCAGACATTGGTTGAACTCAACTCAGTTCTTTGGATACCTTTAACAATGTCTGGACAGAAAACCTAGTCAAAAACGCTGCAGTGCCAACTGTTTCAGCGAGCTAAGTCATCGATAGTATGCTGCCAATACTTGGGACTTAATATTCACATTGCCAAAATAAGTAGATAAAGACTAAATTGAGATTTAGCCAGACGAGCACTTCAACGGTAAAGTTGAAAGAGAGCTATTATTCATTTATAAACATATTTGTTGTGATACAGGCTTCTATATGTCACCAAATTTTAAAGAAAGTTCCACTCCAACCATCTTTTACTCCAGTTTCTATTTATTCTATACAGCCCACACGGTCACGCTGTTTTGTACGTAAGAAGTCATTCCCTTAATGAAGTTTCAATAGATGAATCATCTACAAGTCATCATTCTCTCCAACACCTCAAACAATGTTTACAAGATCATCACAAGGGCATGCAGCAGCCACCTCACTAAAAGTCTACGTGTTTTTAACACCTAGAATAATGTGCTTCCTATGCGTCATGCTTCAATTGTTTTCTCTCCAATACTATACTCTTTCGAATTGTGAAGATACTCTGTTTACTAATCATTTTTACTTTAAACCGATTTCTTATAATATTTAATTCTTCAATCTTAAATAGTTAAATTATTATTTAAAATATTGTGAATACAATTTTTGACCGTTGTCTACTAGGGTGGATGAATCAAACGTTGGCATTTATTTCCATGTTTCCTTAAAAAAAATTATTTACGAAAATATAATACTGAGATTTTTTCATATCGAAGCGAAGGCCGATACAAACTATTCTAAATGCCGCCATAAACAAAATTTCCTTTTACGTTTCTACATTTCCCTTGAACTACTGGATAGGTAAAAAGCTTCCAGAAATAGATGCTGCTTAGAAACTCTTACCTCTCTTTTGCCCGCTTCCTTAAATATCGGGGTGGGTTTGAAGACTTTCACGGCAACAAGCTGTTTGGACCCTACATGCCGACACTTCATGACCTGCGGCACAAAAACAATTTTTCTCAACTGTTTTTAAACTTTCGTTTATGCTATTATTAAAGAAAAATTGTCTTTATTTATTTGACGTAAATATTAGTCCTTGAGTTTTTTCTTTAATTCCTTGACTTTTACAATTAACTTTTGTAGTTGAGCAATGGGCATTTTCTTCCACATTATGCGCAACTCGCAATTTCATAAGACAATTAATGAAGTAATTGAGCTTCGTCATTGATTGTGTTCGGAACGTAGGTCTTGGCTTAATTTGAAAAATCTTAATATAAGTTCAAATATTATTAATAATAATAATAGTAATAATAATAATAATAATAATAAATACAACTTATTGAACATCTTGTTACACTTTCAAGATTCCCCTACATTGTGTCGCGCAGTAAAGAATTACATGTTATACTCTTAATCGATTCCTACTTGAAACCCTGAACAGAATTGTAAGAAATAAACCTGATTTACCTTGCCGTACACTCCTTTGCCCAATGTACTGACAACTTCATATGTGGCGTTAGGAGATTTCAATATATGAAATTCCTTCTCATCATCTTCGGGCAAGTTATCCTGTAAAATAATACTTCTAGAATACATATGCATTGAAAAAAAGAAGAATAAACTGCATGAAGCAGGAAAACGTGTACTATTAGGAAGAAATACTGGTGCTGCAATAACATATACTTTCTCGTATTATTTCTAACTTAAGCAATCTTCGAAAATTCAGTAAGTTTAACGAAAGCAATATCTGCGCCACTTTTAAAGCATTCTTTACTCTCAGAGGGAAAAAATTAAGAAAACTTTAGTAGTTCTTTTTGAGAAAAATTTATAAATTGCGTAACTTTAGACATGAAGTGAAAATACTCGTACTTTAAAAATGTAAATAAAAGTATATGAAATTTATTTTTTAAACAATTTCATTCAAGAAAAAAATTTAATCATTAATATTGTACTTTTGTAAAGTTAATTTTATTTAGGTTTAGAACGTACAATGTGTTCGCTGATAAGCGGATTAGCACCGGAGTTTCCCCACAGTTTGTTACATACGAAAAAAAATTTGGATATGTTTTTGAGAAAATAATTATTTTAAAATTGTCAGCATTTCATTCAAAATTTCTAGAAAACCACTCATATTTTCGAAAAGCTGTACATAACTTTATTTCAACATATGTATTTAAATAACAGATTGCGTAAGAAAAAATTCTCCATTTTAAGTATTGTTGTAGTAAGACACCAAAAAATTGAGCTTTTTCAATTTATAGAACCGAACTTAAATAAAAATGATGTGGAATCATTTTTGAGAGTCTTAGGAAATGTTGAGAATTAATCTGAAATACCTACCAAAATTGAAATATCAGTTTCAAATTCGCAGGTCATCGAGTTCCTTCAGATCGATCGGGGAATGGCTGTTGTAAAGAAAATCGAGACGATTTTCTTAGTTTAGGCGCTAGCGTTGATGTACGGAGGGATGTTTTGGCATCAAGGATAAAAAAACGTGAGTTCTGACTTCAGAAAGTTTTAGAGTAACTTATTTCTTAAGGAACAAAATGTATTCACTTTTTCGTTAAAAATGTCCAACAGTGAGTTTTTATGTTGAAAATCGCCGGTTTTTGCCGGAGAATTCCAAAATTTTCTTTTTGCTACGTTCTCTAAGGTGAGAAATCAAACAATAGTGTAGCTTATTTTGAAATGGGTGAAAAATCTAGAAATTTGCCCTCTGCATCTTTTTATAAACATTCTTCGATGTGTGTCGCCAGTGATCCAGCCAGTCTCACCTAAGATAACAAGCAAATATTGGCAAAATATCGGTTCATTTACATACAAATAATTTTATCATGGCCACACAAAATGGAGAGAAGTCATTCACACAGTCGACGAAGACAATTCAACGATGGAGGGAAGTCAGAACATGCATTCTGGCCTAAACTGTGAAAGGAAGAAGACATTTGATTTGAGGCATTTTTCGAAACTATTGTTTAAATTCGACATTTTTACGTAGTGGGAATTTCATTATCAACAAATTGACGACAGTCCATGTACTTGTACGATGTTCACCTCAAACTTTAGAAGCCGTCCTAAGGGAGAACAGCATGCCCTGAATCTTACCTTCTGAGGGCGTTCACAACTTCCTTTGCAGACAGGTGGGCAGCGGGAGGCGCCTGCACTACTTGTCTCTCTCTCTCTGCATTCCTTCTTCTTGCCGATCTGCGAACACCAAGAGGAATACGCAAGGTCAATGTTGATTTGGACCGAGATTTTGATTTTGAGCGAGGTATACGCACTAGCACACAGTACATAATACTAGTTGAATGTGGCATCACCGATGCTGTAAACTCTTTCAAAAGTATTTTTAAGTGTTGAAAATTTCTTTCATACATTTTTTTCATGTCTTTCTTTGTTCAGATATGTTTTACAGAATCTGGAATTGGACTTCCCAATGAATCGTTGTAGTTACACTTCCGTTCAAAATATCCAACTCTCAATGACCTTGCATTCGTATTACCTCCATACGGGATATGAACTGGTAATATTGGAAAAATTAATTTTAAAATTATAACCGCCGTAAAAAAAAACACTTGATGGTATGTGAATGATACGAATAATTATAATTTCTTACTGCTATATTTCTTTACGTTTTCTTTGACCATAAATGAATATTAACATAAATGATCTCCTGTAAACGGTTCTCCTCCGTTATTCTCTAATGCTAATACAAGATCGTAAGAATTAGTTTGGAAAATTCTGACGCAAAAACTTCAACTGCATTTCATTCTCCTGAGTTGCTAAACTGGACCATAGTTTTGTCCCCTGATTCTTTAAGATTTTAAAACCCCACTAACTCAGCCTGATTTATGTTTTGACTGCGAATATAGTATATAAGCATTACAAGGTTACTATTTTGTAGGTTTACGTGAATAAGGAGAATAAGTTGTAACTAAAATTGAATTGAAAATTGATCTTTGCACGTTTAAAAAAGTATTCTGTAGTATTACTATATCTTTTATTTTTCTTTGAATTTACTGCGTATTGAATTGAATTAATTCCTTGTTTTACGTGGCGAGTCTCAGACCATGAGGCCTACTCTTCCGTCTCACCATACAAATTTCGCTACGCTCCTTTCACCAACTAGCAGAGAAAGGAGGTATTTCTTGGGCGAGAAACAGGCGATTTGAATTTTGCTCAGAGGCGTCATTTAGGCTTGAGGATCTTTTACATGCAAGTAAATCTACTAACATGGACAGCCGGCTTTACTTCCCCTCCGAAGGAAGGCGAAGCTATCACTCCCCTTTCCAACTGCTGTAACCATAATTAGATCACCTTTACACCTCTACACCCCCATCTTTCTCGCCAGTTCTGTCATTCCAAATCTCTCGTTTAACACCTAGCCAACTTCGGACTCCGAAAAAGAAATTCTCAGAACCGTATTTAAAGAAGATATTGATACCAGGCATTCCTAGCCTATCTTTTCAATTCAGATAGTTTGTAGAGATGTCTGAAAATGATTTTCTTGAGAAAGTTAATTTGTATTGTAATTTTAGGCAAAATACTTTATACATCAACGAAAGTTAATAGACGATGACGGCGCAATGTTGGTGCAATGGAGCAAATTAACAAATACAATTTTATCGACTAGTTTTCTTACGTCTCGTTAGGTATATTTCGGTGAAACCGGCCAGTAATCCTTTACCGTTCAGCCTAGGTTGGGTGTGGTTGCAGAACAAAGGGGATATGTGAGTCATAGCGTCTTTAGTTCCCCTCTACAGAAGGGAAAATTCCATGATGTGTTGAATGTGCGAATAGAGGTGTAACGAACATTCATTTTTAGCAGTAATATTTACATCGGTTCTACAATATTACAATATTGTAACTTTCATCGAATTAATACTTTATCTCTTATACAAACTAGGCGCGGCAAATTCTAAAAATAAGCATACCTAATTTTTACATGAAAATGAAGCAATTGGAGCATAGAATTCAGTATATTACACTCTATCATAACAAAAAGATAAAAGAAATAAAACATAGAAATTTCTTCAAAAAATCTTGATTTCGAGTTTGCTCAAAATGTTGCGAAAACTACTAACTATTTCAACAAAGTAAAAATAAATTGATTTCAAGATCTATACTGAATTGCATTAAACAATTATGTCTTCAACGAAGTTGAAAGAGTGAGTAGAAAACAATTTACATTTTTGAAATGTTAGATGTTTAATTCGGAGCAGACTTACGCCATGATCCCTTCCCCCTCCAATCGGTAAAAACCGTTAAGATTTTAAAATTATATTATATTAAAGTTTGACGAATATATTTTATGAAGGAAAAATGTGTATTTTAAACATTGTAGTTGTTGTAAGGCATAGAAGAAAATACAAATTTTGCGATTTTTTAAATTCAATATTGCACTAAATATCGGATTTACACCATTTTTATAAGAGCACTTTTTCTCTATTGTAATAAAAAAAGCGAAGAAAAAAATTGGAGCAATTTTCTTGACAATTTCCATAATGGACAATCACTTTATGTGCAGTACCCCGAAAATTAAGAGAAAAATCTTACATTCGCGAGGTCTTCAGTGGGAACCAAAATGATTGATGAGATCTGCGTACTGTGCCAGACACAAACAAGAAAATGTTTTTGAAACAAAATGAATCACAATTTCGGCATCAGAAACTCCTTAAACAAACTTCTGTCATCATATTGAAATCAAATTTTTCTAACCACAAATACTTTAACAACAAAATTAAATAATGGCTGCAAATAAACAAACAAATTATTACTATTATTGTAATTATTACTATTATTATTATTATTTTATTTCTTCTATTAATCTAGGTATTTTACCATTACCTTGTCTCTTCATATATGAATCAGTGGTTTTTGACAAAAATAACTTATTTAAGTGCGGGAATATATTTTCAGCAATCGCAGTTGACTATAACTACAACACTCGACGTAGTGATCATATTCATCAGGTGACAGTATCAGTAGCTCACTACAAAAATTCACATATAATACATGTGCATATATACCGAGCATCCAGAAGGAAGGTAATATTAATTTCAACAATAACATGTAATTTTAACAAGTATACTGTGTATACGAAGTAATCGAAAAAACTTCTGTTCAAATGAAACGTTTCCCGCCTAATCCGTGCATAACGTTTCCGACACTTTGAAATCCTTTGGTACCAACAGGCTAAGAATTTGGTTCCAAGCGAGCGAACCCACTAGTCGTGTAAACATTTCAACTTACGCCGATGAGCAGCCTAAACTCGACCATCTCGTTGGTGTTGCCTGGCCGAGCACGTGTTGGCCTCGCTGGTGGTGAGCGGTGGGTTGCGGCGGGCAGACGGAGACGAGTGGGAAGCCAACTCTCTTCCCAGTGGTTGAGGACGAGACTGACCGCCGCTGCGCCCGTCACCCCCTCTCCCTCCCCATCACACCCACCGCCGACGGCGCCACCGGCGCAGATCGTCTGTTGTTTCTAGGTGCGCGTCACGCACGCTCTGCTGGATTGTGTTGTCAAACCGCAGGGGAACAGTTTATTTTTAAACGAGCCTAAAATGATAACTGGTATTCACTAGTTTATGTTTACGACATGAGCAATGTATCAGCGACTGCCGGAATTTCTACGAGTGAATATAGCCATTATATGCGAGAAGAAAACTACACTTTCTCTACGACTTTGAGATTGATGTGTTAAAAATACTAAATGGGCGCCTTAACCTTACAAAACATCTACAGAACACTCAATGTTGTCTAATTCTACCAAACACCGGCCTGCATACTGTTTCGTGGTTCCCCTGCTGTACGACAGTGGCGACCTGGCGTGGCGGAACCCGTGGGGCCTCTGTAAGCGACTGCGAGAACCCTGTGCCGTGTATAATAAACTAAGACGAATGTGATTGATTGACGGCCATGCAAGGATGTTATTCTCGCACGGCTTGTCGAATCATCATCATCATTACTGCATCCGATAACGTGCAGTGAGTGTTCATTCTGGGGTAGGCGTAGAGAAAGAAATTTCAGTCTTGCATTTTTTATATTTTTGTGCCTATTGATAAAGGTTTGTAAGCATGCCTCGGTTTGTGGGCTAGTATTTGCTGAATTGTTCTAAGTATGCCTGCTTGAAAAACTTCTTTTGCTAGGAATTGAAAAAAGTCATTTTTCGGATTTTAATGCAAATAACTCTAATTTGTCACTTCTCACAGATGTCACTCTTCGACAACGAGTTTCGGGATTACTTCGACGGGGGCTTCCTTTCCTCCATCTCCTACCTGGCTACCATCTATCGGCGCTAAAGGGACCAAGCCTACCGCTTCCCTGACGACGTTCTCAGAGTGGCACTCCTTCGTACCCCGAAAAAGCAACAGTTCGCGTTGAGTCGGGGCGCGCGGAGTCGGGGCACGTAACATTAAAAGCGACTTTTTTACTTCGTAGTTTGGAGGCTCATGCTTACCGGGCTTGACTAAGTCAACAGTTCCTAATTATACTCAACTATTTTGCGTTTTCTGATTTTAATTTATGCGAGTCAACGGAATTCTTATTCATTTAGCTACATTATGTATAAAATAAAATACACCAGAGTATTTAAACTTTCATTTCATCGATACCTCTCCTCAGTGCAGCACTTCGTGAAGAATGGGCTGCCATTCCCTCAGAAACCTGTCAGAACTTGGTTGAAAGTATGCCTGAAAGAGTGGAAGCTGTCATCAAGGCTAAGGGGGCGGGGAAACCAATTTCAGCATTACCGATAGAGGATGCCACGAATTGGAAAGGAATTTTCAGCCACGTGCCTGAATAGTTTTAATAACATAGTGCGTATTTAGCTTTACAGCTTATGCTTTAATAATTCTTCTACATCCCACGTTTTAATTTTTTGGCAATTTTATGTAAATAAACATTCCTGAAGAACATTTTTTAAATCATCGAAAACAAGATTCGAACTGAAAACCTTTTGTTTTGACAAACTAGTATAGCGAAATTAATTTTGGTTCGTAAAATCGATTTCCATAAGAGAAATATTCCTCTTCATATGAATTTCAAACATTTCATTAATATACTAAGTCAATGCGTGGTTGAACGATTGTACAGAGTAGTTGATGGAATTTGAGATATTTCATATATACGCTATGTGAATTTGAAACTGAAGCGGGACCTTTTTGAATAATTTATTTTAGATCTCATACAGGGATATATATATATATATATATTATCTATATATTTATATTAAATTTTATTATATATATATATATAATATTATTGGAAACTCCTCCAAAAGCCACACGATTTTTCTTCTTCATATTTTATGTTGTTTCAAAACCAAATCATCCAAATCGCGTATAACACTGAAACAGGAATGTTCAAGTAAATATACAATAGAAAATTGTGAACAAATATTCCTTATAAGTATTTCAAATTGAGTATATTACATACACAAGGTACGGCTTGTGGTCTCTTTTTCGCGGCTTTGATGCGATGGAGAGACCATTTGGGTGAATACCAGAATTCGAAAGATTAGAACGCGAAGATGTAGGTATTGTAATGGCTTAAAGGCCTTCGGCCTAGCCACATAGGATCATGTAATCTAATTCGTTTGTAATAATTACCTATTAAATAAAATAAATATTATATACATCTATGGACTTGTAATTAAAACTAGTGGTGCATTATCGCATCAGTAGCAGTTACGTTTAAATTATTAAACCACAATTATTATTGTTTTAAATTGTTGCGTCTTCGTCGACACAACGCGCCTCTGAACTCATGTTGGACATTGAAAACATGAAGGAATAATACTCCATTAAGTTTTCTTTTTTTCGAAAATTTGCTGACTTACTCAAAACTAAACAATTTAAAAAAAATTAAAAGGTTGTTTTATAAAGAACTGCCTTTTTAGAACAGAATTCATTGAAAAAATGTCTATCAATACTACAGTTTTCAAAAATAGTGATAGTGAGTCTGAGAGATAGTGAGTCTGAGAGATAGTGAGGCTGAGCGACAGTGAGGCTGAGCGACAGTGAGGCTGAGCGACAGTGAGGCTGAGCGACAGTGAGAGGGAGAGATAAGAATATACCAACCATTCCGACGTGTTTCGCATTGGGCAAATGAGACGTGAAGTCTTGGAGAGCATTGGCTGTTGTGAGAAGAAATAGAGACTTGAGTCCTTGGGTGACCGTTAGCCTCAGTCGCATCATCTCCTGGGTGGCGTGCACGGTCTCGGGCACCTCCTTCTCCAGGGAGGCCACTCAGGCACTCGTGGGGCAGGCCCATGCGCAGCGCCAACAACACTCTGCCCAGTTGCAATATACAAGAAGGTGTTGAATTCAGCGGTGGGAGCAGATATTTCGTTCTATTTTATATTAATAAATACTGGAACCGCAAAAATGTTACCATTTAATAATATATTAAAAGATAACGGAATAAAATGTGTTCATCGAATGTGTTGATTGATTGTTTCCAGGCATGCCAACTTTTATGACTGTTAGTCAGGCACTTTTCGGTGTTGCCTGTGAACTTGCCCTCTTTTATCTTGTTCAGTAGCCTCTCTAAACCCCTAATATGTTCTTCATATGATTTGTTCTGTTACTGATATATCATCTAGATAATTTATGCAACATGGTTTCTTGCTTGTTACTTTCCTTAAACACTGTTGGAAAATGGTTACTACTGTCGCGATCCCTAACGGTAATCCCTATACAGTATTTGAGTAAAACTCTGAGTGTGCGTTTGTATGAGATTCTATCACTGCTAGACCAATTTCCGTGCACCAATCGAGACGTATGAAGTGTCATTCGAGGCGTCTCGGTCATCTGATGGGGTGATGTGATAATTTCGGGTCCGACCTGAAGATTCAAATAAATTTCCAAAAAAACGTAATATTGTGTAGTGATAATGCCAGGAAATTAAACCAACACATCCTAAATCGATCTATGTAGATGGCATTGATTAAACACCAGTACCCAAATAAATGTTTAGCAAAATACGCCATAACATTCTTTCATTACGTTGGTAACACTGATGTTGTCTTAAAGTGAACAATTGAATTACCAATTAAGTTGCGTTGCAGATTGATTTCAATCTAGATTCGAATTAAAGTATTTTTTTAAAAATATGTTTGCGAAAACCTACGAACAATATCGCCTCGGATCTTATTAAACTTCAAGAATTTTAAGTGAATACGGAAAATACACTGTGAGTAATGCTAGAGAATGAATGAACGCTATGTTCGCCTTCTCAGTTTTACGTTATTACGTAAGTGTGCAAATACCGATTTTCAAATGAATGTGACCCACAACTTATGTTTATTTAAGTTAATTTACACTTCAATTAAATAAACATACAAAAGAGTCATCTTTTAATGTTAGATTTACATGCAATGCTAGATTCTCATACAAAACAATTAATAGAGCAATTGCAGAAGTAAAAGTGAACACATTTGACTGAATCTCTTCAAAAATTACAGGAGAAAAATGTGGAAGTGCTAGGGAAATTCGGGGAAGAAGCAAATGTAGATGTAAAATATGTTGCGACAGAATTTAAAATGAATTGTGTTATATATCTGAATTGAAAATTAATATAAAACATAAAATTTTCAATGTTTGCGTGCATTGAACCAAGTTATCAGTGATTATCATAGTTTGCTCTTCTTTCTTTCATTCTTTCTTTCTCTCTCTTTCGTTCATTCTCTCTCCTTCTTTCTTTGTTTCTCATTATCTCTCTTACTCTCACTGTCACTGTCACTCTCTCTCTCTCTCTCTCTCTATCTCTCTCTCTCTTTCTCACTTCACAGTAACTGGTATCCAGAATCACTTGGCACGGTGAAACGGGATTCGTCGGTGAACAACACACTTGACCACTGTTGCTAACACCTGACCAATATGTTTCCTTACACCTACGTAATATTTGTCGTTGGCGCGTGGTAAGTGGAATGCATTGAACAGGCTTCCGTGCATTCAAACCAACCTGACGCAATCGCTGAGAAATGGTTTAGGCAGATACATGTGTTCCGATTGCGTTGACAGGGTCTACTAGGAGTGAGATCTCTGTTCCTTACCGCCGGTTTCTTTTGAGGCGGCGTGGGCGTGGGCGTGGGCGCGGCGGCGGTGGCGGGGCCTGTGGTGCCCGAACAGCCTGAAGAAGTCTCGTATCTCGGGCGGCGCGGGTCCCGGCAGGCCCGTGAGGGGCGTCATTATGCGGTTTATGTCGCCCGCCAGATTGGGCGGGAACGTCGGAAAGTTGTGGCGCGGGCGCTCGCGCGGCAGCGGCGGCTCGCGCACGAAGGCCATTCCGCGCACCTTCTCCCTGCGGCATGCGACACGCACAGTTAGACTCTTAAAGTTCCGTAACTGAGAGTTTGTGCACTTCGACGCTGGAAGACAAGCGGGCCCAGCTGCCGTCACGTGACGCCCGGAACACCAATCACGGCCTCGGTAGGAAACATAAGCCTTAGACCGGGCTCGGTTCGCTAAACGAGGCTTCGTAAGTGTACCGAGTTGGTTGACGGTTATACTCGTTTTGGGTTCTTAGTACATTAAGAACGCGGACAAAAACAGACTGCAGTTTTTTTCAAAACATGATGTACGCCATTGATGGAAGTGTAAGTTTCCACTCAATGGGAATGGAAGCCAGTGAGGAGGAAAAAATATATATTGAAATTCCTGTGGCTTGGCAAATTGGAAAACCCTTTAAAATAAGAAACTATTCAATGTTCCAAAATTTACAGACTTCCTGCTCAATTTTGTTCTAAATTTCGTGCAGAATTGCATTTTCTACATCGTCCATAGCAATATTCCCTAGTACACATACTTCGATTAATTCTTCCATAGCAGGAAGCAACACATTAAGAGAGTAGCAAGTGGAGCTACAGAATGGCACAACTGTCCCGTATGAGTTCTCTATTTCCTTTGTGTGGGCTAGCTATTCTCACTTGTCGAATGCTGTTCCCGGCTGCTATCTATGGCCCAAGTATTTTTTTGAAACATTACTCAATTTTTCTGTTTTGTGAAAACTAGCTCAAAATTCCACTTTTTCAGAAACGCTCAAACGCCATTTTCTCAAAATGGATTGAATTTTACTTTAATTTTTTCGAACAGATAGTACATAAAATTAAAGGTCTGTCCACAGTATAATGGCTTTCTTCGTTCCTTCTTACCGGAGGCAAATAATTATAAAAGAACTGTGTTATTTCGGCTATCGTTCATAAGATTATAATACTGTCCAGTTCAAGATATCATTCAACTGTGGAGTGCAAGGAACATCACCTAGAAACTTGGATATGTGATATATCCAAGTGATTAATAATTTATTAATTGATTTAATTAATAAGATGGTTATTATTTTTAAATTGATTAATTGCAGTAGTAATAGTTAGGTAATTAATTTGGAATATTTATTCATTTGAGTGTTTCTTTCAGAACCATTGAAATGACTTTTTACTGCAAGATTAAGTATTAATTGAACGCAATCCATAATAACAATGATAATCAACAATTTTTATGGAATTAATGAGCATATTTAGTTAACTAAACGGAAAAATACTTTTATTAACACATTTCATTACGAAAATATATTGTATCTTCACAATTGTAGTTGTAGTGAGACTCCGAAAAGTTTCTTTTTCGCAAAATCAGGCATGCCCCATCAACGAAATGAGATCTGCCCCATTCTCTTAAGCGTTCTTTAGGCAATCTAAGGTCTCAATTTAATCAAAAAATAACCGGCAGTTTTTAATAAAAATGCCAAAAGTTTGTAAAAACAAAAGTTTGTAAAAACTACTATTTTTTGAAAAATCAAATATATCCAATCCATGTTCCTTGAATTGGAAACTGATATTTTAATTTTAAAGGGTGCTTTACGTTATAATTTAAAAAAAGGCATCAACAGCGCCCGCCTCTCCATCAAAATGAATCATATAAATCTTAGAAATTAGAATGATCTCTAGGACCTGAAAGAACGCACAAATTAATAAATATTTCAAATTAATAACCTCATATTACTTTGCTATTGCAGCAAATGGTAGCAAGAAATCATGTTTTTTCACGCAATATTTATAACGTAATACGTATTTACATTGAAACTAATATAGTTAAATGTTTGCACCTAAAGTTCTATGATTTGTAATAATAATTTTATTAATATTAAGTTTAACAACGATGAGAGATTTTCAGAATATTCAACTGCCTCTGTCTCTTAAATTACTTTTCAAGACTGTCACCTCACGGACTCAATTCCAGCTCTGAAAATTCAAATTTACCATTTCAAATTCTTTTCCAATTTACGTAAAAATTTTCACAATTTTGAAAAATCGAACATGGCCTTATATGAAGATCTGTTTTTTTATGAATACGCATTTCATTACGAAAAAAATGTATCTTAATAAATGTAAATGTAGGAGGGCGCTGAACAAATTTTGAATTTTTTCAATATTTGAAAAATTAAGAGTTATGCACCAACATGAGACTTACATAATTTTCCTAAATGTTCTTTAAACTATCTAAAAATAAAATTTAATTAGAATCGATTGATCCGTTTTTGAGAAAAAATTGTTTCAACAAAATTGAAAATTGTCTATATTTAACGCAAAATTATTTTTATTACTGAAATTTTCGAAAAATAGTACTTGGCCTTATTTGAAACTCTATCTTTAGGAACACGGTGGCGGGAAAATCTCTGTTTTTAAAATTTTAGTTGTGGGAAGTCCCCCAAAAAATTTGATTCTTCTCAATTTTTGCAAAATAATTTTTCAACCAAACATGACACTTATGACCTTCTCTTACATGTACTTTAGTCTAGGTGTCATTTTTTTAAAAAATTTAAAAATGTACCAGGTGCTTTATTTAAAGTACCCCCAGAAATTAAAATAACAATTTCAAATTCAAGGATCCGCGACATCATCCAGTTAGATATCTATTTTGGAGAAAATTCGGCTGAACGGTTTGGCCGGTATCGTTGTTCGCAGTCGGAGGGACGGACGGGCAGACCGACAGACATTTTGCCGTACTTTTTCGGTATCATGGACCCAGAGTACATAGATTTTGGCTTCACCACGTGTCATAGATATTTTTTTTCTAAATTTAGCATTTGAACCTATCTACTTTTTTGATATCAGAGTCCTGTAATAATATTTTTTTTTGCCAAAAATTCGCGCAGCATTACAAAACTTTGTCTCTACTCCGAAGCAAGAAAGTAAAAACTTAAATCCGTTGTTTGTTTGTTAGTGATTAGCTATGCGCGCGAACGTCACGAACGGACGGGATGGCTGGTATTTTTTTTTAAAGTTGATTAAATTGATTTACGTAAGGGTACGCGCACTAGGACGTCACGGACACGATCTGCGAAAATATATAATTTGTTTGACGTGTCTCCACGTTGTTAATATTTGTACTAGCGGCGATTTGTTTACATGTATATTTATGAGTATATGTACTTTAAATAACGTCAGATAAAGGTTTTAGTTTTCTGTAAAAATTAGCTCACAAATTTGTATTTTCAGAAACCCTGAAACGCCATTTTCTCAAAAACTTCTCCAAATTTTGTCTTCGCTTCTCAGAGGGATTGTGTTTATTACACTGTTTATATGACCTATAGTTCAATTTGGGATAATTTTTTTTCTAAAATTATACAAATGTAGTTTTTTGGACGATCTCTCGTGCCTTTAATAAGTACATTTTCACCAACATTAAAACACTATTGTAATTGTGAGTTAGTCTGTTAAAATCTGTGAGTTGATGTCTAAGATTTTTAGAAACTTTAAAATTCTCTGTGAAAGAGCTTCAAATTTCGAATTTACAGTTGCGGTTGACGCCATTTTCATAAAAAACACTCCAAATGTTTCAAAGAAAACTGCCATTTATGACGAGGTTTTACTGTTCTTCAACATTCTTAAAATAATATTTCCATTCTACTATTAGGAAACCGGAAAATTAAGAAAATGTTAAAAAATGTACTTTGAGCGGTGATAGATAAAATATTGGTCATTATGAGATATTAAATTTCATAGAGTTGGCCAAGAATAGAAACTTCAAATATACTTCCTTTAATGACAGAAAGCCAATTTCGTTTGAGCTTTTGAATTAAAAAAAAATAATTACCAAAATGTTGGCGTTGATTCCTGCCATATTACTTTTGTTTCCTCTGTTTCCAAAGAAGTTTCTTCTATTTCTGATGCATATTCTTCTACTTCTAATGAATCATCTTCTGTTTCCTTCGAATCTTTTTCCGCTTTCTTTGTATCGACTTCTGCTTTTCTTGAAAGTTCTTTTGCTTGTGCATCTTTTATTGCAGTAATAACTACGCTTGGCTCCCTTTTCCACTCCCTCCGCTCCCCAAGCTTCCCCTGCGACCGTGACGGTAGGTAATCGACAGTCGCCGTGTTCCTCTCGTTCTCTTCGGCATCTTTCTTGTCCAGTCTACCCGCTCCCCAGTTCGTCTCTGTCGAATTCGCGCTTGTCGAGGCCGCTTCCCTCTGCGTCTCCAGCGACCAGCAGCACGGTATGGATTGCTGAATTAGTGGCGGCTACGACGGGCGGCGGTGACGGGCGGCGGGACGGGCGAGCGGACGGCGAGTGACGGGCGGGCGGGTGCGGGGCGGCGGGTCGACGGGCGGGCGTGAGGGCGACGGAGGGCGAGCGGTGGGGCGGGCGGTACGGCGCGGGCGTGACGGGGCGGCGGGACGGCGGCCTGTGACGGGCGGGCGGTGACGGCCGGGCGGGACGGGGCGACGGGGACTGGGCGCGGCAGGGACGGGGCGCAGTGACGGCGCGGGCGGTGACGGCGCGGGCGGTGACGGCGCGAACCGTGACAGCTTGGGCTGGGGCGCTGGTCCGTCATCACCCTGGACGGCCGGTGGTGATCGTGGTAGTGGTGGTGGTACAGAAGCTGCTAGTGACGCCGCCACCTGCCGCATACGCGTCCATCAAACGAGGTTTTTGGCGCAAGACGGATGTAATAATTGATTGTTTTGGGCATCCGGATGCGTCAAATACTGTCGTCATTACTCCAGTAAGTGTCGTGCCTCTAATATTCATTGAGGTGGTTGTGTCCGGCGAGATGCTTGAGGTCGGGTTTCCCCCTCCAGGAATCTCCCTCAATCGGTGCATTGTCCACATTCTTAGCTTCAAACTGGTCTCCTGACATGTGTGGTGGGTTATTGAATGACGTCACGAATTGAATGTGAGTGACTTAGTGTTAATGCGACAATAAGAATATTTTTCAACAGCAAATAATATGGTAGATTTTAAAATTTGTAGAAATTTTAAAAGAAGCTGGTTATTGTGTGTAATACGATCCAAATAATATCAAGTTTCCATATACAAGTAATGAAAATGAAAAATGTCGATGTAAATTTGAAAATTACTGTAATTCGAATCATTTAAATATTAAATTGTTTTGACCACATAATATACATATATATTACATGAATTTTATCGCTCCCATCATAAATGAATTTTGCCTGCTTGTTTATATGAAAAGAAGCGCCTTTTGTTCGCCTATTTTAGACTAGATAAATGCCCGAACTTTCGGGTTCTAGATAGAGGAAACCAAGAATTCACGATTCAATGCAGCAGTAGTGCAACTTCGCCTACTGTTACGCAGAAACAAATTAATGGTGCTAACGGATGGATCAGACTTTCTCGTACTACTTTTTTCTAGTTTCTTTGGCCTGGCTTAGTTTACGGTCTTGCTCCATCCTTTTACCAGATGCCATCTAATCGCTGCCCAAAATAATGTTTGAAGTTTAGTGTAAATGCAAAATTTGAATTTTTTGTTTAAATCTTTTTGAGATTTGAAAAACTTAATTCAACGTCATTTAAAACACTTAAACTCAAAAATGCAATAGTGTATACAAATCTCGGCAAATATTCATATTAATGGTGTGAGAGATATTAAAAAATACATTAGTATAATTTTTGAAAAAAGAAAAGCAAAAAGAATACATCAACATGTGTATTATGTAATCTTAAGTAGTGCAATTAGCACTATCCGTACGAAAAGTTTGAAGGAAAATCTTTGCAGCAATTTTTGAGAAAATTGCGTTAGAGCATTTTTGAAAATGCGGAATTTTGAGTTTGTTTTCACAGAAAAAGTGCGAATATACTACTAAAATAAAAATAAAATTTCCTGACTTTAATGAAAGAAATAATATGGAGAACAAATGTTGTTTGAAGAAAAAATGTCTATCTTAAATGGCGTAGTTGTAGAATGACGCCAAAAAAAATCAATATTTTGCACTTTTCAAAAATTCAGAGTTAACACTGAAATCGGATCTATGCCACATTTATAAGAATATTTTACAATATTCTTTTAAAAAATTAAACAAATTTGGAGCCATTTTTGAGAAAATTTTGAAAATGTCCTTGAAAAGTCCGTGAAAAGTACCCGTAAATTAAAAAAAAGTTTTCAAAATTGCGTCGAGTCGAGCCAGGTCGAGCGGAGAACCAGGAGATATGTTTCAGGGCATCAACTGATGTCACTACAGTGCTATCTCTAGCAAAAGTTGAAAGAAAAAAAATATCGTTTTTGAGAAATCCATTTATTGTTATTGGAAATTGCAAATATTGCACGCAATATTGTGCGAAAACTACGAAAAGTTATTCATGACTTAATACATAACATTGACAAAAAATATTCATGACTTAATACAAAAACCAATTATGGACAACAAATTTTTTATCAAGGAAACATTTTTCTTCAATTTTGTAGTTGTAGGAAGACACCGAAAAAATCCAGACTTTTGTAATAATTGAAAATTCAGATTTAACCGTGAAAATCCGACCTGTGCCACCTCTATTAGTGTATTTTACTCTATTCTAACAAAATTGTTAGAGAAAAAAAATTAGACGTAGAGAATTTTGAAAATGTCCAGGGGGCTTCATGCAAAGTAACCCGAAATTTTAAAGAACGTTTTTCAAAATCTGAAAGCTTCGACTCGTGCCAAATGGACAGGTACTTCTTCAATTTAAAAAAATAGTGGCATGGTTTAGGCGCTAGTGGTTTTAAAGGACGGACGGACGTTTTGAAAAAAACTACTCTTTTCGGTATCGGGGGGCCTAAATTCGTGTATTTCCGTTTAAATAGTAGCTATATAAATAATAGTACCTAACCTACACATAAACTCCATATTGTTCTATTCTTTTGTTTTCCCCCAAATTACAAAAATTGATATATTTGATTTGTCTCTGACGTCATTAATATTTACAATACCGGAGATTTCTTTACATTACTGTATCTATGAGTACATTGCTTTAATTAATATCAGATAAAATTTCGGGGATACAGACGGACGGATGCACGTTTTGCCGTCAATCGAATTTTTGGTATCAAGAACCAACAAAACATGGATTCTGACTACATCACGTATTTGCGGATTTTTCTCCTAAATTTAGCAACAGGATTTATCCATTTTTTCGTTACATTCGTTTTTTCTTTAGAGCCTGGCTATGAGACACTTTCTGACGAAAATTTGTTTACCGCAGCACGATTACATAACTTTATTTTTTACGAAGAATTCGTAAAACGAGAAAGAAAAAATTAGGAAAATTTCAAAAAAAAAATGTACTTAGGGTGGTGATATGTGGCAGTTGAGAAGAGTATGTGGCAAGCATAAATAGCTTGCCGAGACCAAAGGAAATTGAAAACTAATACGGGAAAGTCTGTGCACGTTTGCGGACGAACGGACGGACGGACGTTTTGAAAAGAACCACTTTTTCGTGATCAACGAACCCCAAACATGAATTTCCGTAGAAATCTCGAAATCGATTTTCCGCAGCATTACATTACTTTCCCTATACTACGTATATTACTCCGCATATGCATACGTATACGGCAAAGTAAAAATTCTCCAACACCAGAATCCCAGTTTTGTGAGCCCTTGATACCGAAAAAACAGTTGACGGCAAAACATCCGTCTGGCTGTGTGTCCGTCGGTGTTTGTGATAGTCTGTGAACAGCTCTTGCGCCAAAACCATACATACGATTTTTTCCAAAATGAAGATTCCCTGTTTGATCTAACTTCACTCGTAGCACCGTAATTTTGAAAACTCTTCTTTAAAATTTTGGGGTACGATAAATGAAACACCTCGGATTTTTTCAAAATTTTCTCAAAAACAGCTCAAATTTTTTCTCCATTTTTTTCTTTAAACTTTTGATAGGGATATTGCTAAATGCACTCTATAAAGTGGCATAAACGCAATTTTGCTCTGTAATTGCGATGTGTCTCTTACGTGGTTAATTTCTACGTTAACGACGATTTGTTAACATCATTGCATTTAATAGTACATGAGCTTTAAATAATGTTATTTTAAGTTTCTCAAAAACTCAACCATTTCTGTGAAAACTAGCACAAAAGTCCGCATTTTCAGAACCGCTCGAACGTCATTTTCTCAAAAACGGTTCCAAATTGTTTTTTCAAACTTTTCGAATGAATAGTTACACAAATATAAATTTTTAAAAGATCTCCACGCCGTCAATATGGACATTTCCAGCAATTTATAGATACTATTGTAATTGTGAGTTAAATGCTTGAAATGACTTCATATGAAGTGTTTCGAAAACTCACAAATTTTCCGAGAAAATGAGTTTTAAATTTTGAATTTATAGTAGGATTTTCATTAAAAAACACTCCAAAGGTTTCAAAGAAAACTGCCATTTATGAAGAGGTTTTACTGTTCTTCAACATTCCTAAAATTATATTTCCGTTCTACTATGAGGAAACCGAAACATTGAGAAAATTTCAAAAATATATACTTTGGGTGGCGATGGATGGCAGCTAGCCAGAGAATTTGGCACGTCCGAATAACTTGCCGAGACCAATGGAAAAAGGAAAATAATACGGGAATGTCTGTGCCTATTCTGAAGCTCCACTAGTTTCCACCTAGAATGCCAAAATTACACACTGTACACTCGTTATTGTCTTGATCAATACTATGTGTACACCGAAGCCGTTCCCTAACAAATGGGTCAGAGTCCGTTCCTCTTTCTCCTTATACACTGTTCCACTATAATTACGTGCACTACACTACCTCACAAGTCAGGAGGTTGGAAAAATAGTTACTTGAGGTGTAAGAAAATATTTAAATCTTTGCCACGAGATCTGAACTATTGGGCAGAAGGTGAAACGCTTGCACCGAAAGAGACAGCTCAGGATATCAGATGATATCACGGCTGCAGTCCCGGCTGGGAGGTAGTAGGATTGAGTCTCGACAGTGGGGGGATTTGCGACACGAGCTTGTCAGCCAGATCGGAGGAGAATTCTAGTGGCCAGCTACTCTGATCAATACGAGGCGAAAGCCCGAGCAGTACCCTATCAAACGGTCCACGGACCGCGTGCTATCTTTCCTAACTCTTCTTTTTTCCTATCCTCACCATTTACACTTACTTACACTAGCATGCACTATACTACCACACACGCCGGGAAACCAGACGGGAGTTTAGAGATTGGGGCTTGGGGCAGTGCCCAGTTGGTGGGAGACACCCGGTTAGGAAAACCCCGCTAGCCGACGGTCGGTCGGCGCCGAATTTCGCCATGCGGTGAGGGATGACCACTGCCACCTCCCGTGCAAGAACATGTACTACACTTTGGGGACTAATGACCCTTGTATTTGACGCACCCGAGATCAATAACAGTCCCCAACAGCAGAACTGCAGCAGAAATGTGTTTGTCAAGCCGTGTACGGCCGCGCGTTTTCCTGCTGGAAGACAACACCTACACTGACCATCTCACATGACTGCTTTTGAATGGCTCTTCCCAAATTTTCGTTCGGTCTGTATTATGCGTATTACAGAGATGCAGGGTTGCAGGAAGCTGTTAAAACACTCGTACCCATCCCGAACAGCATATATCTACGAAACAGTTTCATATCTCTGTCTGATAAATGTCTCGTTACTGGTGGTTATGTAGCAGAATTATTTATTGAAGTGTAAACAAATTGTACAATATGTGCTTCAACTGATTCCATGAAATAGTGTTTTCTGTTGTTGACGATCTAGGGACATTTACTTTCAGGTTGTGCTTCGTAGATGTGATGTTTCCACATTTAAAGGCAATTGTGTTATCAATATGCAGTGTGTGTGTGTGTGTGTGTGTGTGTGTGTGTGTGTGTGTAAGTATAGTAATCATGGTACTTTTCTGTCTGTTTCAGGTAAGAGTTTGGGCCAGTGAACGTGCAGATCTATTTCAAAGGCAAATGTCGGAAATGTACCACGGCATACTTGTTTCTCCCTGAATAAAGTGAGTTTTGAGTTCAGACTGTTTTCTGGAGATTGTGTTTTCTTGAGATTCTTTTAAAAAAACAAATTGAAGAAATTACACAAACAATTGGATAATCTGGAAGGATGAGTTATACTTTTCCTGGATTAAGATCCTGGATATAAGATATGGTTTTCTTTCGGGAAAATATAATGAAGTACTTTACATTATATTGCATGTAACATTTGAGTATGATATATTAAAATATATTCATGCAGAATAACTTACCATAAATAGAATGAATGTTGAAAATGTTAATTGAATGACCAGCATTTTGGTGCTGATATATCTACGTTGTAGCGATAATTCTAAAAAGCAGTTTATCTTATGGTACACTTATTAGATAAAATGCCTTTCTCAATGTACTGGTGGTACTAATGGTACAATGTGGGTAAATGTACTTTCGCCTTGAAGTCATGTAATTGTTTACTCCGGAGACATTATCCACCAGTCGGAAACTTTCATTTAGTCTTTTGTTTGATTTTATAGCAACGAGAGACAACTGTAAGTGATACTGGAGTTCTTAATTAACAAGTTGAAGCATGATACACCCGTAAATCAAGATACCAATTGTGAAATCAATGAGTATTGTTGATAAGTACTTACTATGAATAATATTTGCTAGTTTGACCGGTGTGAACATTCTGCATTTTTTGAAATCATTGCTTTAAAAGTAAACATTCGCTTCATATTATACTGCTTGCTAAGAAACAGTTACATTTTCGGAATAATTCATGGTGGCCATTGATTAGATAAATGCAACTTAGTACGTATTTTGTAAAGATGGTGTGTATTCATTATGCAAATAGTGTTGATTTTGGCCCAAGGAAAAAGAAGAAAAAAGCTCCTTGCACCTACATAATATTTGTCATTGGCGTGGATGGTGGGATGCATTGAATATTCTTCAGTGCATTCAAACCAACCTGATGTAATCGCTGAGAAATGGATTTGGCAGATGCATGTGAACCGGTTGCGGTTCTCTGACTAGGAGGGAGATTACTGCTCTTTTTCGCCACTAGAACACCCAACGATCCTCTTGAGATGTAGTTTTTGTCTCACGACCACGCGTGAATTTGCGTAGCGTATACACCTTCAAAGGCATTTTTTAATTGGGAGAATACACTTTTTGACACCACCATTACTTTTCCCGCAGTAGTGACACTTTGATTTCAGTCAGAGCGTAGGCTTCCGCGGCCGGAGTCAGTATTTATTTGGCTGTCCGGGTGACGCCGCGTCCATGGCAAAGGTGCCGAAGTTTCGGTCGCCATTCTGCGGCCTTCCTCTCATTACGCCCTGAGGAAGGTCGCAGAATGGCGACCGAAATGTCGGCACCTTTGCCATGAACGCGGCGACACCCAAACAGCCAATTAAATACTGCTTCCAGTCGTTCAACTGCTCGCCCACAATTACAAGCACACAAATTATGTTTTGCAGGAATTTTGAACTTCATTATTGCCACGCCACACTGAACTTTAGAGAAACATGCTCAGAAATCTACTGCACTATTTTTGTCAAACACCTTACTCCATCAACAATCGATTGAATAAAGAGCTTCTAGAACAGATAATAGGTCCTGATCTACTACACCCTCTGTATTTAATTTGACCGTTTCTGGTTTTCTGTCTGGAACCTACGTTCCAAAAATCAGTTCTGTTAAGTATTCAGGGTTAAGTATTCAGGGTATTATTGGCTAAACAAAAATACTATTACGTCTGTAGTAGTATTTTTGTTTAGCCAATAATACCCTGTAAGACAATTGGCATGTGCTCCGTTAGATCCCGAGGTTCCTAGTCGGTCACCCAACCAGGAACCAGCGA
Source organism: Gryllus bimaculatus (assembly GCA_017312745.1). Lineage (NCBI taxonomy): Eukaryota > Metazoa > Arthropoda > Insecta > Orthoptera > Gryllidae > Gryllus > Gryllus bimaculatus. The sequence goes on from BOPP01000001.1 coordinate 2,077,206, forward strand.
TGTCTCGAATTCGGTTAACCTTCATGCCTTCGCGTAGTTGACGAATTCGGCTAGGTCGTTTCCTGCCGTCGCGTGCCTTTCATTAGAACAATCCCAGCATTCGCCTGGATGACCCAGGAAACCACCAAGGTTCCCGTTAGGATGTCTGGCACGGGGATTGAACCCTTGCTTCCGGAATGCGAAGTCAGCGTGCTACGCCCTGAGCCACTTCGCTCGATGATGTAACAGTACTGGTTTTTTTAAAAAAAAATGTTAAAGAAAACCGGTTAATATGAGGTAACTTTGTCCTAGGAAACGAGCGCCGCCGGGGCTGGGGGTGGGGGGGGAGGGCCGCAGCGGTGATTCAAAGCCCTTTGTCATCTGCAGAAGCATCGTGTGCCGTAGTGCGGCTTGTTTGGGCGCGGGGCTCGAGCAGCGACTTGACGACTCTCTTTGTGTTTCGTAATGTTTCAAAGAAAGAGAAGCCCGAGCAGTTAATTTGATAAACGTTAAAACATTCAGCGGCGCAGTTTTCCATTTGTGGCACCGCGAGTGGCACTGAAAGAAAGCGTAAAACCTTAAAAAGGTTGTGAGACGGCGGAGGGTGGGGAAGCGAGGAAGGAGAAAAGAGCGTCTGCGCAGGGAAAGAAGAAAAGGGACTGCGTCATAAATCGCATGAAATAATGAAGGAAGGTGGCGGTACGCGAAGGGAAGTAGCGACGGCGACGGTAATAGTCATGGCTTTGCAGTGTGCAGTATGTGACAACTCTGTTCCAGCGATCCGGAAATTCAAGATACGCAGCTTCTATTTTTGAAACGTTGTTACTGAATAATAACAAGTTTTGCTATGTCGGACGCGCCAAATCAGTCTCGTCTCGAAAGGTTGCAGGTTAAAATCCCGTCTTGGAAATGTTGCTAGTATGCCATACATATTCTAACAAAATAATGTATATATGGTCTCCAGCGTGAGCGCCATCTGTGGGCAACGGTTCCAAACATCGCGCCGCCACAAAAGTATGCGCATCAATGGCACGTGAATGCGTGGCCTGCTGCTTGGGAGGGTTGTGGAAAGGGTCTCAGGGGGTGCAAAATGGCTAGTAAATAAACTAAGGCCAATAAAGTGAGGTGTCGATGTAAGCCCTAGACGAATTTAACAAACTCAAGATTGATGATGATGATGATAATGATGGATAGTGCATATTTACTATTACATACAATTGTGGATATAAATTATTATTTCAAATTAAGAGGAAAAGAGAGCAAGAACTATCTTTAATGTAGAGATAAATATGTTGCGAAATATATCTAACACTGTTTCAGCAATGTAGCAGAACGATTTTTGTAAAACATTCCTGGATGCTCTGTATGATCATATCTAGTACTTACATATTTTATATGTATACTTTCTATTTTTTGTGCATTAGTTCTACATCAGACTATGTTGCTCTAGGGCGTCGTCACTTTACAAAATATTTGCTAGATTGCAGCCCAGTATGAAGATTTCGCTCGCGTGGACTATACGAGAGTTATGCACTCGTGGAGGAAACCACGCGTCTGACGCCTGGCTGACTCAATTTCAAATGTAGAACGCAAGATTAAGTAAACCGTTTACCATAAGCTGGTGGCAATAGCGGGACTGTTTTGTATACGTGATGCAAATATAGTCAGTTAAAGAATTTAAAGTTCAGCTAATTACTCTTATTTTTGAAAGTAAGAACAATATTCATTTAAAAAGAAATAACGTTTTTGTGATCCATAATTTTGAAAAAAAGTCTATGTTAACATTAATTAATTAAACTTCTACACATATTTAGTTTGCTTTTGTACTTCCAAATGTATCTGTAATAAATAAAATATTAGCCTGAAAGGTTGCTGATGATTATCGCAAATGTAGTATTGCAACGTTTTCTCGTTTGTCTTGTCACCTATTCCTTTAAGAGGCGAAGCGAAACCATCAGGGCCATGGCTCTGTCCTGTTAAACAGCCACCGCGAGAGAGCGTAGGTCTTTCTAAAGTGCATTCCATACTTGATGATTTAGATGTTTTATTTATTAATTGCGATTAATAATTGTTAGTAGAATCACGCGCTAATTAATTCCCCCCACCACTAGAATTGTCCATTGAAAGTTCACATGTAACTTCCTAAACACGTTGAAATGCCATTTTAAAACGTAATCAAATATATTCTCCTGAACTCATTTTCACTCGGAAGAAGCGAAACTGATTAAACATTACAGTTCCGAACTTCCATGAGAAGCAGGTCGTCCGCTGTCTTCGCTCTAATGAAATGGGATTTATTACGTCCGGTTAGAATCGTATTCTCGGCCATTGTGAAGGAAAACGGGGGCGGGGCGGGGAGTGGAGGAAAGTGGGGGGTGAAGAGGGAGTAGAAAGGCCTACGGAGGTCGTTGGAAGGATTACGGCCGGCGGACGGAAGCCAGCCGGCCTGCGGAGATATCGGAGGCAGATTCGAAGGCGGCGGCGGCGGCGGCGGCACGGCGGAGGCGATGGAGGTGGACGTAAGGGACGGTCACGGGAAGGAAAGAGAGTTGAAGATTTTCACAGACTGGCGTGGAAGACCAGCAGTCTACGCGGAATGGCTGCAGTGGAAATTTCGCGTCACGTGTTGCGTTATGAGCACATTCAGATATTCGCGGCAGTGTATTGGCAGCGTTTTCTTTCCTGCAGATTTTGAAACGCAGTCGGGAGCGTTTCGACCACTGCCGATCGAGTTTCGTGGAGGTCCGCCTGCCTTTGGGAGTGTTGTCCCCTTTGCTTTCGTTTATCGGAAGAGGAAAACTGTCACCAAACGCTGAGAGATAATTGACGCCCTGGTGTGAACGGTCCCGCGGATTCCGCCGCCGCGTCTAGCGCGGAACGTTCCGCGCCGCACCCGCTGCGGATCTTCCGCGCCGGTCTGTGGGAGCCATTGAGGCCTTTTATCCTGACGGCGATGGAGGGTGCTGTTACCGAACGTCCCTGGAAGTACCCGAACATGCACTGTACGGCCACTCATATAGACCAGACGAGAGCCTTAAGCTTGTCCTAACTGGGTCAGTGACCTGCTGGGATACCTGGTGGAAATTCTCTCTCAAGCCAACGTCTAGGTCGGCGGAGGATCCTACCATTCAGTGGGAGGACTATAGCACTCTACTGGGATACACATGCACTACTGTAACGGGAATAATGTCTGTTGCAGTCGACATGTTCGGAAACGTCAGTCAATAAGGCCCAAGATATCGCAAGGTTTCCTTTGCGATAAGGTATCTTAATGTAACATCTTTATCATAGTTTCCAGTATATCAAGTTTGTTCTGTTAGAGCCCAGACAATGTGCACCAACGTGCCTTTTGTCATGTATATGGGGATGTTTTGATTTCATCGACAATACAGGTCGGGGAGGGCTGACATAACTCGAAACGTACTTGACTCTACTCCTGCTGTCGTCTGGAGCTTCAGAGTCGCCTACAACGTCAGTTTCTAAGTTCATCCTCGGCAGTATACTTCAGCTCTGCCGCAACCTAAAGCGGGACACTTCACGGGCAAGCCGTTTTTAACGAACCTTAAGCACGTGTAAATTACGCCCCCGTTTCATTGTGTACACAACGGACAACAATGCGGCAAATTTACTGTCAGTGCGAGGCAGGCTAATCAAGCGGGATGGCGTTAATTCCTCCTGTAAAGGGACTCGTCCACTGCGCATGGCGGGCAACGGAAGTTCTGCTGACAGGCGATAATGTGCGCTATGAATGGGCACGTATGACACCGTGAGCAGAAATACACAAGTCTCGTAAAAGTGTCATGTGGAAGATATTGATGTCACGACGAAACAATGGTTCTGCTGTGGTAGCGGCAGCTTATTCCTAGAGGGAGCAAATGTTAGACACAACGCTCGACGGACATTAGCAGACCGTGACGAGATGCACAGCAGGCGTGTGGACGAAATAATTAGAGGAAAGTTTCTCAACGATTCTTCTTTTGAAAATCATAGCGCAACCTTACTCGGTTGTGGCAACACCAAAACCCTCTCCCACCTTGATTGTGACCGCCTGGCCCAGTTACACCCACGCGCCGTGCGACTTCATCTCTTTCTGCCAATGAAGAAAGCTCTCGGAAGGCAAAGCTTTGCCACAAATGATGGAATGGAGGGCGCTGGGGAAGAGTTTCGCAGTGCGCTGGACACTCAATTGTTTTGGAGGTAGATTTTAGCTCTAGAATTCCATGGAAAATGAATACATATTTTAGATTCATATGTCCAAAGGTTGTATTCTTGTTCTATACTCCGCTTTATTTAACGTGGCGAGTGAAGGTCACGAGCTGGACAAAGAGAAGGTCACTGTCATCCAATTGACAGCTTCGTTACGATTAAAATTTTTCGTAATAGAGCTACCGATAGGATGACAATGATCCCCTCTCTTTTCAGATCGAGACCTTCAGGATCTAGGTTAAATAAATCAAAGTATAGTTCGCAGAGTGTTTAACGTCTTGCATGCACTTCCCCTCCCTGCCAGTTCAAACTGATTTTCTGACTCTCCCTCGTAAGTAGACGGAGAAATTTCAATCTTTTCCCAACATTGCAAGTATTTGATTCATCGTGTTTAAAACTATCCTAACTACATTTCTATCAATTTTTATAAATTACGCGACCAACGTTGAACTATCAGTTAATTTTTTACCAAAATCTCCAAATATAGTAATTAATTAATAAAGTTAACTAGTTTCATTGATGAAATGCTTCAAGTAAGGAGTCAAAATCATATTAATAACAAACGTTAATTCTGACAACATTTTTTTTAATGTTTCGATTCGAAATCAGTAGCATGCACTTCTCCAATGTTCAGTTTAACCAGAAGAGAAAGCCATGTCCTTAACTAGCTGCTAAAATGCAAGATGTCCTAATACCAATCGCAAGTTACAGTTCCAACAGAAGAATATCCAGAGCCCTATTCCACTATAATACCCACCATTCGCATACTATCAAAGCTCGTTGGCTTACTCTCTCCAAACCACTCTGTGAGTTGCACTGGTGCCTGCACACGTTTTATACGCCGCGCGAACGTCAAACCGACTCGCCCTGCGGCTCCCGTTCCGGTGGCTGCCTTCCCGGGGCTGGCCTGCTACGAATGTGCACGACACTCTGCCTCGCGCAGACCCATTTCAATGTTCCTCGTATACTTCACATATGAATATATTTTATTTTATAAATTGAGTTATACGTGGGAATGTTATACGGAAAATGAAGTACAAAGTACTCCCGCGTACACGGAGTAGTGTAATCAATTTTAAGTGTTATTGCGAGTATGGTTATTAATAGATTACATGACTAAATTATCGTTGTCGTTTTTGATTTGTGCAAAAAGTTCAGCCTTATAATGATTTTTTCCAAGGTGATTGCCTTAGGTTCCTGTAATATTTCTCACGTATGCGTCGTACAATCGTATTATATTCGTCTTAAGGCTGTCTCTCAAATGGCCAACTTTTTTCGTCACAATTTACAACCCATTATGAGACGGAATTATCTTTCATTCGTGAAAAGCCATTTTGCTTGTAACACACGCTGTAAATGTAGGCTGTAAATGCAACCCTTTCACAAAAGTCAGCTCTGGTTAGAGCATGAACTTTCCCGGGCAGTTAGCTATTCGCAATTCTTTTTAAAACATGTGATACACAAACTTTCATTTCTAATAGGATCCATTTTGTTAACAATAAACACCTTAATCTTGTAGCCGGATGGTGAATTATTATTTGTTAAGCACATTTAAGATCAGTACCAACGATGACTCTTTCCATTCTCTCAACCGTAAATTGATAATTTAAACTTTTGATTTACAATTTTGATGGATATTAGTTATTGTTAAAGATAATATCATGATTATGTCAATGAACAACAAATATTCAAGATAATTCGTTATTAGTGATATCGGTCGAATGCCATTTAATATTTTCGAAATACTTTGTTACAAAATGTATAAAAATAACAAATCTATTTTCTTTGATTATTACGCCATTCTATTACAACTCATTTGTTGCGATTGTTCTCAAAAGAGGGGCTGTCACACTTATTTAAATATATAGTGATAACACTGTAACATTTCGTGATATGTTCAAAATTTTATCGTTCACCATAAATTCTCACGTTTTATGCAAAAATTTATTACATTACTGCTATGGTAAACCTGAATTTTGTTGCTGCATGTTAATACGACAATGTAATATATTCGTAATAAAAAGTCGACTGCCGATCAATCAATGATTGCTCAATTACGTTGCTAAGAATTCCGTTGCTTGTGACTTTAAATTTCTTTACATACAGGTAGGAACAAGCGCACTTAACAAATCTGTTTAGTGCGCTTGTTCAGTGGTAAAACACGCAAGTGACCTATAAAATCCTTTATTGGCGCTGACCGCGAAGAAAGACTATTTGTCTCTCCATTTGGCTGCATTAAGTCGATCGTAACAGTAGGGTATTTCGAAAACTATTTCATTTTCTCACGTCACGTCGGGCGAAGATTACCGTGGCAGCGCGCCTGAGCCCCGGAGGCTCCCTTCTAGGCTGACGTGCGCGTGGCGTCTCTCTGCCGGCCCTTTGGCCCTCTCGCCTCAAACGAGCTTAATCGAACATTTATGAAATATTTCCTTTATGGTCCCTCCGGAATGAACAGCCACCGCGCCAAAGGGCCCCGGGGTTTCATTAAGCTTCTTCCTTCGAGGACGAGCGCGCGGCTGAGCTGGTTGGAGGGGGGGCGACGGAGATGGCACGGAGCGGTGCGGGACTGGCGAACGGTGAGAAGAGGCGAGGAGGGTAAGACCAACTGAGGCGGGGCACAGCGAAGTAGGAAAATGGCGGGTTGTGGTTAATTGGGGTTGGGAGTGGCGTGTTGGGAGTCGGGAGTGGTGTTTCGGGGGTTGGCAAGTAGCGTGATGGGAAGTGAGAGTGTAGTGATGGAGAGGTGTGGCGGGGGTTGTGGTGTGGCTTCGTGAGTGGAGAGTGGCGTGGTGGTATGGGAGAGTAGGGTTGGAGAGCTGGAGTGTGAATGAACAGGA
>BOPP01000001.1:2086426-2143174 GCA_017312745.1 Gryllus bimaculatus
CAAATTAATCTACATTTGGATGTGAATGTCTGATTCCTGTTAAATACTTTCTCCATAATGTATGTCGTATGATTAAAAATCTCTCAGAAGTAAATAAAATGTGAAATGTAAAATGTAATATTGTTAAAAATCTCGAATATCTTTTCAAATTTTATTTTTGATACAATTAATAATATTATTGGTGTGACAACTTTAGTCTATGGAGGAACATGGTTCTCATGACTAAGGGGTTGCGAACAATTAAAAAAATAGTAACAATGTTCGATTAATTAGGAAAAACTTAGGAAAAGGAAACCACGTAGGAAAACTATTTTAAATAATTTTAATAAAAAAACAATGTATGAAGATGCATAATTATCACTTAAACAGTTTTTTAACAAAGAATCTCTACTTTTTTAAGATTTATACTTTCTTTAATAAGATTTAATAAATTCCCACACGAGGGACACCGTCTTCGTGATTAGCGAGCCACACGAGGTAGATGAGACACAAGCCGCACTTGGTTGCGCAGAGACTGCTGCGGGGACGTATGCTGTAGAGGACGCTGTGACCACCACTTTGCTTCCGAGTTTACCAGAGGCATTCTCATATCCAGACTGAGATAATGCGGGGACCTCAAGCACAAAACCACATCGGAGCTCCCCTCTGGAAGTAACACTTCCAGATTCACTCGTGATAAAGTCTGGTCGAATTTTTGTTCTTTGCGTCAGTGGGTTCTGACTTTTACCTCGAGGCTCCCATTACCAGACATTCCCCGCTGGAGCATTTGGATATTTGTGTAAGCAGTTTACGCGTGTAGTTAAAAAATAATACGGATGTAATATTGACTAATTTAGCATTGATAAAATATTCAAAATAATATTTTTAATTTTACAATTTAAGCTTTTTAGAAAAGGAGACTACTTGATTAATAGTTGTTTACGCATTACAAGATCGACGAAAAAAGTCAAAGGGCTTTTGGTCGCCCGATATCATTAGAACCAGTTAACGCTCGTGGTACATACATGATTTTAGTTTTTACATAATTTCAATTATCCAGATCGCTGTATTTACTAATTAATTAGTTGTACACTTTACTCGATTTGCCATTTCATATTTACCACCCATAATTCTCACATAACAGCACATGTAGTATCATTCAACTGTTTTCACATTTCCCTTGCAACCATGATCCTCTCGATCCGGGTACGTTATGCTGTGATTATCGACCTCCGTATGGAAGGCAATAACAAGCAATAATGTATCGGTAAAAAACTAAAAATGATTTTATGTATAAATATATTTTATGACTTCTGAATATTTAATGATTTTTTTCGGGTCGCGTAACCCCCATGAATAAGGAATCGCGAAGCAGGGGCTTATTAGGCTTGTGGGTAAATCCGGCCTAGGTCACTGCCCGCCGCCGTCTGCCCTGGCTGATCTATCCGTGTCCCCACTCGCCCCCTTCCCCTACTCAGCGTCCCCCGCCTCTCCTTCGAGGCAGGCACTCATGGGACACATGAAGAAGCCTTTATCTTCTGCTTTAAATTTCTTATTGGTCCAAGGTTTATGCTCGGTCGTTCAATATACGTCTGGTAAATCCGGAGAGAAACGTAAAGATGAAACCTGTTGGTTTTGTTTTCATAGTTCTTGTTTGAGTGAAAAATGTTATCTATTATCTTACACTTTGTAGAACTTGTGCAATGTTCCGTGAGTGGTTAAGAACCGTGACAGTGAATTCTGATTATTACAAGAACAGAGCATAGTATCAATTATGTCAATACGAAATAAAATTTTTCAGATGTTTCAGAAAAGATCCAGTGCCTGAATGTGTCCATGTTATCATGCGTCTCGTCATAACTAATGAAGGGCAAGAGTTCAATGGAAAATAGCGCATTTTCAGATATAATGTTAAGAATTTTTCGGAACAAATGTAACGAATGCCGAGAGTAAGATAGTACGTTTTACCAATAAACATGTGGTGGTGAATCTCACATAACGAAGATACAATTTTGACATTTGTTCGTGATTGGCAGACAATTCATAATGCTTTGTTGAAAGTCTATTATATGAAATTTCTTTTACTTTGTCTGGACAAGGTCTGCCAAACTTCATTCCATGGTGAATTACTTACCAATCACAGACGAATGTCAAATGTTCAACGGCAATTCAGGCGGAGAGACAATCATGATTAATTCTGGGAAGTTTGTACTAAAAGGCAACGACTACGAAACCGGCGTTGCTGGACGAATTCGTGAACTATGTAGTCATGAAGGTTAATGTAATTTGAGATATCCCGGGATGCTGATTCGGTAACTGACTAGGGACCCCGAGATCAAACGGCGCCCAAGCCAATTGCCCTTTACGGGACATACAATGGCTAAATACAAATCTCTTCTTACAGTGCTGTGGCCTAGATCAGTCTCTGATCGTACTTCTGCATACCCATAGAGCTGTCCAGATTAACAGGGGGAGGATCTAAGGATCAGGGACCGTAAGGATCGCTCGTGGCCAGGGAAGGGAGTGGGTGGACGATGAGGAAGGGACGATGGCTCGCTCCGGTCCCCTTCCACCGTCGTCAGTTGACCACCAGAAACCACTGACACAACCAATCAGAGAAGTGCCTTTCTTGCAAGATGGCTCGGCGGACCTACCAGTACTCTAGAAAATGTACAGAAAGATGTTTTTTTTTGTTATTTAAGGTCGCATCAACTACTAGGTCATTAGCGACCACTATTGCTTGTAACGGTATGGTAACTGTGGGTTGACACGATAATGATGATGATAGGGGGTGAAAGGACGAAACACAATATAACCATGCCCGAGGCGGGACTCGAACCCGCGATCCTTCGGTCCGAGTTCGCTACGGCACTACTGCCTTAGCGATCTCGGCCACCGGATCAGCAGAAAGATGTTGTTTACTCTCATTATAACGGTTCTTGCCTTAATTTTTACCTGTAGATGAAATGTTCTGTTCGTGGCTCAACAGCCCGAAAAGGGTCTTGGCCGACTAGCGGTGACCTAGTCTCTCGGTCATGTTATAAGGGATTCTTGTGTTCAGGACGAAGACATTCCTTCACCTTATATATTGGTCTTCTTAACCTTACGGTGAGCTTCCTCATCGTCACATAGATACAGGGACATTTGTAAGGAAAGCGCACACTTATAATTTGCCTCGGCCGGGAATCGATCTCGGGGTTGCGCCATGGAAAGCGAGCACGCTAGTCAACGAGCCAACCGTAGGTGAAATGTAGTGCAGTAAATTATACAGCAAAATTTATTTTAACTTTGATTGAAAAAGACGACTAAACTATAATCTCCCGTTCCCTATGATCCACAGAATGTCATGTGGTTTCTGAATACTTATTGGTCTCTCACCGGGAATTTGCGTAATATCTCACACTTCCTGTCTCCTTGCATCGCGCTTTTCCCGACATCGCCAGTCGGTGCGGAAACACAAAGGTATCATCATTTGTTTTTCAGCTTCCCTGGCTGGAATGACCGAAGGTTCGAATCTCAAATTCACAATTTAAACACTCGTTAAATAGCTAGTTCAAATTCATGTCTGGAGGAAAATTCTAGCGGTCACTTGCTCTGATAGATGGTTTTCTTTTCAATATCAAACGAATACCGGAGCAGAATCCTGACAACCGGTCCACTTACAGAACCCGAAGTCGTTTTTCCTCATTTTTGACTCTCTCTCATTCTATCGTGCACGCTTTACACACACACACACACACACCTACACACACCTACACCCCCACACTCATACAGTCATACACACACACTCACACACACACACACACACACTACGTTACTAAACATGTCGGGAGACCAGTGCTAAACGTAGATCATCCCGTAGATCATCCCCGGTGCGATGCTCTCTTCGGGAGGTACCTGGAGTGGGAAACCCTGCAAGCCGACGTGTAGATAGGCAACGGATCACATGTTCCATCGGGGAAGGAACACCGCCACCTCCTGGGATATACCACCCACTTCACTTAGAGACTAATTATCAATGTAGTTGACGCACGCGGAATCGCTACTCACCCTCGTGGCTCCTCGCCCCGGCAGCGGAGTCTCGTCGCTTAGTGAGAAGTGTCCTCGCTTTGAAGAGCACTTAGGCGCGGTCAGTGCGTGGGCGGGTCGGGCCGGCCCGGCACGGGGCGAGCCAGACCTCGCCACCACGTCAAAGGCAGATGAAAGGGCTTTGGCGCCTCGATCGAAAGATCCTGGCGCCGCGAGGTCAGGAGGCTTCTATATAGTCCAAATAATATTTCTGTCTACTTGACAGCTGGGGTGGGGTAGTGCCACATTGCCACTTACTCGGGTGGCACGTGGTCTAGAAGTCGTTCTTGTATCAGATCACAACAACAGTAACAGTAGCAATACACAAATCGCATAGAGAGCACACAACATAACACACGCACACACGACGTGATACCAAACAAGTAATCGCGCTTTTCAATTTTCTGTTACTTCGCACAGTAAAATGCATTTTTTCTTAATAAGCATTGGTAACTCGACAGCGACAACAGACAATTTGAAGTCTGTAATTAGATCAGGCCCCTCTCTCCTGTTAGACGGTAGCTGTCATGTAGACAGAAATATTATTCGGACAATACACGACCAAAAAATAGCTTCTGATCTAACACAATAGGTTCAATGATTTTCCATTCTTTGCATTTCTTTGTAGAGAAAATTACTTACTATATAGTGTTTTGTCACTGGATTGCAAATGTTCAGGAATGCGTTTTCGAATGCACGGTTTCAGTTTTACGTTCGGGGTCAGGTCGTTGTAAGAACAGTACTTGCACCCTGGCGGTGAAGTTAAATTTTGGAAAAAAATACTCAAGTAAGCTAACTCACGTTCGCCTTCAGGCCATTAAGTGAATATTGATTAAATGACTGACGACCCTCGTTCTCACTTAAGCATTTCCTAATCTGCCAAAGATGACAGTGGTTGAATGTTTTGTTTTTTAACACAAGAATAGATTATTTTCACTCGTGATCTCAGTTTAATTCATTACTCCACAGTGGTAAAATCTATTACAAACTAACTGTTACGATTAATTTGAAATGAATTGTAATTTATTTTTATAATTCATTTATTAGATAAGTTATAATGCATTTATTAAATAATAATTAGCATTTTTTGAATTGTTCATCCTTTTATTTTTTACTATTACTTTACATTTCTTGATCAATTCAACTTCGAATATATAATCAGTTATGGGTAAATTTGTAACGGACGGAACCTACATTTTTCTTCAAGATTAGTATTTTTCTCCTCGTCAATATTGACTCTTTTTCTCCTGTACCATTCCTCCTGGAGAAGACCAGCAATAAGTGCGTTAGCTGGAAGAACAATAATATTAATACAACATGCGTAATTGTAGTGTACTATCTTGTTTGTTGTAAAGAGAACGAAGGGTAGGTCAAAAGGAGGAATAGAGAAAATATCATGCCAAAATATTTGTATGATACTCCTTATCTTCATTATGCAAAAATTTGAAAATAATGAAATACATATTATACACATTTTTTGAGTGCTAAATACCTTATGCCTCAATTACCACTCCAAATGCTTTTTTTAAACGAAGACATACTTAAGACATGAAATAACAAGCAATTGAGTTTTTTTAAAAAAAGCTCTAGCGATTGTTGATTATATGATCATTCTACACAAGTTATCAACGTGACGTAAAATTCCAAACCTCTATTATTTGTTACAACTCGCGAAAGTTAATTCATATTAAAATATGTTGAAAATAGTAATGATATCGTAATCTTCGAAGCTAAAACTCATATTCAAATCAGAAGGATGAAAAATCATGGTGTCGATTTGTGCCAAAGCAACACGGTTCGAAATTCCGTTATCACAACTACTTTGGAAAATCAGTCATCTTTGTTATTGTCGAACTTATAGCCAACTCGCGCGCAGCTGTTCAAGGTGTGTTGATTTAGCGGCGGCGATGGTGTAACGGTTAGCGTACCGGCCTGTTGTACCCAAGTTTGCGGGTCCAAACCCGATCAAAGTCGTGGATTTTTAAAGGCGAAAAAATCCTTCGTACGCCTTCCTTCGGAGGGGAAGTAAAGTCGACTGTTCCATGTTAGTAGATTTACTTGCATGTAAAAGATCCTCATGCCTAAATGACGCCTCTGTGCGAAATTCAAATCGCGTGTTTCTCGCCCAAGAAATACCTTCTTCTCTGCTAGTTGGTGAATGGAGCGTAGCGAAATTTGCGTGGTCAGATAGAAGAGCGGACCTGATGGCACGAGTCTCACCACGTAAAATAACGCAAACATACAATTCAATTCAATGTACCGATGAGTCGAGTATGATCTCCAGTTTTAATAGCCTTTTATAGGATTTTTATAGAATGAAATGTATTGGACCGAATTAAACGGCGTAATGCATTAAATGAACACCAGTATAAAATTGTGGGTGTATGGCAATTTAATAAGGTAATAATTTCCATGAATCGAGCTTGAGACTTTGGGGGCGATTTAACAGTTTTAGTATTAGACTGTTATACCCAAGTTTGATGGTTCAAACCAGATCGATGACGATTTGTAAGAGCGAAAAAATCTTTCGTAAGCCTTCCTGGAAAAGGGAAGTTATTTGTGCAGAAGGTTTAAAGTTCCCCAGTAATTGTTTCACATTATCTGCATTTTCCTACCGGAATATTACCAAAGGTTCAGAAGTTGCCATAACTCCCGTATTTCTGGAGTTGCTATGACTTTTTTGTATTCATTACAATGGCTGTCTGTGAAATAATTGTCATGATAGCACATAATGTAACGACAACAAATTGTAAGGTTTGCAATAGATGAGCGATTTCGATTCGATGTAATAGTTGTTCTCTCAGAACCACCGTTGATTGATCTCTTTCCAGCCGAGAGGAGCGCGTAGGTCGCGCGTTGCGAAAGCTCGTCTGCGCTGATCGTTGCGGGCGAACCGCGCTCGCGAGTGCTGTGGACACGCGTCGGCGGCCGCTTGTCAGCGCGCGGGGCGGCGCGCGCGGGAATTAGCATCGCACAGCGGGAGGCGCATCATCCTAATGAGCGGCTCTACGCCGACGGAGCCCCTCCGGAATTAAGTAATTAATTACTCGCGATTCCTCGCCTCCCGCGCTCCCTCCCAGCGATCGCTCCGCCCCGCCTAGGACCGCCCCGCCCTGATCCGCCCCCTTCCCCACCCTACATCTCGCCCTACACCGTCCCGCTACGTCTGGCCCTGCACCTGTCCCGTTCTATCTCATTCCGCCCCGCCCGCCCCGCCCTGCCCTGCCCGTCCCCGCCCGCCCGTCTGTCCGTCCTATCCTGCCTACCCCGCGTCTACCCTCCCGCCCGCCTCACCCGCTCCGCTTACCCGCCCGTCACCCTGCCCTGCCCGCCCGCTCCCACTTAGGTCGCATGGTCCGCTCTTTCCTTTTTCACTTCGCCTCCGCCAGCTCCACCTTCACCCTGCCTTCTCCCTCACCACAACCTCCCCTGCCCATTTTGCGCTCTGCTCCGCTTCTCTCCGCCCACAACCTCCAGCCTCGTCTCGCGTTCCGCCCACCCTCCTCGCCGCGGACTCCACCTCGTCATACAGTTCGCGCTCTCACCTTTTTATTTCACTTCAGCTTCGTTCCGCCCTCTCCATGTCCCCTGCCTCCTCCCCCGCTTCAAGCACTCGCTTGCCCTGCCCTGCTTTCCCACTGCACCCCCCCGGCCCGTCACCCCCGCCAACCAGTTTGCTCTCTCCCTTATCCTCTCCCCACTCGGCCGCACCCCTCTTCCTCACCATCCCCACTCGCCTCAACCCGTTCATCCTTTTCGTTCCCTCCTCCCTGGTTACCTCCCGCCCCTACTGTGTCCCACCTCGTCCCACTCTGCCTTCTCCTACCTCTACCTCTCCGGGCCTGCCCTACGCCCAACCCATCATTTCTAACAGTTTCCCTTCCTCCCCCCCGTCCTCCGGCCCTCCTCACCCACTTGTTCTCCTCGCAACTCACGAGCCGTACATATAGCACATGAGGGAAACTAACAATGATACAAACGGTAGGATCAATCCTTTCATTCTCCTGATTCATTGTTCAGCTCTTGAGTAAGTTTCAGCAGCCTTATTTTTTGTGTGTCCATTACTTCTTTTTTTAGGTTTTCTGTATTATACCCTTACCGTAATTGTGTGAAATATTTGTATTCGTATCCTCCCTCTCATTGGGTCATTCATATATGAAATTCTGATCATTGAGGTTTATTCAATAATTACTATCTCCCTAAATAATTTTCGTACCGTTTAAAATCTCGATTTTGTATGAATGTGTGCTCACGATAAAGTGCTTTATTGGTTTCTAACACTGTAAGTACATAAAGCTAGGCGGACACTCAACATTTAGTTAAGGGGGTTTTAA
The DNA here is from genome assembly GCA_017312745.1 of Gryllus bimaculatus. Taxonomy (NCBI): domain Eukaryota; kingdom Metazoa; phylum Arthropoda; class Insecta; order Orthoptera; family Gryllidae; genus Gryllus; species Gryllus bimaculatus. The sequence goes on from BOPP01000001.1 coordinate 2,094,808, forward strand.
AATTATTTTAGTGATGTAAACAATCCATGCTTTATATCATTAACCGAGATTCCTTAAAATATACCCGCTGAGAACGTGTTGAATATCAGTGAAGTAAATTATCATGTGCATCCTTACGTCACATATCGAATGACATAAACCTTAATTTGATATCTAAATGACATGAAAATATTTTAGTGCTACTGGTTATTGAATTATAACTTAATGAAGACATGCATAATAGTGACGACGCATGTAGCAATAACTGACATGAGGTACCAGAAATGATTACGTCTGGTGGCAGAGTTGACTATGTCACATCCCAAAATTTCACAGGACGCCATTCCCTTGTAGAAACTTTCATTTCCTTTTATGATTATGATTCATCAATTGCGTTATGACATCTATATCTATTACTCCGGACCTATCTACTAGAGCACCCGGACGTTAACTCTGACATGTTATACTCCTCTTTAAAAAGTAAGTCCCTTCAAGATCACGAGTTGGCAGGAGATACATTTTAGCCCTTTCTTTATGAAAACGATAGAAGAAAAACACTATAAAAAGAGTTAGTTTTAGAATGGGACCATTTATTGAAATTATTGGTATAATTTATAAAACTCCACAAAAACAGTATACATGAATCCACAAGTATGTTATTTTGTGTTTTAAATTTGTTTATTATTTTTAGTTATACGGTAAGGAATATTTGGGAGCTGTATCCCACGATAATAAAAATGTAAACTTTTGTAGTGGAAAAGTGAGCGAGGTAGATCGGAAATTTCTAAAGAGGGGGCAAAACAAGTCAGGGCTAGCTGGGTGTGGCAGGGCGAAGAAGGGATACAATGTGATAGAAATAGGCACCGGCGCAGGACATGAATACATGGAATTCCTCTTCCTGGTTAATAATTTACTGTAATATATGCCCGGGAAATGCCGGGTACTTCAGTTAGTCTTCTTCATATTTTCTTTTATTCACATTTATGCTTGCTTTTGTTCCGTTACGTTTCCTATCTTCAGTGGGCCTATAACACGGAAAAGGGAAAATAAAAAAATAACATAATGTATGGAAGTACAGACTCACACATTGTTATTTTAGATGGGAAAAGTGTTTCCCGTAAGTTAACTTTGGGATGTTTTAATAAATATTAAAATGTATTGTTGTGGTTGATTATTTTCTAACTCGGCCTACAAGTACCGGCAAGTTATCTGCTACCACCACTGAATGTTTGCCTCAATAAGATATTTTATAATTCTTTCCTTTATCTCCCTCTCTCATAACACTCTGACTCTTCATACCCTTTTTCTATTCTTTTATAATAAAAGGAAATTATAAATGACGTAAATGATTCATGCAGAAAATGGCGATAAAAAGCTTTAAACCAGGCTTCACTTTTTCTATATGTGCACTTCCAAAATTAATGGGAGGCCTTTCATCTTCTCTGAGTCATAAATTTTCTAGCTTTAATTTTGTTGACCTACATCAGTAATCTCACGAACTACGTTTCGCTTCTGAATCTGCGTTTTGAGTTGAGATGTTGTCGTCATAACAAAAAACACTATGATGCTATTGATATACTAAATAATCTATTTAATGAAATTATTCTTATATATTCTCAGATTTAAACATTAACGTTTCCGAGGACACACATTCTGTTAAGAAATAACTCATACTATACGGTCATATGTCATTTTTCGAAACGACGAATTATATTGGTGCCACCGGTCTCTATTTTTATGTTGATGCAGCGAGTTGATGTAGTGTTAGTCTGCGAACGAAAGAGTTTATGGAGTAATTGATTATTTTCTTAATTTGTCACCTTTTGCGTGTGCTTGTTGACCACTTCTTAGATGAGGGTGATGAAGTATTAAATGTCCAGTTAATGTCGTGAAGTACTCAAGTAAACATGCATGTTGCTTTTCTTTATTCAGATAATCTCGAAGAGCTGAGTATTTTGTTGTATCCTGACATTTCACTCAAACTCCCCGACGGCAACATGACAAGTTGTTTGTTGGTTCCTTTTTCTAGATGTAACGCTTTCAGAGCTTTCGCGTTGTCATATTCCGCTGATGGATGAAGAAAAAGTGTGTGTTAGAAACTTTTATTTCTTAGTTCAGAGAGAAAAACCTCTGCGCCCTAACGTACATCTGTGTATCTATCGCGATTTGTCTTGTGCCAATGTTGTGACAATTTTATCTTGACTTTCGTACTAACTACTTACAGCTGTTCATCTGAAGGAAAATACACATTTTTCGTTCTTTAGATATGTTTCGTTGTTTGGTGTATCATGAAGGAAAGGATCATTGTGGGATTCAACATTGTTATCCTTATAACGCTCCTCAATTTATCGAAAAACCCCTATTCAATATACTAAAATCTCTCTAAAACGAAAGCAAAACGTAATTCATTTACATCAATTTCACATGCATCAAAAATATATAATAATAGTGATAGTCTAAATGTCACTATTATATATCTAGACAATTTTCTCCTACTTTTTGCGCATAGTACTATTTGAACTACGAAATCTAATAATTATGCATTGTGTTTAATACAACGTTTGGAGAGAGGAAGGGCGTGAGGTAAATATTAGAGTAATTACAAATTCTTTGTATTTTAATTTCCTTGAACCGTTACAGAGACGACTGGGGGTAGACTGCAGTGCGTCATACTTCCGCATATGACAGGTTCGCGCACATAAATCACTTGTTTACATTTTCGATCACTCCTTTTCTCTTCGTAAAAGCATTCACTTTCATTCAGTTTAGATACAAACGAGAACGTCCGAGAACATTAGTCAAGCCAGTTCAACTGAATCATTGTAATCTTTATCTGTTTTTATTTTGGCAATGAAAAAATGGTCTTCTTACAAGATATTTTGTTCCTAAATCAACTTTCTCGTTGATAGCCATCTTCATTGGGTATAGGTGTGATGTATTCAGGAATAATCCAGGAAGAATGCACAACAGTTCGTACAATTAACAACTGTCTTTATTTTCAACCAATTCAAAATGTAAGAATAACCAGGTACAAGGCAAAATCCTGTCCTTCCCGAAGATATTTCATTCACCGCGCAGATAAACCAAGTCTTCTGAGAAATCTCACAATTCGCACAGTACTTCACCGCTCTCCGGGCCACAACGACGCACTACCACTTTCGCCAACTAACACGATTGTACTCTGTGTGCCCCAGCCCGGAGGGCATCCGGTTTTATAGCTCTAAAGCCCGCGGAGCGAGTCTCGGACTTCCTTTCTTTACTTGTCCGAGAGAGTAGCAATGCTGGATTACGGCGCCCGTTCCAGTCTGCTGGTCGCCCGACCGCTGCTGTTGACATGCCACCTGGCGGCGTTTTCCCGCAACTCCCATACTGTCGAGTGTCGTCGGCGGAGCCGCCGCGCACGTTATGACGGACGAACGTAAGCGTGCCGCCGGCCGCTCCCACGGCCGCTGTAGCGCGCCGCAGGGCCACCAATGCTATGACAATAGCAATTGGAACATAATTCTATTTAAGGTGTGGAAACGACCAAGGCAGTTAGCTCCCGAAAGTGTATTGTATTTTATGTACAGATAAATGGCGGTTTCCTCCGCCACTGGAACTGAGACCCGGCCTACAAGGCGGGTTGTTGGGTTTCCCTCTCCAGGTATCCTCTTCCATCTGTGCACCAACCCCAACTGCGATAAGCCCTGTAATCCTGAGTGGTCTCCAGACATGTGTGTTAGTGTCGTGCATTTATGTGTGGGTTTAAACGAGCATGAGGAAGGGAAGATCCCGCGCGGTCTGTTGCCCGTTGTTAAGAAAGTTCTCCACTATTCACCTGGTATTAATGAGAGAAACCACGGAAAAACTACGGGTCAGTGCAGCTAGCACTGCTGAGTCTCGAAACTTCCGGTTAACGACGGTGCAGAGGCAACCGTTTGAATGAAGATATATTGACAGCGTAGACTTCCGCGGCCGGAGTCAGTATTTAATTGGCTGTCCGCATCCATGGCAAAGGTGCCGACGTTTCGGTTGCCATTTTGCGACCTTCCTCAGGGCGTAATGCGCAGAAATGAATTGCGCACGAGTTAAAATAGGGCTAAGTTCCCCCTCTACCCGTCTGCCGGTTGGCCGGGTTGTCGGCTGATGTGGAGAGAATGCACCTGCCAATCAGGAGCGGGCTCCCCGCGGGGTGAGAGAAAGCGCTCCGTCCGTAATCGGACGTTACGGAGCAGCTAGGACTGCGTCTGGTCGAGATAAGACATCCTGGTAAAATAGGAGTTTTCATGCATCGTGTAGACGTATGCCTTGGTCAGCATTAAGGTAATGAGGGTGGTTGATAATTTCCACCGCCTCTTTTACCTTCCTCGTGCCCCAGCGGTCTTCTCTGGCTAAGAGGCATGTATCATCAAATAGAAAAAGAGTGGACAGTTTTCCATGTGAGCAGGACTACGGCCGATTTATTCGTATTATTGTATTTATAATGACAAATATGTTCCCGGAGGTGTTCCTCTACGGTACGTTCCGTCTCGCCAATGTAACTAGGGCCGCAGCTGCATGGGATCTCGAATACCCCTTATGACATATTGGGAGGGACGCGATCTTTCACGTGTACAACATTTTGTCCGAGTTTTTCCTGGGCTGACAATCCGCGTGACACCTTGTATATACGGTAGAGCGGCTATTTTATGGTTGGCATCGTCACTAGGTGTGGTGATAGAGGCAGTGTGAAAAGAGGTCGTAGCCTGCCGTTCCGCTTGGTTGGCACCGTTAGCGCTGTATCCGTTGGCTGGAAATGTGGTCTTTAGGAGCCCCATTTCAGAGTCCAACGATTCTTTATCACACACTCTAGTTGCTCTGATGGCCAGTTTTCAAAACACCCCGTGTAGTTGCCGGGTGATGGTGAGAGCCGGCGTGTAGATAGCGGTTTGTGTGAGTAGGTTTCCGGTAAACACTGTGTCCTAGTCTGCCGTTCGCTTTCCGGCTCACTAGCACGTCGCGGAAAAGCAATTTTCTCTCATTTTCCACCTCCATCGTGAACTTAATTTTAGGGTGTGTGTAGTTAAGGTACTGGAGGAAGTCCTCGCAGAGGAATGCCCAGGTCTACTGACCTTGTACAGCAATAATATGCAACCTCCATCCTGTGTACTTTCAGGACAAACACAAATGCAATTGAGCGCACTTCGGAGTTGCCTTTGAGGGTTTTGGACGTGGAACGGTAGAGTCATCGATCGCTCTGGCTACTCACTGACTCAACAAAAAATAAGAATACTCAATAAGAACAGTCGTAAATGCAAATTTTCATTGAAAATTTTTGAGTCAGTTTTCAGAAGATGTCGTTTGAGCGTTTCTGAAATTGCGCCAAACTCAATTCTGCAGAAAACAGAATTTTCAAGAAACTTCAGAGTAAATATTTTAAACAATTTCGATCTTTATATTCAGTCATATATAAAAATGCCATAATATAAATTTTAACGACGTGAGAGTAGTTTAAAAAATACATTTGTGTAATTTGCGGAAAAAACGTTTGTCAAATCATCTCAATTTTTTCCTACATTTTGCTCGGTTAGTACTAAATGCACTAAACAATATAGCATAAGCTCATTTTTGTGTACTCTTTTGTACATTCAAACATTAGGTATATCACGTCGTTAATTTTTACGTTACGGACATTTTTATGCATTTTTGCATTTATGAGCACAAGTGTTTAAAATTATTCATTATTAGAAAACTCAATATTGTTTTGCCCGTGACATTCTTTGGCACCACTAGTTGATTTCCATTTTGTTTCGGTGAAGCGTTACTGTTATCATTTACTAAGCGTTATCATTTACGATGTTTATGATCACTTGCAATCTTATTTTCATACCTGTCGATGTTGAGATCACTTGTGCAATACAAGCATCATAGTGCATGAGGGATTAGTTCCTATGAAAATGGACTTGACCCTCAGTACCTCTTCGGAAAGGACAAAAAGTACAGAAAACGTTAAAGCATAAATGCCCTTTTCATACCTTAAGAACTGAAAATAATTAATAGAAAGATACAGAAAAGGATTGTGATATTTTTCTTAAGAGATGTAGTACAAGTTCTTAAATAAATAAAACTTCTCCTTCAAATATGTTAATACTAATTAAATTTATTCAAAGAATTGATTGCGCCCATCTGCTATGACCTCTGAGGTACTGAGACAACCAATTCTTTGTTTCTTCAAGAACGCAATTATCGCTCCTCATATATAGATAGATAGATAGATAAATAGATAGATAGATAGTAATGTCACTTTTCCCGTCACCTTCTTTGACGCCATTACGCTCGGAGATATGTTCGGTAGTCGTACAGAAATCCAAATTGTGACCGTGTTACTGAGTAACAACGCATTTTAATAATTACATTTGCTCAAAGAATTAGGCCCCCCGACCGGGATTCGAACCTGGGCCTCCTGGTTTACGCCCAGCTGTGGGATATTTTTTTCTGAGCGTAACTGTGTCCAACAATGGTGATGGGAAAGGTGATCATTATAATATTCAAATATATTGCAATTTATTTTGGGGCGTGCAGCGGACATCCCTACTATCTTTGTGTTTTGGTACCGGAATGACCTTGGTATGTGACGGTTACGTCCTCTGCCTCAGAGTAGGCGCCGGTCCATCGGGCGGGTCCGTGGTGACGGGGGGGGGGGGGAGGCAAGGCCTCCTGCGCGGGCGAGTGTGTGCGCGGCGTCCTCACCTGCGCCGGAGATAGAGGGGGCCGTGGCGCCGCTCCGCCTGCCCGCAATTTCCGCTTTGTCCCCCACCTCTCCCCCCGCCCTAGCGCCGGCGACATGGGACGCCTTCATCTCCTTTGAGCCGCTATCGCCACGCGGACGGCCGATGAAATGGACTTCCAGGCGTCTGCTTCGACACACATTTCGAACATTATTCCGCGAAAATTACTTCAGCAGCTTCAGTGTCAGGAGATTATATAAGATGTTTCAAAATTGGAAAGAACGGATAGTGTACCAAAAGAAAAGGATGAAACTAGGTGATACAATTAAAATATATGAAATCTTTCATTCAGTGACCAAAAATGTAGAAGCAATGTTAAAAATATATTATGCAATGTGCATGAAGAGAAAAAATTGTCATTTTTATTGCAACTACACTTAATAAAATATCAATCGTCTCTTGCTGATGAACATTTTCTTAATCGCGCCACACCTATTTCTTCTCCATTCGCGCCGTTGCGCAAATAATGTCGCTGAAACAGAATTGCTAAATTGGGGTGAAAACCCATCACTCTAATGCAAATGAATGACGGATAATAAAATATCTGATATTTGAGGTGCTGCTATGTTATCTTAGAGACTAAAGATTTGTGCAATTTTTTTCTGCTCAAAAATATCAGAAGGCTGTGAGAAAAACGTTTACGCTGAAAAAATATTGTAATTAGTTTAATTTTAGTTGCAGTTAACTGCAAATTTCTGCAATGCAGGGTTGTCACATTCACGACAATTAATCGGAAGAAAAATAGTAGAGAATAAAGTTATGTCAGTACATGTAAAATCCTTACAAAACTTAATCGTTCGTATTCTTTTCGTTTTGGTAGTCATCAGTGTTCCTATGGAAGCAAGACAGTATGTGTCAGATTTATTAGTCTTTCTTGAGGTCACCCTGTTCAGAGTTGGAAACACATTAGCCCTGGATCGGTCATAGATCTCGGGCATGATAAATTCAAAGCTCGTTGTCTGCATTTTTGATCGTGTAGATGAGTGTAATACAAATGTATTCACGCGGTGTAGACTGAACTGAGATAAATGATGTTTTGTTTTGTTGTTTTATGGCGTTAATAAGAGGGTATTCGACGTACTCGTGCGAGAACTCGCACATGTAAAACACCCCTGCCTCATTCCTTTTATTTCCATAATGAAGAGGAAAGCTGTTAATGAAACTTGTTTATATGTTTAAAAAATGCATAAAAGTAATTTCCAATGTACTTAAAGAAAAGAAAATAAATATAAAACAAAAATATGCCATCAATATTTGAAACAACTTTTTAATAAAGTTTTATTCAGTATTATAGACAACGATGTTTTTAAAAAAAAACACAACACTTCCTTAAAAACAACATTTGAAGTTATTATACAATCTTCCTTTACAGTTTGCTTTTCGCTTTCATTGGAAGACACAAAAATATGAGACGTCGGTCCGGATGGCCGAGGTCACTAAGGCAGTAGTGCCGTAGCGATCTCGAACCGAAGGATTTTTTAGTTCGAGTCCCGCCTCCGGCATGGTTATATTGTGTTCGTCCTTTCACCCCCTGTCATCATCATATCGTATCATCCTCATAGTTACCATACCATTACACGCAATAGTAGTCGCTAATGACCTTGAAGTTGATGCGACCTTAAATAACAAAAACAATGAGACAATCTCTTTACTCTTGAAAATGTTACGTTCATTTGCCCATGCAGAAACACAGGATCGAGAAATAGCAACCCTTGCGATGTTTGAAATTCCAATGGAATGAAGTATCGAGAAACGCCGATCCAGCAAAAATGTAATAGAATGCCCTTAATGATCTCATCCAGTAAATAACGGTATGAGGAAAGTTTCTTTGAGGCTTTTGGTGTCAAAATGTCAGATTTCAAGGCCTATAAACCTTTAAGTGTTTTAGAACTATATAGATTTCAACAAAGGGACCCGAGTGTTACAGGTTGTATTTGACACGAATATTCAGACTTTTTTTCAACAAATCCAATACATTGTTAACGTTAAAGTGCAAGTCTCCATGAAATTATCTTTCATAAGAGACCTTATTTATAAAGATTGGTTGCATGTGAAAGCCGCAAAACTCATCTAAACTACTAAAAAAATACAGGAGAGGATTTGTACTTCCTTACTAATATTATCTAAGTCGGGTTTTCATAATTTCATCTACTTTGTAACACTGCAGTGTCACACGAGCAAATAACTATATTGTGCATGGCGTTTCTATATTTTTACCGATGATAGTAATATAACTGCGCATTTCGTGTAGCAATTGCGCCATTTCCTCGGGTCCGTTAGTTGCGAAGCACATCACCTCCGCCGTGGAGCGCCGCTGTAGTCCTGCTGAGGGCGGCAGGGACCGCGTGCTGCGTCTCTTTGATGTTTCCGTCCCCTGCGGTTTTATTCGCACATAAAACCAAGCTCTAGCTGCCGCCGCCGTCGCCGCTGCCGCCGCCGCCGCCGCCGCTGCGCCGTCACCGCTGCGAGCTGAGCCCGTCGCTACATCCCACCGCCTTACACTGGCGGAGTTCGGGGCCAGCATTGGCGTTGCCTTTGCAGCGACTCTTGTAAGAAGAACCCCAGGGCTCGAGTCCAGACGGTGCTGGATTTTCCACACTGGCCAGGTTGCTAGTTCGAATTCAGTCTGAAGATGAATTCTAGCAACGGGTTGTTTTGATAAAAAAAATTTCATAGTTTTCTCTCCGTTCAGTTCCCGTGAATGCCGGAGCGGAACCTAACGAACGGATCACGAACCGTCCGCGATCTTTCCTTCCTCTTCCTTGCCTTTCCCTCTCCCCTTACTCACGCACTTACATGCACAACATATATCAGGAGCTTTTGGGCTTGTCCAGGCTGCGGCGGTGTTCATCTGGGGAGATACCTGGAGGTGGAAATCCTCTGCAAGTCCCCTTGTAGGTCAGCACCGGATTTAAGTATTCAACGGGAACGTCCTACTAATCTCAGTTTTCGCAGTCCCGTCGAGCTGCAGAAATGCAGTCCGAAATTTGAAACAGTTGTCAGTATATTAGAAACGTACTATTCTGAGGAATTTTAAGTTATTGACAATAATTATTAAAGTAAAAATTCCAGAATATTAGTTAAATAAAAGGAATTTTTACTTTGAACCAAACAACTTAATTCAAAATTAGTATTTTGGGGTTTGATGATAAGAATTAGTCGACCGATATATCGGGATAGGTGGCTCATGAATTCAAATGGTGATACTGCAGTGCCTCTGACCGGGAGTTCTTAGGTTCAAGTCCTGAAGATGACAGGATTTACCATACTAGCGTGTCAGCTAGCTCGAATTAAGTCGTTGTCCGGGGGAGAACTCTAATGGCCGGCTGCTCTGATAGGTAGTTTTCCGTAGTTTCCCCGATCGGCACCACGCGAATGTCAGAGCAATATCCTAACAAACGGGTCACGGTGCTCCACTGGTGGAGATACCTGGTTGAGGAAAACTCGTTAGCTGATGTTAGGTCAGCGCCGGATCTCGCCGTCCGGCGGGTGAAGATCTTACTTACTATGAACCTTACGGTCAAAAATATGCACTACACTTACAGGAATAATCAGTACTTCAGTAACTGACGCGCCCGGAATCACTTACAATCAATCAACCAATAAAAATGGCAGTTGTGGGTTCAAACGTAAGACTGAAATTGCAAAATTTAAAATGTAATTCGTAATACCTAGTAAAACTATTGCGTGAATGTAAAACTGTTCTAGTTTTTGTTGATGTTTTATTTATTTATTATTTATTTATTTACCGCCGTCTCTACTACCACGGACGGACGTAGTACTGATTGTCGCTGCTCTCGTCATTTCAATCAAGCGTGTGGTAATATCTGTGATGTGTGGTTCTGTAGTATTTTACGTACAGTAATCAGCAAACTTGCGTTTGTTTGTGAGAGTCTATGTGCCTGTCCGTACTCAGTTTTTTCACTTCTTTGGTTTCTTCATTCGGGGCAAATGTTAATTCGATGAGTCTTGTTCAACTCGTAGAAAAATGAGCATTTTTCGGATCCTTTCAGAATATACTAAAGACATTTTTGAAAAAATGTGTTTTTTGTAAGAAGTTAGTAACTAAAACATAATTTCGAGAAATTTCAAGCCTATAGATTCAAGATCAATAGCTGTTTTATCGTTTCATAACTAATAGATTATTACGTTATTTTTAGCCGAATACGTCTAGAATGTTTTGGAAGTAGTCTAGAAAAAATGTGTGTTGGAGGGATATCAAAACATGTGGAGTAATGGAGCGCTGAGAACTCTTTAGTGGCATAAAATAAATATGATTAATACGAATGACGGCAAATTTAATATAATTTTGTCGAGAAACAGATGTTTAAAAAGAAAGAGTCTTCCTACAACTAATACATTAGAAATTACAAATTTTCTCCTTAATGAAATCTGTTCCTTAAAGATGGGTTTTGGAAAGTACAGTTTTACCAACTTTTGAGTATTTTTCGCGTACGTTTGTGTGAAAATAGGGGCGAGAAAGAAAGTGCCGTTTTAGCACATACTTTCGACCGAACTACCCATGAATTCTAGAGAAATTAGTAGGCTGCGGCAAGCTAGTCCGGACTAGCTAGTCTAGCTAGCGGTGGACTAGCTAGTCAGGATTATTGAAATATTATCAATACTAATCAATGTTTTAAGAGACTACATACTTAACTCTGCCGAATAATGAAATAAGTCGATTTTTAAAGATTTCGACGCGTCTAATTTTCGGAAATTTAATATTTTTACCATCAAATCTTGCAGAGTTCACCAATTTTGTTGTCGCTTTTAATTTGACGTTTCGTATATTTATTTGTATGAAAAAGCTACGCGACTCCACATTTTAAATGTTATGAATTGCTTCACTGAATGTTTGAATGATCAATTAAAGGTATGTTCAGATGATTTTAGGTAGGTAATTTTCGAGGGAGTTACGCACAATTTCACGCTTCAAGAACTTTATCACTTTTATTCATATGTCTACTAGAAGTTATCGTATACTCAAAATATACACAATCTCCTTCACACAGGAACACACTGCTCTTTATATTTGATGAATTTTGAAATATGATCTCGCTTACTTATAATTAGGTTACATCTTTTACTGCAGTTGTACTACATCTCTAAGTAAAGTCATTTAGAAACACGCCTTTAAGGCCAAATTTTAGATTCAACTCTTAATTATCACGATCGTTTACTAATTCAAATTCATATTAAGAACATTAGATTCATTACCGCACTATTCACCGTACTGTATGCAGAATGAGTGTTAATGAGACAGTTTACTCAATATGGAATTCCATATAAAATGTCGCCAAGTAATGTATGCTTATATTTGGGAGGCTGTTTATGTAAGTTTCCTTTAATCCGTGACATGCATGATTATTTTTAAAGGAATATGAAATTCATGTTTGTCTCAAACATTCGTGCAAATATTGTTGCTCAGTAAAACGAGCAAGCCTCAAGCCAGTTCTTTTTAATGGATGTTTAAGTACCTGAGAATAAAAGCGGGAAGTTTATAGAAAACTATAAATGAAGCGAACGGCAAACATGCTTCTGTTTCGGAAATTCATGTCAGCAGTTGGTTAACTAGTGTTTATGTTTCAATTGAATTATCTTACTAAAACCCTTCAGCACCAATCACTTTTGAGTTGTTGAGAACTGCAAATTAGTTCGTGAAAACCTCCCGTCGCGCTCGCACGTCGCAGAAGTACAGTCTATTTTAAAATATAAGGGGGATAACGTTGAATTTCAAGAGGTCGGGAAGAGGGGAGGGAAAGAGGGGAAATGTCATGACCTTCAGAAATATTTTAAATTCCGGAATTGTTATCGGTCGTTAATTTCCGCCCCCAATCAGAGCAAAGCCCCCGGCGTCGACACCTCATTTACGCAAAACGGGTCTGTGCAAGGGTTGGGACGAGGGAACAGGGGAAGAAAGAGGTAGTACAAAGGAATTACCTCGAAAAGAGAAAGGAAGATAAAAATGTAGAGTATATGGAAAGAAGGTATGTAGGTATAAGATGTATGAGATGGGTAATTAAATATCGGAGCACTTTTCATGAGCATAAGATATAGTCGCCCGAGAAGAAAAAAATCGAAATGAAACAAACTTAAAAATACGGAATATGTTAGTTTCTTTCTTCGCAAATCGTTCTTCAGTTTAATTGTTAGGTGGTATTAATTAGCACAACAGACCACACCATATTTGCCTTTATATGTATTATGATAAAACGACTTGTAAAATCTTTGCTTTGAAGCTCTTCACTCCCGCAATTTAATTCTATCTTCCAATAATCAAGGTACATTCTTAGTTTTAGAAACAAAATCTTACTTCAAATAACTTACCATACGAATGTGCGAGAAGAGAAAATTCCATGAAATGTAAAACAGAAAACCAAACGTTTTATCTCACCAGGCTTCAAATGCTATATTGTTTTCTGACACTGAACATGAAGGGATAAAAATAAACGAGAAATGGAAGAAAGAATCATATAAAAAATTAACAATAAATGAATCTGAGACACATTTGCTCTCTAGATCCATAATTTACATAAATTACAAATAAAAATACCCGCTTCAAACTCGCCGGTCGTAGAGTACGGCCACATTGGTCAGGAAAAACTTTATTTATGGCTAAGGGGCTAGTGTGAAACTCGAAGCCAGTGTGTTCCTCACAGTAAAACGGAAGGAAATAAGTTTATGCAAAAAGATATTACTATTTCGTTTTCAGGGTCTTCTAAAACACGTACTTAGAACAAAATCTGGGCATAGACTTTTTGCATCATTATGAAACGTTCCACTACGTATAACACAAAGTAAAACAAGTGGTGCTACAGAATAGTACAGATCCGATTTACCGATTTAATTTTCTATTTCCTTTGGTCTCGGCTAGCTATTAGGACTTATCATATTTTCGTGCCAACTGCCATCTATCACAGCGCAAAGTTAATTGTTTCTGAAAATTTCTTAATTTGTCAGTTTCCTAACAGTAGAACGGAAGTATTATTTTATAAATATTAAAGAACAGTAAAACCTCGTTATAAATGGCAAATATATTTGAAAAATTTGGAGCTGTTTTAAGAAAATGCCGTTTAAGCCCTACTGTAAATTCGAAATTTGAACCTTTTCACAGAAAAATTTTGATTTTTCGAAAAACTTCATTAAATGTCATATGTAGCACATTAACTCTTAAATACAATGGTATTTACAAATTGCTGGAAATGTGCATGTTAACAGAGTGAGAGATCTTTCAAAAAATTATATTTGGGTATTTCTTGGAAAAACAAAAAATGCCCCGAAATGAACTTCATATTAAAGAAACATCAAAGAAACATCAAAGTTTTCACGGGATAATATGTGGAGAACTTGCCGCTAGTGACAATGCGAGAGATAAGTCAAAAAATTTCACTTTTGTAATTTCTGAAAACATCAAAAGGCTAGAGCAGTATAGTGTTTATGTCTTCTTGTAGCATGCATTTAGCACTATCCCTACTGAAAAATTTAAACAAAAAAATGAAGGTGTTTTTGTGAAAATCTTGTTTTAGCAATTTTATAAAATTGCACATTGAACGCATTATTGGCCAAATAGTTAGAAAAGTGTACATGACCTTAATGAACTCACTATGGAGAACAAATTTTATTTAAAGGGAAAATATTTACAATTTTGTTGTTGTAGAAAAGATGGCGAAAAATACAACTTTTGCAACTTTTGAAATTTCAGAGTTAGCTGTGAAAATCGTACCTATGCCACCTTTATAACTGTATTTTACTATATTCTTACAAGAAATTTAAAGAAAAAGGAGTCGTGTTTGAGAAAATTTTGAAAATTTACTTGATGTAAAGTGCCTCCAAATTTTGAAGAAAGTTTTCAAAATCGCGGCATGTATTTTCGTTGATATCTCGAAATCCATTTTCCGCAGCATTACGCAACTTTCCTATACTACTTATGTTACTCTAATCTTATTACTCCATTTATACGGGAAAGTAAAAAGTTACAATATTTTCAACTTGAGAAATGTGATTAGGCACGTTAGTTTCGAAATATGTTGAATCTTTTAATCTGAGAATACTGGTGATATACATTTACTTCCCGGCATTTAGTTTTGCAGATGGCATTGCTTTCATAGAGCGCCGCTACTCCTAGCTGTATAATATTTACCCTTTTAACCTTAATATGCGTGTTATCTTAACGTTGTCATTGCATTCGTTTTCTTACCAATAGCTAATGAGATCTGTGAGTAAAATTTACTTACAGCTGCAGTATTAAGGAACCTCAGTAGAGCAGCACACCAAAGCTAGTTTCTTAATAAACTTATGAAGTGACAATATAAACGTTGCTTCAATGTAAAATAATTAGTATCTTCGTAGGTATTTAATAAAACTGTTTAGCTGTATTTCAATTACTAATTGCCTAAATTACGTACTCTTCTTTGTAGAAGTTAATCACTTTTAAAGTCAATACATTTTTATTTTCACTAGTTTAAACGATAAATTTAAACGTTAATTACATTTTTTGTGTGCTCTTGATAAAAAAAAATCATATGATAATGGTAGCAAACGGAGAAGTTGGTAGGTAGTTGATGGTCAGCTCATTGCCGGGAGGCTCATATGAAGAGCAGTGCCCGCGGGCCTGAGCAGGACAGGAGGGGGAGAGGAGGCGGTCGAGAGGACGGAGCGGCCAGCGGCTTCAGCGGCAGCCGTCCTCGGCCCCGGTCGTCGCCATGGCGACACGACGCGACGCGAGAAAAATGAGCGGCGTAAACAGACCTGACGCAGACGGATCCGCGAGTCGTATTAAAGCGGGGGCGGCGATAGCGCCGTCTTTCGGACGACCGCTTCGCCCGAATCCTCGCCCTCCTTTTCCTCGCCGGCCTCGTTTCCTCCCATCCACATCCCCACTCGCCCTCACGTTCCACCGTTTGCTCAGGGTTACAATTTTGGCTTCTGCAGCTTTCCTGACTGGGAAGTACTAGGGGTCAGATTCTGAAGGCGGTGGATTTCCAACACTAGCTATATAACTTTGCCAAGTTTAATTACTGTCTGGAGGAGAATTTTAAAAGAATTGTCTGGAGGAGAATTGGATTGTATTTTATATAGTATCTTTACGTTACCTTTTTGAATTTTATTGGTGATGATAATGGCGTTATCGGCGCAGATAATCTTTTTAATTGCTTCCAGATTGATCGTTTAATAAAAAGTTCTTCCAGGCTGCTTTGATCGGTAATTTTCAGAAGTTTTTCCTAGAATATTAGGCGAGTGCTGGAACAGTAGCTACATTAATAAATAGGCCAACGACATCTCGCGATCTTTCCTTCTTCCTTGTCTTATCTTCTCCCGTTATGCACACATGCAATACACTATTTGACATATTGGGAGATTCTCCCGCCAGGTTGGGAACTCGCTAGGGGAGATATCTGAAGGAGAAAAACTTTAAATCAAGGCTTTGGTTGGTATTTATTTATTTATTTTTTTATTTGCGTCAAAACTGTTGAAAACCGTGTGTGACGTGATAGAGGAAGAAGTTAATTTGAAGTTACATTTATATCCTGAAGAATAACAAGAGGCCATTTCAGCATAAAGGATTAGGGAAACTGGACGAAAACCTGATAGAGATGGGGTCATTACCCCAAAGCTGAAGTACAATACTTGTTAGAGGTTCTTCAGAATTATACCATCCAAATGGTAAATAATACATTAAATGTCATTGTTAAAATAAAAATTACTTTCATTTTGGATGCTCGGTATAGTGTTTAATTTTACGTGATTTTTTTGTAGTGAGCTGTTGGTACTGTTGCCTGATGAATATGTTGTAGTTATAGACAACGGCGTTTGTTGAAAATATATTCCCGCCCTTAAGTCATTTTAGACAAAAGCCACTGATTCATACATAAAGAAGCAAGATAATGGTAAAATACCTAGAATAATAAAGAGAGGCTTACAAAACCCACGTAGATGGGATATGCTTACTATTCGTACGATTCTTTTTTGTAATCTAAAGGTCGGGGAGCTATAAGATGTATTTCCCCAGAATATTATGCCATATCTCAGGCGGAAAAGAACATTCGCTAAGTATACACAACGAACAGTAGGAAGGATGACTGAATTTGAAAGAATTCTGAAAGCGTAGTATAATGAACTTAATTTAGTGTTCAGTTCATTATATGGACGTTCCATTTAAGGTTTGACTGAATTAAGGACTTAAAAAATTTGTTTCCTTAACATTAGTCAATGGCACACCGTTCATATTCAATTGAGTACAGAGCTATTTATTTGAAATTAAAAACTGCATGGAAAGCGTTTTCTTTCTCTTTAATTTACTATTAATTTGTTATTACGCAAACAAATTGATACATCTGATATTTTACTATTTACGATTTCTTTTTTGAAAAGAATATTCATATCATACGAATAGAGAATTGTTCTTTTGTTTCTAATCGTCGAGAGCATATAGTTTACGTTTAGTAGAAAGTTAATAGAGCCTAAAAACGATCCCTGCGGGACTCCATGTGCAATTGGCAAAGCATCAAAAAGGTGTTTAATTGGTATCCAACGGGTTTCCAATGGAAGAGAGATGCCCCTCCTTTTTTGGATAAAACATACGCTACACGCGAGGAACAAATGACGAAAGCAATTGATGCTCGCGGATAAACGAAGTAATCAATCAGTGAATTAACCGATTCTCAGGTCTACCTCCGCACTTTGTCCTCACGTCACTCGTGCAAGAGACGTCGCTTCGGGCTTTTTGCGATCCAATCAGCGTCTCTATTGCTATGTAATGCAATTCTTTCGACGCCAGACGTTTTCTCCTTGTTGATATCCCCGAATAACCGAGAATATTATTATTGTATATACGATAGTATTCCATTTGCCACTCTTGCTGCTTTAGTACTGTTCGGCGTCTCACTGTCTAATTTTGCTAGCCCATAAAACTGATGTTTTACGCGATCGCTTAGAAATAGCAGTTACGAAATATGGCATACTAATGATGCAGCGTTTATTAATTGTTGGCACTTAAAATAATAATAAAAAGTGCTAGTGCAGGTACAGAATGGCACACACTTTTTCATAGTAATGTTTTATAATTTTCTTGGTGTGGGATAACTTCACGGTCTTGCCCTATCCTCTTGCCAGCTGCCATCTATCGCTACCTAAAAAACATTTTCTTGAATTTTTTTTCAATTTTCGGTTTCCTAATAGTACAGCGGAAAAACGTTTTTGTGAATATTAAAGAACAGTAAAACGTCATTCTAATTCCAATCTGGAATCGTATTTAAGAAAATGTTGCTTAAACGCTTCTGTAAATTCGAAATTTGAAGCTATTATTCACAGAAATTTTTTGAGTTTTCGAAAAATTGCATTAAAAGTAACTTGAAAGACTTACACTCACAAATACATTAGTGTTAACAAATTGCTAGAAATGTGCATATGAACTTCGTGAAGGAAATTTAAAAAGATTATATTTGTGTATTTTTTTAAAAATAAAAAAATACAGCAAAATGAACTTTGTCATTTTTAACTGTGCCTAACACTACCCGTTGGAAAAGCCTAAAGAAATCATTTGGAGCCGTTTTTGAGAAAATAGCGTTAGAGTTTCTGAACATGCGGAATTTTGAGCTCATTTAACAGAAAACAGTTGCGTTTTCAAGAAACTTTATATGCCACTATTTAAACTGCACGTCCTCATAAATATTATAATGTGAACATATTGCTACTGAAGTGAATATTAACAACTTGAGAAACCAGTAAATATTATATATTTGTAATTTTTGAAGAAACAAAAGACTACAGTAAAATGACGTTTGTCATCCCATAAAGAACATTGAGCACTCTCCCTATCAAAAATTTAAAGCAAAACTCGGATTCGTATTTGAGAAAATCTTGTTTTTATTGTTTGTTAAAATTGGATATTATGCTCGCAAAATTGTGCAAACACGACCAAAAGTTTACAAAAAGTACAATACTTTAATGAAATAACTATTTTTGATCATAAATTTCATTTGAAGTAAAATTTTTTATTTTAAATTTTGTAGTTGTAGGAAGACGCCGGAAATAATAACTTTGGAAATTTTCAAAATTCAGAGGTAACCCCAAAAATCGGACCTATGCAACATTTATATGTGAATTGTACTCTATTCGTGCAAGAAATTTAAAGAAAAACTTCGGAACTATTTTCGAGAAAATATTGAAAATGCTCAGAGGCCTTCATGTAAAGTACCACCAAATTTTCAAGAAAATTTTTCAAAATCGCAAAGCTTCGATACAAGCCAGATGGACACGAGTTTCTCTAATTTGCAAAAAAATCTACGAATGGTTTGTGCGCTGGAGTTGTTAACGGACGGACGGACGGACGGACAGACGGACGGACGGACGGACGTTTTGGCGTCAATTGTTCGGTATCAAGTAGACACAAAAGAAGTATTCTGGATTCACCACATATTAGAGGATTTTTTTCTTAATTTAGCAGCTGCATTTATCAATTTTTTTGTTATTAGGACCCGGAAGTAAATTTTTTCATCCGAAAATCAGCGGCTATATAACTTTCTTTATAAAGCATTACACAACTTTCTTTATACTACGTTTATTACTGCGTATGTACTTATACGAGAAACTAACAAACTTAAGCACTTAATGTCACATGTTCTAACTAAGATCACATCTTCGTATACATCTCCTCCCTATATAAGACCTTTATCACTGCTTCAGTTTTTGCTTTTCTTTGTTCCCCATTTGCAAGTTCTATCTCTGCTGACGCCAAGGAAGCATTCCCTCTGTGATCTCCGAATTTGCTGCTCTTATCGCATCATCACAACAGCTCTTGAGGCGTGGTAAATTTTAAGGCACATTCATCATTCTGTTTTTTGTTACATTTATCTTCTTTCCGAAGCGAGACTGTAAGATTTTTATGAAGTATTTTAGCTTTTCCTTTTCTGTTTAATGATTCGTAGAATAGCTTAGTGTCTTAAAATTAATCATCCTTGTCTGACAAACACTCCATCGAAACATACGTTTCGTAGAATTTCAACACCTAATATTGAAAAATACTTCCTAGAATATGCTGACTTTAAAAATTGTAATATTCTGATAAAAGACTGCATTTAGGCTGTTCCAATGCACGCAATTTTGAATATCTAATTCCTTACTACACAGTAGTGCATCCTGTTTATCCAGAAGGAAGAAACATTTGGTCTTACTATCTTGATTCCATTCACTGATTGGAACTGTCCCTGCTATGACTGAGACTAACAGTATATCCAAAATGACAGGGATTTCATTACGTTTTTCGCCTTAAACTTCAAAGAACACTGAAGTGCTTAATAACATGTCAACATTGTTTGACGAATAGAATGTGTCATTTGCAAGTTTGAGATGTGTTGGAATTTTTAATTTTGACAAATCAAATGTGGTTTGTAACACTTTTGATGAAAAAACAGTACAATTAAACATAGCACTCCAGTTTGCCAATCAATGAAACGAGATTTTATAGTTTCATTCACTTTTCCATTCAATGCTGATTTTAGATAATTAACTGAATAAATCAAATATTTACATTGCTCTTTGAATATTTAATAATTGGACGAGAGCTTCCGTTATAAAACAAATTTCACTGCTCGAGTCCAGCAACGCCTTGATTGGTATTTCATTACCCATTTTCTAATTTACTAAAATTATAGCAGTGGGCGACAAGGCCCGAAATTTCTTTGCTTTACTAAATGCCATGTGAGAGATAACCTTCGCAGCCTGTTGTGCTTCTGTGCTAACCATAGAACATTCTCCTTCATCCGGAGAAGATTGTGATTGTTCATTAACAAGAGTTCCTACATTCGATTTTGAGTTCATACATTCGATTTTGAGTTCATACATTCGATTTTGAGTTCATACATTTGATGTTTGAATTCACTGCTTTAGGACCCGAGACCTGTTTCTTATTTGGGTGGTGTAAGAGAGAATCCTGCACTTCTTTTTGCTACTGTCTGTGACTGATTTAAACAAACAATTCATGCATAAAGAATTTTTACGACACACATTTCTTGCACAGTCAATTGCTTAAAAAAATGCACGTACTTACATAACCGGTGTTTCTCTGGATACACTATGCACTAAATGAAATTGCATACATTTATAGCAAACGCCCTGCGGATATGTGCTGACTGATGAGGTTGCTCTATGGTTTAAGAAATCTAATAATTCTTCTAATCCTGGCATTCTTTTTTCCAAATCCTTGTTCAGATACCACGATTCTCCAGTTTTAAAGCCTATTTTAGAGAGAATTAAATGTTTCAATATTATTTCGCTTAGATCTACATTTAGTGACATCGATTTCAGTCCACACTAACTTCTAGAAATTTGAAAAATGAATTAAGAGAAGATAAACCACCTTTTATTCTCGGCAAATTGAGCAAGACCATGATGTGGGCGTCTATTATCTTGGTTTTATTTGAATATCGACTAATAATTCCCAAGCTCTGTCAAATTTGTCTCCTGACACATTCAAGGCGCTCAGAAGCGTTTACGGTTTCCACTTTAAATGTGAAAGTAGATGCATATAGTTTTCAATATTGCTCAGCTAATCATTTGTCACCATTGCCGTTATGAAATATATCATGAAATCGATCGCATAAACTGATCGTACATGCCCGAGAATGTTGGCAATTTTTCGAATGGTAAGCTTCTCATTGGACTTGGCTTCCTGACATGTTTTTTCTGATAAATTGTCTAGTTCAAAAAGGCATTGGCTTTTAAAATTCATGCATCTGATTTCTAAAATCTCAAACGAAGGGATTAAGTCATCTAAACCCTCTTATTTGATAGCTTCATCAACTGTAAATCTGATATCCTTCACAATTCTCCACCCCTGTCCAACGAACAAATCTAAGTTTATTCTTTTAAGATCTGAGAAAGAATATAGTTTCTCCTCGATTCTCGTCAATGCTGAATATAACCGTAGCCATTTCGATAAAAGCTGCCGTCTTTTAACAGGCATTTTTTGCTAGAAATTTATGAAATGCTTATGCTATTTATCTATACACAAAACACTGGTTTGTGGCTTCTTGAATAAATAATATGAAGACGTTTGAAAGAGTCACTATTAAATAATTCATATAAACTAAACTTAACATCTATAAACTCACATATAAATCACAACTTTACTTATAAAAACAAGTTGCTTTTTTTCTACGACCCATTAGCATAACTTATTGTTTCCGGGTTTGTCATTTTTTGAGGCTGCGAAATATCGCTTAAATGAATTGGAAGAGCATTAGCAGAAACTGCAACGAACATCGCCTTCTGTGTTCTCATCACACGAGAGAGCTCTGGAAAAGAAACGACACATAATTGACAAACATTATCACTTTGTATCAATGAGTATTGAAGAAGTTGTCATGACTACCTCCGTCCGGACGAAAATAAACGTTTTCCTCACGAATTTCACACTTGGTGCTTGTGCACCCCGCGTTTTAGCGTTTGAGGTCACGTAGACAGCAGATATGTGCTGGGAATTGCTTGGCAGCGTGCCGAATCAAACTTTCCAATACACGTTTCACTTAGTTTCTGTGCACGATCACTACGAAACTGCTCGCGGCTCCTCTGATTTTTCAAACAATGCGAGCTCGTCGCGTGCGATGTAGAAAAATTGGATACCAGAAATACTGACAATGGGTAAATCTTTAGTCGCAGCCGCCCAGGAGGTGGCGCGTTCTACAGGTCACTCTTCGAACTAGTAGAAAGCAGTTGACAATCAATTTCAAAGAACCTTGTAAAACAATTAGTATTTGATTAATTGGGAAGGAACTCGCGCGGTTTTTGGGCAGATCTCGAAAGCGGGAAGTTTGAAATGTGTGATTTTTTTCTTCTAAAACGCCTTCGAAGATCAGTAAAATTTAGCTGTTCAAAGCATGGGTAATAAGTTTACGAAATATTCAATACCAATTATTTAAAAAAAATAATGTAACAGCTAACCGTGATACAATCATGTTTGATTTTAAATTATTTTACAAGTGTCAAGAAATTGTTTTAATTATGATTACTTGCAGCTTATACGAATTCATTTAATTGATTTTTCATGCCTTACACGCTCCTTCAATATTGTTTCTGCCTAATTTCTGAGCTGTGCTGTTCAAACAATATCTCTAGATATATAAGGTGATACAGGTCTCGTTCCTAATACAAAATTTGGTGATAGAGTACACTAAGTTATTCATGAGTGGGAAAGGAAATAGTGCAAACTTTATTCAAAATTTGAAAAAAACTGCTATTGATCAAATGTAGCCCCAATATTACACTAAATATTGTTCCGCTATGCTATATTACTTTATTACGTAACTGGTATGAAAAGGAGAGAAAAAATGTTATTTATGTGTTATTTAGAATAGTTTTTTATATTTACTATATAGCCAAAATTTTGCATTTTCGCCTCGTGTAGCAGGGGATCAATAGTGTTAAAAATGATATCCTCTAGCGCGAACATAAAATAGGCATTGGCAGCGCACAGCCTCTGTGGCGTGCACACCTTTGCCGGGTTGTGCCCTTATTTCTGCCACCGCACTTTCATTGAGCCGAAGATGGTCATCAGAATCCTGAACTTCAGTAGGATAAACGCAGCATTTCATTACCCCCAGTTCGAAACGTTTTTAGAAGTACCTGAGCTATAAAATTCAGAAACTGAACACCTCTTAAAAGCGCGGATAAGAATTGAAGACTGAGGATAAATTCATTAACAATGCCTATCGACCCGTTTATAGTAAATAGTTTTTAATGAGCTACGCTACTTACAACGTGCGGATTTTTCTGTACGAGGAATGATGCCTTGACCCCGCTTATGGGACATCTCGGATGGTATTAGCAATTGCGTTTTCCAGAGAAGTGGTGAGCTCTAATGAAGCAACTTGTCAACTTGCCGTAGCACGTATTACACGAGCACAAGTGTATAGTCCTAAGTTTAACATTAATTGTTATCAAAACTAAACGACGAACCGTATCCAATATTGGCAAATTCAGTCTGTACATAATATACAATATGGGATAAGTTTCTGGCGTATTAGCACCGAGGACTGAATCACCTTGTATGCTGTATCTAATTCATTTTCAAAGAGTCCTTCAATGAAATCTTCGAAAGATGCGCCATGACATTTATTTCTGGTAATGGGAGTAGGAAATAGAGAATACATGGTTTTAAGAGAAGTAAAATAAATAAGAAAATAGGAATACTGACAAGAAGGCAATGCGTATTGTTCACGTTCTTAAACATTACTCCTTTGTACAAAATTCACTTCAAGGTAAAGTAAGAGGGTAATTTTCCCTTTGGGCATTAAAAGGATGACACAAAATGTTCGCCGCAAGAGCCAAGGTACTGACAGGGGGGAATTTAAAAACAGTGTCAGCGCAAAGCTACGCATTTGGATATATTGAGTAAATGAGCGAGTATTGATTTCTAGCCTCACAACGACTGTAATCATTACTCCTGTAAGTATAGTGAAAGCTATAACTCGGGAGATGGCGTAGTTCCTCGCACGCAGAAATGTCCGCCTCCGATCAACTCGTTGGTTATTTTCCCCTTTCAGATACATTCCCGAGCATGACACTGCCTCGGACAAGTTCTTCGTTTCCGCAGAGACATACCATAAGGGTAGAAATGTTGTGGATGTGAGTGTGTCTGCAGAGGTAGAAAAAATGAGAAAATGTGGATGGTGCGCTACCCGTGGGCTGTATCCTAGGATACTGCTCTGACAACCATCTCATTGATCGGAGAAACTACGAAAAACTACCTACCAGAACAGTTGCTAGAAATCTCCTGCAGAAGTTTTTAGACTTAGTTATTGACCTGATGTCAAAACTCCTCCAATATTTAGACTCGAACCCAAGAATATCTTTGTCAACGATACTTCAGAAGGAACGATGCCGTTGAGCTATCGCTGTAGTAATGCTGATGTCAAGGAGGAGGACATTATTTCGACGGTTGTAAAGATTCACAGAGATGTTTCACCACGCTCGGGAGAGCCGCGTCGTCTTGTACGTGTCCTAGGGACCGGTCTTACTCCCTGGCACCTGCTCTCCTTTTCAGTGGCGCCGCCCGCATCCGAATCTGCCTGCCCACCCCCCTCCCAACCCCGGGCGTCGTGGAATCGCAAACGGTTGTGGTGCGGTGCTCGGTCAGTGCGGCGAGCTAAGCGGATCAGGGCGGGGGGCCCTTCTCTTACCCTTCTCGAGCCTATTCATCTCACCCACTGCGCCACCCGCAGGCGCAATTCGTGGGGCCAGCCGGCCCCCGCCCAAAGATTTTCCCCAGGGTAGAGGAAATTCGAAGATCCACGAATGGAGGATTGTGCCATTTTTCTTACTTTCGTCGAGCCCCTAGAAAAAATGTCCAGTACATGAAGACGTATGAACCTATCATTTTCTGCTGTAAGCGCAGGAAGAACACTTAATGCCATTTAGTAATAGCTTGACTCAAGGCAGCACTGGCAAGAAACTAGAATCGTGTACAAATATCACAAGCGGCAGGATCGTTTTGTCTCAAATGTACTTGGCAGATATAGCATTCATACAAGAAGCGAATATACTGCAGAAGGTTCATTTGAAAACATAAAAATTAATACTGAGAAAAGCCTAAAAAGTAAGTGATCAATGAATTTAAAATATATTTTGTTGTGAATTAAACATTTATTTCATTTCACGTGACTAAAATATTGTAATAATGATAAGTGGTTGCATTTTTGATTTTCATGGTCAACTTTGCATTTCAAATAGGATTCATTTTAATGTAAGTTGTTGTATTTAGACAAATTGAAACTTTCCACGTTCTAATACATAAGAATTGCTAGCAGATTCATACATTCCAGAGAAACCCGCAAAATGTTTGTTTGATATTAACATTAATATAACACAAAAGTAATCTGAATCTGGAAATAGTTAACCCTATACTAAGGAGGTACGATTAAGTGTATTGCCTTGGGTGAAGGAGGGAATGAAGATACTCTACAAAAATGAGAGATAGTAACAAATGGACATCACTATTTAGAAAAAGAAGAAGTATGTCGGGTTGGTTACCGACTTTGGATTTTAATCAATAAGCTATCCAAGCAAATGTACTAAGAGGAATACAAAAAATAAATAATTTTTAAACAAATCCGAAAAGTCCCATTAAGCTTGATGACTTTGTGGCATGCTTACCTTGGTGTTTTGCGTAAAATTATTTACTCCTCATCCGTTTACATTGGTTAATTAAAAACAGTTGTTCAAAAGCTATCGTGTTACAATGAAACTCCACTACTCATAATACCATTATTGTTTCCTCACCATTTGTTGCCCTTTTTCTGTAACTCCATCTGCCTCGGCTTCTGGGTGATTCTTGTGCCGAGCGTAATCTCATTGTCTCGTGCCCCTCCCCCTCACGTCCCTGTCCAATCGTACCCAATCGTACCTCTCCCACTTCAGAAAGAGCTCTTTCATTCGCCACCACCATGCTCCTTCTCTGCCTGTTTGTCCCATTAAACACCTCCCTCGGTTTCTCACCGAACCCGGAAACCTCATCCTGACCTCCATGGCCTCGCTTCGGGGCCTTCCCAGCCCACCCGCTCTCACTCTATTCCACTTACTGCCACTCCCTCCAACTTGCTCCCACTCACTCCTCTCTCCCAGGTACCGCTCGCTTCCACTCTCTCCCGTTCGTTTCCACTCTCTCCTGCTCGCTTCCACTCTCTCTCTCACTCGCTACCACTCTCTCCCACTCACTACCACTCTCTCCCACTCACTACCACTCTCTCCCACTCACTACCACTCTCTCACACTCACTACCACTCTCTCACACTCTCTCCCACTCGCTACCACTCGCTTCCACTCGCTTCCACTAGGTCTCACCCGCCCCCACTCCCCCGTCTCCGAGAGAGAGTGAGTGAACGAATGAACATCGTCTCCGCGGGCCCTATCACTTGTGCTCGAGATCACGAGGTCTCTCGCTTGCGCCCTGTGCCAATTGGACAAAAAGAGTGGAGGAAATGGAGAATTAAAAAAAATTAATTTACATTCCACAATAAATAATTTACTTGTTTACGAGAATCCAGTTTCATCATATATTCGAATAAAAATTATGTAATTTTGCCTTCATTCAAGAGCATTCATTTTTAATTCCTTAACAAAATGCAAAGAATTTTTAATTTGGAACCTAAAGTGGTTCTAACTAAAAGATCTTCTTCGACTACAACTGGTACTGCAACTCTGACAATACTAATGAACAGACGATTAATTTATTTCCGTTGTCGTCCGAATTTTTCTCGAATGTTAATACGGAAAACCATAAGATTGCCATGTATTGCGCAATAATTAAGGTCACCAAGTAGTGCAAAGAGTAAAATAAAATACTCTGGCTATTTTTACCACTATTAATTTTATTTTGATTCGTGCGTATTTGCAACCGCAGTAGGCCTGTAACAATCGTCGCTTACGGCCTTTTACGAAAGCCGCCGCCAAACACGCTTCAACACAGACTTTTGAGGAGCACAAGTGCTAGAATTAATGCAGCGTCATAAACCAGATAAATTATTTTTCTCTTTCCAGAATGTCTTATACATTTTTTGTTCGATATTATACCATAATCCAATTGCAAGAAATGTCGCTGGGTGTTTTTCTCAGAAACCTCCCTTCTGCGAACGCTTCCTCTATTTCATTCATTTTCTCTTCTTCCCGTCTTGGCAACCTACCTTAGCAAAAACCACCATCGCCTCCACTGCCGTCACACTCACCCACGCCCACGCCCCATCTCGCTTCCGCCACGCCCCTACCCCCTCCGCCGCCTATGACACCGCCACCGCCACTGTTGCATTTTCTGCGCTCCGCCGTCGCCTCCAGCAAGAGAGAGCATAATTTCCCGCCCGTTTCGCAATTAATTTGCTGGCTACTTTGCGACCGGCCCAACAGTCGTCTAAGAGCGCGATTTGAGAGTGAGATTAAACGCGACTCCCCGCGCCCTCGCGCGCGCGTGCACTCACACACACACATTCCCTCTCCCACTCCCACTCCCCCTCACACTCACTCTCACTCTCACTCTCTCACTCTCACTCTCTCCATCTCCCTCTCCCTCTCTCAAATTCACTTTCACTTTCACTCTCACATACGCTCACACACACTTACACACACACTCACACACACACTCACACACACACTCACACACAAACACACACACTCACACACACGCGCGCCTGAGTGTTCATGTGTAGGGACATACACTCGAACGGACGTACAGAAGCACGCACACTCAGTCTTGCCTCACTCTCTTGTTGGTATACTAATGAACATCTTTCCAGGTTGTGTCATTCTTCTTCGAATGATGCTTTATACATTTTTTGATGTTCTGGAAATTAGTGTTAACAATTGTAAATATGAAGAAAGAGTTCTTGTCAAAAAGTTTGATTGTTTTTAACCCAATATGCAAGATTTGAAGACTGATTCTGAATACCAATGCAGTTAATTATGTGGTGTAACTTTGTTTTTGAATATAATTGTATTCTTACAAAGAGCTTAACGAATTCCATTGTCCGGTCTCTTTTTTTTGAACTACTTTGACGCTGTTTATATTTATTGAACTACCTGTCCAAAATATGTTTACGACTAATATATGTCTATTTTTTAAAAAAGGATTTGCACTACTGTGCAAAGAAAATCGAGGAGTAGAGAAAACACTGAATAAAGGTAATCAAGCGTTCTAAGTCAAGTGTTTTTACAAAGAGAATTATTCTCTCTCTAGAGGAGACTGGTTTAATTGCGATCATTAATATTCCCCCGCAAAGTTCGTACTTTGAGATTACTTCTATTTGCACGCCAATTAGTGAGCTCTGGATTTTGCAGAGTTTTGAGAAAGTAACTCGCAGCTGCGAAACATATACTGCAGCTTTCGCTGAAATGGGTCTAGGCTGACAAAATCTGGGTAGAGAAATATACCATATATGAATTTTCCACAATTTCCGAACGTACTTATATCAAAATTGAGTGAAATTATAAATTACTTCGAATGAGTTATAATTTTAAAAACGATTTTTTTCCTGAATTTGATATCTGAAAAAATAACAAAGAATTTCTAAACAAAAACTTCGTACACTGTCAACCCAATTTGTATTATTCATGCACGTTTCCTCGCCCTATCTTTCAATTTTAATTTTATTCTACCACGTATTTTTCTTTGATTTGAGCAAGGAAATTGCTTCTACAATTAGACAAGGGTTTAATATAATCAATTTAACCCTTAGACCCTGTGTGATGTCTCAAAAACGGCTCTAAAATTTTTCTTTAATTTTTTGGTAGAGATATTGCTAATTGTACTCTATGAGATGACATAAACTCCATATTGCTCTATTCTTTTGTTTTTTCAAAAATTACATAACTGTAATTTTTTATGTCTCTCACGTTTTTAATATTTATAAGAGAGTAAATCTGTTCACATTGTTGTATTTTTGAGTATTTGAGCTTTAAATAATGTCATAAAGTTTTACGAAAATACAACCGTTTTCTGTGAAAAATAGCTCAAAATTCCGCATTTTCAGAAGCGCTTAAAAGCAATTTTCTGAAAAAGGGCTCCAAATTTTGTCTTTAAACTTTGCGAAAGGATAGCGCGAATTAAGTTAATTTTGGGGTATTTTTTGTTTTTCATAAAATTACTCTAACGTATTTTTTAATGATCTCTCACGCCGTTTATATGCACATTTCTAGCAATTTGTAATCATCAATTTGTAATTTGTATTTCTGAGTTGATATGCTTAAACTGACATCAACAAAAGTTATTCAAAAACTCAAAAAAAGTCTGTGAAAAAGAGCTTCTAATTTCGAATTTACTGTAGTGCTGAAAGGCAATTTTCTTAAAAACGGCTCCAAATTTTTCAAAGAAAATTGCCATTCAGTTTGAGATTTCGCTCATTAACATTCTTAAAATAATAATTCCTTTCTACTATTAAGACATCGAAAAATTGACAAAATTTCAAAAAAAATTACCCTGGGTGGCGCTAGATGGCATCTGGCAAAATTATGTCGCAAGTCCGAATAGCTAGCCAAGACTAGAAGAAAATAAAAGCTAATACGGGAAAGTTGGTGCTCTTAGGGAATTTAGGGGATAGAGATTTGCAGTTCAATGTAATTTTGCACGCATCTATATCAAATTTTCAATGCATACAAAAATTGAAAGAAACTTAAGCAGTCTTTGCCTACCTAAGAGGCATCTACGTTCGTAATTATCTTTGTTGGATACCAAGGAACTCGGAAAACATCCTAAAACATCCTTATGAGTAATATTCCATACGCGCAGAAATAGAAAGAAAACTGCACAACAGTCCATGTAAGAGGTGCTTTTGATTTTGTCAGATTCCCAGAAACTCGGGAAAAGCAGGAATAATGAAAGCGTTGCGATTGAAAACGCAAATTTTTCTGTGTCTTATTCTTATATTGCACGTACCGACTTAATTCTCATACTCAGTGCGTCTTTGCTTATGACAATGAGTATGAGAACGAAGCGATGACGTAATGCAAACTCCAAGAAAGTGTCAACACGCCATTAAATATTTACCTCTTACTGGTGGCATTATAATACAGAATTGACTTTTGATATTCTTGGTATGAAAAAAAATTGAGACTGATTTTGTTAAAATATTTTATTTTTTCAGTGTGATACCAAAGAACTTTTGTTGTTCTGGAGCAATATGTGTGGTAATTTTCAGAAATAATTTTGTGAGTTTTTTTTTCAGCAAAATTTTTTTGCTGCTGTTTCAGGCCCCTGGTGAAGTTCTAATAAAACGTTCGTTCTCGTTAAAACTCTGAAAACAAAATTGCGTTCCAATATTTTAAGATAAGTTAAATATTACTCTGAGTTATTTTTGATTTTAAATGAAATATTTAGTACCAAATGTATTTTAATGTTTTAGTAATCTAATATATAAAATCAATGTTTGTTCGTATTTTCCGATCGCGATACGTTGTCAATTATCCGCAATTCCCAAGCAATATATGCTTGGCAAAATTGGGATGTGGCTATGATGTTGCACATGCTTTTATGATGACTCAAGCGTCCCCGATTAAGCCCTAAGCAATCCAACGCACCCCCAAATTTTAAGCGCGTCTTCACTGCATATTCTGCCTCTGGGGTTGTGAAATATTCGCCGGAAGTATTACTTGAACGTTATCTCCGGCAAGTAAATCAACTTTCTCCAGGACAGTATCATAGCAAATGCATCACCAAATGTGAGATAAAACGTTTTAAGAATAGGATACTTGACAACCATCTCCCCATAAGGAATAGAAAAAACTCATTCTTACCGGAAAGTCTTTCATCTATTAAACTTTTGCGTAGCGTTGGATAAACGTGATTAACAATCACGTGAGCAGTAGCGTGTTTATGTCTGTATCAAAGCATTGCCGGGTGCACTAGTTTTTATTAAAATATTTCATCTGTCCCATTTCATTGTCTAAAATAAGTGAGATATGTAACTTTATATTCTGATTTTTTGTTTGAGTGTGCGCTTTTTGCTGTGTGTGTAATACCAAATTAGGCAGCAGCTTTCACTTTTTCGCTACTCCGATGCAGGACGCGAGTGGAGGCCAGCGAACTATTTGAGAGTAGTTAATGCAAATTACTGTGCCGTGTGAAGCTTACTTGAGAACTTTCAGTGGACATTAGTATGGGGGTTAAATACTAAAAAAAACAAGATGGGTGTTAATTACTGAATTTGGAAAAGATGGATGGATGTGACTGTTATGTTGTAAATTGTGCGAAGAAAGTAAATGCTAAAAAAAGGTGGTCAGCTTCAACTACATGTTGGACGAGAAGTTCATTTGGAAGCTGCAGCCAACACTGAAAACAAATGGAATTCTCATCTCTCGGACAAACTACTATTCTATCATGAAAGTTTGTGGAGAGATAGTTGGTTGTCATTGCATAATTTGTATACAGCATTGTTTAAGCAGAGAACAGGTAATAATAATTTCCATAGTTTTATAGAACGTGCTTACAAATTCGAAATATATTGCATTTTTGTGTAAAGTAAAAATATGTAAAGAAAAATATAATTCAATTACATTTATATTGTGGAAGTTATCTGTAATATACGTGTTAATGTGCATAATTTATATTTTTTGTGTTTGTGCTCGTTACAACAGGCTTTAAAAGTCATTTTTAAATGTATTGTATTTTGTATTTCATAAAATATATGATTTATAGACAATATGATCATCTGGACTGGAGAAAATGTAATTATAACTACTACATTTGCAAAAGTGCAATTAATGTTTATCAACAAGTTTATATAAATACCTTAGTATTATTCTACAATGAATAATCATACTAAACCATAATAGTTTGGTCATCGGGTCATTTCGTATTAAATTAGGTAATTTTGAATTAATATAATAGTGTAATATGAGTTAAAATGAATATTTAAGAGAGAAATTATGTGTGTATTAAAAGACTTAAATTAATTGCTTCGTTATAATTATTAAATAGACATTTATATATAGAAGAAAGAAATATAATAGCATTTTATCTTTCAGTTAAGGCAATTTAATTAAGGCCGTTTAAAATTTTCAAGCCATTAAATCCACCCCTAGAATTAACTTATTATAGTTTGAGTTAAGACAGAACAATGTCTTACGCATAAAAGTAAGGGAGACAGGAGCGAGCGATTTAGCGAAAATAGAAAAAAACGATAAAGAAAACATGTAATATGACTGTGTAAAATCTAATTTTATCGTTTTATCAGAGTTTCATGAAAATATACTAAAAACATGAAGTTTAAAAATACCATTAGTTACACACATTTGTTAGAAAATATAATTATGAAAATTAAAGTACCAATGGTTTAAAAAGCTGAAGAGAAGCTGAACATTGTGAGAATAATTCATTAGAAGATCAAAAGCTGCAGAGGCGAATATGCACATGTGTTTTGCATGGTGCAGCAAATACTCACCAAACCAACTGCAGCATTAGCAAATGAATATGCAACATCATCACTCATCGACGAGTGCGTTGCCTGCGTTTCTTTCTGTTTGACAGCACAACACGCGATCTCACATACGCACGCTCGCCCTTATGCGTGCACCGCGCCTCGACAGCCTAATCCGAGGGCTCAGCGCTACTTTCGGCGGGATCAGGGCGACGCGACGCGACGCGGCGCTGCGAATGCAGAGTCCTGCGCTATCGACAGCGGTGCCGGCACTTCCACGAGCTCACCGCATGAAGTATGCATCGCGCCATTTGAACTGGCGGAGAGCCCAGGTGTCGGCGATGACGGCTGCCGCGGCACACAGGAGGTTTTTGCGGGCGCCAGGAATCGCCGATGGACGCGCGGCAAGCGTCATACACAATGATGGGAGGGCGTCGGAAAGGTCAGAAATTGACGGAGGTGTTGACGCTGATTCGGTGGGAATTTCCAGTTTCCGAGAGCGTCCCTTGACTGTAGTGCATGTTATATCCAGAGGAGTGGTGGCGTTCTTTTCCCGCTGAAACCTAAGATCCGGCGCAGAAATACACGGTAGCTTGTGGGAATTTTTACCAGTGAGTTTCTCTCCCAACGGAGCAACATCCCCAGCGAGATAAGCTCTAAGCAAGCAACATATCTGGAATCTCCTGACACGTGTGCCACTCTCGTGCAAGTAAGTGTTTTTGAAAGGGGAGCAAAGAGCACACGGGTGAGGGAGGAACAATGGCATTCAAACCGTGCCATTTGTTAATTTACTGCACCGGCCGCTGTCTGGTCGTGTTCAGAGAAAACACGGCAAACTACCGACCAGAGCAGTCGGAAGCTAGAATTCTTTTACATACTACGGCTGAATTCGACCTTGTTCCATAGCTAGTGCTCAAAATCTGCCATCGACGTGTTCTTGGACGCATTACGAGCCCGACAAATGTTCAGGAATTTAAAAATTCACCCACCAGTTAATTGATATTTGAAAGTCTTGTCGGCACTCAAAATTCCTCAAATTTCTAATTGCTGTAATAATTTGTGTGAAGTATTTTATGTTTAGATTTGATTTATGTTGATATCACTGGACCGAATCTTCCATGTGTATTTACGAATCCACAATACTTTTTGTGCTGATAGCGTTATTGTCTCAGTATGATCGTAAAAATATAAAAACACAAACTATTGTAAATTATACATTACAGAAATTATTATTAGTGTATTGACAATTTACCTGCAAGTTCTTGAGCATTAACAAAGATAATTAAAATCAATGTTATAATTCTTCATTCAAAATATTTATAATAACTGCAACTTTCTGCTGTTCCGTTTAGAGAGTAAATATTTACTTTAAACTAATTTCGTCTCATTGAGAGTGGTGTATTCTGAAAACACATAGAAAATGTAATTTCTTTTTGTATCTGATATAAACATTTCTCCTCTTTCTTGAAAACTGTAGTTGCAACACAAATCATTGACACAATGACAATTTTTTAAATAATAATAGAGTCTGCACTGGTAAAATTCAGATGAGCACAGGCGTTTTGTTTCGCGTAAAGTAATTTGTGAGCTGTAATGATAACGTTGCCGAAAGCCGACCTAAGATATTTGCATAACACGATGGGCTACTTAAATTCCCTCTTCGCCTGAGACGAGGATAAATTTGTCTTCCCTGCGGCTGTTTGGCTAAGTTGTATTGGCCCCATTGGCTTAAGTCGCCGGCGAGCGGTGAAGAGCGCGCTGTTGGCTATGGGCGGGGCCGCGCGTCAGGTGTAGTGCGTTTATACACGGAGGAGGTCGGGGGAAGGGACGGGGAACAGCAGGTGCGCTGACGGGAGCGCCCGAGAGGCCCTGAGCAGCTACCAAGGATGGTTAAGGGGTGGAAAACGAAAAGGAAAAGGGGGAAAATGGGAAAGGTGGTTTCGAAAGGCGAGGAGAGGGAAGGCGATAAGGGATAAGCGGTGAGATGGAGCAAGGAGTAATGTGAGGAAGTAATTCAAAGGAGGGGATGAAGACAAGTTAAATTGGGAAATATTATTGTGCAAGTTGAGAGGGCAGGCGAGGTAGGCGGAGGGGAAGGTGGGGTGAGACGAGGCAAGGGCTTTTGTGAGGAATGCGAAGAAGAGGGGATGAAGGAAAGGAAAAGAGCAGAGGGTGGTTGTGCGAGATGAAGAGAGGAAAGTCGGGGTAAGTGATTGGAGATGTGAGGTGAGATGAGGCAAGGACTTATATGATGTAATATGACGATGAAAGTGAGGAGAAATGAAGATATTTGTGATGGTAGAGTAGAGGGGAGGTAAGCGGAAGATGGTTTGATGTGAGGCAAGAAGAGATTGATGTTGAGACGAGATGACGTCGAAATCAAGTTCAGAGCACGAAAATAAAATTATGTCGAGAGAGTGAGCGAGTAAGTGTATGCGAGGGAGAGCTGAGGGAGAGGAGGAAGATGGAGGGGCGAGAGGGACGATAGGAGGGAGAGAAGGAAAGGGATAGAGCAACGGTATCGCAAGAATGGACAAATTAAGCTGACAAATTTAGATAAAAATCCTCTAAAACGTCTAGTCACAATCCATGTTTTGTGGATCCTTGATTCCAAAAAATCGAATGATGGCGAAACGTCCGTCTGTCCATGCGTCTGTGAACAATGCTAGCGGTTAAACCGTTCAAATTAAATCGTTATTGATTACATTTTATTGATGGATAGTATAGAGAACGTTTGAGAGAATGGCGCAGATCACATTCTCGTTAAAGGCCCTAATTTTTGCAAACATTTGCAAAAATTGCAAAAATTCAATTTTTACGGCGTCTTTATACAACTACAGTTTTGAATTTTTTTCTTAATGAAATGTATTCATGGAAGAAAGTTCTTCTGATAGAGGCCAAGTTCAATATTTTGAAAACATGACTATTTTTGCAATTTTTAAATGGAACAAAGGCGTAAAATCCATTTTAAACAATTTTCTCAGAAACGGCTTCTTTTTTATCCTTAATTGTAACAAAGAACTGTGAATATGGTGGTTGTTCTACTTTCGGGGCACTCTGTATTTTATGCGATTTCGGAATAGTAAATTCGAATTTTGCGCGCTTTATTTCAAGCGTTGCCAGTTCGAAAATAGCAACACAGAGGTTTAAAAATTCTAATTCATCTCGTTATTGTCAGTCATGATGATTGTACGATGTAGATAAAATTTTTATGAAAGGAAATAGACTGAAGGAAGGTAATAAATTTTAACTTGCAATTAACAAACATACTTCTGTACTTTAAGAAGTTGTAATCGCTGATTATGGTATTAAAAAATTAAAAGCTCTCTTCAAATGTAATCAAGGCAGGTCTGTTACCTAGATGAAATTATTCTTGCTTTTCTGTATTATGTTCTGTAAATGCTGTAACGTTTAAAATTTTCATGTTCAATTCATATCGACAAGTAAGAAATGTCTTATTTTCCTGCCAATGGAAAAGATGCAGATAAGCACAAGACGCATTTGCATTAGACTTTTTCAAGTTATAACTAAGTTTTTAGTAAGATAGAAATTACAATATTTTAATATTAGTTAACTAATTTCAGTTATGCACGAAAATGCGTGCTGATGTAGCACCTCTAGTTTGTAAATTCTAGTATCTTGTGTAGATTGTAGTATTGTGCAAGAGAAAATGTGTGAGCAAAATCTGAAATTTAATTAGAAAGTACACGCTAACTTTTTGTCGGTTAATGATATTAAAATATTGTTTTATATAAAATAATTTTGAAGCTCGATTGTTCCCACTGGGAGTGATGGCTTAGGGCATCAACTGGTGTCACTGCAGTCCTTCTGATTGGGAGGTCCTAGGCTCGAGTACCGAAGGTGGCAGGATTTTCAACACTGGCTTGTTAGCTAGGTCGAATTCAGTCACTGGCTAGAGAAGAACCCTAATTGTCGGCTGCTCTGATTGGTAGTTTTCCGTGGTTTCTCCGGTTGACACCAAACGAATGCCGGACCAGGACCCTAAAAAACGGGCCGAGGACCGTGTGCGATATCACCCCCCTATTCCTTGTCCTATTCGCACCCCTTTTACACACAATTGCACTAACACGCACTATACTACCATTCATGCCGGGAGACACGTTCAGAAGTCAAGAGTTTATCCCGGCTGGGGCTGGTGGGAGATACCTAGTGGGGGGAAATTTCGCTAGCCGACAATCAATCAAACAATCAATCGATTGTTCCCTCTGATTCCTGGTGGATGTGTCTTGTTTTGATCAATTAAAATTAAGCTTGAATATATCGTTCAGGGAGACTATTTATAATAACTCTCTACGTTGTACGCTTTTTTAACAATTTAGCAAATAACATGTAATGTTTCATAAGGCGTGAAGGAAAATGTTGAAAAGTTGTTTACCTCTAAAAATGTCTCTCAATTCATTTTCCTTGACCCACTAATCCATTTGAAACGTGACCTGTCCCTGCTCCAAACGACACGTGCTTCCGGCAGTGCGTCCAACACGGCGTCGCTACCTCCTCTTCGGAAGCGGACACCTTTGGCTCGGGAAGGGGCGAGAGCGACGAAAGCCTGCGGAAGGGTGGAGTAAGGCAAGGCTGTGGCGGTGCGTCAGGGACGAGGGGGCGGGGGATGACTCTCCGGAGAGTGGGCGCACCTGGCACCATCTAGTGGTTGACATCGGAAGGAAATTCAATATTAAAAACGTACGACATAGAACTAATTATAGTCCAATTACACTGCATGCGCACACTGGGTTCATAAAGTCCTTCCTTGGGTCCGATCCAAACAGTAACCCATTTTTGGAGCATTTTTGCATATAATATAATATAAAATTAAAATGAAGATTGAAGATTAATACAACAGGATAACACTCACATTGTCGGCTAATAATTGTTTTATAGTCTGTTTATTTTACGAAACAATATTGTTGTCAATATGGTGGGAAAATGTTTATGCAACACATTCTAATACTGAACATAAACTTTTCAAAATATCGGGGATTAGAGCTCAGTATCGTCAGTTATCTTGACAGAATCTCTTTTACAATACCTGCAATATATTATATAACATTGTGTAATGCTTATATTTTCTATCATCGAAAATATGCAATGAGTGTAGTAAATACTGTTTCTGTATTATAATGGTATTATCTTGATTGTATCATGGAACTTGACGTGCAACAATTCTTTGCCATTAACAGTCTTAGCATAAATGTTACACATTTCTATGAGGGAATGCGCTTATTACTGTATTGCAGTGTGACGTGTTAAACACGTATGCATGTCGAGTTGCCTGTCAATCGTGTGGAAATGCCACATGGTAATTTCGTTAGGTGTGTTTTCCCCTCTAATTTATTTCCCGCTCCATTAGTTTCCTCTACATTCATTCGTTTTCATTTGCAAAAAGAGATCATCACCCCCAGTACATTCCTGACAAGCTTGCAACATTTATTCGGCAACATCGCATATGTCTTGAGTTT
Organism: Gryllus bimaculatus; assembly: GCA_017312745.1. NCBI lineage: Eukaryota > Metazoa > Arthropoda > Insecta > Orthoptera > Gryllidae > Gryllus > Gryllus bimaculatus. Next base: position 2,132,902 of record BOPP01000001.1, read on the forward strand.
CAGTTGCCATTTGGAAGTGTCTTCGTCTAGTGAACTGCACTTTTGAGGGAATTGTGTCTCGCAGCAAATGGCTCTTGGCGAGAGGCGGTTGACAGAAGTCGTGGAAGGAGGAAGAGAGGGCTGCAAGAAGAGATTAGTAAGGTAGGAAGGGATTAAATGAGACGACTGGTAGAGTAGAAGGAAGGATGTGTGTTTTATGGAGTTGGACGACGAGATAAAAGAAGAGACGTTGAGGCTGACCGGGAATTAGCGCGAAAACAATTGAACCTACTCATACAAATGAAGAAAGGAGGTGAGATGGTGCGGATTAGGGAAAGGGTATAAAGAGGGGAAATAAATTAGGTGAGAATCAAATTGAATGAGGTAAGACGATGTGTTGGACGACAGAGGTATGAAATGCGGATGACGAGAGCCAGAAGATCTGGTATAGTTATATAAGGCTTAGAAGTACAGTCGTAAAGACAAGAGAAGGGAGGAAAGTGAAGATGCTAATAGGAGGCGAGAAAATTAGAGAAAGAGGAACAGCAGAGCGGGAGAGGCTAGAGGGGGTTGGGTGAGGCTGGTCGGTATGTGAGGGGCTTGGGCAGCATGTGGCGTGAGAGGGGCTCCGAGTGTGGGGGAGGGAGGAAGGGGCAAGTGGAGAGAGTGTAGTGGGCGGGGTGGTCTGTGCGCAATCAGCGCTGTTTGTGCAGCAGCTCGCGGGAGCACAAACACCTTCTGCCCTTGTCCCGCCCCTTGGCTTCCGGTCTTGCCAAGGGACGCTCCTGGGTCCGCCCCACCGTATTCCGCGTAGCCCACTGACCCACTGGAGCTCCAAGGTTGATATCTCACAAGTGCCATACTTAAACTGCTTCTCTTGCCTCAGTTGAACTGCTTCTCTTTGTCAAAACAAAGACTGCTTAAGTGTGAAATGTCGCTTATATTCTCAAATAACCTTGATCAAAGTATCGCAACCTTTGTCATTCACGGAAATACGAGTAATAGCATATTTGTGTGGTTGTATATAAGTAAAGGTTCATAGTAATGACGAATAATACCACGCGAAGCGAAAAGAGTGAAATCGAAAACAAGTGATTTGCAAAAGCTTGAAAACCAAGACCCAACCACTATCACTCAAATGGGGCCATACATTATAGTGATCACCGCAATATATGCATTGTGCTGACATTATTACTGCTAATTTATTAACGAAGCTAACCTTTGAAAATCACACTGAACGCCTAGTCACTTGTGGATGTGCGTGTTGTGGGATTTGCCAAAACAAGCGTTAAATGTACAGGTAGAGACTTCCGTATATGGTTCAGCAGCAAATGCTGGTAGATGAATTCTGTGCATTTACGTTCAGTGCACACTTTTGAAAATAAAGTAGAGATTCTTTCAAATGGTCAGTACATTTTTGGAAGTTTGAAATGAATACTTTATGGAAAAAATTAGAGTCAGGTGTTCTGAAGGTAACTTTTTTGTTATCACAATCTACCTCGTTAGAAGGTTTTACCACTAGGAGCAGTTTATGAACTAACCACGGGCCGTCAATGATTGTTTCTTCCCAATTCTTTTTCCATTTTTGTCACAAAAGAAAAATTTGTTTTGGTATTTTTTGGTATCTACTTTTAATACCAAGAAGTAGTACGATAGTACTACGTAGTAGAAGTAAAATACGATCAGAAATGAGTAAAATGTGACTGTTTGTGAGCAGAGCATCTAAAATGAGACATTTTTAGAGGATTTATGAACTCCAGTAGTATATTTTTTTACAATAATATATTTTGTAATATTATTTAGGACAAAGATATCAATGTTATTTTATTTTAATATTCGTTCTCTTGCATGGATTAGATAGATTTATAATTTCTGCAGGTAGGTATAAAACCTGGTGGCAGAACACTACAATTTACATATTACAACTAAGAATAGTAACACACTGTATTAGTTATAAAGATACACCTAATCATCGTAAACTAACGATCACATTATTATCAAAAACATTCCTAAAAATAAGTGTGTCAGTAGGATTCGTATTCTGAAGTGTGTAAATTGACTTCTTCGACATGTGATCGACCCAACAATCACAACAGTAAACATTTTCGTATTTAGTGACAAGATTACAAGGTTGCTTAGCGCATTCTCTCCCTAAGATACCAAAGCAAACGCCCCAGAGTCAGTGACGTGCTTCCTTGGAAATAAATTCCTTCCAGCGCCTGTCTTGTGAGCCCGTCCCAAAGCGAACGCGGCCCCGACGATTTCCCCTCCTGCCGCCCCTCGCGCCGCCGCTGCGAGTGCAACAGGCAGCGACGGCGCACAAGGCCGAGCCGCGAATACGCTCGCCCTCCCCTCCCCTCTCCCACCCGCCCCTCTCGTATCGATTCCCTCGCTCTTAGCGGGCACGAGGCTTCGCGCCCAGCGGCGTGGTCTCATTGAATATGGAAAACGCCCCCGCCGCCAAGCCTCCCCTCCTCCCGCGCCGCCGACGTCGCTGCCGCAAAGCCTCTCCCTCCATCGCCACCCCCCACCCCATCGCCACCCCATCGCGCCCGCCAAAGCCGCCTCCTCGCTAATGTCCCTACGCTAAAGCCACTTCCCCATCGAAGCCTCTTCCTCATTCTCCACCGCCTTTTCCACCCACCATCGACTTCCCCAAAACCTCCCTCCTCATTACCACAACTTTGTCCACGCCATCGCCGCCCCCGATATACTTCCTCGAACTGCCAGCTGGACTCCATCCATCGCAGACTTGTACGACCCCCAAAACCCTCCCAGCACCGCCGCCGCCCAAAAGCCTCACTCCATCGCCACCGCCTTGTCCACCGCCATCGCCACTGCCCACCAACTGGCTCCCAAACACCACCAGGCGGCTCCTCCAACGCCCTCCTCCTCCACCGATGTCGCCGCCGCTAAATCCACCTACACCACCCTTCTCCGCCATCGCCACCGCCTTGTCCACCGCCATCGCCGCCTCCAAAGCCTCCTCTACTGTCGCTGCCTCCTCCACCACCGACGTCTCCGCCAAAGCCTCCTTCATCGCCACTGCCACCACCGGCTCTAACACTACCAGCGCATCCTCAAAAGCTTCGCCTCCAACACCACCGCCGCCGCCGCCTGCACTGCCTCCTTCACCGCTAGCGCTATCACCACCGCCTCTAAAGCTTCCTCCATCTCCACGGCCTCCTCCAAAGCTTTTGCTGCTGCTGCTGCCGCCGCCGCCGCCGCCGCCGCCGCCGCCGCCGCCGCCGCGTTGAACAAACGCGAATATAAATCCGCGCTGCGCTTCCCATTGTCAGGCGACAGAAGTTTGCACCGGTATTTCGGGGAGGTGCGCTATTCAGGCGTTCGGCTGCGCAACAAGGCGACAAGGCCCGCTCGTGGCGCCGCCTGGTGGGATAGTGGAGGGGGGCAGAATGTGCGAACGTGCGAAGCCGTTGAATTATGGAGAGAGTGGCTTATTACTGTTGTTATAGTTGACGCTTTTTAATAGAAACATAAAATAGTTTTATTACGCGTATTTCGATTTAATCAACTAATACATGGTCCCATTACACTCGTACTGATTTGCTTGGTGACGCCAAAGAACAATTTGAGAGTAGAGGGGCGACAAATCGTATGGGCAGGGATGTGAAGGCGAGAAATATTTGGGTAGAAAAATAATGCTGTATAGATGTAAGCTATAGTCATCTCATTGAAGTGAAATATTTTAAAACGAATGTTACGAAATGAAAAATGTTCGAAATACGAGAAATTTGAATTGACAATCTGGTATGTAAGACAATTACAATGGAGAGCTTTTTGATGGATACAAGTGTGTATATGGCAGGAAATATGTGACTCGAGAACCTTGGTGGAAAGTATGTGGTAGGATGACCGCGCCGGTTGATTTGATGTAAAATCTAGGCTAGTGAGACGTGGAGAGCGATCGTCTAGCTGGATCTACTTGTCCCAATCACTTTAACAGAGAGTTCGGAAGATATCCCATGTTCACCTGAGTTCAGAGTTTTGCACAGTTCTGAATGTTCAATAAGTGCAAAAGTTCATCATTTTTCATCGTCTTCCTACAAGTACAATATTGAAGATAAAGTCTTGTAAAATTGTTCGAAAATATGTGTAGTTTTTGGGTAGTTTCAAGTGAAATATAGTCAATGTTTAAACAATTATTTTCTCAAAAACTGTTCAATTTTTTTTTCAGTTTTCCTCTTAGATATAACAAAGAACGGTAAACAGATGCTAGTATCATTTTCGATTAAATCTCTGAATTCTGAAAAAAGCAGGAAAATAATATTGCAATAGTACAAGAATAAAATTGATGATAAAGATATTTTTCTTAAATTATATCTTCTGAAAAAATAGATCTTTAAATAAAGTCATTTTCAAGTTTTTGAAAAACCCAGTAGTTTTTGCAAACATTTTGTTTGAATATCATGCATTTTAGAAGAAAACTAATAGTGCTGCAGATGGCACAGTTTCTTGTAATAGTTAGTTTCGTTCTATAATATAATATAGCTTTCCGGTATTGAAACACCTTCTTACCAGCTACTACCTATCGGAGCCTAAAATATATATTTTCTTATTTTTTCGATCAGTTAATAGTTGTATTAAACTATTACTTTAATAATATTACACCATATAAGACTAAAACTGTGCTCTACATGCAAATATTCATTGGAACATTTGGAGCGGTTTATAAGAAAATGTCGTTTTTGAAAATGAACAATTCGAGATTGTTTTCCCAGACGAGATTTGAATTTTTGTGAAACGTTTGTAAAACCACAATATTAATGACATTACTTTTCTTGAAGAAATCTGTTATTTAAATGAAATAATGTAAATGGCGACCTCTGAATTTTTGAGAATAGCAAATGAAAAAGAAGTTCGTTTTCTAGTGGTAACGTGACGAGCACGTTTCGTTTAAGATCCTAAATTCGAATCCCAGCATGGAGATAAAATTGCTGGCTGGAAACACTTTTGCAGCGTAATGCAGTGTTATAATATTGCGTAGCCGTTACAAATAATGCAAGATAGTACGTAGTGTTGTAGAACTTTATTTGTAAACACACTATCTTGGGGTATACCTTTTCTCACACGTACACCATCTTAAATTCCTTTTATCATTTATTTCTGATATTCTTTCCCCTCCCCCATCTTTCAGGACTCAGGAATAAAAAGAATTTTCCGACCAAAGTGATAAAAATTATTCATCTCTGGTACCATTTTCTAACTTATCATCTTACTCTGATTTTATTGACCAAATTTCATTTACCAGTTAAAATTTAAAGTAAACTTAAAATTTAAAGTATCAAAATTCGAAATTAATGTTTTTCTGTATTCGTGAAAAATTTGCAACAGTGTTTTCACTTAATAACGAATACTACACAAAAGTTTAATTACCGTTTTGTTTAGGTAAGAACGTTTGTCTATCATGAAAGAATAAATTTCTCCTGAGCATTTTATTCAATAAAAGTTAATGTTGCATACCATTTATTGCATTGTAATTAGTTAGAATCGTCAATTTTATGACAAAAAATTTACAACATCATCTAGTTATCTTGATTGCCAACTAAATGTATGATTCTGATTATTGAAATAACAATAGTTGATGATAACCAAAAAGACATATCCTTAACGCACGTTTGCATGGAATTGAGGCGTCGGAATTCTTTAATACCTCGGAACGAATATCTTTAATCGCTGGGACCAGCCGGCCGTGTGTTGAATTTGAAGGTATTTTTATCAACCAATTTTGACACCAATTTCCAATAGCAAAAAATAAATAAATTTTTGAAATTTATTTTCAACGTGATAACGATGGAGTTCTGTCTTAATTTTTCTCCCTACAATGTGTCTTATAACATTCAATAACATAACTTTTTCAGATTTTTAAACTATGAGGACAATGACAAAAATCAATTAATACCGATTTTATCTGTTTAAAATATTAACATTGAAATACCTTCAAATTTTACAAGTTTTTGCCGTCTGTACCCTTTTTCAGCCTGATGCATGCAATCAGTGCCACCTAGAGACGGTACTGATACAATAGAAGTCGACAAAAAAATAAATCATGCAATATGGGTTTCTCGTATCTTTGGAACAAATAGACCTTAGATATTGATATTTTAGGAATCTACGGCTTTTTTTGTTCTTTTTCACATGAACATCGCGATTATCGATTTGTTTTGGGGGCACTTTCTGCCATTTTATTCGGCTACATAATTTGTATGTTTACAACGTAAGTCTCGTTTATAGGAGAGAACAAGTACACTAATAAATTTAAGCTGAGAATGTATGTAGAAACCCGTTATCGCTACTAATCTAAGGACCGTTTCTTTCGGACATGCCCATCGAACACATGTGCCCCTGCTTTGTAAAGCCGACAGTCAGCACGTCGGTCAATAATGTTTCATAATTTTGAAATCTGTCTAAGGGCCCTGTGTGGGATTAAATATCGCGCAGCTCAAAGAACTCAACTGTAGTTCTGTTCGAGTGCCCCCCTCTTCGCCACAGCTCGCAAATTCCAACCACTCAGGCAGTGCGCACCGCCGCTCCGTCCACGTTTATTCTCGTCTTACACCCATCAGCTTTTCTCCATGAGCGAACTATCTTCACCATTTCCGTCCTCACGTTTCCCAACTTCCGCCAACTTCTGCAACGACTTTCAGACATTCACCACAACTTTACACACCTCCACACACCTTCAACTCAGCCAGAACTCTGTCGCGACGCCCAATCATCTCAGCCGTCTACGAAGAGCTTCACCAGCCGAGGTCCCCGTTCATTCATTCTTCTGGCATATTTCCCTCGTCGCATCTGCCCTCATTTTGTCTCTCGTACATCCGTCTCATCTGCCTTGCACGATTCTCCGCATTTCGTTGTTGTTTTTTTCTTTTTGTGTGTCGCGCTTGTCTCCCGCGTGGAGCTCTGCTGTCGCCCGTGTGGCGCTTATCGCGAGAGTTGGCCCTTGGCGTCTGTCGTCCGCACTCGCCCCTTTCACCCTCTCTCCTTCCACCACTCCACTCCTTCCCGCCACGCCAGTCCTCGCGGCGCCCGGCCGCAGCACGCTTCTCTTCTCCCCGTGACGCAACGTCACGTCACGCCCTCCGGCGTGTAGTTGCACAGCAGCAGGTCCGCAAGTTTGCTCCCGATGCATCCCCCCAGTCCTGGAAATTAGGCTCGCCCATCTTGGCGACTCCTCCGCTCTCAACCCCGCTACCACTCCCGTTCCCATTCACATTCCCACTCACTCCATCTCCCGCTCCATCTCCCGCTCCATCTCCCGCTCCATCTCCCGCTCCATCTCCCACTCCTGATCCCATTCACGCTCCAATCTCGCTGCACTTCCATTTCCGCTCCTGCTCCCACTCCCACCCTCACCGACTCCACCGGACACACAAATCGCCACTCTCTCCGCTGCCACACGTGCATCGCAGTCACCGACGTCGTGTTCGTCGCCGCCGCTGACACCCCCCGCACCACATGGAGACCCTCGGGGAAGCGGTTGTCCACATTCCGCCCCTCCGCCCTTTCCCGCCGCTCACGCTGCCTGCACCTCGTCGCTGCTCTGCTGCTGTTTGCGGAGGAGCGAAACTGAGGAAACGCAGGGCCAGGCTCTGGGTTTTCGCGGAACAGAAGGTGGCTGGATTCAGCGTGTCCAACACATCTACCGGTGTTAAATTGAGTTCTTGAGGTGTGGGTTGATGATTGACGACCAATTTGTCAATATACCATTATAATTATTGCAAAAAATGTCAAGTAGATTAGAAAAATAATTAGAAACAAAATACATAATATGAATATTTTTATTTCTGCAACCCTTTAATTTTTGTACATTTTGATACAAAATAAACCCATTTAATCAAACACATTCAAATCGCTGTATAACAAAACTACATCCTTTTCTCTGTATACATAAATATATAGGAAAATACTACTTAAAGAACCTCCATGTACATGTACGTTTCATGTTAGGTTCGTATTCTTCAAGCTTCATAACTAATGTTTTGAAGCTAGAGCATAAAAAATACGAGTGAAAAGTTGATTTTATTGATAAATAAATATTTGGAATTTGAAGAGAAATATTAATATTCACTGCAAGAAAAGAAAAGAAAATTATAACATTTACGCGTTATGTGTGTATGTGTGTTGGTGCTACGGAACTGCAGTTTCTTTTTTATGATTAAAGATATCACAAATAACGTCAGAAAGTTCATTCACTGGCATTCGCACAACCACATAGAACATTTTTAGATATCAACGTCATCGTAAATAATCACCAAGATCACGCACTACGTGTGGTTGCTGTACGTCACCTTGTAAAGCATGATGCACGCGGAGTTAGCGGAGAATTTAAGTCTGAATTAAATCTGCGCAAGGGCACGCTCGAAATTCAATTTATGACGAGGTAGGGGAACGAATAATTCCGTTGAAACTCGCGGGACTCCGCGCTCAAACAAAAAGAAATTGAGTTACGGTCCGCCGAAATACGCTTTCGTTTCCGCCCTCGCCCCCTCCCCCCCCACGTGCTGCTGCCGTGGTGGGGTGGGGTGGAAGGGGGGGTGGCGGGTGCAGCCGCTCGAACACCGAGCCTGCACGAGCGCCCACCGCCGGGGGTCCAGCGCTCGCGCCCATCAAGGGCATTCGCGGTGCGGCGGGGGTGCTGCCAAATCCTGAGGCTCCTTCGCTCCTGAGAGCGTAGGCTTCCGCGGCCGGAGTCAGTATTTACTAGGCTGTCCGGGTGACGCCGCGTCCTTCGCTCCTGTTCGCAATTCGTGTGCCGGAGCCTCGCAGCTTGATTATCGGTATTTGCGAAGCTCCGCGCTTACAACCATTCATTCAAAGGAAACGAGAGCCGTCATTGTTTGATGATTGACTTGGTGATTTCGGGTGGGTCAACTACTGGGGTCATTAGTCCCGTAAGGTTGGTAAATGTTTTTAATAGGAAGGTGGTTGTGGTCTTCTCCCGCTGAATGGCGAGATCCGGCGCTGACCTACCGTCGGCTAGCAGGGTTTCCCCCATCCACGTATCTCCCACCAGCGTGGCACCGCCCTAGCCGGGACACACTGGAAGCTCCCGACCGGTCTCCAGGCATGTGTGGTAGTGCAGTGCACGGAAGTGTAGGTGTATAATGAGGGTGAGGATAGGGCAAGGAAGAGGTAGGAAAGAGATAGGGAAAAAAGAGATAACAGAACAGAGATCTGGGAAAACTATCGATCAGCGTAGCCGGCCGCTAGAATTCTCTTCCAAACAGAGACTGAATTTTCAAAGGTCTCCTCGAACCTTCCGGTCAGACGGACTGCCGTGACATCATTTGAGCCACTTCTCCCGGTAATGAGAGTCGTGTTGAAACAGAGCTGGTGCTGCTTTTGATCATTTGTCATTTGGCTCTCGTCTCAAGGTGTTTTCTTAGGTTGAATGGTCCTCTAGTTGCAATTTAGTTTTTCAGAAGACATGTTTTTAAATTAAAACAAATTTAATGAGCCCTTCTGTGAATTATATATCCTCCTTGCGGTAATTGAGTTAATAGCTGTAGCTACCAACATGTAGTGGACGAAGGTGGCAACGTATGCCAAATCTTTTCTCCTTTGTCTCTGATTAGTGTGTGTTCATCTGCTTTAATAACTGGTCAAATAATTATTTGTTTTTTAGCTGTGTACGGACATTTATTTATAATAAATAAGAATGGAAATTGTACATTCTTGCCGAAAACGCACTCCTTCCGTGTAACTCCACGTTCATCATCATTGACGAGAGTGGCATAAACCGCTCTCTCTGCGTCCCTCCCCCCGCTGCCCTCCAGCCGCCACCCCCGCCGCCCGCATCGCTCTCTTTTCTGCCTCCAATGTCTGCGACCCAACGATCTCCCGCCCGAATATCTCGTTCCACACACTTTTTCCCGATCCTTTGTCCTCAGCATCCCGTCCTGGGGGCGAGTTTCTTGCCTTTCACCTCTCCCCATTGACAGTGGCGGATGATCCCACTAGCTCGTCCCATCCACCACCACACCGTCTACGAGACCGCCTCTCCCACCAGCTCTCTCTGCGCACCATCCCCCTTGCCCGCCAGCGCACCACCAGCACCCGCACCGCTCTAGCGCAGCTGCCGTCACTTCAAATTGCCACCACTCCACTGCTACTCCCACGCTCACGCCACTCCCCCGCCTTTGCGCTTGAAGGTGAGCAAGTTGTGGGGCGGGACGGGATTGGCTGAGAAGGAGCAGGGCGAACCAGACGTGACGGAGGGAGTCGAACACATTAAAGAATGGCGGGACGGACTGGAGCTGGACGGGTC
>BOPP01000001.1:2143199-2160952 GCA_017312745.1 Gryllus bimaculatus
ATATTTTTTTAGGGTTGTTATATTTTTCGGTTCTTGGTTGTCTAGTTGATTACGCTCAGTTATTAGCTTTCTTGTATCGTGCGAATATGACAACTGTGGCTTTGTTTCCTATTAGGTTTATTCTTCATCGATCGATGTATGGTTATGGGCAGTGTTATCTGTTCGTTCTGGTTTTTGCTATTCTATGAGGTTGCGTTCTTTAATCTCGCTCACCCCTCTCTCCTTGCGTTAGCTGATTTCTGTGTTAGGATTTTAGGGGCCTTTGTGATGTTGATTGACTATTTTAATCGGGGTTGTTGATTATATGTGATTTTCCTTATGTTTTTGTTATTGTGGTTTTTCTATTGTATTACTGTTTTGTTCTGATCTTTCTTCGTTGTGTGGGTGAGAAGCAGCCGGGAGGACGCGCCACAAGTGCGAAGCAGTGCAAGATGGCGCGCCAGCCGAAAGAACGAGCGCGCGCCGCTCAAATCATCTGGCCCTGTGCGCCCCGCCCATTCCGTGTCGCGGGCTGCGCTCTGAGATTAACGGTGGCGGGCCCTGTAGACTTCGGCGGGGCTGGTGACACCTCGTTACGTCGCACGCTCATGCGCAGCAAGGAGTATTGTTCCGTTTACATTCTCGCCTTAAACATTTTGGGACGTGCACCCGGGAAGTAATGATCACAGTACACTTTGTTTATCAAAACAGGGAAGCTACAAGAGGAGCGTTCAGAAGCAACACTTTGGGAAATACGGATTGTTTCTTTTGTATTCTTGAATATGTAGATATACTAATAAAAGGAAGCGTCATCTATGTTCTGCAAAAATATTACATCGAAGTTTTTTCACTGAAAAAACTGGACCATATGAATCTAACGCTGTGATCTGTTTAATTAATTAACTGTTTAAAATAGTGAAAACATACCCAAATATTTATTTTTCATACTACTAAAACTTTGACTTTTTCTTTGACTTTTTCTCCACCTCTCTCCTCTCTCTCTCTGTCTCTCTCTCTCTGTCTCTCCTCTCTCTGTCTCTTCTCTCTCTGTCTCTCCTCTCTCGTTCTCTCTCTCTCTGTCTCTCTCTCTGTCTCTCTTCTCTCTGTCTCATCTCTGTCTCTCTCTGTCTCTCTCTGTCTCTCTCTGTCTCTCCTCACTCACACACACACACACATACACAAGTTTTATTCAGACATCTACGAAATCAAACTTTTTACTTTCGCCAGGTACCGGTTTATACAGTGGCCGAGGCAAGTTATCTAATGCTGTAGCGACAATGTCTTATTACAGGTCCTCATCTTCAAACTTGGATATACTCCAGTTACTAAATTTAGAAAAACAAACAGCCTTTAACACGTTTTGTAAGCCAGATCCATGTTTGCTGGGGACCTGAAACTGAAATTGTATGACCGCGCAATCTGTTCTTTGATAGTCGTTATAATTTTTATTTTTATCATGTTTTTAAATTTATGTTACCGCGATTTTGGAGATTGTGTCAGAGAGCATTTTGTTGAAAGTGGTGATACTGTTGTCTTAATGGTAGTTGTGAAAGTGGTTAAAGCTGCTATACTCTCTCGTCAACCTTCGTTTTGCCTCATTACGTCGTGATACGGATATGCTGAATAGGAATTCGCGCACAGTACACCGCGAGACAGCAATGTAGCAGAATCAATTATTGAAAATGCCATCATAGATAGATGGTGAGAGAATTAATGACTATGAATTACAATTGGCAACCCTTTGCGGGCCGTGCTATGGATTTAAGGTAGGTTACTGGCCACTGCAGCGGCTGTGTATTCCTTTGTTCTCGTGGTGCTGGGAGAGAGAGGTGAATAAGCTAGTAGCGTTACAGCTGCCGAATATCGTTAGCATCCGGGCTTCTGATATTAAATACGGCCTTGGTGGTCGACGTCTGAACGTGGCGAAATCCGTTTCCAAATTACCGGAAATCAGACTGCGAGGTGAAAGCGCCCAACTTACCCGCTTGGGATGGTCAAGGGCAGAATCCGAGAAACCATTGCCCCTTGGTGAGTAGGGAAGCGAGCGGGATTGCGGATGGCTTTCGCCGACCTGCGAATCGAGGAATGGGCGGTGATGAGGGTGAGGCCGAGAGCGGAGAGTGGAGTGGGCGGGTTGAGGGCCGCTGCGGTGAGGGGCAGGTGAGTGGGTGAGAGTTGGAGGGGTGGTGACAGAGTAAGGGAGTCAATGGGGCTGGGCGATGGTGGGCTGAGCGGGGCGGGGCGGGGCGCGGGCGAGGGCGTGGGTGAGGGCGGGGGCGGTGCAGTCGGCAGCGACGCGACGTGCGCGAACCCGAGGGCTTCATTAGGTTGGCACGCTCGCATCATTAGTGCCCATAAACCCGCATCTGGAGGCGAGCCATAAAATGAAAACCTTGGCTGTGGGTTGGTCGCGACTGCAGGTGCGCGCCGGCGTGGCAGGTACCTCTGGGAACTGGCAGCGAGTCGCGTAGGACGACCCTCGAGTGTCGTCGGGCTGGCGGTCGGAAAGCGACGAGGTGTTGGGGGCTGAATGAAGTGGTGGGGAAGTTGGAAGTTGTGGAGCGAGATAGCGGTGAAGAAGGGGAACTGAAGGCGGCTCAAGGTGCTCGCGTGTGTGAGATCACTTCAGTGTCTCGAGGGTTGAAACGAGTGAATTAACAGATTGAACGCTCGTCTTTTTGAAGGTCTGTAGACAGAGAGCACTAAGATGTGAGAAAAACCTTGGAAAGTGATTATTGTCGTAAGAATATCCAATATCAGAAGATTTTGACGAAAGAGGCTTAACAAATTATTCCAGACATTTCTTATCGGTAATGACTTTTAATTGAACTCTTACTTTATAACATGAATCATTACCTTGCAGAGGAAATTGGTTGTATATTGTAATCAAATGAACCTGCCCTGCGTTCGTCATGCCAATTTGTAACGTAATTAAACCTATCCAATTCTTCAACTATCTTTACTCAACTTATTTTATTATTCCCCAAGCTGGGTAACCATTTTTAACGTTTTCATGATTTTTTAAATTTAATTTTCCCTGCTATTCTCGTAATTGAATTGCTGTTTTAATTCATAATTTGGCTACCTCGTTATTAATTCATGATTCTATGGAATTTAAATATTATTCAACCGTACGGCTTTGATAAAGTTCGTAAGCTTACGGAATGTCTTCTAAGTTGGTATGATGCCACCGTCTTCTCCAAAAGGGGGTGTTATGGGTCCTCCTGTGCTGTAATTTATAAGCCTACTGTCTGTGTAAACTCTGAATTTTACTAATGAACTGTTTCTAATTATACAGTCTGCTATTCGGAAAATCCCTACGCGTACTCTTATATTGTCGCGTCGCAACTTTCCCTCACTAGGCTTCGTTTGAAACCTCTATTCGCGACTAGAATTTCCTTACAATTAATAGTGTATTATTCCCACTACAGAACTAACCTCATATAAATCAACGAACACGAAGTCTAGATATTTTTAAATACAAAATGCATACACGGCAACAAATGTAACTATTCTTATACAATGCCAACATGTACCCATTTAAAACTCAAATAAACAATAGTGCTTAGCCCACACTATTATGGACTAACCAGCCACACATCCACCCAACAACATAAATATATTATCACAAAATTACAATTTCATAAATGTTCATGCCATGTGAACTGCTTGGCTGCTTCCGTGACAGTGAGAATTCGCTTCTTTTTGCGAAAACTAAATTTTCAACGCCCTCCCATAAGCAATTCCATTTTAATGACACCAGGCCGTTCCGTATCTCGACAATACAATTCTTGTCTACCATCAAGCATGACGCCTAAATGGTTATAGTTCGTTGCTATGCTACGCGTATTCTTTAGATTTTTACATTCTGGATGCATCCATTACATTGTATTACACTCGTGTGACATTCTGGTATGTCACAATATACATTACATTCGTGATATTGGCTTAATTGTTTTAGTTTTATATTAATATTGAGTTTAAATATCGATTTCACATAAAATTGCCTAACTAATTTTATTTGATTATTTTTTTTGAAATGTTGGAGATTTACTGTGTGTCCGGAACAGGACAGCGCTTTTGTATTCATGTCGTGTGATGTCGATGTAATCATATCGATGTGATTCATAATGTTAGATCCTTTCATTAAACGCTTTAATATGTTTAATATTACCCGCCGTGTAAATGCTCTGCATTTTTTATTATAGCAAAATTGATAATGTAGACTCCCTTTTACTTGTAAATTTTTACAACTTCATAGTATATTTTTAATAGAGAAAAAACGCAATCAACCCCTTCGCTTCAAATTCTTGAATCTCGTGCTATTGATCTATTAATGTACGAAAGTATTTTGTGTCAATCTCACAAACGTGTAGGTGTAATAATTCTCTATGTTTTATAATTGTATTGTTCAAATCCATGGTATTTGCAATATTTACAGTTTCTTGAGGCTGACTAGATGATTAATATCGGGTGTTATCTTCAAAATATTTTGAATTGGTTTCTCAAAATTGTTTTCTTTACAATTGAAAAATCACTATTGCTGTGGATCAGAAATCATGCTGGCGAACAAAAACATAGAAAGACGTTTTCGAAAACGGGGCACGCACATTCATCAAAAACAACTGCATAAATGATTTGAACTCTTCACGAATATCACGGTAAAGTTGTGTCGTATATTTTATGAACCACATAGGAGAAACACGATACCAAAGTTTACAAACACATCTATTTACAAAGAAACAAAGACAGATAAATACAAAAACGTTGTTTAGGAAAAGTGCCATGTTTTACCTCCACCTCCAGCGGAAACCGCCCCCGCCGGGGCAAGTTCTAAGTTCCCGATCGGTCTTCCGGCAGGTGTGTCGTGCGTGTGAATGTGGGTGATGGGGTTATGAATGTGTTAGGGGTGATGATAGGACAACGCAAATGAAGGAAACATCGCTCGCGCACCGTGGTCCGTTTTTTAGGTTACGGCTCAGTCAATCGCCTGGTTTTGATCGAAAAAAAACACGAAAAACTACCAATCAGAGTAACCGACCACTAGAATTTTCCTCCACCCAGAGACAGAATTCGACCTAGCTATCTAACTAGTAATGATAATCCTGCTACAGTCGGGATTTGAATCTAAGACCTCCCGGTCAGAGACACTGAAGTGACATTGGTTGATACCCTGAGACAACTTTCACGACTTAATGAGGGTAAAGTTGGTGTCGGAGAGGATGACCTCTTCTCTGGAGAGTAACTGAAAGGGCCAGAACCAAAGAACGGTCGCCCACTGCAATGTGGGCCCACTGCAATGTGGTACCCTCGCGAGGATGTATCTGCCGAATGCAGCGATGCGCGTGTCTTTCTTTCGGCGAACGCTTGCTCACTTGCGGCGCGGCGCTGCGCGGCCGGGCGCGTGGGTTGCGTGCGGAGAGCACGAGTAGTTGCGTTTCACGGCGCTACGGTTGGCGCATACGTTTTATTTCCTCGGCCGCTTTCCCTTTTCCAGAAACAGCGGCGCCTGAATTTCATAACCCGCGTTCTGCTCTCCGCGCTCCTTCGCCCCAAACATACCCTTATCCATCACCGCCCCGACCCACCGACCGCAACTCGCCGCAAACACCAGCACCTCTCGCACCGCCGCAATCCACCCCCTTTTCACGTCGCAGCCAACTTCCTCTCACACCGCCACATGCATTGCTGGACAGTTTTCTTCCCGCGTCCTCTTCCCCCTCCCCCCTCCCCCTCCCTTCCCTTCCCCCCTCCAACCACCCCCTATCCATCCTCCTCTCCACCCGCTCTTCCTCCATTCCCTTCTCAACCCCTTCGATCCTCCCACTTACCATCTGGCTTCCTTTCGTTCAAAACTCGATCCTACCCTCTTCATCCGTGTAATTGTCTCGATTCTGGCCATCGCCCGTCTTTTTCGCCTTCCCTCCACTCTACCTCTCTCGTCCCTCCAGTCTCCCCCCCCCACCTGGATCCCCAAACTCTTGCAACCTGATCTGAGGAAATAGTGCAGTGGGCGGTGCCTTTCCTCGCCCTTTCTCATTTTTCTCTTTAGATTCACACTTCTCCAGAACGTCTCCCTCTGTCCCCAACCTCGCCAGTCCCCTTTGTCCCCCACCATCGCCGTCCCCTCCGTACGTTTCCATCCGTCAGTCCCCCTTCGCCCGCTTCCGTCCGACCCCTCCGCGCCACCCACTCCGACGTCCACCCTGTCTGTCCCCCTGCGTTCGCCTCCCTCGGCCCGTCCCTCTCCATCATCCCCCTCCGTTCTCCCCGTCCATCCTTCCCACTCCGTCCTCCCTCCTCCGTTCGTTACCTCAATCTGCCCCCTTCTGTCCGTCCCCCACTCCGTCGTCCACTCATCGACGTCTCCACTTCGTTATGTCCGTCTCCACTTCGCCTTGCCTTCCTTCCATCCTCCACCTCTCCACCTGTTCCATTGTTCCTCCTGCGTCCGTCCACCTTCCCCTTGTCACCCCCCTCTGTCAGTCCGTCACTTTATCGTCTGCCACCCTCTGCTTGTTCCTGCTCTGTCGTTCCCCGCGTTATCGTCCCACTCTGCCCCGCTCTATCAGACCCCGCCACTCCCCTACTCCGATTCTCTTTCCATCTTTCCCCTTCCCTTCCCCCTCCACTCATCCTTGCTTGCTCCGTTCCGTCTCTCGCGGCTCCGCCGCACCATACAATTCTTCCCACTTCCACCTCCTCCAACTGCCCGAAATTCCGTCGCCCCCCCTTGCTGCGGCACGTCGTCCTCAACGCGCGTCCTCGCCCGCGCTCTGTCTTTTTACGACTGCGCGTTATTTCCTCCGCCTCCGCCGGGAGTTGAATGCTGCCACATTTCTCCACGTTCTCTCTCTCTCTCTCTCTTTCTTGCTCGCTCGCTCGCTCGCTCCTCTCTTTGCAGTGGTTTGGAGCTTTTCGCGACTTTTCTTCGTGGAGAGCGCCAACGATTATGTTCTTCTCTTAGTCAGCAGCTTTCTAGCCCAATTTGTATCAATCGCGAATAAATGGTGAAGACATTCATTTTGGTTGTAATATTTCGTAGTTAGATGTATTGCTATTAAATTACTTGCTCTATTAAGTTCGGGAAAATGTGAAGAAACTACTCAATGAAATATTTGACAGTATTCTTGAGATTGAATCTATTTTGGCTTTTTGTGATATCATTCGTGTACTATATATTTTAGCACGTAGTATTAGCAGCGTACCTCATAATATTCTAAAGATGCTATTCACATATACGTTTTTTTTCTTTGTGCGTGAATTTTTGAAATATGAGTAATGTATTCGAGATATGCAATTTATTCGAGGAATCCAAGGAATTTAATGAAGGAGAGTTACGGTAGAAGCTGTGGCAACTACTTTTTGTAAAGGAATGTTATCAGATCACACAATTTTATTTGTCGCGTGAAAGAAATGCTGAACTAAAGTGTGTTCATAACAAAAGTTTTCTTTGTGATCACGTCGATTAGCACAGAGAGAAATGTGAAATCAGTTGTCTGACTACCGCAGTGCGAGATGAATGTAAGTCTTTTCGAGCATCGCTCATATCACAAGATAGCAGTTCTTCATGCGAGAAATGTCGGAGAATGCCACAGGGAGTTCGTGGAAGTTCTTGCGAATAATGCTCTCCCATTCCGGGCACTCGCGAGCTGGGCAGAAGTGTTTCTGCGAGGATGCGCAGGTATGTGAAAACATGTGGTACATAATCGAGCATCTGTCTAATCAGGCGCTTAAAACGGCCGTTTGTAATCCTTATGTAATGAAATGTTTTTGTAATGTTGTGATCTCGTATAAGCTAAAATTTTTGGAACATGAAACCAATACTGTTATTTCAAATATCTTAATAAATATGAGAAACAGAATTTTAATGTGTCGTGTTAGTCCATACCATGTCCTTTTATCTGTATTTTACACATGGTATATTATAAGTATTTAAGTTTCTCGCCTAGTGCATACGTGCGATAGAGAAAGCTATACTTAGTATGCAAACTGACGATTTTTGGCAGAAAAACACGTACTGTAGGTTCCACATACTAACAAAGTGAATAATTCTTCATCGTATATGTAGTATATTACTTCCTCTAACACTCCTAACCTCTATAGTCAGAATGTTACGATTTGTGGGGTTTTGATACCGAAACATTGGTGGTCATCTGTCTGTCATCTTGTTGTTCGGCCGCCTATTCGACCGGCGTGTCTGTGAAGAACGGCAGCGGCTAAAGCGAAAGCAGGATATTCTCCAAAAATTGTATTAAACGGTATTATCTGATCTGGCTAATGTCGCAACTCCTTGAATTTGAAACAGACTCTTTAAATTTTGGTGGTTCTTTACATAAATCCCATGAAGCCAAAAGAAATTTTCAATTTTCTCTCTCAAATTTGTCTCTTTCAATTTCTTTTCTCGATAATGGCTTCAAATTATATTTTTTATCGGGTGGAACAAAATTCCGGCATAAAAACGGTGCTGGTAGTATTTTGGTCGCATACTCTGAATTTTCGAAAATAGCAAAACAATGATTTCTTTGCATAACCATAATAGTGAAGATCGAGATTTTTCTTCCTCTGTAACGTGTCCTTTACAATTAGTTCCCTAGCTTCACAAACGTTTTTGAAAATAGTATATTTTCGTTGAAATAAGAGCAGTTATAAAAACTAGATTTTTTTAAAACACGGATCTAATTTTTCTTTAAACTATGTATGAATTGTGTTAAATACAATGAACAACATTACTTAAACGCCATTTTGATTTTTCTATTTTTTAAATCACACATATTTTTTAAATATCCTAATTTATACATTGCGAGAAAATATGTTACATACGGGGGAAAATACATAAATAAAATATAAGGTTCATACGCGATTTTCATTGGATTCTTCTTGTACCATTGGTGCCTAAGAAAAGTTAAGCCTCTCGGAAATTATTATTTTGCAGATGTCCTTAAAAATATTCTCAGCAGAGCTGTTGATTTTGCAGAGAAATTCTGTTTCACTCTGTATACCTACTGAATGGTGAACACCCTTTATTAAGGAAAATTATACCAGTAAAATATAATATTTGTTTAACTTATTTCTTCACTTAACTTCCACGCAACAGTTCCTTCCTGATTTCTAGTCAATGTGTTTTAAGTTGTCTTAAGTAAGCTTTTTTTCAGTCGACAGAATGCTGAGTGCGTACTTTCTAGGTCTCGTGGAATGGCTTACCATAAAATTACGTACACATTATGTATTATGTTATTAAAATATTTTTGCAATTGATTTCTTGTAGCTCATGTTCTATGTAATAGGTTTTTCTTGACCCCTAGACAGTGTGTGTTAAGTTGTCTTCACTAAGCTAAAATGACAGAAATTGAAAAGTAAACATTTAACATCACATGGTTTCTTCAGTCGACAGAAAGCCGAGAGCGTAAGTTGTAGGTACTGTCTCCTGGAGTGACTTATAATAAAATTATTCTTCAAGCTCGTTCATTTCTAGAAGTTAGATAGCACTTCTTTTCTAGATCTGCGAGTAGGAGGTCCGCTTTCACTTTGTGTCAACCGCAGAAGCACAGTGCAGAATGAGATGGCTCATTTCTTCCTGGCCTCTTCGCCCGAGGCCGCGGCCGGCGGCGGGGCCTCGCCGGTTGCTCGTGTTTCGGCGAGTTTGTGCAGCCGTTCCGCGGGCAGTTTGTTACAGGAGCTCAACGTCGTTGAAGCATTGATGTGGATGGCGCGCTTACTGCGGTCTCCAGAGGCGGCTAAAAGGCATGCACGTTCTGTGGACCCGCTCCAAGTGAAGAACTGCCTGGAAGTCGTTGACCGTCGACTCCGTAGTGGCTGTCACGAGTATTGGACGCAGTGGCACTATCATTCTTGAGGCATTTATTTGTACAGTGACTTGTAGTTGATGAGACATAATTTTGACACCTTGACATTTTCACAATTTGATAAATGACAGCGATAAACGACACCTGACTTTGAATATAAGTTCAACATAGAAGTATCTTCTCGTTTTAGTGCTCTAAACGGTGAACCCAACGAAGGAGAAATAAATATACCTATGGAAACACCTATTATTCAAATATCCTACATGTCATTGGTAAAAAAAATTCCCAACTCATTGAAGAGATCAAAAAGATAACTTATAACTTTTCAACTAAAGAATGAGTATGGAAACAAAAAATGTAAAATGTAAAATGTACTATCATAGAAGCCTTCAGAAGTTTCAAGAAGTTTCGTGAAAAAGAAAGAAAGTGCAAAATAACTTCCACCGTGATCCAAATAAAAAAACATACTCAATAGTGTGCAAAGATATTCTGGAAATGCTTAGTAAAAATGAAAAAATGATAAACTGATCAGTTTAAAATGCCTAGTCATCAAAGTTGTTAGGTCGCGTTAGAAGGCTAGAGAGACCTTTCAAACTTGTGTTTTTGACCATGAAGACACTAGCGACAAACGCTCAAATTAACTTGAATCAGTATTCAAGTTATACATATGAATTGCATTGTTCAGGTGCAGCCAAGAATAAAAAAAACTCACCTATACAATGCAAAATCTGTGAAAGATCCAATCTTTCTCAGGCTAATTGTCAAGTTCAATCTAAATGAGTAAAATATACTGCAGCCCGCCACTATTCAAAATGCACTAAAGGAAAAGATATCTCTTGAACTCGTGCAAACTGCGTAGGCTGCCATCTGGCCAATTAATACGCTTGAATTGTCAGCTTTCTAGCTATTGTGGAAAATCCAGTTTCATTGACACCTACATTTTAGGTCCTCACTATCAACGATGCTGCAGAGGTAACGACATTCCTGCTAAGCTATCGCAGCTGATCGTCCCAATGTATTAATTGTGCTGTCAGTGTTTCACTTTTCTATTACACTGTATCAATAGTTTTAACATTTAAATCTGCTTCATCTAAGTAATTTTTTTAAATATATACGAACATGTTGAGCTTCTAAAATACTTATGTCCCTAAAGTGCCTCTTCACTTTCATTTCTTAATCGTGGGTAACCTTTCGTCAACCAACGTGTACTGTTTCCTTTCGAGTCTTACCATTTCCTTCGTCAAGCAGCTCTGCTCGGCTGTGATTAAAATTTGGCTTAATAGTAATGGAATTGTATATGCGCATACTTACTTTGCATGTGTGTGAAAGTAAGAGAATGATTTTCACCAAAAATTAATTTAATAAAAAAAGAGAAGAATTGTGAGGTACAATGCCAGTGATGCTGGGTTTGCGACTACTAGCATTTGCTCATGCTTTCTTAAACCTATTACGTTCGCAAATGTCAAATATTGTCTAGAAGAAAATTTAACAATATTACCCCGAACTCTTTCATGTCTTGCGCGACTGGCACCGAACACATTGCAGCACTGAGTCTTTCTAAAATTTCTTCCCTGGTCCATTTTCTAGAGAGGGGGAGAGGTGGCGAGATTTCCCGGGTGCAGTGGCTCGTCTGCGGTGAGATTAATAATTACACAAAGATGGGCAGCAGTGGCGGTGTCCAGGTGCGCACGGCAGCGGCAACAGGGTCCAGTACTTCCCGCCACTCGCGCTTAACAGAGCTGACCACTACGGCGAGAGGCGGCGTCCACATTAATTGCGGCTGTGACGTTTCACATACCCGATCGTTGATAGAAACTCAGCTTTGTGTTACGACTGTGGACTTTTTCCCTCGAGAATGTTTCGTAACGATCGGGTGTCGCTATCTCATTGGAGAAATTGTTCACTTAGCCGTATGGTGGCTTTCGCGTCTCGGCATGAGTATCCAGGAGAGCCTACTCCGAAAAAAAGGGGTGTAGGTGGGTGTAGGGGGTGAGGATAACATGCGATCGATCACATGTGTGGATAACATGGATCGCTCGCGATCGGTAGCCCATTTGTTCGGGTACTGTTCTGGCACTTTTCTGGTGTTGATCGGAGAAACCACGTAAATCAGAGCAGCCAGCCTCTAGAATTCTCAAGACAGGGCTTGAATTGATCAAGATATGTAGCTAGTGTGGAAAATCCTGCCACCGTCGGGATTCGAACCCAAGAACCTCCCGGTCAGAGGCACTGCAGTGATATCATTTGAGCCACATATGCTGGTCAGTGAAGTTAAGCGTGGACAAGAAAAATATTAAATTAACTATCTCTAAAGAAGGTTGTACACCGCATTTGCTTCAAAAGATTCTCTTGAATTGTCAGAATCAACTGACATTGCGTATATGATGGTTATATACATGTATGTTGGTTAACATTGGTTAACAGCTCTAAACGAATGTTATTGTCCTGAAAAATATACCATTACAGGCTTTATATGTTATATATGTTATGAAACAACAAGTGTTTTCTGAAATGTTTGTATAATGGAAAAATGGTTGGTGGCATCACGAAAAACAGGTGATTTTCAGAGACTTTCTATAACTGTAATTATGAATATAATTTTTCTTCATAAAGAAATTTCATCAAACATATCTTCAAATAAGACCATATTCAACTTTTTGAAAATATAAGTATATTTTGCGTATTTTTCGGTGAAACATAGGCAGCTTTAAATTTTAAACAATTATTTTCTCAGAAATAGCTCCAAATGTTTTCTTGAAATTTGTTCACGTACTCGTATGTAGCAAAGAACAGGTAAGAAAGTAGTGGTGGTATCGGTTTCGTCTTTCCCCCCTCTCTCTCTGTATATTTGAAAACGACAAAAATAGAGATTGTAAATTATAATTTCTGGGGCATTGTTACACGTATTGACAATACGTAAAGTTGGCGGCGAGAAATGATTGGGGTTTTCGTGATTTTTGTTGTGTTAAATGTTTGTGTTAATGCGCTAACCGTGTTAATCGTACGATGTTGGTAACATTCTTATAAAAGAAAATTTAAGGAAAATTACAGATTTAACGTAGGATTAAATACATTTCTTCTACGTTAAGAAGTTTGATAGCTGATTTTGATATTCAGAAAGATTTAGCTCACTTCGATGAAATAAAGGCAAGCGATTGTGAAATATTATTCTTTCTTTTTTGTTTAATGTGCTGAAAATATTGTAAGAGTTAAATTTATTCTTGTTTGTTTCATTTGTAAAAGTTAGAAATGAATCATTTTTCTGGACTACGATATAAACGCAGATACGCACTATAGACGCTTCGTATGAATGGTATAAAATTAGAATTTTTCAACTTATAACACAGTTTTTTAGTATGACAGAAATAGACAGTATTTCAATATTACATTAACTATTTCCAATATTTCCAGAAAATATTCTGATGTAGTACCTTATTACTGTGAATAACCAAAATAATTGCGCATTTTTTTTCTCCTTCAAAATTTCATTTTTTACATTTTTTTATAATTTTTATTTTTTACTTACTTCTTTTTCATTTTTTACGTTCAATTACAAAACTCAAAAAGTAATTTACAAAAGTCTGTTGGAAAGGTCGGAGACTAAAAACGGCCGATGGCGAAAAAAGTGGTCTGACAGATTTGATCCACTCTCTCATCCACGCACTCATGCCACCACGCCAAACCTGGAAAGCAGCCCGCTCTCTTTTCGAAGGTGGGTATAGATCTGTGAGCGACGTAGCAGCAGTTCACATGTAAGCGTCGTGTCAGAAGGGGTCGGAGCTGCATTCGCGTTCAGCTGTCGTAGGGGTAAACTTGGGAGTGCGTGCAAGTTGGGGAGTAGGCAGCAACGCAATTACGAAGTTCCGAGAGCCAGGCTCCATGTACCTGGGATTGTGGGGGCTGCAGGAAATGAGAAGTCTCTTCCCGCAGGCTTAGCCCCGACGCGCCCCGCGCGCGCGTGCGTCGCTCGTGCGGCTGCTGCGGGCGGCGCAGATTGAGGGCTTTGCTGCGAGTGCACGGGGCGTGGAGGTTCAGACCATCACTCACGAAGTCACGAAGCTAGGCGACGTTGCTCTCCTGTTGACAATCAGACGAACGGGTCATGGTTGTATCGAGAGCAAGTATGGAAACAAGAAAGAATATGTGTCCGAATACTCTCGAATAGTCTTCATATTGAGATCTTGTTCCTTTACTTTTCATCTGTTTGATGGTATTTATTTTTCCCAATGGGTAATAACTACTCAAAAACGGTGAGTGTACTTTCCAATTCCAAATATATTCCTATCGTTTTTCAAATGTATTTTTATATTAATTGTGTAAGTTAATCTGGGTTCATTAGTTTAGCTAATCTCTTTAAAAACAAACTTTTGGTAAAATTTATATTTGTCGAAATGGATGATCTTTTCTTCGATTTTTTGCAAACACTGGTTAAACAAAGTAGTATTGATTAATACAATAAAATACTGAAGTAGTACTATTTTTTTAAACTTTTACATTTTTTTTCTTTTACAAAGATATAATGAATGAATATATGGCACTCGATTGGTTAATTGTTTTGTGTATCCTGGCACGTCGACATATCTGCTCGTTTGAACGCTAGATGTAGTAAAAGTTATATCCCTAAAATTGGTGGTGTTTCTCCCTGACTAGATCGACTCCATACTATATCCTCGTTGTATCATAGCCAGCGTAACGCCAGGAGGGAGGAGAAGACAAGCATGAAGAGAAAAATATAGTGCGCAGTCCATGTCTCGTTTCTTAGGGAACTATCCCAGATTCGCTGAATAAACTGCACAACTCCAGACCAGCAGGCCTATAGAATTCTCCTCCTCAAGACAACAGCTGAGTTTGTCCTAGCTATCTATCTCGTGTCGAAAATTCACTACCACAACCTGGTCTCGATCCCTCAAATGTCTCAAGAGGCACCACGGTTGTAACATCTGTTGTTCTAACCTTTATCAACAGGCCAGGGACTCTAGTGTTAATGTTTTTTCAACTAGCGACGACCTAAAGATTCAGTCAATAACAAAGCCGGATTTGAGGTTGAAACCGCGGGTAAATGCGAGCGCTGGAACGCTGACCAAGCTCACACAGACGCAGCTCTGACTCTACAACATGGGAGGCGTCGTCAAGGCAGGTGTCACTGAAAGCGCTAATGAAGTCGCAAGAAGGCGGACGGAGTGGGCGTAAACAGCTGCCTGGGGCGGCGCGCCGCGGCGCCTTTGATGCGGAGGGGCACTCGGCCGCCCGTGGAGCACCTGCTGGCGGCGCAGGGCTCTCGTCGGCCCCGGACGCGCCCTGCAACTGCGCAGGAGCAGGGGAAGCACGCGTCTGGGTGGTAAAGGCGGAGGAAACGGCTAGCCGTAAATGAATGGCAGCGTAACTGTGAAGAAAAGGGTCGTGTTCATTAGGAACAATTGTAAGCAAAGTAAACTGAAATGAAAAATATTTTGATCAATCGCACATGTAATATATTATTGAAGGGCTGGGGGCAATAATGATGTAATGCAGATACAGCGAGCCTCATGCCCTTTGTAAATATTAATGTCTCGATTTTGGTGAAACTGGCATTTGAAGTTGCTTTTGAATTTCACATAAACCGTTACTTATTTATTTTATTTATTATTAACTGATTTACTGACGGTCAATAATGTTAAACTATTTAAAATATTTTTAAATACTATTCTATCGTTGTAGTATTGACTACGAAACTAAATAGAGGGTCAAAAAGCTGCTTTTAATGGTCAGGATCCGTTAAGAATTTAACAGATCGTCGTCCGTTAAGAACAGTTAAAACACCAATTGAAGCTAAAGATAAGCTAAAGCTTAGCTATAGGTTGAGTAAACTTATCTCAAGAAACAATATTTCGTCGTCATATATAATATATTTTCTTAAAGAAGATGGTATTACGATTATAATTGATCGACACATGATCGATACAGCAAGTAACACCTGTGTTGTCGCGTGATTAAAAATGTAAACATCGTCCATTGTTTGCTGTTTATCGGCGTAATTGCGTTAATAACAATTCTCTCATTTAGACTGCGGGGAGAGAATTCTGTTTGCACAGGGGGGAAAGAGCGGAGAGCGCCGCAAATGGAACCCTTGAGTGGCGCCGCACGCGATGTTGCCTCGCCCTCTCCCACTCGCTTCTAGCCGTTGAGCGCAGTCCGGCAGCGCCCCCTTTCTCACGGGTCCCTTCTCACCTCGCCACAGTATCGCACTTCCGAAGCCCGCGGCTCGTAGCGAAGCACGGGTTTAAATGGAGGTCTTCTACGTGCCGCCTGTTCGCGCCGGTTTGGCGTCCGGCGGCGGACCCTCGCCGCTACTAGCATAACACAGAATTAAATGGTGGTATTGCCACTTCCCCACCGGTCGCGGCATTTTATCTGCTACATTCCTCTGTCGAAGGGCCGGCGTACCTTACCCCTGCCAAACCCTCCCCGTTGTGTTGCGTGCGGCAGTGACGGCGAGGGAAATGTCCTGTCGCTTATCGGAAGCCCGTGGCACTGGCGACGTCGGAAGTGGCCCTAGACGTACATCGAATGCATTCCGCTGCCTATGTTTACTTTTACATTTCTCTTTACCTACCTTCCCAAAAAGGAATAGCCCGATTGCATCCCGCAGTCAACTTTCCCTAAGGCGTTTACTTATACCTCCCCAAAAGCATATTCCAAGTGTATCCCGTAACGTTTGCCGCAATCACATTGATAGATTATTATTCATCCACTTCTGTTTGAAACATTTGCTTGTCCTTTTAGAACACTACCATCATAGTAAACCTCCGCTTAAAAGTTTGTGGAAACAAAACATAAAATCACTTATCTCGATCATCATCTTACCTCGCTAACTTAACATACACAATTGCAAAGATGTGTGTTGCTGTCATATTCACCTGTTTTCGATGTTTTATCTGGACATGTACGAGAACATGTATATGTGCTACTTAGTATGTAAGCAAACTTAGCTAAACATCCGAAACATCAGATTAAAGAAACTGGATGGAGTCGGGCTACGTCTTCTCCGGTAACGAAAAGGGAAAGGAGATTAATCGAGAAGTAAAGGTGAGGGAGAACACCGCAGAACGCAGTTGGGCGATTCCCCCCCTTTTGATGTTATCCCCCCAAATTACCTACACTTTTAGGGGGTTCGTGGGATTGGACCGTCAGCACGGCGCAACCTGAACCCCGAATCTTGAAGAAAATCTGCCGGCCAATTTCTCTCATGACATTTTCACTTGGTGGGATGTGGCTACAGAGCTCGGAACAATCCGTTTCGGATAAAATGGTACGGATAAAACTGTCAAAGTAAACAATATTAAAACTAGAATAGTATCATTGTAGTGGAGGAACTCTACAGACTGCATTGCCCTCAAAAGAGCTGGCGCGAGCTGTTAACACGGACTGGGAATTTTTACTTCAGTGAAGCCCCTCCGCTTGTGAAGAAAAGATCAATCTTAAGAATAAACTCCAAGCAACTAGCTCTTAGGGAGATAATTTATTATACTTAGTTGCTCAACAATTTTTCTTTTCTTCGCACCGACAATACTGTGAATACTATTATCAGTCGGAGATTATAGCAAAGAGTGAAACTGGTAAAAGAAATCACAGCCAACGAAACAATTTTCCGGACTAGCATTAGCTACTTTGTAGAATGCGAGTAGCAAATGTTCTCATCTGGTTTTACAACAATGCCAATAGCCACAAATATGAAGTTGATTACGACAATTTCAACAGCATAAAGTCGTATTATAAAATATTTGGGAAACACATTTTACATTATTTTATTGTCTGCATATATCACAAAAGAAAACAAATAAATTCACCAATAAATTATTACAATAATCGTTTCATCACACCAGTCAGCATGTATTTCGTTGAAAAACCATTCCCTAGAAGGTCTTTAGATAGATAGATTTATTAAAGTTCGCTTTGAGCTAATGCTCGGTGGCAAACATGATAACAATT
>BOPP01000001.1:2169889-2214779 GCA_017312745.1 Gryllus bimaculatus
CAACCACTCAGCCCGCCTCCTCAGCCCGCGCTCAGCCCTCCTCCGCCCGCCCGCTCCAGCCCGCCTCTCTCCAGCCGCCTCGCTCCGCCCGCCCTCGTCCAGCCCAGCCTCGTCCAGACGCTCGCTCCAGCCGCTCCTCCGCCCCTCCTCCAGCCCGCCTCCTCAGCCCGCTCGTCCAGCCCGCCTCCTCCAGCCGCCTCGCTCCAGCCGCCTCGCTCCAGCCGCTCGCTCCAAGCCGCCTGCGCTCCAGCCCGCCTCGCTCAACCGCCTCGCCCAGCCGCTCGCCTCCGCCCGTCTCGCTCCAGCCCGCCCGCTCCAGCCCGCCCTCCAGCCCGCCTCGCCGCCCGCTCGCTCCAGCCCGCTCGCTCAGCCCCTCGCTCCAGCCCGCCATCGCACCGCCTCGCTCCGCCCGCTCGCTCCAGCCCGGCTCGCTCCAGCCGCCTCGATCCATCCACGCCAGACACAGCTGCACGCCCAGCCAGCCCGTCGACACCCATGCCCCGCTACGACCTGCCCCGCACGCCCAGCCCCGTCC
Organism: Gryllus bimaculatus; assembly: GCA_017312745.1. Classification (NCBI taxonomy): domain Eukaryota; kingdom Metazoa; phylum Arthropoda; class Insecta; order Orthoptera; family Gryllidae; genus Gryllus; species Gryllus bimaculatus. The sequence continues at coordinate 2,170,425 of BOPP01000001.1, forward strand.
CCACCCCGCTGCTTCCAGGTACCCAACTCGCTAGCAGGTCTCGTCCCCGCCCTACTCGTCCGCTTTCAATAACCTAAGCATCCACTCGATACGCGTAAGCGTGTTTATCGCTTTCAGCAAACCACACAGGCAAGTGAATTCAAACGAACAAGTATAATTTTCCAGTTGCAACCCTCCCGCATCACGCGTTCTTCTTTCTCGAGAGCAGCCTGTGGACCTGCTAATCGACGCTTTTCACCTGTCACCAGATCGCGCCTGACGTATCACCGAGGGTCGGGACCTTCCTGATTCGAGCTCCGATTGTGGACATATTTTTGACCATAGCATGAGACACTATGCTCCAATTCACAGCAGAAAAAAAATATAGTGACAGCTGATCAGATCAGTTTTCATGTTGTACCCCTATCCAGTACCGTCGTGAATTCTGGAAGCAGGTAACCTTCCAAAGGAGCCCACAAGCCTCCCGCGATCTTTCCTTCCTTTTTCTTGGGCCTTCTTGCCCTTACACACTCAACATATACTAACACTTTGATTGCTATCTCTCACACTTGCCGGAAGTCCATCCCGACTTTGAACTTCGAACCGGTCTGCGGAGGTTGACTCCGCTAGAGAAATTACTAAACTAAAAAGAGAAACCCCACTCGCGTGTAATCGTTGCTAGGATCTCATGATTCAGACGAGAGAGGAACACCGCATCTGCCGGATAAACTAGCTTAGTACAGGAATATTTGAATCTGTATTTGGACTTGCTCTGCGAAGCTACTATTCATTCAGTCCCTCACTCTTTTTTCTTATCTCTATCCAATCAGTGTAATCTCTTTGCCACCCGCTGTTCATAACCCTACTAACACTTGACCATACACTGCAACATTAATTTTCATTTATTACACTTTAATTTATTTAAACAACTCTTCCTGTCCTGCATTCCCGAAATTATCTATTTACCCGTTCTATGACTCATTCCACGCTTGTTCTCAATATAACCCCGATCCTTGACTCCTCCCGCGCCCATATCCTTCAACCTTTCTCCGTTTCATCCCTCTCTGGGTCTTACCAATATATCTACTCATCACTCCCACTGGTATACACTCCATTACTATCGCTATTTTCAAGCTCGACTCAATTACTCTTCCTTTTATTTCATTCTGCCCTATTATTGGCTTCTAGTTCCCTCTCCTGTTTTTCAACCTCAGCTCACCTACAATACCCCGTCCCACCCCGGATCCGCCCTGTTCTATTTCGCATTTTTTGTGAAATCAGTTCGTCCATCAGTCCGGGTATGCTCTTCTCTACTACATCCCATATCCCCGCTCCCGGCCACCTCCCCATCCCGCTCACCTCCCTTCTTACCGCTTCTCGCTCCCGCCCCACTTCCACTTCCCTCCCATCCCGCTCCCGCTCTCAACTACAGGCTTCTCACCCCGCTTTGGCTGCGCCCACCCGGATCCCATCCACGCTTCCGCCCCCCCTCGCTTCCGCTTCCCATCTCAACTCCCATTTCGCATTTACCACATCGTCACTCCACGTTTCGCTGATCCCATCTCACTCCCCATTTCGCTACCCAGCTCCCACCAGCCCCCCCCGCTCCACCCCGCTCCCACCCCGCTGCCCCCCGCTCCCACCTCCGCTCCAACCTCGCTCCCATCCGCTCCCACCCGCTCCACCCCGTCCTCCCAGTTTTTCCGCTCCACCCCGCCTCCCATCCCGCTCCCATCACCGCCTCCAACCCCGCTCCCACCCCGCTCCCACCGCGCTCCCACCGCGCTCCCAACTCGCTTCCGCTCCCTTCGCTCGACGCTCGCTGTTCCGCCCTGGCGCCGGCGATAGGGAGGTGCGCCGCGGGCGTTTGCGGGCGATCGGCTTTCGGCGGATGCGGCGCTACAGCGGCGCCACCTGAAGCTGAAGCGCCGCGATCGGCTTTGCTCCTATCGGCCTACGGCGGAGAGCTTGTAAATGGATCACGTTGCTTCTCGGAAGGGTCACAACTCCATCAAGTTAGCTATTCAGCTCTGTGAGCTGTTTAGGGCCCAATAAAAAATGAGTATTCTTTTTAGTTCAGTGCTCTTGCAAGAAAGCTATTACGTACCTTCTGTTTATTGATTGGGAAATACTGCTATACGGAACGCGTTCGGCAAAAGTAGAAGACTTTGCCGTTCGCCTGCCGCAAAGAAGGCCTGACCATATCAAACAACCGAGCTCTGCGAAATTAAATTACTGGTGCTAAATTAAATTAGCACATTTTTTCTCCCCCGTATTTTCACGTAAAATTACGCGAACAGTACTCAAACTTGCAAAATAATTTACTCATGTCCTTATTTCAAAAATTATCTTTAAGGAACAAATTTTATTAAGGGAAAAATCACTCTCTTTAATATTTTAATTGTAGGAAGAATCCGAAATATTTTTTCAAAAGATCAGACTTTTAAACGAAAATGACACCTGTAAAATGTCCTGCACACTAATCAACAACAATATTTCATTTAGGACGATGGATCCATTTTGTTGAAAATTTGGAAAATGTCCCAGGGGCTTCATGTAAAGTTTCTTCCAAAAATAATTTATCGATTTCAAATTCAAGGACCGCAACATCTGGCAGATTGATTGGGGAATATGAATTTTGGATAAAATCATATGAAAGGTTTCGGTAGACCATAGACGGACGGACAGAAGAACGGACGGTCGCTTTGCCGTCATTAGAATGTTCGGTCACAAGGACCCACAGAACATGGATTATGGCTACACTACGAGTTAAAGGATGATGATTTCGAAATGTAGCAACGGGATTATCCACTTTTTCGTTATCAGGGCCTTGGGAGTTCTTTTGCCGAAAATTTGCCGCTATTTCGCGCAGCATTGAGTAATTTTCTCTTTTCTCCGTAGAAAGAAAGTAAAAATTCTCGGGTGGCGCGAATCAACATGGCTCCACCTTTGCATAATGAGAGCAATCTATAGAGAAGATACATTTAAGTATCCATGAACTCGTATTAATAAATTAAGGTGGCTTCTTGTACGAAAAGTCTTTGGTGTACGCCTTTCAACATTTGGCGTTCATTCTTAAGCCACATAATTTAATTCCAGGTAATTAAATAACTATTTTCTACGATCGTACGAATGCTCGTATGCGGGTTTCTACAAGCTTCTATGCGTGCGTGTAGTTAGTGTTTTCTTAAAATGTCTGAAGAACGTGTCAGCACCGTGCATGAAAAACTTTTTTTATCGTGACGTCCCCGTACTAAAGAGGCTTTCACAGATGATGGGTAGCTTATAAGAGAGGTAAGAAAATAAAGCAAATATTAATGGCAAAACAGCTTTAATGTACTTACTATTAAACCGTTATCAATAACATAGTTCGTAAATGGAACACATAATATATTATGAAACTCTTAGATGACTTGAATTCTTAACTGATGGTAACTTTCTTTCGTAAATACCTTAGGAACATTAGGTAATAAATTAGGTACTGTAGCGTCCGCAGATTTGAACAAGTTCAGTAGAATGTCAGCTACATTTTTAGCCGTTTTCAATTCAGTAATTATAAACACAATGTAGGTACCAATTACATGGTACTATAGGTTCTGGCATGAAATAACAATGCCTCACTACCTTATGCCGCGAAACAATCCATATCCCAGTTCTCTTATTATACAAACGCTAACGAAAGTGTCGGATTTCTTTTTGAATAAAACGTGAAGAATAGAGATGAAACAAATCATGATTTGTAATAGAAACATTTTTGTACTATCTGTAGAAACTGTTTATACTTCGCGAGTGAAATTATTGTTTTTTACATTATTGCAGTGACATTGAAGTGACATTTTGATGCGTTTTATGCTTCTTTGAAAAAAATATTTAAAGACCTTAATTTAATTTATCACAAGTTTTAATAAAAAATGTAAGCTTCTTCACTCCACTATTAGATGTGTTTTATGATGAATGTGAAACGTTCAAATCGTATCGAATCCGGGATTGTCTACCTGCTAATTACGTGGCTCAAAAGATTACACATTTCGGTATAGGTTCTTTATGAGTTTGAACAGTCCTGTGAGAGGCATCGATTATGCAAAAGCGGATCCCTATTAATCACCCGCAGGGGATGAGCTCGCTACTCACACATCCCGCGTGAGAGAAGTTTGGCGTTCAAGGCTCATCAGATGCCAGCGAACTAATTAACTCGAGCGAATGAACCGGTTTCGGGGACGAGACCTTGCCGGTCTTCACCTGAAATCGTGGGATAAATACATTACAACATTGTCATACTCGAAAATAATGGATAAAAAACAATGAATGAAAGGACTAGAAAATAGATACACAAATTCAAATGCAAAGTCTAGTTATTTACGTAACTAGTACCTGTAGGGTGTAGATTGCGTACGAATAAAATGTTGACGGACGAGTAACGATAGAAGCCGAGATCAGCCGCAGCGATGGTGAAATGCGGCGGCGATGGTGTAATGGTACTGGACTGTTATATCCATTGTATTGGACTGATGGAAGCTGGCGGGTTCTAACCCGATCGACGCCGCGCATTTTTACCGGCACAAAAGTCCTTCGTACGCCTCCCTTCGGAAGGGATGGAAAGCCGGCTGTCCCATGTTAGTAGATTTACTTGCATGTAAAAGATCCTCAAGCCTAAATGACGCCTGTGAGCTAAATTCAAATCGCCTGTTTCCTCGCCCAAGAATACCTCATTTCTCCGCTAGTTGATGAAAGGAGCGTAGCGAAACTTGCCTGGTCAGACGGAAAAGCGGGCCTGATGGCCCGAGTCTCGCCAAATAAGGCTTCAATTCCATTTGATATGAATTCGCCGAAAACCCTTTCTTTTGAGTTACGTATATCATTTTTTAGAACGAATATTCAGAAACTTAATAAATACGTTTATACTCGTAGGACAATTCTCAGTGTGCAAGGCGGCAACCGTTTGATTAATGTTCAGTATGTTATTTACTTCGCAGAACTCATTATTTTTATGCCATGACTTTTTTGCGATACGTAAATCGCAAAGTACCACTTTCCATTCAATGAACAATGAATTCTGTTCTGTCATTGTCTGTAATACGTTTATTGATACATTTTTCAAATCTAATTTTAAGGCAATCACCTTTCTTGAGACGATAATGTTTTTTTTAAACACGTAGTAAAATGGAATAAATCATTTCAATTTGTTTAAAAATATATTACTATCTCAAGAAAAGTGATTGTTTTAAAGTTGGATTTGGAAACTTTTTCAATAAAAAATTAGTTCTAGTTTCCGTGCATGAGTGTTGAACAATCTTTTATTATGTCTAGCTGATTCTAAACCGCAGTCTATATTTTCTGTAGACTATATTAAGTGTCAAAAATGAAAATAATATTGATTTGATGATCATGATTCCAACCGTAGTTACTTTTTATATTCAGTGCATTTCTACAATACTGTAAATACATGTAACAAGTACCTATTGTAAACAGCTTTTGACTTCTTTCATCATCACTATTAGGTCCTTGATCCTTTGAAGAAATTCTGAAATAGCTTCTTAGGTTGTTTTGGAACAGTAAATTCAAATTACCCTACCCAACCTTCCCTTACCCTCCAACGTTTGTGTAGCACATTCAAGGTAAAATTGTATTTACTAATATTTAATTCAAGATTTTAATTTTCCTCGCTTGTTACACGACTTCAATAAGGCAACATTATAAAATACTTAATTATTTTCTATATAACAAATTAATATTCGACATCAGTGTTTTTTTGAACATTTTTATATTACAATTTTTATATTACAGATTTTTATATTACAATTGTATTACTGCCAATTCTATGTAGTGAACATTCTTTGTTCGAACGTTAAAAACTTGTAATTTACATTTAATCAAAAATCCACTCTGCTCGTGAATTATTTTTCAAGTTCATATTGAGTGTAAATAAATTGCAAGTCACGAAGACACTCTTGAGTTAATAAAACGGAATTCTCCTGGTTTGCAAGATCCTCTAGGGGATGTAAAATTTCTAATATCTTATTTCTTGACATTTCTCACGGGAATCTAGAATTGACACTTCTGTTCTAAAAACAATTGTGTTTGCATCTGGAATTGGTAACACTGTACATAGGACGTATTTTGTAAGTGCAAAATAATTTTGTAAAGGGCAGAATAAATTCTACCCCAGCTCTAATTCCGTCCCAGCGTATCTTAAAATATCTAAGTATGTTAATTGATGGTTGGTGTGATTTGACTATCACAACTTCATTATTGAAAATAAATATAAAGCTTTTGTGTCAATTTCATTTGTTTTTGAAGTTATCACTACATAAATTATATTTTTCCATCCTTATAGCACTAAATAGATCCTATGAATAAAATGTTTACCAAGTATTATATGTCTTTAAAATTCTAATTTGAATTATATTTATTAGGACTAACAAAAGAAATGTATTTTTTGTTTCAGGTAAGGTTTATTGCCTATCATCTTCTTTAAATTAGCAGAAATTGTAAGTTCCACTAATTTTGTTTACCTAGTACCTTACGTTAAGTTGATACAAACTTCCTTACAGATCAACGATGATGCGTTTTTTTTGCCAATTGTAACCTTCAAATATCTAAAATACTCTGAACAGGATCCTTGCGCTTATTTGACCATTAATACTAGGCAAACCCTCTCTAATGGAAAATGAGTAATAATTTACATTTTCACTAATCAGATCTACAGAACAGAGATAACTCGAATCATCATCGTCTACATCACTCATATAATTTGAATTTTCCATCTTCATTTTTACTTTCTCGCATAACTACATATATTATACTAAAGTGTACTGTAATGTGGTGGTAGAAATGGCAAATTTTTGGAACACAAACTCGTATTGTAGGGGTCTAGCATCGAAAATTAGATAAATCTTCTCCCTAAATGTAAAAAAGTACATCCTCTAACACTTTGTGGAGTCATAATCCATGTTTTGTGGATCCTTACTACCGAAAAATTGATTAATGACAAAGCGCCTGTCTACGATCAATGCTACCATCTTTTCTCGTTAAGACAAATTTCTCCAAGAATGAGATAATTTATGTCATCTTTTTCATCTTAGTTTTATTAAGATAGCCGGCTTTCGACGGCTTTGCCCCCCGTCCCTGTCTTCCAACTTTTCCAGCCTCTGTCACCCGACGTTCGTCACAGACAGCGAGACTGATAATGACGGAAATGCCGTAGAATACAGATTGTCTGAAAAAAAATGATTTGAGAAAGAGACTATCAATTCGTCCATCCTTTAATAATGTCAACAACGCCTCATCAGCATTCTCAAAATTTTCTTCAAAATTTTTCCTCCTTATCTCCAGAACTGATCTCCTGAACGATGTCAAATCCCTGAGAATTTGAATCGGAATTTTTGGTTTTGGACAGTTGTTTGAATAAAAACAACCCGAACATTTTCAAATTTTCTCAAAAATCGATCCAATTTTGTATTAATATTTTTCTTCGGTTTCATCTAAGAGCCCTAAAAATACTTCAGATATCATTTTCATTGAAAATGATATCTCTCTGAATGTTTTTAATTATTGAAAAATTTCAAACTTTTTCGGGGTCTTCCTAAAGTACAATATTAAAAATTGACATTGTTTTCCAAATGAAATCTGTTCTTCAAAGAGATATCTTGAAATAAGTTATAAACTGTTATAGGCATAACTGTTCAAAAATATGTGTTGTTTTGCGAAATTTTCTGTCAAATTTAGTACATTTTAAGCAATAATTTCCTCGAAAAAGGCTCTAATTTTCCCCCTAAATGTATTCTTTGCTCATACAAAAATTCTCTAAAAATGGCGCACTGCCTGTTTCTTTTAAAAACTGCAAACATTTAGCATTACAAAAGAACAAAATTGATGATACGGGTATTTCTCTTAAATAATCTGGTGGGTTTTGAACGAACTCTGTATTTTTGAAAATAATCAAAAATAAATTAACGTATTAACGTAGGAAATACACAATATTGATGAGAGATTTTTTCTTAATGAAAGTTATTTAAAACCATATCCTAAAAAAAATATGCATGAAAATGTCTAAATTGCAATTGCTAATGTTATACTTTTTTAACTGGCTTTTTAACTCTTAAGAATCTGTGTTCCATTCTCAGCGCGGAAAAAAAAAACGCCGGTATTACGGCCTAAACACTTTTGGAGGTTCGTGTCCAATTACAATATTGCGTAGAATTTACACAAATTCGAGAAAGTATGTGCTGTATTAGCTCCACTAATTTATAACATACCATACCGGCATTTGATGGAAATGACTAATAATTCGATTCATTTTCGTAAAGTTTTCGAATGAAATGTCCATACTATTTCTATTCGGGGAAACCGAATACATGGGGAAGCCATCGAGGACGCCACGGGTAATATAATTGCCCAGGCCCATCAGGGGCAGCAGTATCGGTCGCACAGCCTGCCACGCTCGAGCGAACAGACCTTCTAGGCATAAAGCCCCCCTTCAGCTGGAGGGAAAAACAGCCACCGCCCCTTCGTTTCAGGGCGACGTGATAAGAGCCCCGAAGCCCGGCAGCGCACTGGCAATTTGGTATTCAGTCTGCGAGTTTATTTCACATAGAAGTGTACGCTGCTTGCATTGGGAATCGGTTATTCTCTTTGGTATTTGGTTGATTGTATTTACGACGACTCTGCTATAACTCTGCTCGCCAGAATATAGTGACATTTGCCTACATATACAGTTAATTCTTTGCATTTTGAGGAAAATAAAATTGTTGTTCTTGAACTTTGTATTCTTTTATGTAATACACAACAATAACTTTATTATGAAAAAAAGTACCATTGCGCACAGATATTGAAAATATATGTGTACATTATGACGAGTACCAGTAATAATTTAAAGATCGTATTTATTATTTTAATATGATTTTATTTTTAAATCTTTTTTCACAGTGTTCAGTTTATTTGATAATTTCTTTATAGTTGCAGTGCATTATGTTGATGTCCATTTCATCACACTTCTTTCTTTTAAAAATAAATAATGTTTATATCTTTTTTGTTGTCGCACAATATTCGTTGGTACAATGTCGTCGTGTTTTTGTTGATATTTGTTGAAATGTTGATATTTTTAAAGATTTCCATTCAGTACATAATCATTTTATTTTTAAAGTTCGGTCTCCACTCCTTTAAAAAATTGCAATTGCGTAATCGCCTTGCTTTTCAGTTCAGCTTGAGGAATGAACTTCTCGCTCAGTCACTCGACAAGTTCTCCAAAAATAAGTCAATTAGACGAATTGCTGGCACACCTCTTTTTTTTAGAAATTGCCAGCACCACTCTCACAACCGCAACCGGAGAAGTAGTTATCGGGGAATTGTTTCCCTTCGTCAGCGAGTTTGTCTCTTTGCTCCAGGACATATCTATAGCTGACGATTTTCGTTGTGAAAACATCGCTTTTTAAAAAAAAAGTATTTGACCTTTTACATTCTCATGTCTATCACACCAAGTTGATAGACGCAATTTCTAGAGAAAATGTTTCTCGACTTTGTATTTTTGTAACTGAAGGATGTGACTTTTATTTTGAGAAGCAATAAAATTATTGGAAATGCTCGTTTGGAGGTAGCCCAAACTCAATTTTGCTGTAAAATTATAATCCATAATTTCTAAACGAGTAGTTTATGTTTTAATTTCAAAAATGTAATAAAATCGTTGAAAATAAGTCATAATTAACTATCTGAAATAACCCGACGTCCAAGTATTTTTTCCACAGAAATCCATTAGATAGGAAAAGAAATGAATTCTTTCTTTAGTTCAAATTAGAGGTACTTTTTTATATCCCCGCCCCTTTCATTCGTTCCGGTTCTCCCTCCTCTCGCCCCCTGCTCTGCCCCGCCGTGTTCGCTTCCATTCCGTTCACAGCAGGCAGAGCGCAGTTCATAGCGTCTACGCCGGTGCTGCTTGCGAGGTAACGACTAAAGCTCCAAGTGTACGAGTGTACTCGTAGTTTCTCTGAAATGGGCTGTCGGTTTCAAAATTACACTTAAATTAAATATTTTAATTATACGTACTGATTATTTTAAATCCTTCTACAATCTTTTCGTGGATATAATGATGTTGTATTCATAATTTGGTAGCTAAATCTTGACGGGTGGCTATTGAAAGTACATATTTTCTATAGCTTAGTAAAATTTAAATATTTCATTAAACTTTCGGAAATTATCAGTTGTTTTCGGGTAATTTAGTTTTATGGTAAGAAATCCAATTTTATTTCGAACCTATTTTACACCCTTAACATTGAAGTTAAGATTTGTTTGTCAATGGAAGCTATTTTCAAAAATTAGATTTTAAACATATTTCAGGTTCACAATTTTTTAGAAATATAAGTAGTTTTCGCGTAATTTTGAGTGGTACCGTTTATATTTTTCAATTCATGTGGTATTCACGTAGATTTTTCATTCACGTGGCTGAAGTGTTGGTATGCTGAATTGTGCAAAAGAGCAATGTATCGTAACCGTTCTCAATAATTGAAAATAGTATGTTCAATTAGAATAAGAAGGGATAGGCGCGAATTTTTCGGAACGCTCGAATGAAGTGAGCGAGGAATTGGGGACCGGCGCTCGCCCCGCCCGCCAATGGGCGAGAGCGAATCGCCCCCAGAGAGCGCGCGATCGCCCGCGGCCACGCCCGCGCCATCTGCTGGCCGCGTCCGATCACTGCACCCCGGCTGCGCCCCCGGCGGCACCTCTGCGGTCATAAAGCGCTCACGGCCGATGAGTCACTCTCCGCGCACGCGAAACGAATAGAGAAGACCAAGTTAGTGTTGTTTTTTTTTCACCTTTTTTCTGTTGTTTCATTTCTCCTTTACTTCTCTTTTTTATTGTGTATTTCTTAAACATTTCGTTTTGTATCATCGGCTGAGGTAGCTCAGGGTGTCAAGTGATCTCACGGCTGTGCCTCTGAATGAGAGGTTCCTAGGATCGAGTCCCGACGGTGGCAGGTATTGTGAACCTAGATACGTAGCTACGTCGAGTTTACTCGCTGTCTGGAGAAGAAATGTACCTGTCTGCTGCTCAGATTAGACGTTTTCCGAGATTCCTCCGATCAATACCAGGCGAATACGGAAGCAGCAACCTACCAAACGGACTGCGCGAGATTTTTTCTTCCTATTTCTCGATCGATCCTCATAGGGTACTTACTTGCATGACGGTGGACCAGAGTGTAAAGCTTGTCGCGACTGGGGCGGTGCCCCACTGGTAAGAGATTCTACCTGTTTGAGGAAAACCCCGCAAGCCTACGAGTAGGATCTCATCATTCGCGGGGGGAGAACGCCCTCCCGCGACAAAACACGCACTGCACTTACGGGACCAATGACCTTCGCCGTTGACGCACTCGAAATCACTAATAAAGCAATAGCGAGATGCGTTCGCGATGGTCGCGGCCCACGGTGCCTGGCCTGTCCGCAGTCTCGCGCTCCCTCGCTCGGAATCAGCCTGGCCCTGGCGCCACACTGCGTCACGGCCTCAGGGCATGCCGCCGACACGCGGTTGAGGTTAGTCGCAAAAGGAGACGCAGGTCCGCGACGTGAAGGAGGGTGACTCATGATGGGTTTCTGCTAATCACTGCTTATTGGACGCGCGCACGAGCGTGACCCTGAGTCACCGTGAGTCACCCTGCGTCACGTCACTCACCTGCGTCTCGTTTTGCGACTAGCCTTAGGCTAACGGGCAGGCCGTCGTGTGCGTACCTGGCTTTACTCCACAACACAATCGTAGTGGTGCTATAACGTTCACCGACGATTTTGTAGTTCGCAGATCGTTTTATCAATGTTTTACTGTTTCTCATATTTTTCACGTATTGTTGTGTTGCTGACCCGCAGGCTTACATGTCTTTGTGTAATTGAAGTATTGAGAATAATTAATTGCGGCCACGTAGAATTGTATGCGAGTCATTTATTTGGTTTTTATTTAGAGGGGAAGCAGATAATAATATCGTACTAGTTCTGCATTTTTATTTCCAGTTCTTCAGTACTGTCAAAGGAATGTATTTTTTCAACTTACTTACATTTAATAGTGTGCGTAGTTTCATATTTGAAAAATGTAAAACCATTTAGAATCACGTAGGTGGTAAGAGGTTTAGAGATGACTATCTAGTTTTTACTAAAATGTGGCGAAGGACTGTGTGCTCCACAACGCTCCTGTTCTTTGAATCAAATATCTGCCATTTCGTTGTGAATTTACTTAGGAGAAATTTTGTGTTAGAAATATTGCCTGCAATGCTCCTATAAATACCAGGCGAATGCTGGGGTAGTAACTTAACAAACTGACCCTAAAACGTTCCTATCCTTATCTCCTCACACAAACTTAAGCTTCAACACGAACCACACTACGTTAAGTGGTTCACTACGAACCACACTACGCTACAACAAGATGGGAGGGGGGCTTCCAGCATGAACCATTCGGGGGCTTTCAGCATGAAACAGCTGGAACGGCATCCCTTTGGGTGTGATACCTGAAGAGGGAAACACTGCAAGCAGACGGATAGGTCGACGCCGAATCTGTCGTTTGAGTGAGAGAAGGAACCCTGCCAGCTCCCTGCTTATAGCATTTACGGGACTAATGAACAAAGTAGATAACGTGCCAGAAAAGACTAAATAACACTGTTCGACAATGATTTTGTTAAATAGCTAACTAACAGTTGCTGTTTCGTATGTAGTTTGCAGCACTACAACCAAAAAACTGCAACCACAAAAGTTGCTCACAGGGTATCGGGTTTTGTGTAATTGCACATTTACTAACATGATTAATTATATATTTCGCAGATAGCCACCTGTCGTACATACTGAAACGCTAGTTGCTTGCAAATTTACTCCGAGACGGTGGTCGCCAACGATGCATGATTTTGTATATTCCACTAAAAATATAAAATAGGAGCCAGACCGGCCATATCAGTTGATCAAGTTCAGAAATTGCGAAGAAACGTGGCGTGTCGTTCGTTTACGACGCACCGGCTCGGCGCGGTAATTGCGCCTTCGTGCGGAGTGAGAAAGGTGTTGTTATTACTAGCACTAGAGTGCTAGTCATTCAATATATATATAATATATATATATATATATATATATATATATATATATATAGTGTATGACTCATTCTCAGGTTGCGTTTTCATTCATCCGCAAGTTTTGTACGAACAGATTTCTTGCAAAGCCGAGACAGTGCGTAACGCATTCAATCATTCAAATCACTTTACAACATTAAGAACTTTTTAATAACCCATTACAAAGAATCCTTGTCCGCTACAAATCAATTCTCTGCAAAATTGAAATCAGAGCACCGTATTGAATACGAAACACACATTCTATTCTATTTAACCTAAAAAAGTTAAATGTTGTCGACAAATTTAATTAATCAGGCCCTACTGACATTATTTGACGCTCCCGGAGTCAAATACTCACTCGAACCCACTGTTAAATTAACTTATTCTTTATTCGTTAACAACATATAAATGAAAAATGAATAGTCATTTAATAGTATTATAAATTTAAAAAGAATATTTTTTTTGAAGATAGAGATTTCTGCCTTACTGTTTTACAGACAGTAACTAATATTCTCCTTACGTGAATCGTGAATCGTCTTGGAAGGTATTAGAGGTTTTCTTGGAACGTAACAAGGAAGTAGCATAAGATCGATTCCAAGTTCAATACTGTTTAGAAGCTACGAGTTCACAAAAAATCAGTTAATAAAAGTAGTAAAACTCTTCATAATGTGCCCGCAAAACAGGAAAAGTAGGCTTGGAAAATTATCATCGAACCATTCCTTACAATTTGCCTTTTCGATATCAAAGCTGGACAAAAATATTACTTCTTCATTTTCCGATCATTTTATCAGTGAAATTAATAAAAATTACCTTTGAAAGTATCTGAAGCAACATTTAAATTTGTATTTTCTCACCTACTGCTAATGCAGTATGAAAACAAAGATTCGCAATGTTGCAGGTGAAAACTTCGATTTTTACTTCTCGTAAATGTACGCATGTATGGGGTAATAAGTATACATATAGGAAGTATAGAGAATGTTGTGGAAAATAGATTCCAAAATTTCTACGGAAATACACGTTTTGGGGCCCCCTAATATCAAAAAAGGGTTTTATTTTTAAAGGTGCAATCCGGCGTGAAGGTCAGGGCGAGATCTTACGTTCCAACAGGTGAGGAACCCTATCCGGATTTAAATACGTACATCTAAGGGTAGAATGACCGTAAAATTTGGCTCTCCCGTAATCACAAAATAACCAATCTTTCTATTACGACTTGTCATTCAGATTCCATTAACTGCTTCTGTTCGTTCTGGGTGACCGTGTCCAGTGCTTCCGCGTGAAAGCCAGCACAATCCTCACGTACCCTCATAGCGCACGTGCCCTTTCCGGGACATCTGGTTTCAGCTGGGACTTATTCATGGGAAGGAAATGGGTCGGAGGTGCTGCTAATTGGCGCCTTCGTTATCCGCTGGCGCTTCATTTCCTACCCAAGGGAGGACTTCCGGCGCAAGTGTGGGGTTACGGTTGCGACTTTTGTTTCGTGAGAAGTCCTCGGAAAGTTTGTCTCGCAGGTGCTTAATGAGTACGACGAAGATTAGTTAGGTGCTGTGATGTCTGCTGTTGGGTTAATGTTTTATTAGGTGTTATTTGTTTTTGAAACGTATGTGTTTAAGAATGTTAGGAGTATGTAACTGTTAATTTGCTTTCTTTGACCATACGTGTACCTCATAGTTTGTAATCACCGGCTGTTTCCATTACGTTTAAATTATTAGTTGGGATTTTCTCGAAATGTAAAACTGACTTCAGGCCAGTGAGTGAGCAAAGAGTTGCAAACATCACTCCAACTCTTCATGTTTATTTTATTTTAACACAGTAACATTTTAATTGAAGAAATAATTTAAACTGATTATAAATATTTTTAATATTTCAGTATTTAGTTTAAACTTTACCAAATGTCCCTCAGAATCGAAACATAATGTAAATGTTTGGTGATTTTAAATTCTATTTTAAACTATGGTTAAACAATACCTTCAATTGCTCAAAGAGAATTACGATAGGAAAATGAATAAAAATGCGTTTGTTGGGAAATTTTGTAAGTTTTCAAAACTGCATTCACTTTGGTGCATTTAGCTACACGAGATATTAGCCAAAAAGGAAAGATTGCACGTTTAAATTTTGTTCTAAGGAAAGGAAAAGGGATTAGAAGTAATTTTTACAAAACATTGAACAGACGGTAACTTTGTCCATTGTTTCGAAGGTCACGCAGGAGAAAAGTTTATTAATATTAATTAATAGGAATTTTAGACACGTAGCCTAAGGTATGTCCGACCAACATTCTAGATCTTTTAGTTAAAAATCCATTTATATCGGCGGAGTTGGTCCACACTATCCCTCTCAAAATGACAACAAAAACAACAAAAATTTTGCTGCGTGCCCAAATTTATATAACTGTAAATTACGTATTGAAAATGGCATTATTTTATAATTTCAAGATTTTATAGTATGTCCTGTCCTACGGCTCAACAGCCCTGTACGGGCCTTTGCCGTTCAGCGGTTACCCAGGAATAAGGGGTTCCTGTGGTTAACACGAAGATATCTCTTCACCGTATATTGTGGCCTTCAGAACCTTAGGGTGGGATTTATCATCGTCACACAGCAATAGATATTAGGAAATTTGTAAGGAAATGAACAGTCATTATTTTGGCACAGTTATTATTTTGCCCCGGCCGGGAATCGAATCCAGGGTTGCGCCATGGAAAGCGAGCACGATAACCAATGAGGGCTTTATAGTATGTAGAATGATATATTATTCGCAGAATTAAAATAGATCTCTCAATTTTCGAGTGGCATTGCGTTTAGTAAGAAGCAGAACCTAGGAAACGCAGGGAAAGCCTCTAGGGTCGCGGTCTGAGGGGAAGTACCGAGGTGGGTAAGCGAGTACTTGTGGGCCGCGTTGGGCGGTTGCCACGCCCTGGAGGAGGCCGGATCGATTGTGTGGGCGGCGCGGGCGACGACTGCATTTCGTTGACGCAGTGGCGAAGGCGGCCGCGACACCCGTCTCGCCCCTCTCTCTCCGTCCCCCTCCCTCTCTCTCTCTCTCTCTCTCTCTCTCTCTCTCTCTCTGTGTCACACACACACAGTCGCTTCTTTCTCTTCCTCTCGCACGAGGAGAAAGGGCCTGTGGCCAGGTTATCTCCCATTTTAAGTGAACTTTCATAACCGTGCTCGAAAAATGACTTTTCGAAGAGACGTCATTGCAATAAATGATTGGATATTAGTGCATATTGCAGCACATTTATTGTAGTATTTGGTTCACTTATTCTTGAGTTTAGTAATAATATACTTACAATTCTATTGCCTTATAGTAAACTGCATTTAGTCACGTTTCTCGAAATTTAACGTTTAACTTGTATTTAGAGATATTAAAAATGCAGATTTCTTTTATAGGAAACTTTTTTGAAAAATCATCCTCATCTGTTGATGCGTATGACTCTGAGATACCATAATCTTTCTTGCTGGCTAGGCTATCCGGGACGAGCCGCGTCAATGTCACGGTGGCTAACGTTTGGGCCAGCGTATTGTGGCCTTCTTCAGAGCGTACTGTTGAGAAGGCCACAATACGCTGGCCGAAACGTTAGCCACCATGACATTGACGCGACTCGTCCCGGCTAGCCTAGCCAACATCAACTCCGGCCGCGGAAGCCTATGCAACCACATAATTTTTTTTACTTAATTATATTTTTAGATGCGCACTAATAAAATAGGTAACTTTAAGAGTGTGTATACCATGTTAAGAGTATAATTTTTAGCACTAGTGCTGAAAGTGAGACGATGCTCAAATGTGATAAGATACTGACTGCAACAAAGAAAAGAAAATACTTTCGTCTGATCAGCTACTGCTTCTCTTAAAGCAGTATGGTACCTATTTATGTGATTTGTATTCTTGAATCCAAATAAAAGGCAAGTCCGCAAGGCTGTCTAAAAAATAGTGTATGACATACGTGGTGGACATACAAAACTTATTTTATTTTTCTCCTGTGGTTGCGTCTCTCGGCCTCGTGTCGTAGCATTTCCTACTCGCAAAATAAAATGTCACTTTTATCACAAATAACTGTTTTTAAAATTCTACACTGAGAGAAAAGGACATAAATACTTCTTGCATACTATATCCGAATTAAGTAGCTACAATAAAGTGTCGTGACATTCAAATAGTGTATTGACTCGATACCTCATACGTATAAATGATCTGTAATAATGTTATTTTGTAGTTTTAGAATTTAAATCTTATTATAATATTATAGTGCAAAATGTAAAAATATCGGGAGTGTAGCAATTACATTAGTATCGGTTGTCATTCCGATTTTTCTACGTCATGCTTGCAAAAATTATCAACTTTTTATTGTTTCCGCATCATTTGTTCACGTTTACTTGCTCTATAGAATTTGAGATCTTCCGAAAAGCTTGTAACTTTCAAGGAATAAGTTATAGTAGTAAGTGAAACATGATGAAATAAACCGAAAGCATTGCCATCTACATAGGCATATCCATATACCTTCCGAATCATGGAAAATGTACTAATGTGAAATTGAATCGATATTTTCGAGCGTTCGTATTGTTCAATCTGTTCGAATCGTTCATCAACAGAAAAAAATATTTTATGTTGAAGACGAAAGCACTTTTCTAAACTGAAGCTACATGAAAACAGTGGATGTCTTTTTGAAACAGATTTGTAATTTGATGCCCTGCTTTGCTACGAGAGTCGATTAATCAAATACCACGTCATTTCAGGAGGTTTATTTTCAGATGGCGATTGAGAGTTACTCAAATATTAAGATACAATTCTATTGTTTTTCGTATTCAGATATTTACTTAAAAGTAGACATTATTTAGTTTTAGCTGAACGCTTGCGATTACATTGCCCAAAAGGAAAGGATGTCGTCCTGATGGCCGAGATTGTTAAGGCAGCAGTGTCGTAGCAATCTCGGACTCAAGGATCGCGGGTTTGAGTCCCGCCTCGGGCATGGTTGTATTTGTGCTCGTCCTTTCATCCCCTATCATCACCACATCATGTCATCTTCACAATTATATACCGTTAAACGCAATAGTGGTCGCTAATGACCTAGATGTTTATGCGACCTTAGATAACAAAAAAGGAAGAGATTAAAAAAAAACTTACAACGGAAAGTACATACTACATATGCGGTATAGAGAAAATCAAAAACGTCAAAAATAATATTTCATATCGATCATCATTTATTCTCGAGGACTAATGAAATGAAGCCGGATTACAAACATTGGAACGATACAGTCACTATTCACCGTAAATTCTATTCACCACTATTCACCAACAATTGTTAAACATGTTCCTGAAAATGTATTTAAAAATGTTTTTTTACTAACACGGTCTTCGTGAATTCAATGACATTTTATCATCACCTTTTTATCAAGAAAAAGTAATATATTATTGTTTAAAAAAGTAATAATTATTATTTTATAAAAGTATAAAAATATGGATATTTTCACAGATTTGCGATTACATGTAATTACGATATTAGTCGCGTACTGTATTTGCAATCGGGAGGTTTGAGTTCGATCCCCGAGCCTGCCATCCTGATTGGGGTTTTTCGTGATACCCCTTGGTCGTAATACGAATACTGTGATGGAGCCAAAAATCCCACGAACACTTCCCATCTCCCATTACTCTATTTACTGCTTCCCACCATCATTCTAGTCCTATCAATTCTCATCATCCTATCATTTGAATCTCAATAATAATAATAATAATAATAATAATAATAATAATAATAATAATAATAATCTCTACAGTACGTTATTATTTACGTATTAGTACGTTAATAATCGTTACAGTACAGTATCGAAAACAAGTTCTTCAGTCCACCTTAACTCATATCACGTCTCGAAACTTCATAGTACGCCATTCTCTTCTTACGCAGAAGAAAATCGTTTCACCATTCAACTTCATCATCCGAAATAATGGACTCGAAATCCTTATGGTGCATTTAAATGTACAACTTTAAAGTTTTTTACGAATAAAACGAAGGACTCTTAAAATAATGGCGTAGGTCTAACTCTCGTTAAACTCTTCGAATTTTCGAAAATTGCATGTTGGAATTAATGGGAGTGACAATTAGATTTTTAAGTGTCGACCCAAGTGACTGCGTCAGAGTGGCTGCCTGAAGTAACGCTTCTAGGCGCACTTCTAGTTAATTTGAGTGACCTGATTCCGAGTCTCGGTGCGGACAAAAAGTTTACTTTTTTAAAACACTTCGCAGGTTCATGTAGTATAATATTGCGTAACCGTTACAAATGATGCGAGAAAGTATGTGCTCATGAAGCACCACCCTTTAATTAAAAAATATCTCAATCGTAGATTATTATTTATTTGCACAATTTAATGTTTATTACTAAAGATAACATTTATGTATTTAAATGCTAGAAAAAATATGAAAAGCACACTAACGTTTTTTGTCCTTAAACACAAAGACAAACCGAATAACGAAATTCCAAAGAGTACGCGTTACTCTAGTTTTCCATACGGCAGCTCTGGATGTACTCTTCGTGGTGTGTGCTCTCCGTGCAATAAAGCTGCGCTTGATGGTGTAAATGCGTATCGATTAAATGTTTCCGGTGGGCCATAAATGAGCGAGGCGTAAAAGATAAGCAGAGTTCTAATAACTGTAATCACGAGGGTATTTAAGATGAATCCATAACTCTCTATTACCAAGGGAACGACGATTAAGGGAGAGAAACTAAGGTCATCCATTTCGTTGGCTAAAATACCTATTGCCAGATGAAATGAATTGTTAACAAAAATTCGAGATTAGTAAATCATTGCTCTAAACGCTGAATATCAATTATAAAGATTTTTAACACTACTGAATTAGATTTTTTACACATCTCCGTAAGAAAAAGATAAGGATATTTCCTACGGGTATTGCGAATATGGTTTTAGGCCTATGAGAATTTCAAGGACAGGGCTTGTTTAGTACATACGTTTTGAGGAGATTTGTTTGATATTTATTTTATTAATCACTGGGTTTTTAAATAATTGTCGATGTTGCTTGCCTAAATCTGCATACTAACATGGCGGAATTTCTCCAGTTCATTTACAATATAAACTTTCGCAATACAAAATATTTGTTTCCGCAATGACATTCTAAAAATTGACTGCCATAAATGTATACCTACATTTTGAAATTTAATTTTTTTTATGCTATGACTGTCGTATTGTAAATTTTTGGCGTTTTCTGTCTAGATTGAAAGTATTTCGTTATTTTTGAATTTTCTTCATGTTCGTAAGTATCTAATGTCACGTAGACACATCTAATATTGGCGGAAACTGCATAGCTTTCTGTCAATTTCTGCACACATTTCAAATTAGTCATGTGAATAATACGCACTGTATATGAATACATCTAAGGATTTGTGAGTTTATTTTTGTTACTAGAAATTCTTTATGGCAACATTTCGGCAGTGATTACTAGACATCTTAAAGCGACACGATGCAAGGTAAGAGGTATTATTATTAATATTATTATTATTATTATTATTATTGTTATTATTATTATTGTTATTATTATTATTATTATCTAAAAACCTGTCTCTTGTGTACAAATATTTCGTTCAAAGGAAGATTATGCTACAAGTATACCACTATGACGTATATATTTGTCTTCGTTTTAGCAAACGAAAATTCAAGCAATAAAACTTGGTTTTCTCTACCCGACCACTTGAATTGAACTAGGTTAGCGATGAAAATGGTCGATAAATTTTGTCTACACTGTCCCTTTTGAGGCGCGTAAAGTTCTTTTACGCTCCATAACTCACCGATATGGGATCACTGGCGCCCACGAAAGGCTTGCAAGGGATTTTCATGTCTTGAAAAATGTTCTTTTTGAGGCTGGGGTCGAAACCTCGATTACTTGACGTTCAGACGGCACAATCATACGAGTGATGCTTGTGGGACAAGAATTTTAAAGATTCCGATAATTTACAGTATTGTATACTTCTTAATGGCCTGTAGCAGCAAATGCTACTCGCATATTGGGCATCTCATTGAAACTAAAAAGTTATTTTTTTCCTATAGCGCTACCGCTCAGTTCGGATCCTGATTTAAATAACATTGTCTCATGAATCTTCATTCTTTCGCGGTGAACAGATTAATTTTTTGATATGAAAATTTTACCAGTGGGAGAGAAAAAATTGAATTACTTTGTAAAATTAGTATCACAGGCAATGCTTCACAGCAACTTTTCACAGTAGTTTTTACAATATACTCTTGCATAAGAGTAGCATTGGATTGAGAATAAATCAAACTAGACAAACTAATTCTTTGGTATGAACATTACAACACACAGAGACGAAACATTCAAATAGATTGTGCAATTACAGTCACAATCACAATAATACACAGAAATATGTATTTATAATACTCTTTAGTTATTTCAGATAGGGAATTTATTGAATTACACGTCAATCTGGTATAATAAATAATGGTCCTATTCATCTTACATTTTTCTAATAATGTACCAAAATATTATGAGATGCAGTTGGTATATTTAAATTAAAACGGCAATTTCTAAACGCTACAATTTTTACTTATTTATCAGTTATCAATATTTTTTATAGATTTATATATTATCTTATCAGATGAGTGTAATTTATGCAACGTGCACTGTGCAGTATAGCTTGATGATGGAACATTTTTTCAGAAATGTTGGTAAACAATTTTCTGGTCTATTTCTTTTCATTGACCAAGTTTCAGGAATCAAAGTTCAGTTTATAAATGATAGTAAGAATTATCCTCCATGTTTTGCTGAAAGCCAATATTTTGATATCAAGGGCACTCAAAACATGCATTCTGACTAAGCAATGTGTTAGAGGAAGAATTTAATACATATTGGAACAAGAATTATTCACTTTACGGTGTCAAGAAATCACAAATATCACCACTTTTTGCTGCAGAATTACAATATTTTAGTCTATAATACGTAAGTAGTAATAATAAGTGAAAAGTAAACGAAAAATGAAAGTAAAAATAGAAATGAATTGATGTGGTAATAAACAATATTAATATATGCTTTTGAGTATGAAAGAAGTCATCTCTATACATCATTTCCATGAACAAGTCTCGCAAACATTATTATTGGTCAGTTCAGGCACTAAACAGTCTGCTGCTCTAAAAACTGTTAATGCACTTAGGTTTTGCATGATTTTATAGGGTTTATTGTAAAACAAATGACATAATGCTTTATAATAGTGCTGCTCCTTTTAGACAAAAATAACAGTTTGCTTTAATAGTACAGCATCGTTTCCATCTTTAATTGCTTTCAAGCTATTCCAGTAATTAACATAGTCACACGGAACAAAATATTCATATGGCTTATTTTACCTTCTACATTTAAAACATATTGTTTAGTTATCCGTTCACGTAAATGCATTGATTGGTTCAAAAGTTTCACATGGGCAGTAAGAAAAGCAATAAAGGATGAAAAAGAAAGCCTGCCAATCCAGCTTTCTGTCTGATAGTACCAGACGTACATTGCCAGAAACGTCATTAAATGCATTGTAGATTAATGTATTTATGTGTACCTCGAACATTAAAAAGAGCTCAAAATATTTGTATATTAAATTAATGCTTAAATTGAAATCAATATAGATTTAATATAGAGGTTCTTCCGTTTTCCCTGCCTCTCATCATTCATACCACATATTCATAATAACTAATCTATCAGCATCATTCCTTTCTTCCTTCCGTATATGACCACAGGATTCAAATGTACAACAATTTTTTGTTGTTGTGCGTTGATGACAATTACTTAAATGTGCACTTGTAATTCAAAAATTTCGGACAGTGTAGACAAAATAATGACAAAAAGTACTCCTTAAATTCAAAACCGTTCTGCTCTTAGTGGCACATTAATCGAAACGTTTTCACTGCTCCTTGTGAGCGCAGTGGTGGGTGTTGTTTCCTTTAATCACATCTAGGGGCGAGGGGGCGAAGACTCTGCCATGGCAGTCGCCACACACGATGACTCGGTGGCTGGTGGCCTTTAGATGGGTGCGGGGCGCAGAAGGGGGCAGGGGCGGCAGAGGGGGCAAGCTTTCACGCCGCGGGCGCCCTAAAAGCCGTCTCTGCCCCAGCAAATTAGCTTCCGCTTTGCTCCGAAAGTGTCGTAAAACTCCTTCGCCGCACCCGTGAAACTTGGTTCGCATGGGACTAACTCTAAAAGAACATAGACAGTTCGGGGAACTTTTAGTTCTGTAATGTATAGAAGGGTAGTGCAACTCAAATTCAGAAGGCTTCTTGCATGGTTCGGTGATAAAAGTGACCAAATCGTAAGAGACTAAACGAAACGTGTACCATTAGTTCCTGAAATATTGAAATTTTATAGAATAGAAACGTCGAAACACGTATTCAATGCTATTTGTTTCTAAGTTGTAAAGTGCGTATAACACACTAAATAAATAATACAATAAAGCACACATATATCGTTACTCTATGTAAATTTTTGTACAGATAATATATTTTATAACCATTTTCAAAATAAAATTATGTAGTTGTAATAAAAATGCTATATGTGGCGCATCTGCGTTTTAATGAGCAGGTGAAAATTTGTAGATTTTCATGACTGTCCGGTAACCTTCTTACCTGATTTGAATATTGTTTGTTTGTAGAAAAAGATTTCCTATATGCCGAAGTACCAGAGAAGTTGTTAGGATATTCAGCCTATTGAATAAAATTTCACTTGCATTGATTAACTATTGCAGGAATTGTGACGGATTAAGTTTTGAAAAATTGGACGATGCAAAATTATAATAATAAAGAATTTAAAAATGAATATCAATTATTTTTAATGTAAATTGTTGCAATTTCAATAAGAAAAAATAATGTTGGTAATATAGTTACATCAACAAAATATGATTCTCCTAACAATTAATATACATATAAAAATAAATATCATTTGTTTTCAAAATTTGACAATTAGAAAATTGTATCATCTTCAAGAATATAACTGAATAATAATACTCACAGGCAAATTGTGGTATTTAAGCTGAGACCAGGTAAACAAATTATGATATTCAGAATTAAATATTTTCTTTGAAATTATGTAAAAATGGACTCACCATATAATGTCATCTTTAAAAATGTAAAGACAAAATAGTACTTTTTACAAGAAAATTATGATATTTAACACAGTATCTTATAAACTGTGAATAACCTGAATGATTATCACACAGAAATGAATGTTACCTGAATGATTCACACTATCTTTAAAAAAGCAAAGAAATTTAACAATAATAACCTCTCATACAAACCAAATATCTGTACAGTTGAATAAATCATTAATGAAATTATAACAAACGCTTACACTATGTTAGAAGAGATGATGTCGTTTTGTGTTTTAACAACCCCAGGGATGTTCCGACGTGGTGATTATTACAAATACACAAAATACACTATCTTCAAAAATAGTTAATAACGAGGGCGTTATAATACATTCATCACTATATTGTTTATGAAGTTGAAATTATTGATCACCAATTATATTGGATTTGTTCGATGGAGATAGATTTAAAATCAAATTGAACGGGAATGCAAACGGATTAGCGCCTTCCTGGTAAAATTTCTGTTATATTTAAAATATTGAATAAAAATAACAAATGAAACTTAAATCGTAAATCAATTACCATAGATTTAACAATCTGATATTTAAAAATACCAAGATGTTTTCATCCTGTTGCGTGATCTGTAAAGTTTGTAAGTAATTCATGAATGTTTCTTTCCATAAGAACTCATTAAATCATTGAACTCGCTCCCAACGAGTTAATCTATTTGATTGATTATAGATAGAATTTGGAGAAGGTTGTGCAGTCAGAAGCCTACCAATCAGAAAATGTGCAGCTGTAAAATAATGAAAATCATCAGGATCTTTAGATAATGGAACAATGGCTCGAAAGAGAGAGAGAGAATTCATGCAAGCTTCAATGCGAACTAATAACGTCAAAAATTCTTCAAAGATCGTAATGAAATTGCTTGCTGAGTTGATGGATCGCTTGAGATAGACAATACGCCAAAATGAGGTGCTTAGGGAGGGATGATGTGCCCTTGCACATGAGCGCTGCGCAAAGAGGTCTCCAGCTGAGCTCTAAATTGATGCGAATTCAATAATTTATGCAATTGGGCTAGCTCATGGTAGGCTCCCATCAAATTGCTACCGTTGTCTGAATACGTTTTTGAAGACAGACAATGTTTACTGCTGAATCTTGTAAAGGCAGACAAAAAGCTGAAACAATTTTTTATGTATCTGAGGTTTGTGAATTATGTTTTTTAAAAATACCTCTCCTGTGGTATCCAGCCTAACACGATTTGTGAATTAGACCATAAATGATTGACTCAAGAGATTGACTTGAGAGAAAGATAAATCCTTGCTACAAGTCGCTCTAACAGCGTTGAGGAGCACAATTCAAGCTACGGTATTGTAGGGGGTTGATGGAGATATACGAGATTTGGAACAGAGTAGAGAAACTGAAATGTTCCTTGTTGAATCTTTAAAGCGCACGTAAACACAAGCTCCGTAAGCTGCACCGCTGCTATCACAAAACCCATGTAGTTCGTATGAAGCGTGTGTTATGAAGGCGAGTTTGAAAATTGCAATATTATTGATTTCAGGTAACTGGACATAAAATTGAGCCCGTATTTCGTAAATTAGTGATAGTAACAATTGATTTCAGTTCTCTTTTTCCTTCCACAAGCTTTGGAAGATAAGCTTGCACGATGTAGGTATGGTATTTAAAAGTCTTAAGGGATCGTATATGGATGTAATGCAGGACAAAAATATCGATTAGTGAATGACATAGGAGTATGAGTAAATTTGGACGACAAGATGCGAAAGAGATTCTTGGAGGTTTCTCATAACAATCCCCGGGTTTTGACCAAGGATTCAGATTCCCCGTCAAAATGTCTGATCTTTGCTGTTTCCCAGAGATAATTTGGAATCTGATTAAGAAATAGAGCATAATTAGTGGAACACTTATGCAGTAGAAAATCTCAATTGGAAAGAAGGGCGGTCAGTTTCTAGTAGATTTTCACAGCTTTAAAAGGATTTGAGCAGCATGATAATATTTCACCTTTGTATGTAATAGCAAGTTTCTTTATGGCGCATGTAGCTAAAAAAAGAGGCTGGAGTGGTTCCGTATGTGACCATGCATAGCTGATAGTCAATGGCAGGTTCAGAAGGATAGAGTGTCAAGAGAATTTCCTTTTAACATCTGTCGTCTGGATGTATTAACACTTGCCGATACATTTTGGTTAAATCTGATACAAAGGTGATAAGCCCGAGTACGAAACCTAAGTAAAATAGAAAAAAGTTTATCCTGAACTCCTGGTCTACGTGATAGAGTATCATTCAAGGAATGCCTTGTAGTTATAATAGCACTGGCAAATACAACTCGTAAAGGTGACGACGTTGAATGGGGCTTAAAAATGACATTGTGAGGAATATTCTGGTTTAAAAGAGGAAAATGGAGGCACCTCCATGTGATCTAATTCACGATGTTCCCTCATAAATACATGGTGATAAATATCCTGAATCTTTTGATATTCTCCATTTAAGTGAGTTCAATCTCTTTAGAGCTTGGGCCCGAGAATGACATTGCTTGAGAGCACTTATATGAAAGCAGAAAATATGAATGGGAACAAAATTCAGCCCAGAAAATAAGAAATGATATGATACAAATTAAGCAGGTAATTGTACATTAGAAGTGATATAGATTCGGGAGCTACTGGGTACGAATTGGTTATTTATTTATCGTCTCGGCACATTACAAAATACATTTGACGTCCTTGGCAGCACTGTCGCGGATTCTCCAACTCCTCGCGCATCTCCGTTTCGTTCGGTCCCGTCTCGTCCTCGTGTAGTTCGCCTAATCCCATCCCAGCCCATTCTCACCCAGTCATCGTCCCCGCTCCGACGCCTCCAAGCCTCGTCAGTGGGCGGGCTCGGCCCGTCTAGACCCCTACCCCATACCTCCTCCTACCCCGGCCCGCTCCTCCCGTCCTCGACCCTCTCTGCAAATCCCCGGCGCCACTCCGCGCGCGACCTCACCGGAGAGGAGCTTCCGTTAGCGGCGGCCGCGAAATTGTGAAACATGGGGCGTGAAGAATATGAATAAAGCATGCAATAAATAAACAAAGGGTCGCGCGACAGGGGCGGGGGCTGGGGCTGGGCGGTCACAATGGGCAGTGCGCCGCTCGCGCGCGCATACGCCCGCCTTCCGGAGGCCGGCACAGCTCGCCCGCTAACTAACAAAGGGAAAGAAGAACAGGAAATGAAAATCAAGAAGGTAAAAATTATAGAAGAAGAAAATTACAGATATAAAAATAAAAACAGGTGAAACAGAAAAATTGGAAATAAAGTAAGTTAAAAAAACGTGAAAGAAAAGAAATAAAAAACATAGTTAACCATTTGAAGGAAAAGAAAGACAATCTGAAAAAGAAGAAACAGGAAAAAGAAAAATTAGAGCAATCAAACTGTCGACAGTCTAGTCAAACGCATCACCATCATGTCAAACGGTCGAGTCAAGCGATCGATAGTCCAGTCAAACAACTGAAGCCTAACCCAATGATTAAATTTCGTCATTTATCACTTTAATTGTGATTGTTATATATTTCAAAACTGACTCTAATCTACTGTTCCGCATTTCTTGCAAGTGAGCCTTGGTGGCTCGTAGGAATTGGTCCGTCGTGGCCTGGGCGTCGCCCATCGTGCGGTTGGGCGGCGGTGGCGGAGCGCTGCGTTCGCGTGCGGTGGGCGCGCCGCGTCGCGTCGCGCCGCGTGGCGCTTTTTGGCGACGCTTCCCTTCGGAATTGGCTCCGCGGCTGCTAGTGTTTTTGTGCGCCGCGCCACGCTGCCAGAGCTGCAGTTCGACGCCAGCGCTAACTAGGCGCGGACATCGCTCTCGCGTGTAATGGGCCGTAATCGCGTTGCATCCACTTGCCGCACCTAATTGTTTTATGGGCTGCGGTCGATTTATCAGTGTCATATTAATTATTCATATTTTTAGTAGGCGATATGCATAATGTGCGATAACAACGCGGTTGAGTAAAGAGTCCCTTTGTACACTTACTGTGATGATTTTGTTGGGATGTAAAATATTTTATGAATCAGCCCAACCTTCCACGATGCGTCTGTTTAAAAAATTATCCAAAATGACAAGAAAGATATTAAGTATGTGTACTTGAGATGGCAATAATGAAACCTTATGCATTGTGGTGAAAATATTGGGAGTAAATAATGGAATTTTGTGTGTATTTTGTATATGAAATTTAGAAAGAGATTGCTGAAATTTGTTCATATGACTAATGAACATAATTTCAAAAATGAAATTTGTTCGTATCAAAGAAATGTATTTTAACCGGTGTTTTACAGTTAAACCTTTAATCAGAATCAATTTTCTTTCATTCTTTCACACATGAGGAGCGTTCATGCAATAACTATCATGTCCATCTAAAAAATTGTGTTAGCATTGTAGTAATACTAGTGACGGTTAGCTGTATATTCTGTTCTGATGTGAAGACGTAAAAGCAAATATATCCCTAATAATGTTATTTGCAAACATACGAGGTTCAGGCAAAATCCAATATGTTGATAGCGTTGTTGCAAGCAATAAAGAAAATTTTCGTGTAACAAATAAGATGCCAAAATTCACGATCACGTGACTGCTCATGCCGCATTGTTCATTCTTTCTGCTAAGCCTTCAGATCAGCATCCTATTCTTCTGATTTTCCTGGCCTGGAATGGTTGATTGGCTAATAGCTGAAAATCAAACTCTAATATATAGATAAGATATGAAAGATGTGATAGTTCTGGACATGATCATGATTGACATATATAGATTTTCATTTATTTTTAGTTCTTTGTAATTTCTTTAGAGACCACAAATGGTTACATTAGTTACAGAAATTAGTGTCAGTAATCAGTAGTAGTCGTGTCTGTTTAGTAACATAAAATATTTGTATACAAACTGCAGTAAAATAATTTATCCCAATCAAATGTAATGATAATAATAGCACTATTTTTTCAAAAGCAAAAATATGCACAAGCGCTTTGGACACAAGCAAACGTGCAAACGTGTCCCAATTGTCCAAGGAAAAACAAACATGTCCAACTTTTAACCTGAAATATCGTCAGAGTTATAAATAACTGATTTGATAATAGTAAACTTGGACTATTGTAACAATACTGCCCTTGCTCATAATGACCTGTCCTCTCCTGCAATCCCCGTTTTGTTGTGTCCTTACCTGTCCCTTCGTGCCCTTCCTTATCCTTTCTTTTTTTGTCCTACCATTCCCTGATCTGACATGTTCTTCCCTGTTTCGATCTTCCCTTCAATGTCCTACCATTCTCTGCCCTTCCCTACCATGCTCATTCCCGTCCTGTAGCGCCCTTCCCCGCTCTATCGCGCTGTGGCGCCCTGTGTCATGCCGTCCCGCGACGCTACGCTGCGAAACGTGTTTTCCTGCGCGTGTGGGGTTTGCAGTTGACGGATCAACGTTTGTGATTTGTCCTGACGACGCAAATTCGCGAGTGTAAATTTGCAAGTGATACTTTGTCGATGGTGGACGAACTGCCACTGCCGCATGCCTATCAGCGCTTGTCGATCGGTGGTTTTTCTCATCTTTTGTTGTGCATCTCTACAATAACATTATTCGGTGATGAATGGAAATGGCAAATTTTTCTGGTGATTACGAAATCAGTACAGGATTTTATAATAGTGTGTATTATATGCCAATTTGTGCTAAAGTGTAAAAGATGACAAGTTATGAATAATCCTAGTTTTTACTAACGAAAAAAAATGAAAATACTTAATGTCGACTTTGTTGATCGTATTTCATATATTTCTATCAGTCGGCGTATTTTTTGGCTTTTCTTTTCCATTTACGTTTGTAACGAACTAAAATATAAATACTTACTCGTAGGTAATGACAAAACATTAGTGAAAATTTCTACAAATAGAAGGGTACGAGATGGTAATCCTGCTTGCATTGATTTCTTTCTTCTCTTTGTACATTACTACTCAAGATTTATTGTTGACAGGGAGGGTGAGAAAAGGTAAAAGAGGTAATAGAGTTGGAACACAAGAATGTTGATTTTAGATGAAGATAATAGGGCTATGGGAGTTATTTGTGGAAGAAAAACAAGTCTCCAAGACTAGATTACGTTAGGTCGTTTATTAAATTTCCCCATCACCGTACATATCTTAGCACTACGAATATCCACGGCTGAGTACGTTTAAGCGAGAAAGTAATTTCACGAATATCGTGTTTACGCGGCTTGTACGAAACTTGCGCGAGGTGTGCTCAGCGTTGAAGAACGAAAGGAATTCGGCAACACATGCATAGTTAAAAGGAATTTGAGCTGAAAGCGCAAACTCCTCAGAGTAAAGGGGTGTGCGTGGAGGAAGGGGACTGGTCGAGGACCGGGGGTGAGGTGAGGACGGGTCGGGCGAGTCTTGAGGTTATCTCATTACGCGCGTAATTGGAGTGCGCGCGAAAACGCGGTTAACGATTGTGAGGACGGGTGCGGCGGGCGGGCGCTCATCTACCCCTGTACTAGCGCCGCCCCCCCCACCACCACCCCGCCTCCATCAGACGGGGAGGGCGGCTGGCGGGAGCAGGAATCGGCTGCTTCGACTCGCATCTTCGTTTCGAAGCGATCTGTGGGGAAGAGGAAATAAACATTAACAATACAGATGAATCGGATGTTGCAATCACAATGACAACTTAATTTTTTTAATATTTTTACTGCTACATTATTGCTTGCTATTGCCTTCGATACGGAGCACGATATACTACACTGTGTGACGTACCTGGGTCGAGAGGATTGTGGTTACGAGGGAAATATGAAAAAGTTGAATTGTGCGACATGTTCTCATACGGAGGAAACTACGAGAGGTAATTATGGGAGGGAAGTATGTAAAGACAAGCCGTGTCAAGTTAACATCTGGTTAATTAGTAATTAAGTAAGTAAATCTGAATAATTAAAATTAGGTAAAAAATAAAATCTGGTGTATAACGAGTGTTAATTGATTCTAATGATCTCCCTAAACCATAATTTAATATAACATTTAAAACATTAAAACCATTGTATTAACTGAAACCAGTCAAATAAGCTTTAAAAGCTGCATCCCAATGACAGATGAGGAAGGGCGACAGCGACGAAAACCAATACAGTTTTTTCTTATTTTCTAATGCAAGGACTTAGTGTTTCATTGTTTAGGATATTTCTTATTACAACTTTTCTCAACACTTAATAAAAAATTCGTCTGTCAATCCTTATTGAATGTTTACCAAAGAATTTAGTCCTCATGCGTAGTCCCTTCTCGGAAACTCTAGCGTTCTCTTACAATCAGTATTCCCCATAAAAGTATTACAGTATATACTTAGAGAAGAGTTTAATTAGAGAAGAGTTGTGCACTGCCAGTAATAAAGAAAATATTAAATTAATCTGAAAAAAGAGAGTGAATATCTCTGTAACCGCTGAAAAATTGTCCATGAAAATGATCCAAATGTGTCCCTGCCACGTCTCAAAAGCTGAAAAATGTTTAACATTAATTTGCTGAAAATGTTTGATTCTATTAACTCTTGTATTTGTTTTTATGTAACTCGAAAAACCAACAAACCAAGATAGTTGTGTTTTTTCGAGATAATCATATATAGTGCACCAGTAGTACAAACTCCAATTGACACATCTATGAGCTTAGGAAGGTGGAAGGTGGAGTTCTTATGTAGGTTCAACTAACGGCCTACAGCAGCAAAAATGCTGCTGAACAAAGCCACACAAAATTATTTTCCAAAAAATAGCACGCATACTGAACAATAATAAATACAATGCTCTCGTATAACACTTCATAAAATTAAATATGTTAATTTTTTACAAGCCGTATCACAGTTTTGTAATTATAGACACGGTTTTACTTACCAAGAATATCAAGAACGTTGATGTTTATAAAGTAACATGTGAATCCCAAATGTTTTATAGAAGCCGACATCTTGTTTAGAGTTTTGCTGTTGTATTATGTCTACTGTGTCGTAAGTAGTGACGCAGAAAAATAATTCAGTTGGTACAGGCAGTAAGAGGATAGGTGGGACGAAAGATTGAAAATTTTTTAGCGAAAATCAAAACAGTTTATTTTTTTTATTTTCCCAAGTTTCTGAATGACTAACAAAACCATACCTCTCACATTGCCGAAGCGTGCATACTTTTATTTGAATTTTTGCAAATTAGTAATTCAGGCAGATTTTTTCTATTTTTTCCTGAATTTGTAGGTATTTTAAAAAACCGTAGACTGAGTTTAGCTTAGAGAGATATTACTACTTTCTCTGCTACACACACTGACCTAGATATCCTAGGGTTCGATTTCCGACGGTGGCAGATTTGCGGCACTATCTAGATAGCTAGATGGAGTTCAGTCTGTCTCTGGTGGGGAATTCTGGCAGCCGGCTTCTCTGATTGGTAATTAACTCTTGTTTCTCCGCTCGACACCGGGTGAATTTTGAAACAGACCCCGAAAACGGACCACCGACCGCACACAATCTTTTGTTCGTTTTCCTGTCCTCTCCCCTACACTTAGTCTACATTTCGGCTACATTCACTTCACTGCCACTGAAGTCACGAGACCAGTCGGGAGCTTAAGGTTTATCCCTGCAGGGTCGATGCCCTTCTGGGGGAGATACCTGCGGCGAGAAATCCGTCTCAAGTCGATGTGTAATGCGACGCCGGATTTTTTCAATCAGTGGAGGAACAACATTACCACCTCTCTCGATAAAAAATTCAATTATCAGTACACTAACTGGACTGATGACCATAGCATTTGATGTGTCCGGAAACGTGAATCAATGAATTCAATTTTCGCGCGCTTTAGAAATTAGTAATATAGGTACATAAATATGTCCTTCAATTATTTTGCTATTTATTCTGAAGGCCGCTGTAGACCCTTTCATAGGTTTCCTCCGAGTTCCGGAATATCTTACCTACCATCGTGTAGACTAATAACAATTGTGACAATAACTTACACCTAATCGCCTTAACTACTAATGAACTAACAACTAATCACTTTTAATTTAACAACTAAGTACAACTAATCTAATTTCTAGTACTTGAATAAAATATTCATTTTGTAAGTGGGAAGAGTAGAGAATAATGAGATGGAATGTATTTAACGACAAAAAACTAGCAGGATTAGAAGAAACAATTTTTTTAAAAAAAATAGAAAAGGAAGAAAAAAGTGCAGTACCGATTAGAAAAACTCGCACAAAAGGTGAAAAAATGCCCACACAAGTTACCTGGGAGCGCGTGCAGTTAGTAGTCGACGCTGTGATGTTGGGCTGCCAGCGGCAGAGCATAGGCTCCCGCGCCGCACCCCGTCCTCCTTGTCGAGGTGGGGCGTCTAGACGGCGTCGGCGTCGGCGGCGGCGTCGGCGGCGTCGGCCTCGACCGGGGGAGGGTCGGTCTGGTCCAGCGGCCCCACCGCCTTCTCCCGCAGCTCCACCAGCTTCTCGCGCTGCTCCGCCATCCGCTCGCGCTGCTCCAGCGCCACCTCCCGCGCCGCCACGTCCGCCTCCAGCTGCGGCGCACGCGGCGCGTCGGTACAATTGGCACGCATGCGCACTACGCAGCGGTTTTCGTAAGAAAGGACCGTTTTGACACCTAGTGCTCGCAACGTAACTGAAGGTTCTGTAGGCTCTGTAGCCTTCAGGTGGGTGATCTGGGCTGTCCGGGTGACGCCGCGTCGAAGGCTGTGTTGCCGACGTTTCGACCATCCTGTCGTGGTCTTCCTCGGGGCTGGTATGCCTGGTATCAGGGCTTGCCATACCAGTCCTGAGGAAGACCACGACAGGATGGTCGAAACGTCGGCAACACAGCCTTCGACGTGGCGTCACCCGGACAGCCCAGATCACCCACATGACTCTGGCTGCGGAAGCCTACGACTTTGCTGCAGCCTTCAGCCCATTTGACCCTCCTTCCTTCATTCTTTCGTTTGCAGTTGGCTAACTTGTAAATGGCTTCGACGCTTCCTTTTGTGATGTCCTCGTCCGTTAAAAATATAGTGTGCCACGAGAAATAATTGAAATTAGGAAGTGCAGTACTACTGTTATCTTCTTTAAAAATTCATTTTTTACAAACACTAAATTGAATTTATTTTTGTGTGATAAGTATTATGTTTATTTGAAAACCCAGTCTTGAATGTCAGATACGTACTGGTGAACGTGTTTCCTGCTCTTGTGCGGTAAGATGGCGAGCTGTGATTCAGAACGTTCCGTTTTTTCGTGCTTTGCGTTTTATCAATTTATTTTTTTATATAAATACACGGCTGTGAACCATGAGAGACCATGATGTCCTAACTGGCGTCATAAACTAACATAAACACTTTATGCAGAGTCGTGCTTGAAGACCTGCCGCGACGAAGGTGTATTTCTATTTGATACATGTGATATTCACTAGTTTAGCGAATTGTCGTTTTGGCTCATTCTTAGGCAAATTCTCGGTCCGCGAGGAATGGGACAGATCCCAGCTCACGATATCATGAACAGAAAACCTAATAATAGTCAAATTCTGCAGCTCTCACCCCCCACATAATACACTCCAAAGCCATTAGTGATACAAGAGTGTGTGTGTGTGTGTGGGGGGGGTCGTTTTCTGTAAAGTGCTTACGGATGCATATTTTACAGCTCTTTCTTCGTGGAATGTAATCTCAAAGTTTCAGCTAGTTTACTATTAAGGTATTAAGGCAACAAGACTTCACAGTCTAGGTCTGTCCACGACCACCAAACCCAGGTTTCGAATAGTAAAGCATAGGACAAAACCCACGATGTCCACTCAACCTACTCGATGCACGGCCCATTGGCCAGAATCGCGACGTGTTTCAACTAGGCTCACTGAGCATTGGTAAGTTAGGCGAACACTGCGCAAAGCTTCTAACGCTGTGCTTAAGATACTACGCGACCCACAGAAATTCAACTACTGGACAAAGATTCTAACGTCACGCGCGAGCTAATGCCAAACTCGGAGAGGGTTAGAAAGTAAAGCCTAGCGGGCACTGGGTCGGTACGGCACGGATGGGAATTTTTAAAAGTTGATTACATTGAGTTTCTGGTACAAGAGTACGCTTACTAGACCAGCAAAAATGGGACGGGACGATCCGCTACCTTCGCTGTTTGCAAAATGTCTGAAGGAAAGACCTTCTGGACACGGCAACGTGCCGATGACGCCATTGACACACTCGGAAGAACGACCTTCACGCCGTTTCAGTAGTGAGATAATGTGAAGCGTGTGGAGCGTTTACGAATGTGTCGAATTTAATCATGTTGATCCAGACGTATACGGAGTTGTGCTGCGCGATATAAAGTGTTATTTAATGAATTACCTTTTTAGGAAATGTAATTTAATTAGTTAGCTATATTCACTGAATCTGGGAGTCACATTTGCCAAATTTAAATTTCTAGGTATTTAGAAGAATCTGTGCAGTATTGGTGAAACTTGGTTAATTTGTGCACGGTGAAAAAACAATGCCATGCTTTGGAATGATTCATTAGTTCATTAATCAATGTAAGTTTTTGTAAAGGTCTTGCGTAAATTAAAGTGACGATTATTTTCATAAGTTAGTAAATTACACAATTCAAATATGAACCTGTGATACCAACATATTTATTTATGTCTTACATTTTTTCAAAATATCCAATTTAGCTTCAAATTTACCATGAGACATCCTAAATAACTGAAATAATTTTTCATCTTCCACCGGTCGGGGTGTAATATGTGAAATTTCCCTTTTTTCATGTTCGTTCTGTTTAAAAGAGGAGAATTTCGACCTTCTTCGTTTCCTTGCCTAATTCCCTTCTTCTGGTATTAAAAATGAACCCAATGCGATTACTTTTTTACTTAAATTATGAAGTCGTCGCGCACAATACAACACACGGACCGAAGTGTCCGAAGTGTCCGTGCCGTCCTAGTGCGCGCGACCCACACAAAAACTGCCGCCCCTCCGGTCCCGTCCGTCCGTGCCGTAGCGATGCAGTGCGCGCGTAACTTAAGGCAATAAGTGAAAAAATATTGCTACGGAGCTCACAAGCTAATCCCTACTCACGAAGAATTTGACAGCTTGGCAAATATGAAGCAAACGTTTTCGTACGACAGCAATATGAAGGGAAGAAGAACGA
The DNA here is from genome assembly GCA_017312745.1 of Gryllus bimaculatus. Classification (NCBI taxonomy): domain Eukaryota; kingdom Metazoa; phylum Arthropoda; class Insecta; order Orthoptera; family Gryllidae; genus Gryllus; species Gryllus bimaculatus. The sequence continues at coordinate 2,206,646 of BOPP01000001.1, forward strand.
CATCCAAAATTGCAATGTTAAACGCTGTTTTGCATATGTATTGGATTCCGTTGTCAGTTAACGGTCATTTTAAGACAAGAAGTAATGTTCGAGAATTTGAATGGTTATGCCGTTCATTTCAATTATTTTACACTTACTGCGGTGGGTTGGCGCATTTTACGTGTCATTTGAACGCGCCTGTACAGCCAGCGGTCAGATCTGTCTCTCTCAACTATTTTGACTGGGTTGGCTGAAAACACTCGTTATACATTACATGTGACCATTATATCGTGCAGCGTAATTATGTTAGAAGAAAGAACCGCTATTATCGCACATATCTTCTATAGTTTTACTGCAATGAACAATTTAAACCATCTGTTTTTAACCTTGATTTCCCTAACAACTGCAAAGAAAAATCCGAGTAAAATAAGAAAAAGTTTACACGACGGAAATGAAATTAGGTAATCCCGCAGCGTGTGCTTTTCTGACAGCTAAAAAATTGGTCGCGAATGAAAATGGAGCGCATTAAGTACAGATCGTTACTATGGCTGTACATGAAAATTCTGTACTTGTATAAGAGAGTTTCAACTTGCAAGTAATTTGCAACACAGAGCTCAAAGTCAAGGATGTTTTACAAAAATCGCGAAGAACGGAGCCTTGCTGCTTTCATTAGTAGTACGAGTACCGAAACTAGTGCGTGAGATGTAGACAGTTCTAAGGAATGTTTATCGTTGCTCATAATAATTGGCCAAAATTTTCTGAACTTTCCAAAATTTCTAAAAACTTAGAATTTTATCTCTCGACAGAAGTTGTGATCAATTTTTTTATCTGATTGAACACATTGAAGTTTAAGTTAAAACATTGTTTGACAATCGTAAAGAAATTTGAATATTAATTTCACAAAACATGATATGCTTAAGAAAAGAATTTAATTAAATGCGTGTAAACTAAGTACGTTGTCATGAGATTTGAATATTTCACAGAATCATCATGAAGGTTCGCTTAGGGTGCGTACTCACCTTATGTATCCTGGCGATCACCTCCTCGTTCCCGTCTTGCTCGCGTAGACTCAGCGCTTTCTCGCGGGCCTCCACCTTGCCTTCGCGCTCCGCCAGCGCGTGCTCTCGCTCCTCCAGCTTGCCTTCGCGCTCCGCCAGCGCGTGCTCTCGCTCCTCCAGCTTTTTCTCGCGCCCCTCCAGGCCGCTCTCGCGCACCGCCAGCCGCCGCTCGCGCTCGGCCACCGACAACGCGCGCTTAGTGGCGGGGTCCTCCACCTTGTCCACCTCCGCCTTTGCCTTCGGCGCCGCCTCCACCTCCGCCTCTGCCTCCGCCGCGGCCTCCGCGTCCGTCGGCGCGCCCTCCGGCGGGGCGCTGCGGAACGGCGACCGGCCCTGCCCCGGCGCTCCGGCGGCGCGCTCCACACCTGCGGACAGACACAGGGGTGGTTGTACTAACTACTAACCAAACAACCAATCAACCAACCAACCAAACCAATCCAACTGTGTACGAATCTGCAGTAGGCATGTCCATTATGAGAATAGGCGGAATATTACAATAAAATATATTTTATTTTATATTTGTCTGATAATTCGAAGTAAACTATTATATATTGCTTCAAACCAATTTTCAAATAGGAAAATCAGAATGTATTATTTGCATTTGTCTGTGAAGATCGAAGGCATTTCGTTGTTTTTAGACTTTTTCAAAGTTCCGAGTTATTAAACAAAGCGATAGATACTTTTCACATTACCAGAAGTTTCATAGGTTTATTTCAATTTCTGCGCGCATTGGAAATTAGTGAAAGTGAAATAACTTGATTTTGAAATATGAAGGATAAATGAAATATTTTACGAAAATTAAGCATAAAATCGTTAAAAATATATATTGTACAAAATATTTCGTGAGTGGACATAACATGAACACACTGTTTATGCTAAGATAAAATAAAATGAAAGTAAATAAAATAAATAAATTCAGATGAGTAAACTCATATACAAAATCTCTGACGGCTGAGAGTCCAGTTTGCCCAACTATGTACTCATGAAATATGAGCCAAAAAGTTTATCCTAGACTCCCTTTTTTTATTTCCTGGATAAGAATTTTCTTCTTCGACTATTAATATAAAATTGTTATAAACGAAAACGGAAGTTAAGAGAAGACTGTTTCGCAAACAAACAAGGGAAATTGAACAAGAAATAATTCAGTCATAAAAACCAAAATAGTACGAAGAAATTCGAGAGAATTAGAGCGAAGGTTACGAAGAACAAGGTACTTTACGATATTATTGACAATGATGATATCTCTAAATCATTAGTAAATCTCTTAACAAACATATTCACTTTAACACTGTTCCAAGGACATAAATATCTGTTATTTTTACAGTCAAAATGTTCGCTACAAAACTTTAACGTACTTTATGTAGGATAAATTACATTTTATTTAATTTTTCAGAATTAGAATTTCTCAAAATTTCCTGTCACAATTAACAGCAACATTTATTCAAAAATTGTATTTTTATTCATTTAACCTTCTATAATACTAAAAATTAAGTCACATGATATTGATATCTAGTAATATATTTCAATTATTTTTTTCATTTGTAATTTTTTTTGATTTGCCTAAATAAATCCGTAAGTCAATAATTGAATCCATTACTGTAAAGTTGTCTTCGACAAAATAAGAATGTATTTAAAAATTTTGATTGGAATAAAACTTAATTAATGAAAAGTTACTTTTAATAAACTAATATAACGAGGAAGTAATATTTGAACAAAATAGAATAATGCGGTTCCAGCTATGTGAAGGAACAGAACCAATATCTGAAAACCCGTTTTCTTACGTGAATAATCAGTCTAGTATCTCTCTTTTCTTTTCAGTTTTTACGGTTTTATGAAATGTATGTTTTATTCGTAAATACATCTACGCTAGTTACTCAGAAACCAGAAGAAACTAACTTATTTATAATACTGAAATATGATAATGATCAGAGAAACCATTTGTATACTTAACTGAAACAAAACATTTCACATATGCACTTTTCCAAAAATACTAAAGATATACAAATCAAGCGGAATGTTCGTTCAATCGTTAAGATGTGTGTCACACATGAAGCAATTCGCAATTTGCAATTCGCAAAACGTTCATCATTCCAATCAAACGCCCTACTTTAATGAAACCCAATAATCCAACAACCCAATAATCACTACAATAATCAACTCCAACACCTCCTGCACCATTAACTTCATGAACTCACTTATCTCATCTATAATTAGTTCTATTTAAAATTCCATAACCGAATACTTAAGCAAAAATAATTGCAGATAAAATTCAAACCATTATCATCCTAAGCTGGAACGCAACTCAACCACGAACAAAAAAACTTAACTCATCAATTTTCTTCATCACTACAACGTATATATAGCTTGTATTACCGAAACGTACTTAAGCAATAATAACAAAAACTATTTATTCCCAACTTTAAAATATATAGGTCGGATTGAACTGATTCGAAAGGAGGGACGTACTCATCGCTATAAAATATATTATATATATATATATATATATATATATATATATATATATATATATATATATATATATATACAACCAGGAAACTCTCCCGAAAATATAAGTTTTAGAAACAATAGCAGTATTAATAATATCTAACAATCACCTTTTGAAGATTATAGCTGCATACAACCCCCGTAGTAAAATAAACAAATACAAACCTTCATAATTTATTTAATCCCAAGGACAAAGTCTTGCTAATAGGAGACTTCAATGCCTAATATGTTAACTGGGGTTGCCAATCCAACAATCAAGACGATAAAACACTTGCTCAACTAGCAAATAATACTAATATTAAAATTCTCTCCCCCAGGGAGCCCACTTAATATTCGCATGATCGTTTACGTAAGCCTGACATCCTTGACATTGGCTTAACTAACGTTAACACTGACCTTATGTCGCTAATTTTGAACTTGATTCTAATTGTATCCCTCACATGTATTACTCACATCACATCAAATGTCGCCTCAACATACTCCATTGCCTAAAGCTAACTCATTAATAATTAGCTGGAAAACTTTCACCGCAACATTAAATAATTCAAGACCCAAAATTAAAATACTATATGCCCCCCTCCATATAGATCAATCTGTTAACCTTCTAACCGACCTTATTAGTGCAACCATCAAAAACTCCGAATTTACTACCACTCCAAACACAGAACACCAACCTATAAATAAACTACCCCTACATTTTAAACGTAATATCCGTTAAACACAGAACCAAAAGACTCTGGGCGCGCCTAAAAACACGAAAGCTACAAAAATAACTCAATCTAATTCCCAACCACGATAAAACATCTTATAAAAATACAATAATGAGCAGTATTTTAACCTAATTCAATCACTTAACCACTTAATAATTCGTTATGGTAATTCACAAAAAAATCCTGAAGAAAAAAAACTCTATCTCTCCTTTAAACACAACCTTAGGTAAAGAATTATCATCATTACAGAAGGGAGAGACCCTCGCAACGCATTTGAAGAGCACTTTTTGAGAGAACATGAGTGCCCATCCACAATACAATGCTTCATACCACAAGTATTAATACCACAAGTCAATTAAATCTCGGTCTGGTACTAAAATATATATGTATAAATATATATATATATATGTATATGTATATATATATATGTATATATATATATGTATATATATATGTATATGTATATATATATATATATGTATGTATATATATGTATATATATATGTATATTCGTCTCCCACAGAAATTTCAAAATTAATTAGTAACCTCTCAATAAAAAGTTCCAGGGCACAACAATATTAATGACATAACTCTAAAAAACTTCCATCTTCGGCTATAGCGTATTTAAATATTACATTCAATTCATGTTTCACAGTAGGATATTTCCCTCGTAATTGGAAACACACAACCATTATCTCCATAGCAAGCTAAAAACTAAACGAAACTAAACTCCAAACTAAAATGCCAAACAAAACCATAACAATCCCTGAGAGTTACCGCCCAATCTGTTTATTGAACACTTTTTCCAAAATATTCGAAAAATAATATTTAAAAGACAGAAAAATCATCTACAAGCAACCAACGCCATCCCCAAGGCAGAGTTTGGATTTACGGAAAAAATCTCCACACATCAATTACTAAGAATCTCAGAGCTCATTTTCATATCACACAAGTATTTGACAGAACTTGGCACCAAGCTCTCGTATATAAACTCATTCAAATAGGCACTCCACCGTACTTAAGATCAATATTAATAGATCTTTAAATAATAGATCCTTCTCAGACAATAACCATTTATCTAACACTAGAGTCATAAACGTAGAAATTCCACAAGGCTCACCGGTATCACCCACTCTATTCAACCTTTATGTTGCTGACATACCCACACTTTTTAAAATGTCGATTGCACAATTTGCCGACGACATGGCCATTTTTACCTCCGGTACAGACCTCCGCGAGTTGAGAACTCATATCTAACTTTATTTAAATATGTTAGACTGTTGAACTTAACCGCCAAACTTAAAATTCAATTAAACCCGTACAAAACGGCTGCAAAAATATTTGCATTAAAACCTTACTGTCCCCCTCATGCTAAATAATAATACAATAGATTGGTACCCTCATAATAGACCCATTAAATACCTAGATACCAAGTTAAATTGGGCAAATATAAATGCCAAGACGACCCAAGTCAAAATAAAACTGTCACAGCTACGACCTTTAATCTACAGAAACAGTCCAATATACTTCAAAACAGCCATAGCAATGTACAAAACAATCTTAAGACCGCTAATGATACATGCGAGTCCAATTTCGATCAACTTTTCTAAAACTATTATTCACAAACTACAAGTCCTGCAAAATAAATTCTTAAGAATAGTTGCTCATGTCCCTTGGTATATAACCAACAACAACTTCATAATGAATTTACCCTGGAACCTATAGAACACATATATCTGTCCTGAAACTTTTATTTTAACCTACCTTAAATCCCAGATCTTTCACCCTCGAACTGGCCAAAAATCTCATGTTCCAAACAAGAATAAAAAACAAATATCCATATCATATATTCCCCAAAGAATTTGCAGATTTAGATCCTGACTGAGGACCCCTTAACGGGAAATCCTCCCCCTTGTAGTAGTATGTAAGTTTACATTTAAGTATAGTAAGTCTTTTAACAATATAAGTAGTTATATTTACTGAGCTATGTTCTTCTGCAAATATAAAAAGCAGAAAAAAAGAAACTTCTCAACAGGTTTCGATTCTTATTTATCACATTCATTCTGGTATTCATTGTCATTGTAACATATTTCCCCTTTCCGAGCTACCTTATATTGTTTACAAGTAGTGTAAACTTCATCTGGCTAAAGTCGTAATATGGTTTGAAGCTGTTTCTACTTTGGGCTTTATTCAACTTTTTTTTTTAAAAAAAGTGATTTTTAACCGCGTAATTGTGAAATACGTCAGATTCCGACATCGACCTTAACACACAAGACACACAACACAAGATGAAGAAAGCCAGGTCAGGCGCTGACACGAGTTTCTCCAGCGCACGTTTTCTTGAGCCCTCGATCCACTAGATGCGAGAAGAGTGAGAGGTTTGATTATTTTGTCAACAGGACTATTATATCAAATCTGTAGCTCCTTTCACACTGCAAATTAAGTTTCAATTATGCCGGAGTGAATATTTCTGATACCAAATTTTGTCAACACCGCGCGTTCCTATATTTTATTCTGAATCCAACTAAAGGAGTGGGGGTAGGTATTCCAAGGCTCGAGAAAACGTGCGCGTATAATACGTGAAGGACCATTGCCTCGCTCCTCGACGTGCAGCCGCCATTGACACACACGGGCGTTCACGTGCGTGGTTCGCGTCGCGTGACTGGGCGTGCTCGTACTCACGCGAGGCGCGCTCCGGGGCGGGCGGGCGCTCTGGAGCCGCCGTCGCCAGCTGCAACAGCGCGCACAGCAGCAACAGCAGCAGCGGCAGGCGCAGCGGTGTGTCTCTGGAGCGAGCGGCCATCGCGGTGTGTGGCTGGTCGACGCTCGCGGGGCCGCGATCGCTCCACATCCACTGCCGACGCCGACGCCGCGACCGCTTTCACGGCCGCGTCGCCACTTTCTCTCGCGGGGCCGGCGGGGGCTGCTGCGGCACGCGGGAGTGGGGGCTGGGCGCGGCCGCGGAGGAGGTGGGGAAGGCGACTGGCCGCTCCTGCCGTGTTCGCTGTCCGACCAACGCTCGGCGCTTCGAGTGAAGGCATGCATTGACCTCGAAGGCGATACAGTGCGGAATGTAAAGGACGAGAAAAAACGGAAATAAAAATGTGAGGTAATGTTTTATGGGGATAAAAACGTGGGAAAAGAGAAGAAAATTCAACGTATCGGAGAACGAGTTCAGAGAATAGTTATTTAATATGCGAGTGGTAAACGTGACATTTTATTTTGCCAGTAGGAAATGATGCGACATGATGTCGCTAGGACGAGAGTCAAAATTCTACCAACAAAATAAAATCACTTGTATCAAGTGTGTCATACTCTTTTCTTTAGACAGCCTTACTTACTCTTCTTTCATTTTAATCCAAGTGTGCAAGGCGCTTAATTGGCAACATGTTACATTAAGATCGGTTGTAGTTGATCAGATGAAAGTATTTTGTTTTCTTTATTGCTTTCACATTTGAGTATCGTCTTACTTTTAGTGCTGGTGCTAAAAGCCGAACTTTCACCTCTCTGTCCATGCTCTAAAATAATAGCTTTTACTAGAAGATGCCCAAAAAGGAATATGAAAAGTGTAGAAAATTAACTCGGTTATATATAAATGACGATATCTTACTGTCGTGTGAAATCTTGATTATTAGCAATTAAGAAGGTCAGAAACTAGCTCTTTCTTTGTTCTTAATAGATTATAGAACAGATAACAAGTGACTCTCATAACTAAGGGCATGTGCCAATCTTCTCTAGTAAATGGTATTGTTTAAAAAACATTATATATTCTAAATAAATGTTATAAAATCACGTCTGAAGTACTGAAATGAGCCTAAACGGACGGGGAATAAGTGAAAAACTGAAGATGTAAAGGAGAGCTCGAAAACCAGCGCAAAAAAA
>BOPP01000001.1:2214793-2258692 GCA_017312745.1 Gryllus bimaculatus
GCCGAGTTTCACACCTCTCCTCTCCTCTCCTCTCCTCTGTCACTGTGCAGGCCTCTTTCCACAGGATGGAAAACCAAGGGAGCGTCCTGAAAATCCACGTCTTCTGAATCCCCATGACCGCATCACAGCGAACATTTATTTATATTACAAAGTCTGCGTAGAATGTAATGGACACCATGCCATAATCTACTATGAAATAAGATGAAAATTGTATTTATTTTTAGTGTTTTTTGTACCCATTACAGACAGCTCTACTGAAGTTCAACGGCCAGAAGCTGTCGTTCTTCGTCAGCGCTTATATTGAAGTCAATGTTTCTTTCTGAACGTTGTATGGTTCTAGTGGTAGCTTCTCAATTGCCGTATCTCTCATATTACTTTCATTTTCACGATGAGGTCGTGTACTTTACATCGGCTGAAATGTGCAAATTGGACGCTGATTCTAATGGCGGTAATATCGGAACACCTTCATAGCGTTAGCATGTGAGTTAGCGTGTGTTAGCTGTCGTTTTAACCTGAGTCCTTTGACATCACATCACGTCACTTACACTAGGAAAGCAATGGGGCAAATTGTGTAGGGATTCGTTCGTACTCATCATGAACGAGAGTATCCTAAACGGAATCCGTTCTCATGAAACCGTTCATTAATCGCCCTAACTTGTGATTCGACTCAATGAAATCTATCATGATGTCTTGCTACACACGCTTTACACTTCTACTACGTGTCACATCAAATATAATCTAAAATACTTATTTTTATTCACTATACATTACTGCGAAATTTGAAAGCATACCACCGAGTGTTTCCCACTACCCCTCCTTTTGAATTGAACTTTGTCGGTAGCAGAAACATTGTGGTTCCGTGACCTAAGAGACAGTTGCGACACCATCTTCATCCAGCACTTGTAATGTATATGGATAAATAATTGAAATTTTATTTTCGTATTTCAAAGGGTATTGATATATACTAATACGATTGTGAATGCTACAAGGAGACAATTGTTGTAAGTCTAAATCAGATAGCCTCCAGTGTTAATGTAAAACACTTACCAGAGTATGGATAGACGAATTTACGAAGAATAAGATGCGATGTATTTAATGCGAAGGAACGCGGAAGTTTAGAAACATAGAGAAAAGTAAGACAGTTAGTCGAGAAGAAAAGAGGAGGGAGACGCGAAGGAAGGGAAACATGGAACTAGACCTCAGAGCGGCTGCAGCTTGTCGTGGGGGCCGCGCTGCTGGGCGTCGAGCTGCAGAGCGCGAGCGTCGACCTCCCGCTGTCGCTGCTCCAGGCGGCGCCGCTCCTCCTCCACGACGCGTCGCAGAGCCTCCAGGCGCTGGCGCTCGACCTCCAGGTCTTTCTCGCCCTGCGCCAGGCGCGCCTCCACCGTCTGCTCGCGCTGCCCCACCAGCCGCTCGCGCTCGTCCAGCTTGGCCTCGCGCCCCGACAGCTCCTCCTCCTGGCGCCGCCTCTGGTCTTCCAGTCGCAGCTCGCGCGCATACACGTCCGACTCCACCTGCGGCACAACACACACCCTGCAGCTCCTCCTCCTCCTCCTCCTGGCGCCTACTGACGCACGTTTGAGTCCGCCTCCAACTGTGGCACAAGTCAAAGTCTGCAGTTCCTCCACGTACACTCATCCGCCTCCACCTGCGACACAATCAAAGCCTGCTGCTCTTCCTCCAGGCGCGTCCAGCCACGGCCTGTGCGAAAACACGCTGCCTCCACCTGCGACACAATCTTCCTGCTCTTCCTCCAGGCGCCATCTCTGCTTCTCCAGACAGCTCGCGCGAGGACACGCCCGCATCCAACTGCGACACAAGTCGAAGCCTGTATCTCTTCCTGTAAACGCCTCTAGACAAGACCTGCGTGTAGACACGTCCACATACACCATGGGACAAGTCAAAGAGTGCAGCTCTTCCTCCAGGCGCCTCCAGACACGGCCTGCGCAAAAACACGCTGTCTCCCCCTGCGGCACAAATCAAATCTTGCTGCTCCCCTCTCTTTCGGCCTCCAGACGCATCTCCGCCTCCAGACGCACCTCCGGTTCAACCTGTAGAGTTTTGCCTAACGGGTGACATGGCTGTCGAGCGAGGCCGCCTACGCACCTGTCGCTGCCTGGCGAGCACCTGGTCGTTGCCTTCCTGCTCGCGGAGGTTGAGCGCCCTCTCGCGGGCCTCCAGGGCCCTCTCGCGCGCCGCTAGCCCGCGCTCGCGCTCCGCCGCCTGGTACTCCAGCTGCAGCTCGCGCTGCTCCACGTCGGCCAGCGGCGCGCCGGGCGAGTACGCCTCCTCACCGCCTGCGACAGAGCGAGGCGGCGCTGGCGAGCTTAGGGCGGGCGGGACTGTGCTAGGCACATGGAGTGAGGAGAGTGAGAGAAAGGGGTCGAGACAAAGCAAGAGGGAGAGCGCGTGTGTAATGGATGCAGGCAGAGGTGGAAAACGACAGAAATGAAATGGAACTAGTGTTGATACAACAGCATATACTTTCTCGCATTTTTACTGCCTTATTCAATTTTTAAATATTCAAAGAGTTTAATTAAAATGATACCAGCCTCATTTTTTATGCAATCCTTGTTCTAACCGTAGAAAAATAAAGAAAAAATTGGAACAGTTTTTAAGATTTTTTGTATATTATATTTACGTCCTGCATAAAACACTCGTGTGTTTAAATATCATACTTTTTAGAATATTTTTCATTGAAGACACATATCTTTATCTTCAATATTGTACTTTTGAAATGCTAACGTTTTTTGAAAATACAGCGAGTACCAGCGAATACAGCTAGCATCAAATTTTATACCGGCCTTTAATACATTCGAGGAGAAATTTGAAAGAAAAATTTGGAGCTGGTTGTAAGAAAATAATTGTTTCGAAATTGTCTGTATTTCAGGCTACATTACCCAAAAACTACTCTTTTAATCACAAATCGATTTTACGCAGTTTTCCTACATTCTCACAGTACATATTCGAGAATGTAAAAGCAGATGGCAGCTAAAGCAAAAACTAGAAGAGCGATTGATGGGTGCAGAGAATGCGAGGTTACCGTCAGAAAGGAGGGTGACAGTGAAAGGGAACAAGGAGTATGCGGAATGGTGAGGATACGGGAGATTTTTTGGCATTCTACAACTTTTCGTTCTCTGTGGTCTTCTCTCTCTTGGATAGCGTAGGCGATGCTTAAGAGAGTAAGTGTTCGTTGAAATCTCTGATATTTCAAAAATTGCAAAATTCTTTTTTTGAGCGTGTTCCTACATCTACAATATTAAAAATAAATCTTTTTTCTTAATAAAATCTGTTCTTCAATGACAGATCTTGAATTAAGGTCATATTGACTTTTGAAAATACGTGTAGTTTTCATATATTTTTGTACAAATATAGGCAATTAAAAAATTTTAAACATTTTTTATCAAAAAGCCGCTCTAATTATTTTTAATTTTCCCATCGTGCGCATTAGGAAACAAAATACATGGTGCTAAACTCATTTTTGGCGAACTCTGTATTTTCGAAAATTGCGAAAAGTTATCATTTGAAAACTACAGAATTGAAGAGAGTGATTTTTGCCTAAAAATACTGTTCTAAAAATCAGATCTTTAAGAAAGGTCGTGTGCATGTTTTTGAAAAAACCTAGTAATTTCGCATAATTTGAGTCCGCCGTTTATGCAATTGAAAAATATTTTCTCAAAAAATGGTCCAAATATTTTTATTAAATTTTCTTCTAACATATAACAAAGGGCGGTGAAAATATCAGGATAGTCACATTTTCGGCAAACTCTTGGTATTTTCGAAAATTGTAATCAGTTAACATTTCAAAACTACAAGCCCGAGTTCGACACATTTTGCGTTTCGGTAGTGCAAACGTAAGGCTCACAGTGAGTAAACTCAGAGGACCTGACTGGGAGTCTCGGTGTGGGAAAAAGTTTTGCTGGTTGAAAACACTTTTTCAGGTTTATGTAGGAGAATATTATAGCGGAAATAATTCCAGAATGTATGTACTGTAACAACACTAGTTTTCTTTTGTAACGAGACGTGGTCTTCCGTACGGCTCTCTCTGAGGTATGTTAACAAGAGAAACTGGGCCTCGTTCTTCAGATTCCAACTTGAAATATGACATGCAAAATGGCATAATCTCAGAAAGATGTTTCTTTAAAAAGAACTATGAATGGTTCACTGTTTTGTAGGAAGTGTATTTTCATAGCAAACTGACAAATAACCAGTTACAGATAAAATGGTACACCTCCACCTACAGCACTGTCAATAGACGGATAGCTGAGTTTAAACATGTTTCCTACCTGCAAGGTTGCTAAATAAGATCCAACTACTCTGTTTGTGCTTATAATAAAATTTTATTTGCCGAACATCATACTGAAATGTCATTTGCGTATCAATCCAAATAAAAACGACGTTACACCGCTTGCGGTTAATGGGCTCATTTTTAAGTTACTACCCCTGTTTACAGAGTCTCATACAGCTTCGTGGAATACGATTGTCATGTAAAAATTCTGATTGTGTTATGACATTACGTATTATATGACGAATATAATAAAATTGAACATTGCCCCTGGATTACCCTTTAAATAGCGGCTATTATAATTAATGAGTTTATGATAACAATGAAGAATAATGAGGAGTTATGATGAAATTCAGTAGTGGATGGTACCTTTAATTAATGCTGCAAGCGAAAATAAAAAATGAATTGAGAAGTGTACAGTACCGGTGTAGGTCTACCATGAACTTTTATATCGCACTTCTCTTAAAGAGTTAAGCTTCTAAATTTCACAGATTTAAGATCTTGAACAGAATTACTAATCATATTCATACACCTACGCGTGAAAGGTACTTAAATTTTCGAAGAATTGAACGTGACCTTATTTCAAATTCTTTAAGGAACAGCTTCATTGTCTACCATCAATATTTTAGGTTTAGGAAGACTTCAAAAACTTTTTGAACTTGCAAATCGGGCTTTCAACGAAAATGAAGCCAGCACATACTTTTAAACGCTCTCAACACTATCCAATATCAAATTCAATAAAAAAAAGATGAAGCCCAATTTTTTAAAATTTTAGAGAATGTCGCAGGGCTTCATGCGAAGTATCAAAAAAATATCAGTTTCGAATTCAAAGGGCCGCGACATCAACCAGTTGGAATGGAGAATATCAATTTTGGAAAAAAAGGGCTGAACTGTGTAGACCCTAGAGTTGTTCACAAAGACCGACAGATACGGTTTGCCATAATTTGAGTTTTCATTTCCACAAAATCCCACCACAAAACACAAAACAAGGATTCTGGCTACACCACGTGTTAGAAGAGTTTATTTCTAAATTTAGCAACTGGATTTATATCCACATTTTCGTTACCAGGGCCCTGTAATATGAGTTATATTAATAATATTTTCTGAATATATTCAAGTATTTTATCATAGTTTGTCGTGTATCACGAAGTTCCAACTTATTTTTCAAGTTTAACAATAACATGCATTGATAATGAAATATTTTAAACAAATGATGCATGTAATTAATTATTGATATTTGTGAGTTTAATATACTAAATATTATTTTCCAATCAAAATTTGTTAATGTCAATTGCTTGTCTTTGCATTCCATCGTTATTTTTATTTATTTATCTAAGGCCGCTCCATAACAAGGTTATTCCATCGTCACTTTTCCTCAAGAGTAACATATTTTGAGAGGTCGACCATGAATTCCTCCTGAAACGTTTTCCCTCCTATTTGGTACAAATAACAAAAAAATTGAAAATATGTAAACATACATATATTCGTGTGCTATTTGTCTTCGAATGCTTAGACTTCACTCCTTGGATTTTTTATTCTATCATGTACTGCACAATTTGATACTTTTTTTACCTCTCCATTGTCCCGAATATATTTATGCATTATTTGTAGTAATTGAAGTTCTAAGCAAATAATAATATATTAATCCGGTTAAAAAGTTGAATTAAATGAGGCTGAAAAATTTGCATTAGTGCAAAATATCTTGCCAACTTGTAATGTTGAACTAATATTCTCGTGTAAAAAATGATTATGTTTACAGCGTTAGTGTTACAGTGGTAATAATAAAACAGTCGACTTCTCTTGTTACGGCTTACAATCCAGTGACATATGCGTTATGTGTTAAATACACATGCGACGATTACCCAGGATCCACAAGTAAATTAACTTCTTTGACTATTCACAAATCTAGAGAATGACAAGAAGAACTCTGTAGTTAATGTATTTTATTTTTAGTAAAAAGTTTATTTATCCGTTTACTAACCGAAATGAAAGTTGTGCAAAGCAAGGATAATCTACCTTTCTATCGAAAGGCTGTATACAAGCTCAAACGTAGAGTGAAACGTCAGGTAAGAATGCAAGTAGACTACACTGCAAGATACGGAATTTTGGGAACGACGAATTGGAAGCGACTCTGTTTTTAAAGTGACGGCAGGCGCTTGGCCAATTGAGAACGAGTTACCACCTGGGTTGTAGATGCAATGGATGAATCCCAACGCTCGTAAAAGAAGACATGATCAGGTTTCGCGTGTGTATAATCGCTCGTGTTTTGCATTTTAACAAAGCGTAGAAACTGGATAGCCCGTAAACGATGAAGTTTGTTTTTGAAAGTATTTTACCGCACAAGGTACTCTGCTATCTGTGCGAGAGCTTGTGTAAAACCGAGCCAAGTGCTTCCACGCTCTCTGTAGCACAAAAAGAATCCGCCGACGTATTACTACATCTCGCCCCGGCGACGGCAGCCTCGTCGTTGACACACATCGCTCGCCCGCGTGCGTGCTTCGGTCGCATGCTTTCGCGTTTCCGGCACTCACCTGTCACGGGCGCCGGAGGGGGGAGGAAGCGAGCCGGCGTGGGTGCCACCACCCACCCGACCACTTGCAGCAGCACCACGCTCAGCAGCAGCATCTCTCGGGAGCGAGCGATCATCGTGGCTCGCGGCGCGGCGTCCCGGGTTGCACTGCATGCGGAGGACGTCTCTACAGCCGCTGCCGCCTCGACACTTTCTCTCGCGAGGAGCTGCACGTGGGAGGGGGGAGGCGAGAGGAGAGGAGAGGAGAGGAGAGGAGAAGCTGAGGAGTCTTCGGACTGGTGACTAATACATCACCAAACTTCACGTGATACGTTGATTACGAAGGTGAAACATTGCGGAATGCAAAGAAATGTTGAATGCAAGTGAGATTATTATACAAAAAAACTCATATGGGTAAAAAGGAGCTAAAAAGAAGGAACTAGGGAACCAAAACAAGTAGTTCATAGAATGGATTATGAACACGACGTGTAGAAAATGAAGGTGTTTGAATGCCTCGGGCGTCACATGTTTCGGGCGAAATCGTAGTTATCAGGAATTAACAAATTTTCCCTTCTCCAGTTTAATGGTTTCTAGACTAGACAAGAAATGTCAGTGATAATTCACTCGTACGTTAGAGGAAGTACATCATTTCGAGTAAAGAGTGCTATCATATTTCCTACAAAGCGTGAAATGTCAGATATATCCACATATTCTGAACACTAGTATTATTTTAATAAAAGGTTTATAAAATGTATTAATTTTGAAAACGAAGTAGATATGTAGGAAAACGAGGATAAATACTGGTGGTGGCAGAATAGCTAACTGTGAATGAAATAATGGAAAATAAGTGAGAATTTATAGAAAATAAGAAACATATACTGATTAAAAGGAAATGTAAGGAAGTGTAAATATTAACTCATTTAAATACAAATAATAGTATCTGTCGTTCTAGGTGAACTTTAGATTATTAGCTATTAAGATGTTAAGGGAGTATCTCTTTCTTTATTCCTAAACGGTTATAAAGCCTCTTAAAGAACTGTGGTCCTTCTAAGCAATGGTATGTGCAAATCGTTTCTAGCAAATCTGGTATTACATCATATATATGAAACGTGAAAAGACGTTGTATATTGCGAGGAAATGTTTATAAAAGTACGCCTGAAGTACTGAAATGTACCTGAACGGACGGAGAGAGAGTGAAAAACTGAAGATGTAATTGAGGGCTCGAAAACCCGCGCAAAAAGAAGAGATCGGAGGAGGTAGCGGGTGGCGCGAACCGCTGATTGCATCACGACGGCACCTCCGACATTTGCGTCTTGTTTCACCGCGACCTCGAGACGTGCGTCCCCCCTCCACCCCTCCTCCACACTCCTCCCTCCCCGGCAAACTTCACATATCTCTCCTCGGCTGCCGCCGCCCAGGCCTCTTCCTACAGGATGGAAAACCAAAGGAGCATTCTCACAATCCATGCACGGACACTCGGAAACATTAATCTCTATTTTATATTTAAAATAAAAAGATGCAGAAATATTGCTATAATTTATGCTAGTTTATTATGATATCAATTACATTTTGATTGGTTTGCTTCACCTCTTACATTAACGACAACACATCTGAATTTTTTTTCATATAATCAGCATTCTCGTTTACAATGAAGCCTCAGTTTGAAGGTTCTGTTGCAAGCTGGTTGCGTTTCCGAAAGGCGAACTACTTCGAACAAACGGGCAGATTTCTTCGTTTTGTTTACCATTATGATATCGTGTAGTGGCTGACGTTTGAAAATATTTCAATGCTCCCTGACATTACTTACGTAGAAGTTTAGGTCGCATCAAAAGTGGTGTGATATTGTGCATTTGTATGAACAATAATGCGAGTTTTTCTGTCACATTCAGCTGAGTCCACATTCGTCAAACTTTTTACTTGTAACACTGAGCCACGCAACGAACCACTGTTACCATAATTTCCATTCACATTTCGTAGTATATTTGAAGAGAAAATTGAGTTTTAATTTTTGATACGGAGATGCATACGTATTTAATTATTATATTTTTAATTGCTACGAGGATAAATATGGGTAAGCTTATGTATTGCTTCTGACGAATCTATGAAACTCGTCATTAAAAAGGAAAAGGTGATTATAGAAAATGTTGCAGGATGCTGTTAAAGGGAAGCAATTGGGAAGGAAAAAAGGCAATATTTAGACGTCCTCACAGGCGTGTCGGCACAGAAACGCGGATTCAGAGCGCCTGCAACTTGTGGTCGCGGGAGTCGAGTTGGCGCTCTCGCTCCTCCAGGCGGCGCCGCTCCTCCTCCACGACGCGTCGCAGGGCGTCGAGGCGCTGGCGCTCGACGTCCAGCTCCTTCTGGCCCTGCGCCAGGCGCGCCTCCACTGACTGCTCGCGCAGCCCCACCAGCCGCTCGCGCTCGTCCAGCGCCGCCTCGCGCCCCGACAGCTCCGCCTCCTGGCGCCGCCTCTGCTCCTCCAGACGCAGCTCGCGCGACGCCACGTCCGACTCCACCTGCGGCACAAGAAAAACCCTGCAGCCCCTCGTCCTCCTCCTGGCGCCTGCCGACGCGCAACTCGCGTGTGGACACGTCCGCTTCCCCCTGCGACACAAGCCGAAGTCTGCTGCTCCTTCTCCAGGCGCTCCAGACACGGCTCGCGTGTAGACACGTCAGCATCTACCTGCAACACAAGACAAAGTCTGCTGCTCCTTCTCCAGGCGCACCAGACACGGCTCGCGCGTAGACACGCCGGCATCCACCTGCGGCACAAGACAGATCCTGCAGGTTCTCCTCCTCCTCGTAGCGCTTACCGACTCAACTCGCGCGCACACACGTCCGTTTTCACCTGCGACACAAGTCAAAACTTGCTGCTCTTCTTCCAGGCTCCTTTAGAGACGATCTTCGCCTAGACACGTCCACAACCACCTACGAAACAAGTCAAAGCCTGCTGTTCCTGGTGCCTCCAGACAAGGTTCGCGCGTAGACACACCTACAAGACAAGGCAAAGCTTTCTGGTCTTACTCCAGGCGTCGCCTCTGCTTCTACAGACGCAGCTCTCACAAAAACATATCTGCAACCACCTGCGACACAACTTAAAGCTGTGCCTGCAGATTCTCCTACAGGCAACTCAAGAAACAACTCGGGCGCAGCCGCAGAAGAGCTCATCCGCCTGCACATACGGCACAAATCAAAGTCTGAACCTTCTCCTCCTGGCATAGACACGATTAGCTGCAGGTAGCTCCAAGCGTGTGACTCGACCTTGCGAGGAGAATTCCTAATAAGGACGTTCAGACGTATGGAGCATACGTCTGGAACACATCTGGCGGCCGAAACCTGCGGAGTCCCTCAGAATGTGATCAGCCCGTATGACATGTGGCAGAAAGGAGACTAGCTGGATTCCAAAACACAGTGGAGCAGTCAGCGGCAAGGGAAATATACATCAGTGCCCGCGATGTCTCTTCAAGTCCCGGATGTTCCAGGGAACTGGGCAGAAAGGCGACTTGCTGCAACGGCGCTTGCTGAGCAAAGAGTTGAAAGGTAAATGGCGTTCCTAGTCAGTGGCTCCCTCTCTGCTGGTACTCGGCATGTCGGGGCATGGTGCAGAAAGCTAACACGCTGTTAAAGTCTATGACACAAAAAAATAACAGTACTTCACTCGCGTAAAAATTATTTTCTTCTATTAAGAACCATATACTGCCATATTGTGCCACATAGTGGTTACTATCAATGGCGCTTGTCGCAAGTGAATACCTGTGTCAGAGAGAGTACGCCAGAAGGTAAACTTGATAGGAATCCTTGCTGTGCAAGGCTGAAGAAATTACCTCATCCACAGAATACTAGCATGTCAGAAAACTCATTCCCAGGGCCTACGACATCGCGCCACAAGTCATACGTGACTCACCAGACATTGTAAAATAAGGCAAGACGAGGCCCAGCGGGAGAAGTAGCTTACAGCTCTACGAACGAAATATTTAACCGTGAACCGCAACAGTGTAAATTGTAACATAACACGCCGATTTGCTCATGTTAAGAGTTGAGTGTCACCGTTCACTCCAACTTGGAGACTGCTCTCCACTTGAAGGAATCGCTCGTACCTGTCGCTGTCTGGCGAGCACGTGCTCGTCCCCCTGTCGTTCTCGCTGCTCCAGCGCCCTCTCGCGAGCCTCCAGCGCCCGCTCCCTCGCTGCCAGGGCGCGCTCGCGCTCCGCCGCCTGGTACTCCAGCTGCAGGGCGCGCACCTCGGGGTCCGCCGCCGCGCCGCCTGCTGCACAAGCACCAACCACGTCCAGAAACACAATTCGATGGAAACATTTTACTCTAATATACCTGAGAAGAAAACAAGAAAGGAAGAAGACAACTTAAATTGTATAAAACAATGGCTATCCCAGCACCTGTTTACGGATGCGAGAGATAGACCTTCAAAAAGATTTTACTAGAATCCAGACGTCTTAAATGAGGTGCTTGAGACAAGTCAAAGGTTACGCAGTATTAGACAAAATAGAAAGTGAAATGATCAAAAAAGAACTATAAGTTCTTTCATTAATAAAATACAAGAATGCAGGACCCTTTGGTTCATACATCAAAAATATAATAAGCAGTGACCGCATCCCAAAACAAATATATGATTACCGACCCTTGATAAAAGAGATGTGGGCTGTCCAAGAATAAAAAGATATATCGATGACGGAACACTAGACTTTCGTAACCCATAAGGAGATAATGTTTACTGTAGCAAATGCAATACCTGCTGCACTATTTTTCTCATAGTCACTACAATAATTCAGACATTTGTCGTATCGTTGCATTAAAAATTGTATCACTTACCTTGATTACATAATATTACTTCATCATTATCATTTGTGTTTTGTCTCCTCCCCCGCGATTTCCGTATTTTATTTCGCCTCAATAAATTCCTGTTCGGTCAGCACTACTCGTGTCATTGTGACGCAGAATTGTAAGTGGTCGTGAAACAGCGTTACGTATCCCAAGCATCAGGCTTCTATCACACAGGGATTTAAATGCTGATCCCTCTGGTGACAAATGTTTCAACTTTGGTGGAAATGCTGTGGAAAAATATGGCAACATGTGGTCTATCTCCTCCAGTAACGTTTTTCAATGATTTTTTTTCTTATTGTTGACGGCCTAGGGAAAATTACTTTCATGATGCACCTGGGGTCTTGCTGTTCAGTTACTAAAGTGAAGCACATGTCGTATTTTCAGACTTGTTAAGTCACTTATTGATGTGTTTCCCTTTACACTCAGCTCACGAATAAGCATTCGCAACCCTGAATGTACTTCCTATTTTTCGTATCGGCAACTACTTTTCTGGGGAAGAAACGAAACAGATCATTTGCAAATGGCATACCTACTCGAAGAGATTATCTCAGAGATTTAAATGTGGCAATTAAATCTCCAGCGTAACCTAGAGTGACTCATAAGGACAGGTACATATCTATGGCAATCATTTTGAACAAAACTGCAATCTCCGCAGATGTAATAGATTGAATAAATAATTCATATAAAACACTGGATACTTTTCAACTACTCTGTTGTGTGGTATGGTTTCCTAGTGTGTTTTATTCACAATTAACTGCATTTCGCCGATAAAAAAAGATATAGGACAACGCTCTGGATACATCCGAGTCGATTTGAATTGCCTTCTTCGTTGGAAGTAACATTTGAAACCTGATTTTCTCAAATACAACTCTTTTTCCCAAAACGTGGTTAGTAGTATACCATCCTCCCAGATTTACCATCAAAGCTGGCACTATTTTCAAGTGTTTAATTGACAATTGTAGATTGTATTTACTTATTGAAGCCCAGTTTCTGTTGGACCGGGCCCTTCCAAATCATATTGTGGGGAATCCGGGCTACACTAATTTGGTACAGCGGCTATGTCGATCGTAGGGTTGAAGTCCTGACAATGGCAGATTATCGATACTAGCTATACTGATAGGCTCTGTCTTTCAAATACACCAGAGCCGCAGTCTTAAGGAAAGTTGTATCAGACTTCGGATCCTATCTGGATTTTTCAATGGTTTCTTCGTTAAATACCTGGCAAATGACGGAGCACTACCCAAATGAATGGGCCATGGACCGCGCGCGATCTCTTTTCTATACCTTTCTTATTCTCTTTTCCCCTACACACACGCACACACACTTACACGCATTATTATACCACACTGGGGTGGAGTCCATTTGGATATTTATAGCTTGCCTCGATTGGGGCGGTGTTCCACTGAGAGAGATACCTGGAAGGGAAATTCTCCGGACACAGCGATGTACTTGGCACTATATCTCACTATTGAACGAAGGAGGCACATCACTACCACCCGAGATAATACATTCAGTACACTAACGAGCGTAATGACCACAGCAGTTGACGTGCACGGAAACGTAAATCAACAAACGCACATAGTGTTGGCGACTCTGACCTTGAGCACTCCCGCTGGGGACGCCGAAGCCGCTACCGCCTCCCGGGCTAAAGGCACTGCTGCCGCCCACGACGGGTCTTCCTCCAGTGCTGCTGAAGCTGCCGTAGCCACCGCCACCGCCGCCGCTGAAGACATTTTGGCCCCCGGGGCTGCTTCCGGTGACGTAGGCTTCGACTCCCTCCAGGCTGCTTCCGGTGCCGAAGCCGCCGCCACCGCCGCGAAGCCCGAATGTTCCCGCTGGTGTCGCTGCCGAAGCCATCCCCCCGCGGAAGCCGCTTCCGCTTCGCGCCGCGCCGTCCCGCCGCCACCACCGCCATAGCCCGCGAACGAGGATTTCGCGCAGCACTAGCGCCGCTGAAGAGACCTGCGGGGTGAAACTAACTTTCAGCCGGGGGCACTCTTGAAAGGTAACATCGATTTTTTCTCAAAAAGGACGTTCACCTAGGATGGAGATTCAGTGAGGAGTTGGAATGAAACGGTTTCTGAAATTGACGGAGCTAGAATGGAACGGAGTTGGAATGGAATGGAACGGAACGGAGCTGGAATGGAATGGAACGGAGCTGGAATGGAATGGAACGGAGCTGGAATGGGACGGGACCAAATCTGCATGGGGTTGAAGCGTAGATGGGTTAATAATATTTGAACAGTAAAATAAGAAAAATATTATTAAAAAATATTATTAAAAAAATATGCAAAGTGACAAGTTAGGTTCAATGAACTTAGTCGTTAATTAAATTTACTCTTTTCTTATTGATAATTTTAGATATTTTAATTTTTGTCATGTTTTAGGTTATCATCCACATGTGGGTGGCTATTTCATAAAACTTATTCTGTGCAAAAGTACTAATTTATCATTTTAAAACTTACGTACATTTGTAATACTAACTAAACTCTCAACATCAAACAAAATTTTTTCCAGGGAAGGTATTCAAAGGTTTTTTTGTAAAGGCAGATTTTCTTTTGAAAGAACCACTGAATCCAATTTCTGAAACACAGTTGAACTCCTATTCTAAATGCATTTTGTTCGCTTAAACATTTTTAAAATTCTCTACAATATCACGAAAACTACTTATTTTTTTGAAATATTGAACATAAATGATAGGAAGATTTTGTATTGAAAAACATTCCATACTTTATTTACATTTGGACTTTATTTACATTACACTAGCTTCCATTCAGAAGATGTAAGATATATTCGAAAAAAAAGTTGTGTCAAGAATTAACTCAAATATACGCAGAAACGACTTTGAAACTCATTCATAAATTGAGTGAATAATCTATTATTAAAAAATGGATGGCATTGAAAAAGAAATTTTAACTTCAATATTGAAGATGAAATGGATTGGATAAATTATTCAACTTTTGCAGTTTTTCAAATACCAGAGTGTTTATGACATATTATTAAAACTAATAATCCCATAGTACTTAAGTTTGCTCTACTAAAAAAATATGCTTAAAAAATATATCCACTTCTGAGAAGATTTCATTCGTGTATTTTTTCTTTAGATGACACGATTATTCTTAAAATTACTCCCAAACTACCAGTGATCAAAACATTTTCCCAAACATAATGATATAACTTTTTAGAAGAAATATCATTAATGAAAATTTATATTTTTGAAATGAAGTTGAAGGAGGAATTGGAAATATTTTTAATTTTTATAATACTGCAGGGGCTTGATTTAAAATGACTTCGAAAATTAAAATATCAATGCTAAATTCTAGAATGTACGATATCAGATACATTAATCGCTGACAATAAATTTTGGTGAAAATCCTGTGAACGTTGAGGGACTAGAATTGTTCACTGACGGTCAGACGGATCGACGGATGGATCGACGGATGGACGGATGGATGGATGGACGGACGGACGGATGGACGGACGGACGGGCGGATGGATGGGTGGATGGATGGATGGGTGGACGGATGGATGGATGGACGGATGGATGGATGGATGGATGGACGGATGAGTGGACGGATGGGTGGACGGATGGAAGAGGTTTTGAGAAAATAACATGTTTTCTGTAGTATCCATAAAACGTAGATTCTAATTACATTACGTATTGTAGAGATGAATTTACTATATAAAGAAATCTTCTGCCAGAAAATTTCACTTTTTGGATTTGAGAAGCACAAAGAATATTGTTCTGACGAAAAATTGAAACTTTTTTCTACAAAATTACAATACTTTATTTATAATATATGTAAGAAAAAACAAATTAAAAAATATTAGTTACATTAGTATTAGGCAAAAAAGTATATTTTCATGCCTAATGTTAATATTTTTCAGTATTCGAGTTTTAGAGATATTTTATCGTTGTTTGCTAGTAAATATCCAAAGGTTAAAATTATTTTCATGCGGTCTAAATTGTATAATTTCATAAATATTGTTGATAATTAAATTAAAACAAGCATTAGGTGAAAGGACGATTTTATTTCTTCCAAAAATAGCAGCACCGGAGCGGCGTTCGGGCATTATTGCACTTTTGCACTTATGCAACTCTGCATTTTTATCTAACTCCACCTAAACGTATCTTTAAAAGTAAACGAATCTGCTGTGCACGAAAGAAATAACAAGGCGTTTACGTACATCACCACAGCATGAGAGGGCAAATGAGGTTAGGGTGATACCGTGTCGCTCTGCGGATCAGCAGATGGCAGGCATCGTTCACCGCTCGCGTGAGAGTGGCGTTCCGCGCGTGCGAACACTCACCAGAGCGGGCAGGTATGGGCGCCGTCGCCCACCCCACCACCTGCAGCAGCACCACCCACCGCAGCATCAGCCCTCGGGAGCGAGCGTCCATCGTGGCTCGCGGCGCGGCGTCCCGTGCGTGTCTGCCCACGCGAGCGCCTCCGAAGACGATCCTGCAGCAGCCGCCGGCCCTGAACCGGCGTCACTGTCGCCTCCACCTCCCCAGCCCCCGCCCCGCCTCCGTCGACACTCCCACAAACGCCCGCGCTTCCACTACCGACCTCGCTCAAGGCTTCGCCCCAACCCTCCTCAAGCATCGTGATCTCTCGCTCCTAATGCCGACACCCCCTGGTCCACATCCCATCACCCACCCCACTCCCCCCTCTGCTACGACAGTCGTCCCAGCCGTTGCCTTCACCTCCAGATCCGTCACTGCCATCGCTGCTGTCTGACCCCACCCCCCCCTGCCACGGCTGGTTCGAGACAGAGGATGCTGATGTAGCAAGAGGGGAGGGGAGAGCTGCGGGAAAGGTTACCTGTGTCGGAGCGACTGATGGAGCTTTACTCTTCGCGCGGTGTTGCGGTGGGGGCGTGCATTTAACACGGCGCGACAGCAAACAAAAAAAGAACGCAAAAGAAAACAGGATTTTACGGGACGAAATACGAAAATTGTTGTAGAGTGAGAATTAATGCAATGAGACTTCTTGGGAAAAATTTTGTAGGGAAAAAAGCGTAAAAATATATTAATTGACTAATTAATATTAAGATTGATAGACGAATTTGTCTCAGTCTGAATGTACTCGTACTGTTTGTCATGAGAAAATGAGAAGAATCCAAGGACACGAAATATGGTGTGGCCTTCTAGTAGACAATACCTGATGAAGGACATGACAGGCATTAGAGTTGTCAGAAAACTAGGTTTCATCAGGAAAATATGAAAAACGGCTTGTAATATATTCAATAATGTTTTAAAAATTAGAATGAAACAATTAAATTTGGTAAATTTAATGAAAAGAAGAGAAATATACTTATAAGATTTATTTCTGAGGTCGACGTAGAGTTCAGTCAGATAAATATTTTGCACATTTATTGGGAATGTATATTAAAACTGTCGTTATGGTAACATTAAGTGTAGTTGTTAAAGTGTATTAGATAATTTCTCAACTGTTGAAATCATTCAGAAAATGCTCCTTTAATAAAAATGATTGTATTGCAGTCTTTTTGTAATTACTTCACTCATGCGGAGTTACAGTTCAGAGGATTTTCTTGATTAATCAATCGGACATGTGAACTCATGTTATCATGTGAAATAATGATGATTCATTCACTGACTTAGACTGCTCAAAATCACTATGTATTTATGCACTGAATAAAGAACAATAAACATTATCGGGTGGCTGCAAACTTTGTACTAAATAAATTGATAATTGCGTTGTCTACACATGATATACTATATTTTTTTAAAATTTATATACAAGTAAAACTTTAACAACTACCATTTATGGCATCTCTGACCCCCACTGGACCCTTTCTACTTAACCGTTCTATTGACAATTAAATTATTGTACTAGTTGACGATTAAAATAATGTAAAATAGTTAATGTAAAAAAATACAATTTGTTTTATGTCCAACCATTTACAGATTATCAGATGGTTTGGAGAGCTACTTCCCCAAGTGTCATATATAATTTCGCAAATTGTCAGCTTAAAAATAAGGAAATCAGAAATTGATAATATTAACGTAAAATAAATGTTTTATTATATAAAACTATGAGGACCCTCTAGAAATTTTCAGGAGGGACACAACCCTTCTACTGGCCTCCCGACCTCGCAGGCAGATGTGGACACTACAAAACGCTGATATAATAATTGTTCGGAGGCCATTGAAATAAGCTCGAACGTAAAACAGAAAATGCTGCTGGGAAAGAGACAATACGCAGATGTGTAAGAACGAATGTGCGGGCGCGCAGACAGAACAACAGAATGCGTGTGTTTATTAAAATATTGCAAATGCGGCTGGGACCGTCGCCTCCGGACCGGTTCGGCGATAACCTTCGACATTTGCTCATCCCTGCGCCGCGACCTTGCACAGCCTCTCTCCCTCCACGTCGCTGCCGTCAACCTCTCTTCTTCTCCTCTACTGCCTCCTCTTCGCCTCCTCCTTACTTCTTCCATCGCCGCCGCCACGAATTGATGGAAAACCACCGAAACACCTACTTCTTCTTTTTCTACTTCTTCTTTTTCTACTTCTTCTTCTGTTGTTCTTGCGTTTGGTTTTCTCTTTTTGTGACATATTTCTAACCGGATGTTAGTGATCAAATACTCTGTGTTTTCATTCCCAAGAAATTTGAAAAAAGGGAAATGTGATTCGATTACATGCGATGTGGTGGTTTGGACTTCTTCACAAGGTGAAATCAACGAACTTCGTATGGAATTCGAACCCACAACACTAAGAGCAGTTGCCTTATTAAGGGTCTCAAATAAAAATTATTGATTATACTTTGTATTTTATTGGTGTATTAATGAAATTGATCTTTATTTTTCTGACACACATCTGACATGATAATCGGTTCATCATCACTCATCAATTCTTCCATAAGTGTCCTTTCTCAAATTATTTTTAAAAATCTCGAATTCATTTTGTAGTATTCATGAAGTTATTGCGAGAATGATTCTTTTTAATTATATTAATAGTTTAACCGAAAAAAAATACATTTTTCGATTAAACTGAAAATTTGAAAATATACTTCAGTGCAGCGAATCTCACATTTCACGAATATATCTTAAATTGAGTTGGGAATGGTACAACGTTAAAGCTGTCGAGCTTTTCCATTTATTTCGAAGAGCGCTGTTGTTCGGCGTCAGTGCTAGTGCCAAAGGACAGGCGACACGCGCACCTAAAGTCACGCGGCACGCAACGCGCAGCTGCTTCTCATGTAGACTTCGTCTGTTCCGATGACTTTGTGGTTAATGTGGAAATTGGACAGCTTACCATTCTAAATAGTTATTTTTTTACCTTTCACACTATGTTAGAATCTTTCATCACTGTGATTATTTTATGATGGCGATCTTGTGACCGACTTATTGATGCAAAGGAGTGTGTGAAAATCAAAAGGGTAGCCCCGACTCAAACGAAAGGGAACGAACTAATTTAGAGAACGTATATGCCATTTGTAGTACCACTCGTTTGAAATTGTGAACAAGAAGTACATGAAAGCCTGTAAAAATGTCTTCTCATTCTCGTTTAGAGCTTCTATGTACGATCGGATATGTAATACTGCGGGCTGTGATAATTCCCCCCTACCCATACAATTTTTGTATCACTTTTTATAGTATTCCATCAGTTTTGTAGCAGTGATTGATGGATTATAAAAGCTACATCACTGTGACATTATATTATTAGCAGAATTCTTGCAATTACATCGCTTATTAAGATGAGCTATACGTATGTTACAATAGAAAAGTACTGCGTGTACACTATACAGAAAATAGAAACTTAAATATGTTGTTTCATGTCGTAATTTAATATCCAAAACTAATGGAAAGCAGGAGGGTTACAAATTTTGGAACAGTACTATCACCATTCGTTGTTATCACAGAATTAAGCATCCTTCTGAAAGGCAAATGAAATATTTCATATTAACCATGATATGTAATTATATGTGGTAGTAGACTATTGGAGAATATCCTGATCTCCATCTTAACTTAAAAACGAAGTGCATCATAAATAATTATAAACACTGAACATTTTTTAAAAAGTAATACCAAGGTCGTCGATTTCTAATGTCGTATTTATATACTCAGTAGTCTTTGCATTTAAAACCAGTTAATTTTAGCCGTATCCTCGTTTCGCGCGTCTTGATCCAATGATAGGTTTCCATCCCTTGTTACTCGCATACAACAATTACAATTGAATTGTAGGTGGTCGTGAACATTATGTATTAAATAAATGACATATGTTTAATTCTATTAATTACAAAATTGAAAAAATTATGTAAAATCGATTAATATGAGTAAACATTGACACCTCTAAGACTCATTATCTTTCTTATGAAAATATTCGCGAAATTTGATTGGTAGTAAGATAAACTAAATAGAAAGCTCTTTCAACACGAAAATTAATGACTTTTGAACGAAAGCCGTAGGTATTTTAAATAATAAGACTATTATTATTGTTATTATTATTGTTATTATTATTGTTATTGTTAATATTATTATCATTATTTTTAATGTTGTTGTATTACAAGGGGGCAGTGCAAGTCTTCACGCTATTATTGAGTAATTAGCACTTCACAGACACAGAAGCTGATGCTCGAAATTCATTAGTGCACAAGTGAAAGTTGCTTGTTCTCTGGAACACAATAAACGTTGATGTGTAATGCACTCTTCCTAATTATTTCGCACTATAGAAACTCTGTATTAGTATTTGAAATTTCTGTGAGATAGGGTTTAAGAAAGAAGGGGATTAATTTATGATTGGACACATTATATTTTATAAAGTAATCTCTTCATACGTATTTATGTAATCAAAAGTAACAAGTTACTGAAAACATGTTCGAAATAATCACTTCAAAACATGAACATAAAATAAAAAAATACCCTGAAAATTATTTCAACTATATCATTTAGAGTTATTGTTATTAATATTTTACTATTGCTATTATTACAATCGTGTTTATCTTTCATGCTATCTTTCATGAAGTATTATTATTGAGTTGGTAGAAAATCAAGTGTTTATGTTTTGACATAACTCTATCGAGTTGGCACAAGCAAGTATAATTATTGATATTATTATTTCTTATATTATTAATATTTCAAAACAAATTTAAGTTTTATTGTACAAATTTATAAATATTTTAATTTAATATAAAGTATAGTGTTCTTCCACCAGGTGTCAAAAAAGAGACTAGCAGGAAGGATATCTATTTATAACTAATTAATCTTTTCGTTTGCAATGTCTCTTGATTAACCGGAATCAATTTCCCTCTCTCTCTTCTTTGATTAGTAGAACCAAATAGTAAACGTGAATAATTTGCAACAATAAAGAACTCACACCAGATACCCGTGAAGAGTCATCTGGTTTATTTCTGTGTATCCATTTAATTGCTGAATGTTACCGCTCCGATGATTCTCGCTTGCTCTTCCCAGGTAAGACGCACGTCACTTTTACAAGAGACATTTAGCTCATTAAGAACCTACTTCATTTTTTCTACGTCAATTAAGAAGTCTTTTGTCACTGCCTCGACTGAGACTGGAGTTGGCCATTTTGAGAAATTACAACTCCACCTCCCCGGCGCTCGGCAGTCTGAGTGACAGAAAGTTGTTGTGCGAGTTTTCTGCCTTTTGTTTTGCGCCTGCAACGCTCATTGTTTCGACTGTTTTCATTACGCAGGGCAGAGTTCTTTCACGGACACTGTTTGGTGCCATTACCAACGTCGCTCACAGCGTGATATTTCCAGTGAACAAATCTCGGAAAATTATGAATAATGGAATCTCTGGGCAGGTTTCGAGATATGCCAGCGAATTAATGTTTATTGGATTTACATCTCTTGCTAATGGATGAGTGTCATTTCATTGCAACGTGCAAATTTCAAATTTCTTCATAAAGAGAGTGAAAATGTTTCGTACTGAGTTTTGAATCGATATTTACTTTTGTTTCTCTGTCTGTATAATTATGTAACCAAATACGACACAACTGTTGGTTTAATGTGAAATGATCATTACTTTAAAATACATTTTAAAAATTGTATTTTCAAAGTAATGAGAAAAATGTTTCGGCACAGCACTATATCTACGTTGATAATTATTAATTCTTCAAAAAGTCATTTTAGAAAAATATTGACAATATAATTTCTTTTTAACATTTTTTCGCAAACAAAAGATAATAACCTTTTGAAACAAGTAACATTTCTGTATTAACAAAAACGTTTGCGTAAAATAGTATATTAATCTAATAGAGAATTTTGATAAACTTGGCGCAAATAGATACAGTTTCGATAGTCGTAAAATTCTCCATATATCCAGAAAAAATGAAATGTATTTTTCTTTTGAAGTTGGTCTTAGTGGTGTTGGTCTTAATGGCAATGTGTGACGTGTTTTTAGTGTTGCTTCATGAAGGAGAGATGATTGAAGAATTTGAGAGTATATTTGTAAAAGTACGTATAATTACGATAATATATTTAAAATGATATTACTCGACCCTAACGATACTTAACAAAATCTTGTGCTATGGTATAGTATCAATTGCTTTATTCTTCTCTTTTTGCGAGATGTAATTTTTACACTACAAAACTGGCCACGTTACACCTGACTATAATTTAACAGTTGTGTCGATTTATCTGTTGTGACACTATTTATTACAGATGACGTATACATTAATTTGCACTGCAATGAAGCTACTGTGGTGGAACAGTATTTGGTGCAGCAAACTATGTAATATAAATAATTAAACTTGTTAGTCGACGTGTCGTTGTTACTTCCTATATCCTCTAAGGCGCTATGGATTGCAAACGTACTACGCACAGAATGTCGTTGTGATCTCTACTCATTGTGTAGATAGCATTAAGGCTTCCACAGACGGGCGCGGAAGACCCGCAGC
Source organism: Gryllus bimaculatus (assembly GCA_017312745.1). Classification (NCBI taxonomy): domain Eukaryota; kingdom Metazoa; phylum Arthropoda; class Insecta; order Orthoptera; family Gryllidae; genus Gryllus; species Gryllus bimaculatus. The sequence continues at coordinate 2,237,315 of BOPP01000001.1, forward strand.
CTACGCGGAAGACCCGCAGCCTACGCGGAATGGCCGCAGTGGAAATTTCGCGTCACGTGGTGCCTCATGAGACGCTCAGACCAGCGTGGCAGGCGAGCGTCACGGCAGCGGATTGGCTGCGTTTTCTTACCTGCGAATTTTGGAACGCATACGAACGCGTTCCGAACGTTTCCGCTCGGGTTTTGTAGAACTCCGCCCGCCTTCGAGAGTCTTCGCTCCCCTCTGGTTCGAGCTCCTTTGCCTTTGTTATCGGATGAGGAAAGCTGACACCGAACGCTGCGTCATAATTGATGCTTTGGTGTATACGTTCCCGCGTACAGGTCCGGTCTGTGAGTGCCTTTAAACGTGGTTTTGAGGAAACTTCCTTATTTGTGAGCCAGTCGCGGACATAAGAGACGATATGAAAAGCTAAAGGAAATGAAACAATTTCAAATTTAAAGCTTTATGCAATTTTCTCTACCAAATGTTTTCTTCATATTGTCAATTTTTAAGATTCTACTATTTTAATGGGTTCCACATTTGTTCATATTTCTAAGTGAAGTTTATATGAGGGTAAATCTGTTATTAAATTATCGTAATAGAGTTTAGCTTCATTGTAATGTTCTGTATTTGAAAGGTCCTTTCGCCCTAACTTTACTCAGAATGTAAACAAATTTCGTATGTATCCCTCCGCCCTGTAGTTAATGATTGGCCACGCCTTTCGCGCCACGATCATACTCAGATGCCAGCACGAGTCACAGCAAGAACTGTCATAATACTCTTTTCACTTTTACTTCCTTAATACGCCCAAAATATCAGTCAAAGAAGCAGATATTTTCTTAATTATCAGAGAACTTATACTTAACGATGTGTCTTTACAAGTTAGCGGTGAAAGATTTCCACAAAACATTCAGTGGCGTTTAAAATCAGGCAAACCCGAACGTTTATTAATCACATTAAAAATTTTGGGAGTTCGTTTGGTGAAAAAAATCATGCACACGGATACGAATGGCAGATGTAATTTTACTCTTCTTCTCCTCTTACATTAGTAGTTACTTTGTCAGTAACCGGTAATTCACTAAGCATTTGACTAACACTGCTGACACATCACACAGTTATGACACATCACACTCATTCAACTGTCATTTCTTCCACCTGACACAGTTATTGTCGAAATTTTAGCCACTATTGTTTCAAAAACACGCAAAAACACTTTCCTCTCAACACATCTGAAGGATCTTTTTGCGAATGTTTCAAGACTGACGTACGACAAACTGCGTCACTCATTGCGTTGTAACAAAAATCAATTTTACCCAATACAACTAGCAAACACCGCGTTTCACTAAGAACACAAATGCAGCACACACCTGTAGAACCAACTCATTCAAGGACGGTATCAACCTGTTCTGTTTAACGCCGCCTCCGCACGATTCGCTTGCTGCGGTTGGCTGAATGTGTGATGACGCAAAATTATTATTTGTGCTATAAACGGCAAATTCTTCATTATCTCAGCCATAAAATACCATTTTATGAACGATGATAAAGGTCGAATATGATGTTGGTATACGAAAAATACGAGTATAGTCACTGTTACTTAAAAATCTGGGTAGTGGAGCCACATTTCAGCTAATAAAACCTAAAACTTTGGGCGAGTCAGCCTTTTTTTACAAACATTCTAATGATCGGAGTACTACAAAGACAGTTATGGCGCATCCTTTGCGTCCACCACAGAAAAAGCTGAGACAAACTTTACTATTAATTCTGGTTGGGACTACTGTATATCAGTCTAGTACAGCCATTCCCATTCTTCATTGTGAAAATTGTTGTATAGAATGTGTTTGAAATTGTACAACATTAAATGTTTCCATTGATGTTTCATAAAGAAGGCATAATTGTAATATTAGAAGTGTAATTTTATGTATATTATCAAACCATATTACTCGACACTAACGACATATGAAGAGAGTTGTGTTGTGTAGTAGTGAAGAAAGCGGTGTAGTTGTGTGGTGTAGTGTCGCTGGGGGAATTCTTTTAGTGTGCGATGTGGCTGTTAGGAGTCGCCCTTCACCCTGAGCGTCGTGGCCTCCTTCGCCGCGTCGTGTCGCGGGCTGGCTCCGCCCGCCAGAGCTCGCGGTCCCCCCCACCCCCCTCGCGTATTCCAGGCGAAGGACAATAAACCGCGCGCGGCGCTTTGTCTCGTAAGCGGCGCGTGAGCGATGCGTGTAGAGTGCCGGGTCGTGTTTGGGCGCCACGCCGCGCCGCGCCACCACTGCCACCGCCGCCGTCGCCGCCGCCGCCGCCGCCTCCGCCGCCGCCGCCGCCGAGAAGTGCGGCATCGGAGGAGGAGTTGCTCTGGTGCATCCTGCTCCGCAACTTCCCACTCCAAGCACCACGTCACTCCACACGCAGCATCGCACCTTCTACCTCACCACCCTTCAAACTACCCCTCATGCCCCCCCCCCACATTTTCCGCCATTCCCATTCATTACTTCTTATACCATCTTCCTCCTTCGCAAATCGCCTCTCACACGCTAACCCACATATTGCACACACTTGAATTGGGAATCATCGAGTGCTTATCAAATGTTCAGAGGTCAGACATTTCAGACGGAATTTCAGAAATCTCTGAAAGAAGGTAGGCACTTATTGAAGGTGATATCTCTTTATTGTGCCCTCTGTATTTCATTGTTGTAATCTTCCAGTTTCATATGTATGAGAACGATATGTACTTGATGCAGATATTGTAACTTCTTTATTTTCTCTTGTGGATCCATTTGATCACGTACTTCTTTTTTAAATATAAAGAAGAAAACGTGAATCCGCTAAAGTTAATAGTTTCAGAGTTACATGCGAAATACGAATATGGCTAAATGCAAAAGTACAAAGTACCCCCCCATTACGTGACAAATTGTGGAAAAAATAATTTCAATGCATAGTATTGAAAAAGTTCTGTGAACGATAAATAACGTATATTGAAAACTAGTGATGATGCAGAATGGGAGAGACTTTTTCAGACTAGGTAGTTTCTTAAACTCTTTTTTCTGGACAACTTTTCCGACTATCCCTCCCCCCTTTTTCCTGGCTTGAATCTAACGACCACTAAAAAGCCTTTAAAAAAAATTCTTAATTTTGTGTTCCCATATTAGTAGAATTGAAATACGATTTTAAGTATATTATAAGGTAGTAAAGCTTAAACCTACACGCAAATTCTCACTAAAACATTTGAAGCTACTTTTGAGTGTCATTGATATCTTTCTGGAAATGCACAAACTTGAAGTCGTTTTCACAGAAAATGTTTAGGAGTTCGAAAACATTTGCAGTACATGTACCCACATATGCATTAATATGTAAAATTCCGATATTTTAAAATTTGAGAGAGATTTCAATGAAGATATAAGAAAAGAATGAAATATATTTAGTCTAAATGATTGTATACAACTATACAAACAAGACTGGAAAAAACATTTAGAAAGAATGGAGCACAATAGGCTATCTAAGCAAGTGCTGCAGTACAACCCAACAGGACGAAGGAGTGTAGGAAGACCACGCAGAAGATGGTTTGATACGTGAAGACCAAACAGGCAGCCGCCTAATCCTTGAAGTGCGAAAGAGGAAAGATTTCCAAAACATACATCTGTGTAATTTTTGAAAAATAAAATACCTATTTAAATGGTTTTTACGTCGTGCTATTCAGTGTATTTAGCACTGTGCAGAATGTATAAATAATATACTGTAAGAAAATTTTATATGCAGATAAATTCATAAAAAGGATTGAATAATCCCAGAGAACTTCCTCGAATCATCAAAAGGAATTTGAATATAAGGAAATAAAATGTAGATTTAAAACTAACAAACTCATATTATTTATTTTGAAGTGAAAATTAGTGAAATACATAATTATGAAGAGAATTTCATTTGAAGAAAAATTCATTACCTTTAATATTACAATTGTTGGAAGACGCCGAAGAATTTTAACACTTTTGCATTTTCTTAATTTCATAGAATTCAACAAAACTCCTAAATGAGCCATTTTTATGTATGTTTTGTTCTAACCGTTCCAGAAAAACGAGAACAAAAATGTTGGTGTCGTCTTTGTAAAAAATTAATATTTCGTTGAGTTTTCATGTAATGTTTACCGAAAATAAAAATATTCGTTTTAAATTCAAGGGGTCACAGCATCATTCATATCGGTAATATTAATTTTGGTTCAAATTCTGCCTATGACTTAGCGTTCACGGACCGACAAACGGTCGGAAACTGGGCGGACGGAAGGACAGACGTATTGCCGTAATCCAACTTCTTGGCATCAAAGATCCACAAAACTTGGATTCCGACTACACAATGTTTTAGATTCCAATGTCAGTAGTTTGCTGCACATGAGACCAAGATTTATCTGCTTTCCGCTGTAGGGCCCCTTAATACCAGTTTTTTTTGTTAATAATTCTCATTTATTTTCTGTAGCAGTGTATTATCTCTAGACTGCGTAACTTGTATGCGAGAAAGTAAAAAATGTTATTTTATATTTAATAATTTTAAGCTCTTCAAATTCGTAATTAATCGTTTGTTAAAGAGTTCATTAATTACCTTTCTTTCAGTACCTTAAGATGTAGTGATTAATAGCTAAAAACCGCGAAAGCCGGGCTCGAATTTCATTGCATTTGTGACGTAAAAATGTAAAGAAATTTAATTTTCTTAAAATATAAACAAACGTTCATTCATCATTTATTATCATTACAGTGGCCTAATCGGTCATGAGACAACATTTTCATTTGAGAGTGATGAATATAATGATATAAGAATGACGAAACAAGAATGATGCAAGTAAAGTAATCGTGATATCCATTTAAAAATTCCTTCTTCAAGACGTCTGGCAGGTTCTTGGATTATTTTACTCGGCCGAAAGTGTCGAAACGCGAGCCAGGCCCATTTGTTTAGTCTGCTCTGACAGCTTCACGAATATGGTGTCTGCCGCTGCCGGCGCACTTGAAGCTGGAGGGCGCACTCACGGCAGAGCACCCTCCGCCAAGCGCTGGCATATTGAGACGCCACCGCCGCGTAAATATTATGAAAAACCCATCGATTAACCCGAGCGGCGGGATTTCACGTTTATTCCCAACACGCGGATATTTACTTTGCCGCGACGACGCTGGAAATATGGCGGCGCGCGGCGGGCGATTCTTCCTCGTTCGCCGCGTTCGGCGGCCGCGGGGGGGGGGATAAGGAGGAGGGGAGGAAGGAGGGCAGCGCTGGGGCGCTCCCGGAACGCCGAACGCGCGGCGGCGTCGTGCGTGTTTTGCCTCCCCACCGCCTCGTCCATCTTGCGGCCGCAAACACAAGCATGATAGATGGGACGCAACGGAAAAACACTGCGGGGGCGCCGTCCTCCAGCGAGCCCCTCACGCCGCCCCGCCGCTCCCTCCGCGCCCCAACGGCGCCTGCGGCCCCGAGAGCCGCCCAAATCCGTCCGCTCGGCGTGTCTCCTCCTTGCGCCTGCGGGCGACGCAGGCCTCCGCTCCCTGAGCGAGCCTGGAGCCCCGCGGTGGCGCGATGGGTCGTCTCGCAATCCCACTTACTCGGGTAATCTCGATTGGCACTTTCCTCCTTTTTTTATGTCCTTCGATTCGATTAATTTCAAAACGTCTTCACCGACTCCAAGTTTCGGCCCACCCCTCGCTCAACTCACCGTCTGCCTCTTTTTATAGCCTCTACTATTCTATTCCGACTCGATTTTTCTTTCCCCCTAACGTCTCTTGTTTGGCCAGTGCTTCTTTAATACTCCCATTCTGTTCCAGTGAACAGGTGTCTCTATTTCCTTGTAATACTCATCCAATAACTATTTTAATCACGATTCACCTAGCAGCGTTTCAGCCTCTTCTCGCTTATTTACAAACCTTTCTTCAAGCATGTTATGTAGTTCTCACGTCATTCTTCTCCCCAACATTCACCTTCTCACTTCCGCCTCGCACTTCCTTCGTTACACCTCTCGTCTGTCTCTTTCATTCTTCTTTCGCTATATTTCTTTCTCTATCAGTCTTACAAGCTCTTTGTTTTCCCACCTTAACCGTGAGCATACTCTGTCAATGTGCACCCGTTTCACTTCCTTCCATCTTTTTCCCTGCCTAGTCACGGGTCTTTCTACTCGAGTGTCTCGGCTCGGTTACACCGCCGCGGTTCCTCCTCTCTAAAAAGCCTTTTCTCAATTACAGGCCTCGAGGCCAAGATTCCTTTGGACGCGGCGCGGGGAGGTTAATTAGACGAGGAAGGGAGCCGACACCTCGGTCTCCCGCGGAGCCCGCGCGGGCAATCGCACCCCTCTTCCAGTGGCGCAGGCCAGATCGAGCCGTGGCCTCGTGATCCCGTCTCCCAGTGATCACGAATTATTTACAGATCGAACTGAATCGTGTGTGACATTTGGAGTTGTGAGTGAGCCGAGATAGCTCAGAGCCAATGTCATTTCTACAGGATCATGAATTGGGAATCCCGGCGGTTGTAGATTTTCAACGTTTTCTAGAGGGTTAGGTCGAATTTCAACCACTATGTGGAGAAGAAGTCTAGCGGCCGTTTGCTTCAATCGGTAATTTTTCGCGGTTCCTCTGGTCAACACTCGGAGCTCGTGCGATGGACCGCGAGCTTTCCTTCCTCATCCATGCCCTCTCTTCTCTCCTTTTATACACTTACATATATGTGGATATATGTAATTAATGTGCACTACATTGCCACGCATGGCTAGACACTATTCGCATTCGGGACTTTCGTGCTTCTCTCGGAGTGGGTAGTGTCCTGCTGGCACAGACACCTGGAAGGGGAATAATCTCGCAAACCCGCTTGAAGGTCGGCGATTGATATTGCGTTCCAACCGGGGAGGCCCTTCACCACCATCCAGGATATTACAATAACTGCACGTACAAGATTAATGGCATCAATAGTTGACGCGCCTGGAATTTATTATTATTCACTCACTCACCCCATCTCCAACCTTAGGAATGCGGCTGGTTTCAGGTTAATGGAGTGATAGTTTCTTTCGAACACGGCAACTGCTATGGTCATTAGTCTCGTTAGTGTAGTGCATGTTTTTTATCCGGAGGTGGTGGTTTTCTTCCCCGTTGTAACGCGATATTCGACTGCGGCCTACAAGTCAGCTTGAAAGGTTATTTCCCTTCCAGGAATCTCTCCTAGCGTGGCACCGCCCAAGCTGGAACTAGCTCTGTCTTGTCCGTGTGGTGTACGTACGAGTAATTGAAAGTGTTTTGTACGATTAAGAGGGGATGATAGGATGAGGAAGAGTAAGGAATGATAGGGCGCAGTCTCTGGCCCCTTTACTGGGACACTGGTCCGGGATTATACGGATAATGATTGCAGAAACCTTGAAAACCATCGATTAGAGTAGCTAATCTCTAGAATTCTCCTTCAGATTGCGGATACATTCGACCTACCTATTCACCTAATGACAAAAATTCGGCACCATGGCGATTAAAAATGTAGGATATCAGAGTCACTGCAGAGACAACGATAATGCTCTCTCTGAGATAATCAGTCGGTGGCTGTGCCAGAATGAGGAAGTATTTCGTGTGGACTGTGTTCTGTTGTTTGAAAGTCTGCTTTGGCATCAGCCTGTAATTAGACAAGTAAAACAATTTCAATCATGGGCCTGAGCGCGCTGCTGCGAAATAGCTACATTGCCAGTGTTTAAAATCCACCACTGTTGGAATTTCAACCTAAGTCTACAAATCTTCAGATACTGATCAGCATTTACCTACCCAAGGAACACGGTTGTAACGTGATAGAGTCTGAGCCACTGCAACGATAAAGCATAGATTTTTTCTTTACTTTGGATGGATGGTTGTCTTCAAACTGCCAACGGCCGTGCATTTGAAAAAGTCTAAACTCCTTTTACTTTCTCGCCCACTTTATTCAGATAGAAAAAGTATTGTAATGCTGATGGTAGGAACGACGATGTTTCGACAGGAAAACCTATTGGCGGACCCTGGTAACGAAAAAGTGGATAAATCTTGTTCATATTACAATCAATCACTTCTAACATGTGTTCTCTGTATCCACGTTTTGTGGGTCCGTGACAGAAACATCAATACATCAATTGAAACCGAAGACGAAGCAGATTATGACGAAGAATGACAAACATCCAAGGGCGTACATACGACAGTCTTACAAATTTTCATATCACAAACGCATCCAAACGACCGTGACCGTGTCATTGTCATCTTGCGCCACATCAGTTCATTCTTTTTTTTTTTAGTACGTGGAGTGCGTCTTTGCCAGGCATTCGCGCCCGGCGTCTCCCCATTGACGCGGCCTGGTGGTGCTCCGCGTGGCGGCGGACTCCCTGCAGGCCATCGCGCTCGCGCTCGCCAACTTGCCAACTGCCGAGTACGAGGAGTTGCGAGGAGTTCGCCGCGTTGCGCGCCGCTCTTCTTTTTTTTCTTTCCTTTTTGATCTTCGTTACGCCGCAACTCGATGTATACTTTCTCGGTGGCCCTCGGGAGCGATAGACATGTTTCGCAGTGCTCCGACCGGCGTTCAAACTTCGATAGTCGGTTGAAACGTCTCGAAACTTCTGCCAGAGTTTGACTTTTCATATCGAATGGGTCTTTCGTTCTTAATTTCTTCTCGCAGATTTGGATCAATGAATAAGTAAAAAGACGCCTCCTCGCGTTGAATCGTTTAATCTGGTTCTTTTGAACCTTCTCATCACGGATCATTTGCACTTTCAGGTTGTTTAAACTTTCTACTGAGATGTATTTTTAAAGGCTTTCATAAGATTCAAAGGGCTTGTGTCAGAACGTGTTTAAGCAAAAGGCCAAAATGATATCAAAAGATTGGTGTGAATAATTTAATAAATGAATGAACCTAGTAATGTATTCATGCTGTAGAAGAGTATACGTGATGCTATGAATAAAATTATAGCAAAGTTACTGGATTTGGTTATTCTGTTTAAAAATGTGTCATGAATGTTACAATAATATTTCAAAAAGATATTGATTCAAAATCGTATTGATGCAGAAGCTTCTTTCATGAATATCGCTTACCGTTTAACAATTTATTCTTCCACATATAAAGTAGAACTTCTTTTCATAAAATTTGAAGATCCTGCACTTGAATAACTATCTCGCCTTTAGAAATAGATATGTAATACTATTTATACCACATTTTCCGAATAAACCCATTTCAGTCATCATATTTTGTAAAACTCAATACAAATCTTACAACATTTGGTGAGAAAACTATTTTTTTCAAGCGAATATCAACACAAATTTGACAATTATAATTTATTTTCATACAACTACATCACTAGCTTTTTATGAACATATTTCATTGAGAAAAATGTTTATCTTGATTTCTTAATTTTTCAAAAATTAGTTTTCAACAAACATCAGACCTCCACTATTCTCTTAAATACCCTTTCATACTATCCAATAACAAAGTTTTTTCAGAAAAGTTCGAGCCAGTTTTTTGAAAATTTTTAAAATGTCTCAAGGGCTTCATGTAAAGTTGCCCCCAATTTAAAATATCGGTTTTAAATTCAAGGAGTGCTGACATCAGCCAGATTGATTGGGGAATATCAATTTTGGAGAAAATTGGCTGAATGGTTTAGCCTCTAGCGTTGTTCACAGACAAACAGACTTACGTTTTGCCGTCAATCGACTTTTGGTATCAAGGACCAACACAACATCGATTCTGCCTATACCACGTTATAGAGGATTTTTTTTTCTAAATTTAGTAACTGGATTTATCTACTTTTTCTTTAGCAGAGCCATGTTGTAAGAGTTTTTCTGCCGAAAATTTCCCTTTTCTTCGTGCAAATTTACATAACTTTCTGTCAAATACGCAAGTAGTAGTGAGAAAGTAAATATCAGAAGTTTAGGGCAAACAAATTAAATTTCTACGCCCGTATAACACAAAAGTTTCTAAAGTAAAACCCGTGTTCTAAGGTTCTAATTACATTAGAAAAACACTTTTTCTCAGAACTGGTAAATAAATAACTTGAAAAAAGAAAATATTGTTAATCCATACGGTTTCACTGTGTTTTTGCAAATTTATAGACATTTTAATCACATATTGAAGAAATTCTTCAACATGAAAACACGAGAATCTTAAACGACAAGAAGGAACAAACACAAAAGCCATTTGTTTCTCTCTCGATATCGGACACAAACTTCCTCGGGGTGCAGAAAATAACGTAGAACGTCGCTACGAATTTGCTTGTTGTAATGAATTTTATACGTTTCTGGAATGGAAGTTAGCATCACCGCGTTTGAAAGTAGTTCGGCAAAGTTGCCGGCAGGGTACGCGCGAGCCTGGACCGGTGCCGGAGGAAGGTGACGTCACCGCCGCGAGGAGGAGGGAGGGGGAACTGCAGGCCCCCCTCCCCCTTCCTTGTAGAGTCAGGGTTGTCTCCGAGATGTATTTCTATAAGTCTCGTGCGCGGGATAGATAAAAAGAAAGCCGTGGTTGCAAAAGCAATCTCGGGGTTTATTACATTTTAGGTAAATGCTCCACTTTTATGAAGATACACGATATTTTATCTTTTCGGTTGGCAGTGAAAACATTTCGTGTTCAGGTTAAAATTGTGACAATTGAACTTAAATTACGACATTTGTTTTTTTGTTTAATGAGAAATAAACGTAACAGTGGGCAAGAGTGAAATGTTGGAAAAATAAACTCTTCTCTCTTCGCTGTTCAGTCGACTAAGGAAACCAATAATTGTCTGACAGCCTATGAACTTAAACAATCTTCAACAGAATTTGTTTGATATTAGAAAGGTGTATTTAATATGAAAATGAATATATTTATTACTGTAAACGTATTTAATTGAAGCTTCGAATCTCGGCATGGGACCCTATTTTCACTTCGCAATTCCGCCTGAAAAAGCAACAGCGGAACACTGAGTTTCCTGACTACGTTCATCAACTCTTAGTTCCATAGGATTCCAACCACCGGAATAATCTAAACCACCGCCACAGCCTTGTAATTTAGTGATATTAGTTACTGTATTTTGTTCCTCGCAAAAATGAAACTAATTGACAAGGTTCTCTTGCGAAATTATTATATATTTTTTTATATTTTCTACGTGTGTATGGTTACAGATAGAACGAAGCCTTGGAGTTTTCAGACATGATAATTAATTCAGGATTCTTTCTTTATTTCAATCTGTTGATTCTGAAGAGTATTTGTTTGAAAGAAAGATTCATTCCTAAAGAAAAATTCATTAGGAGACAAGCAACTTTGCTCCGTATTTATATTTGACAACCATGTTAAGTTATCAAAATATTGCGTTATTTAATATGTTGATAACTTTTTTGAAGAGGAAAATTACCATCAACGTATATGGCAAGTGCTCCATGCATACGGAAAGAAAGATAGAGAAAGATTGGAAAGAGACGAAGAAAGACGAACAGAGAAATAGCAGACGCAGAGAAGAACGGAGAAAAGAGTAAGAAAATAGAGTGAGAAGGACAAAGAAGAATTGAAAGAGTAAGATACACGGAGAAAGATCAACGGAGTGAAGGATAGAAAGTGGGATAAATAGAGAGAGGGAGAAATAGAGAGAGGGGGAGAAATAGAGAGAGGGAGAGAAATAGGGAGAGAGGGAGAGAAATAGGGAGAGAGGGGGATAAATAGGGAGAGAGGGGGAGAAATAGGGATAGAGGGGGAGAAATAGAGAGAGAGGGGGAGAAATAGAGAGAGAGAGGGGGAGAAATAGAGAGAGAGAGAGTGAGGAGAAACAACTACGGAAAGAGGAAAGACAAGAAGAAAGAACAAGAATAAGTGCAAAGAGAAGGATAAATGGAAAAAGAACCACGGGATGAGAAGCAGGAGGCGGAAAGGGGGAATGGGAGGGAGGGCCAGGAGTGATGAATTGAGAAGGAACCCGAAAGGAGTTGGACTGCCTAGCGGAGGAAAGAGCGAAAGAGGGTGCTCCAGCGTCTTCCGCCCACGGCTTCCGTCGCCGTCCACCCAAGGCGATGCCTCCGACACGATAAAGCGCGTTTGGAGGGGGCCTCGCCGTGGCCCTCCCGAATAAAGAAGCCTTTTTGCGGACGGCGCGGGATGCGCGCGAGTAGATGTCAGAACGCGACCCTTTCGGATTGGAGAGCTCTTCCTGCGGACAATCGCTTGCAACCGACCCCCCCCCGTCACGTCTCTGGCTCGTGCACGTCACTCCAAGTGACCTAATCGTGCAATTGTGATACTTTGGAGAAGTTGAGTTTAGGTGTCCCGGAATTGTTTTTACTATTTTAACTGAGATTTGTTCACCTCCAGCTTGAAACATCATTTTTCAAACGAGTAATCTATGCGATGTTACGAGTCTTTTCCATTAAGTTTTATATTATTTTGTCATTAACGTCCAAAATTCAAGTCCAATTCCAAGTGACGTAACTGATCTCAATAAAAATGTACTTTGGAGTGACGAAGACTATTTTTAATGATATGTAGAGAGCGGATTTTAATGAAAAAGTCATTTTTTCTTCTCACTTTAGAACAACGCCGTTTAATTTATTATAGAAATTCAATTTATGTCATGACGAAACAAAATCACCCATTTTTATCAGTCTTTTTTGTTGCAGTTTTTGGTGAAATGACTTATGACGTATTATTAAAAATTTAATTACTAATTAGTAAAATTTAATTATTAGTCGATTTCGACTGATAAGTCATTTGTATCCATTTACTTCATTTTTACTGCATTTTCGTTTATTTAATCGATTATAATATTTTAATGGTACTTAGTTCGAAAAACAATTACGAGGTGCAACAGTGTTCACTACAGAATACCTGAGTAGCCTATTCGATTTTGTCGCTCGTATATTGTAATGTCAGCCGTTGTGAGTACTATTTAATCTGAGGTTCTTGTGACGTTTATCAGTCCCATTATTTGTTCGGGCAATTTCGTGATAAATAAAAGCAAAGTTTTTCTTTGAAGAGTCCAAACTCAAAGTTTTAAAGCTGAGTTCACTTGAAAAAAGGAAAAAGTCTCGATTTACAGCAGTAACATATCCAACAGCTTGAGTTGTGCATCTGGAGAGATTTTGATAAAAAAAAATTCTTTGTTTTTAGGGCATTCGTAAAGCATGTTAAGAGAATGTTATTGATAAGTTTGGCAATGTTGCAGGGCATTCAAATCCCACAATGATATGTAATCATTAAATAATCAAGTTGTATAACTACTTTACCTGATCAGTTACGACTGACATGCTTTAAGTACAAATGTGTGAGGAACAAAGCATAATACACTTGTTAAGATTTCATAATTTTCAAATTATGGCAGAATCCAGTGGAACGAACTCTAAAGCTCCGAACCCTCAGGTCATTCTTACGCTTTCTTGGGCCCTCTTAGGCTTCGTAATGGCTAGACGATCTTTGGTCTATGCACAAACTAATGTACTTTATTAGATGTAATAATTTCTATTATCATCATGAAATTAATTATTAAATTACCCAAGTTGTATTTGTTCGGATTTGTTTACATTTCAATATAGTCAACTGGCCGAGTGAACATATCAGTTGTGAGTACTTCAGGTAAATGTAGAGAATTCTACTATCTAGTCCAGTCGAGTTTATTGATGCAGGTAACAAAATATGGAAACAAACACAACGTGTGTCATTTATAATTAGTAAAAAAGTTGTAATTTCTGGCAAACGACTCGCTGACTATATTATTAGTGATGTTCTTTGTTTATTCGTTGTGTTTAAGATCCGTTCTACAAGAAAACAGTGAACCTCTTTACTGGTTTGCAGTCGTAAATGACCCGCTTGTTATACCCGTTTCCTGCCCCTTCTTCGCAACGGGTGGCAGCAGAGTAGATTAAAGTGGTGCGCTGATCCTCAACAGAGCGTAACGCGCCCCGCAAGCGAGAAGGCGGGGCTTCGTTCGAATGACGGCGCTGTGACGCTCTCCCTCCCTCTCCCTCCCTCTCCCTTCCCCTCTCTATCTCCTTATCCTCACTCTTTCCCACTTCCTCCTTATCCCTTTCCCTCTCCCTCTCCATTCCTCTCCCCCACCCAACTCGTAAACGGTCCGTCGCCTCTCCGACGCGACGCGACGCGTGTCGTCCCACGTCCCCCTGACTCGCACGGCGTCACGGCCCCTCCCGGCACGCCAACCGACGAGACGCGCCTCTGCCACACGTTCTACTTGTGATTTCAGCGAATGAAAGAAAAACAAATGTAGCAAAAATCGTGAACATTTATTCTCAAAATCATGCCAGAGAATAATACTTTCGATGTCTTTCAAGTTATGTTTTCGTAAGTGCAAAGAGAACATTTTTGGGCATAAGACTGTTCAGTTAACCAATACCTGAAGAAAAGTAATTTATTAAAATGATACACTCATGAGCGCCTGAAAATAATAATTTCTATTTTTCTTCCATTTAATAAATATTTTAAATTCAAATACTGTTTAAAAGTAGTAAATAATAATTACGATATTTCTGAGGTTTGTGGGTTCACTTCCAAAAACAGAGCCATTAATTCATTAATTGGTTTTTGTTATATAGACTAAAAAATTAGAATAATAATTTATAACTCTCAAAAATCAATTCATTATTAACAATAATTATTAGTAATCAGTTAAAGCTCTTTTAAATCTTTATTTTATGACATGGTTCCACAAGTGGATATTGGAATTAAAGCGTTGAATCAAATCGTAATATGCAGAAGAAAATCAAATGCGGCAAACGGAACTTTTCATTGGCGGTAAACTACTTCTATGGTAGTAAAAAAGTTGAAAGTGGAAGGGATGATCTCTGTGCCAGCGCGAGCGCGGGGGGTAAGCGAATCTCAAGCAGACCGGCGAATGCGGCGGGTTGGTTACTGTTCATCGCACACAAACAAGGAAAATCTCGCTTATGGGCTTCTAAAGCCGTATAGTGTTTTCTAAAAATAGAATCTTCTGAACCTGTGTCATATCGCCGCAAAGATGTTCAATGCAGCTTAACAGTGAATAAAGTAATAATACAGAGCAGTGCGGCTCAAATGCGACTTGTGAACAGTGGTGACGGCGAGTAATTACGGTTCACATGTTAGGCGATTGCAGAGAAAAGGTTAAATTATTTGAAGTATGATTCTCAAAGTAGATTTCTATACATATATATGTCGAATAAAAGGATCCTTCCCTTAGTGATTAGAGCAGCTGAGCGTAAACCAGAAGACCCGGATCGACTCCCGATCGATGCAACCTATTCTTTGAACAAATTTAATTATTACAATGTATTGTTATTCAGCAACATGGTTACAATTTGGGTTTCTTTATGATTGTGGAATATACTCTCCGAGTTTATTTGCGTCCAACAAGGTGGCGGAATTGTGAAAATTTTATATAAAGGATTTTGGTTGAAAATTCACGAAGACATGATCATTTCAAAATGCTTTATTTCAGTTCGTTTTCTCTCGTAAATTTGTCCTAATATTATTACATATTGGCGTACATATTAAATCAAGTAATAAATGTTTTGTAATCAAGACATTTTATGGAATACAGTGGTCACCAACTCAGCCCCAGATCTCTTCAGAAAAATACCATTAAATAATGTTTATTCCTAGGGTTACCAGAACTTTTTCTTCTCAACGAAGAACATTGTATTTAAAAATGAGAACATTTCAATGACAACGGGGACATTTTTGTAGTCCACGATATGTTGACAATGTACTCAACAATTCCAAGCCGTTAATAGTCTTTAAAAATCATATTATACTTTGCGTCATTAAAAATAAAAGCTTTTGATTGGATAACTTCACCCCCGAACTCATTATCCACAAAAATAAGCATAATTAAGTTTTATATCACAATAAGCCTAATGATATATTATGCAGACAATTTATTTGAGTATAAATGTAGGTATTCAAGGCATGAAACCCCTTTAATGTATTAAATTTATTTTAGAATTATGTCAGTATTATTTTCAACTCAACAGGACAAAAAGGAGGACATTTCATGTAAATAAAAAAAGAAGGGTGTACAATGCGAAAAAAGGAAAATAAGTTTCCCAAAAGGAAGACAGATGGCAACCCTGTTTATTTCTTCGTTCGTAAAACGAAGCTCAAAAAGTTGAAAAAAATAGTGTTGATATAGTTTGTTGCACCCATAAACCAATTTTAAATACCATTTCTTTGGTGCAGATTTTCTTTACATTGAAAACTATTTTCTTTTGCTACCCCATTGAAATCTGTATTTTCCCATCATAATGCCGGCGGCCGGGCTTGACAGCCCAACAGTTTGAGTTCTCCTTGGCATTTGACCTTGTCATTGTAGGAGTCACGTACTGAGTAGAACCCTCCCTTAGCTGGTGGGAAACGCCAAGTACATTTATATATCATTGTTAAACTTTCTTTTATTAAAGAAACGTTCATCGTTCGAATGTTTAAGGTATGAATCTGGAATACATTTCTGTTCCAATGGAACAGTGCTTGCAAATTAAACGGCTAGTTAATTTTTAATTCTGTAACGAAAGCAAATATCGGCACTAAATTTTCAATATCAAAATGTACTATACATTGCCACTCGTCTCGAAATTCGCGTTCATTCTGGGAAAGGTTTGAGTAGAAATGACACTCTAGAGTAAAATTAATTGACATTGCATGCTCTCACTTTGATATTGATCGCGTAACCAGATTAATTACATGAGTGCTGCGAAGTGGCGCGGCTCCAAACCGCCACGTAAAAAGGGAATTTTAGTTAATGATTATATATTCTGAATAGAGTTCCCATATTTTAGCAGCACTACAGAAAATACGTTACTAACATACGAGAGTTACCGAACAAGTCATGGTAAGTAACTTTCCCGTTATAATGAGGTTCAGGCTGGAAAGATTAAAGTTATTAAATGAAAATACATAATGTACGCAAATGTTTAATTTGGCAATTTTGAACAATACAGAGATCTGAAATAAGGTAGGGAAAATAGAAAATAAGAAAGGTGAATTGTTTATTCACATATGTGTTTATTCATTTAGTTATTAGTAAATCACATTTACGTAGACATCCACTTACATGGACGTAGAACATCTACTTTTCTTCGAAGTAACCTCCTAAAACAAAAATAGGAAATCGCAATTTGCCCAACTTGTCAGACATTTGTCCACTTGGTTTCATCTCTTCCGTGCATTGACGGTAAAAATGTGAAATCGCTTCCGGGTACATGCAAGACATGGCTGCAGTAAATAAGGGTTCAGGTTTATAAGAATGTTTTATTTCATTGTTCTCTCATGTTTTGTTTGTTGTCTACGGAGGGAGATGAAGGGTTAAAACGAGATAGGAGAAAAGAATCTCGCACGGTCCGTGGCTCGTTTGTTAGGTCACTTCTCAGACTTTGGTCTAATATTGATAGGAGAAACCAAGGATAACTGGAGATCAGAGCAGCTACCCTCCAAAATTCTCCTCTAGAAAGCGGCTGAACACAACCTAACTTCCTAGCTAGTTTCAAAACTCCTCCATCGTCGGGAGTCGAATTGTAGAACCTCCCGGTCCCAGTCGCTGCAGCGGCTACAGTTGTTGTTCTGAGCCAACTCTGCCAGTCGTAATCAAGATCAACTCGAGCGTCAGAAATCTGCCGGGAAACACCTTGAGTCCCTAGACAAAGCTCGTCTTTTCAAACCAATGAGAAGGCCTTTTCTCAATAATTTCCCTGTCGAGAAGACGTTTACGTCTCCCTCAATCGCAACGATCCGTGTTGAGGCTGCGAAATACTAGTACGATAAGTTGGGAGAGCAATTAGTAGAAGCTGTAATGAAACATCGCCTCTTCTATCGAGTTTTTATCAGACATCACAGGATGTTACTTGAAGAAAGAATTAACGAGAATTGAAGAGATTGTCACAGTTACCTCTGTCCTAACGAAATGAAACGTTTCTTTACGAATTTCGTCGTTTTTACTTCACGTTACGACTGCATCCAGTGCCTCTGATGATAATGCGAACCGGAGACACGTCGTGGCGTCTGAGGTGGAAATCACTGGGTTCCCCGAATTTTGACTGGTATATTTTACGCGGGGCTGCCAAGGAGCTGATGCTATCTTTCGGTGACGCTCCGAACTAACAGGAAGCTGTTGACAATCTACATCAAAGAACCTTATACGAAAGAAGTGAGTATTTGATCACCCGGGAAGAAATTTGCGTGGCTTTTTTGAGTAGAATTAGAATTATGAGTAGTATCTGCAGAGCGCCAAGTTTTATATATATGATCCTATCCTCTGAACCGTCTTCAAAGAACATCAGAAGTGCCTTATTAGAAACGAGGCGTCAAATTTGAAGCAATTTGGCGGTCAGTGTGCCAACAATGCGGTTGCCGAAGCAGAGTACAGACCCCGTTCACCTCGGCAATTCGATGCGCACGAAGAGCTTCGCACCTGCTGTGGCGCCGCAGCACGTGATCCACATCCCTGTGGTATCTTTCCGCAGGCGACGGGTGCCTGGCACCTTGAGATCCTCTCGCAGGGGCAGTGAAGTGGTTTGCATGTGACAACGGACGAGAGGCTACAAGTAGATACCACCGCTAGTCTCGGTCCTGCCGATACACGTGTCTTTCTGCACGTTGTCAGGCGAGCTTCGGAAAGGTCTTGCAGATTATTTTTTGGCACAAATGCACTGACAATCGAACTCTTCCCGACTGGGTTTTTGGTAATTCGTTGTATTAAAACGAAATATTACCCCCTCTTTTTAAAATCTCACTACAAGATCGGTTTCGTCACAATGAAAAATAATTACTGTTAATAGAAATTAAATTTTGACATGTTACATAAGTAAACAGACGTGGATAAGAGCAAATAAATCACATGAAATGATATCCATTGGCAATTATAGTGAGAAAATATATAATATAACCGCATTCATAATGATATCTTTCCACACACAGTAATACTGTTAAATGGAATGATTCACAGCTTTTTGTACTGCTATTTTTTTCCACCAAAGCGGCCCTCAGTTGGTAGCGTTTAATGAGACTTTTGTGTGTGTGTCAAATCAGCAACTCTGATTGGTTCGTTTGACGTTGCCTTGCCCTCGAACATGTCTTCGCGGGCGGAACGAATAGAACGGCGCCGGGCAAATTTAGAACTCGACGCAGTGAGCGGAAGACACGCACGAAGGCAGCCTCGCGGAACTCGAGTGTTGCAGCGCTCGAGAGACTGCGCGTACGTGGTCGACTTCCACCATTCGACTTCAACAAAAATTGACTCTAGTCCCTGGCAACGAGCCACGGTATGTGCCGCGCGCATTTTGAGAACCTTGTACTACGGCCCGTTTGCGCTACCAGGCGATTTTTTACAGGCCTCTAAGAATTGCCAAAGAGAGCATCGCTTTGCGAAATGAATTCTTTCATTAGCCAAATGAGCTGGGACGTCCGCTGTTATGGTCTTAAAGTGTCTTGTTATGGAAGCTTAGGAATATTTGTTACGAGTTATTTGCAATGTTACAAAATCGTCACTGAATATTCACAAAATATTCGATTATGAATTGATGCAAATAATGTCGAAAAGCTTGTGAAAAGATCTATGCTCGTAAATGAAGTAATCAAATATATTGAATTTCAATTAACCAGTTTTGTTTAATTTATTTATTCTGTTAATAAAAATTGAAATAGACTGAACTTTAATATGTCACTGACCGATCGTGCCCCCATGGTATGGTTTTGCATCATTGCACTGTCTTTCGTTCGGTATCAATGGCCGAAAATCGCTCACATGACTGATTCGATACATAGCAACATAGCGATTCAATGGCAGTATCTATTTGGTATTCGGGTTTGGATTTATCAAACTTTAACGTGCCTTTTGCACCTGATAAGACTAGAAATATTCTTCGTTACGACTCAGAATCAAACTCGATAGGTGGACAATTTAACTCGCAATTGTGGAGAGGGCTAATGAAGCACTTGTTCTTCCTTTAATCCTAAGGATAAGACATCCGAGTAAGAGAAAACGTGACTTTGTGGACTGCAGTAAGAGAGAAGCTATAAATGACGTTTTGAATGCATAGATAAAGACTTTCTTTGATCTGATTCCGTCGTTTTTAGATGCATCTGCCCTCACTGAACCCTAAGGTAAGTGAAGAAGGACCCTCAATGGTAAAAAACTCAAGATAAAAAATAATATCTTAGAAAACTCAAAGTATGCTTTAGGAATTCAAAAGAAAATATAGTGTGTTCTTCCGGGTGGAGAAGAGAAGTCGAATGACAAGGAGTAATATTTTTCATCTCAGGGGAAAACTGTCACCCAGAATTTTGAATAGGAAGATTAAAATATTCGTACGTTTATCCCGAACTTGTTTTGTGTTTCCCAGTATAGCGGAATGTATTAACAGTTCTTCGAAAACAAAGACGAGATTTATGGAATTTTCGGATTGTGGTATTGTGTTTAAATCTAGTTACTGTCACATTTGGCGTGGCGTCATTTCCTTTTAAAAGCTAACTTTTAATTCGCTGTTTTGGATTCACCAAATTTCAAATGAATAGGAGGCGGTTATTTTAGGAATCAACACCCTCCTCTCCACGCATAAATATTATAAATAAATTCTTGAGTTAAAAAGTATTATTCAATAAATTAGATCAGATCATTTGTATAGTAGATTCAATAAAAAACGTAAGTTTCGTTACTACTTGAATTTTTGTGTTTAAGTGTCATTTCTATAAACTAATCATTAGTGCTGTTAACATGGTCTCTAACAGCTTAGCTTTATAGAAATGTTAATAGATTATCTGTTACATAGTTTAATACTACTGACTTCACTGTCGTTTGTATGTTTCTGACGAGTGCTTTATTTAGTTGCTGCAAAGTCTTATAGATCTATTTTTTTTCTCGAGAGATTTCAAAGACTACCGTGTACTATGAGTGGTAAAACCACGATATGTTACACTACATTTCCACAGCTATTCCAAAATTAAAATAATTAATTCTCAGACGTAATACAATCTAAGTTCTTTAGATTTAACTGTCAATATGTCTCTCGAGGTCCTACCTTTTAAACTAGACCTTGTTGGGCTCTGCAGAATTCACTTAAATTTTTAAGTAAAACGCAAAAGGACGTTAACGTTTCGGGAACATGAGCCACGGTGCAGGTCAGGCTTAAAGCCGAGAAGGCAGAGGTTCGCGCTGAAACACCAGAGGTCTGCGAGTCAGCATTTGCATTTGGGCCGCGGCGCCAGCGGCGTTTCCCCGCAGCGGCGGACGCTTCCCTGTGGAGTCGGAGGAGCCCCTCCCCCTCCCCTCCCTCTACCATCCGTTCCCCTCCCGGCCCCCTCCGCGCCCGCGAGTTACTGCGGCAGCGCGGCCGGCGCGGCCCGATCGCCACACATCGCCTTCGGAACGAGCGCCCGGAACGACGACGTTCTGGAAACGGCCGACGCGTAAATCGAATGCGCGCAGCGGAAAAGAGGAAGAAGAAGCAGCAGCAG
>BOPP01000001.1:2274621-2287218 GCA_017312745.1 Gryllus bimaculatus
CGCTCGCAAGGCTGGCGAAGGAGATGGCCCCCAGTGAATTAGAGAACTTCCACACGCGCTGCCACTTCCCATTCATTCTTCGACACACACTATCATCATCCTCATCACCATTAAACTGTCTATTTCTATTGTGATCTCGGCCAGAGGTTGTTTGCTTTAGATTGTAAATAATGATCAGTATCATCAAATATTGAAGAGAGTGCAGGGCAATTCTCATTTCTGCCAACTACGGAGATGACTTTTCTTACAAGTTATATACAAATCAGAGAAGAGGAGAAAGCATGTACATAGTTTTGCCTTGGCGAAGAAATTGTTCCTTTCTAAGTTTTGCTCTCTTCCGTGTACATGGGGGTCTCCAACTAGAGGCAAAGAAGCTAAGAAACCTTCGTGCTTTCTCGGGTATCCTGCAATACTTCCTCAAAATAAGTGACACGCTTTCAAAGAAGATAAAATATGTACCATGATATTTATCACAAAATCATTGTAGATCGTCATGTACAATATTGTAAAGAGCCTGCATTGTCCAATGTGTATGCAAGTAAAATAAAACTCCTCATGAGGTTGTCCAAATAGATAAATAGGAGTATAAGCTAGTTTTACAACAATAAAAATATAAATTAATTATGACAACAATACTATATTTTTCTTTTGTTGAATGCAAGTCTTATAAAGTAGGTGATTAAAAGATCACTAAATCAGTGAAATCTACTTCATGTATCTTAATCAAATATGCATTAAAATTACAGGAATAATGAACTTGATTAATTTCAATTAGAATACTAAAATTCTGAATTTATATTTTTAGTATATATAGACTCTAGTTGTTGAACGTTTTGATATTTCTTTTATAATGATATATTCTGGAAATATTTCCAATTTTTTCTTCAGCTTTCTTCCAGCGCTCAGCATCGATTATATTTTTTTACAAGCGTACCCGTGCGAGAACTGTCGTGTGTTAAATTCCACCCTCTTACCGATCTTTTAAATTCCATATTGAGAAGGAAAGTTGTTAACGAATTGTGTTTATTTGTTTAAAAAATTAAAAGAGTTCCAATGTAGTCATAAAATATAAAAATAATGAACATTGAAATTAACGTTTGAAACAAATTTTGAGAATAGGTTTATTCAGTGTTATATTGAAACAATTCACAACAGTTGCTTAAAACCAGCATCTGAAGTAATTATACAATTTTCTTTGACAGCTATCTTATCAGCTCCTTTCCTTGATAGACACAAAAATAATACAAAAGCTGATTAAGCTCGCGAAAACTACTTTAAGCTCTCCATGCGAAAATACAGGAACGGACAAACATAATCTTACTCTTCGGAATATTATTTACCTTAATTATCGAACTGGGAGGTATACCTGTACAATTTAATCATCTAGAATTTTAAATAAGTAGTTTTATTTTACGGACAGTTGCAGATTCTGTTACTAATTCTGCAGATTCTGTAGATAATGTAGGTTATATCACAAACTTTTCAGTGAAACAAGAAAAAAAGGAAAAATATACGCCTTATAAGCGTGACGTCACAAATATCGCATCCAGAGCCAAGTAATTTAGTTGGTATTGAATGATACCGTTAAGTGCCAGACCATTAAAAATGTAATAGAATCTCCAAGAATATAGTATTCTTCGCCCTTATGCGGTAAAGAACGGAATAAAAAACTTATTTAACGCCTTTGATCTAAAAATTTTAAGTTTTAAGGTCCGTAACGCACCTTTTAGGAGTTATTTAACAATATAGATTCAAAAATCCTGACACATGCGGCTGGTAGCATTTGACATGAAAATTAGGGTGCTTTTTTTTAAACAAATACTTCATATTTTTTAAGTCTAAGTGCTATTTGTCACATCTCCGTAAAATTATCTTTTGTTAGAAAACTTATTTATCAAGATTAGTTGCGTGTGAGAGCCGAAAAAGGTATGTATACTATAGGAGATGATTGGATTAAAATGCACTGATTAATCGTTCTGAATTATGTATTTTGTAATTTATAAAATCTTAATTTTAATTTGTAAATTAATTAATCACTTAATAACTTAACTTATTTTAAGGAAACCAATCACAATAAAACAAATCATTCTCAATTTTCTGTTTTGTTAAGTTTTATTGATTAAACGTTATATGTTTAAGTCAAGTTTAGAGGTTATTTTAATGAATAGGAAAAAACGTGTTCTTGAAGTAAAACAACGTTAACGTTTTTAAATTAAATATAGAAGAATGTAATATACAAGGTTTTAGCGCAGATAAAATGGAACTATTCAACTGAACAAATCTTAACTCTTTTATTTTCTTCTAAGAAACTACAAAAAACATAAAATTAGCTTACCCAAAAACATTTTGATTTAATTTAAAACTCAACAGATCTTCAACTTAATAATATCAAATAGAAACATAAACTACGTACACCAATCTGAAGACACGTAGAATCCCTTTGCTTAAGTTAAAAAGATGATGTGCATTTTCATGTTTTGCTCGTCTTGAAAATTAATATTCAAATTAAAATAATCGAGCTAGAAATCGGAAAAAATTAATCAGTGTGTACAGTAATCGGGATAAAATAATCTATATCAATTTTTCGATCAATCGTATGGAATGATCGATTGTTGTACTAATCGCGTTTAAATCGCCCATCCGTAAGCAACACTGACCTCGCTGAATCCCTCTGAAAAGTAAACCTGATAAATGTCGGGAGAATAGCAAGAAAGGCAAAAGACGGGAAATGCAAAACTACTTTAATGAAGCACAGCAGCGCAAAAGGCACATCAATGGAACAGATGGCTCACGCGCACAGTGTTGTGTGGATGTGCGTGGAGGGCGGTGACTCCAGGGATTCGATTCGATTCGATTTAATTTGATTTGATTGGTCCTGCTGGATGCACTAACTGCACAGTAATTCCCCACGTAAGTGTAGTTCATGGTTATCAATCGCGGAAGGTTGAGGAGATCACTTCCCGCTCGATGGCCAGATCCGGCTTTGACCTACACGTCGGCTAGCGAGGTTTTCCCCAATTAGATATTTCTCAGCGGGACCCCGTCCCAGCCGAGACAAGCCCGAAGCTCTAGACATGTGTGGTAGTGTAGTACATGCAAGTGTAACTAAGGAGGAAGGAGAGGACAAGGAAGAGGGAGACTAGATCGTTCGCGGTCTGAGGCCACTTTGTTAGGGTAGGTCTTCGGTGAAGGATGTCAGCATTCGTCAGTTGTTGACCGAAGATACCACGGGTTACTACCGATTAGAGTAGACGGCTGCTAGAATTGTCCTCCTGACAGTGGCTGAATCCGACCTAGCTGACAAGATAATGTAGAAAATCTTGCAACCGTCGAAAGGGGAACATAAGAACTTCCTGGTGAAAGTCATTGCAGTGACATCAGTCGATGCCCTGAGACACCTAAGCCGGTGAAATAAGGTTGAGGGCAGAGGTGAGAACGAGAGTGATGGGAAGCTCGCGAGCGGGCGCGAAGAAGAATGAAGTCTGAGCGTATGTGAGTAAGGGGAAGAGGATGACTGCAATACAGTGTGCCCGAGAGCGTAGGGAATAACTGTAAGCATGAGAGGTGGAGTAAAAGAGATCGAGAGAGAGGTGGAAGAAAGGTGGCCGTTCTCTGGGCAAAGGGATTCACTCCCCGACCCTCGGAGCGCCGCCTTCGACTCGCCACCCTTGCGGCTCACCCCCTTCCACCCCCTCGCACCTCCACTCCATCCTCCACCACCACCGCCAACCACTGCATCTATACGTCCTTCCCAATTGTATACACAAGATAATTGTTTCAAATAATCTGGAACAATGTTTGGTGACGTTTTTGCTTGTTCCGATTTTCAGTGACCAAAGGGACGGACTGAACGGAATTCTATCTCGAATAATCTAAAATGAAGGTATGAATAGTGGGAACGGGCTCAGGGCATCAACTAATATCACTACAAGTGCCCCTGACCGGTGGTCCTAGGTTTCGAATCCCGACGGCGTGGTGGCTGGATTTTCGATTTTCTTCATAGATAGGACAAATTCAGCCGCTGTGTGGAGGAGAATTCTAGCGGCCTTCTGCTCTGGTAGTTGAATGAAATGAATTGAATGAATTCTTCGATCAACACCGGGCGAATGTCTGAGCAGTACCCTAATAAATGGGTCACAGACGGCGCGCGAACTTTCCTTCCTCTTTCTTACCCTCTAATCCATCGTTACTTAAACACACTTAAACTTACCCTTACATGCACTACACTACCACACTCCTCACCAGACGGGAGCTTAGAGCTTGCCCCAGCTTGGACGGTGCCCCGCTGGTTGGAGACATTTGCTTTGAAAAATCCCCGCGGGAGAAGCGGAGAATATTCAGCAGGGGAAGATCACCTCATATCCCGCTATAAAGCATGCACTAAACTTACGGGGTGAATGACTTCAGCAGTTGACGCGCCCGGAATCACTAATAAATCAGTCAATCAATCAAGAATAGTGGGTATGCTTATTAACACAAGGACTTCTAAATTGAACCTGAAATATGTTTTCCATACTTTCGTTACAAGAATCACGTTGAAATGTCAGATATGAAAAAAATATATTAATACAAAAGTTCTAGCATGCAGTGGTTCAAGGTTTTTATGCACTTCGAAATATTTCAGTATTTTAAAATAAAGTAGTATTTTAAGATACTGCGCTGCTGCTCTCGTATGCGCGTGCTCAACCCTAGCTCAACCCTCCAGGTTGAATTCTATTGTGTTCTTCCTCCATTGAAATGATGTTAAGCAACTGTCGATTAACTGAATTACTTTTATATTAACATTTTTGAATGGCAGGCACTTAGAAGGATATACATTTACATATCTTGGAATATGTTACACATAATTCATTGAAATTTTAGGGACATACATAATAGTGTTTAATGAAATGATATCTTGTGAAACAATCAGGCGGGTACAGTGGTACATTACAATGAACTCACAGACATTTTGTGGAACTTCTAATTTTATTTTTGCTCCATATCAGCTGTTTGAAGAGGCGTAATGGTTTTCATCCAACTACTCACGCCAACTTCCGAATTGTTATTAGAATCGTCACATGTAATATTTTCATCTCCAGAATCGTCGTAAATATTTCGCCTACTGCAAAGAGAATTTGCTCAAGTCGCAGAGATTATCACTACCGGCACTCATACGAGCAGCCACTTTCTCGGCAAAATAAATAACGTATTTCAAAGTCGGATTCAATACGACAATGAAACATATGTCCATTAAATATCTGGATATCAAAAGATCACTGTTTCAGGCTTCATTGAAAAAAATATGCATTTTAATACCATTTAACGGATATCTAATTCATTATTTGAATTCACGTGCTAACACGTCATTTGCCGTTGTTTGGCAGTGAAAATGTTAATATACACTATAGAATATTTTGTCGATAATTAGGGTATCTGACTTAATATTTTTAAGAAAGTTGTAAAAACGCAAAGACAAATAAACTTATAATTATCTACCACTATTTAAAAGACAAATAAACTTATGTCATTAAAACGTCAAGGGTTTTCGTTTAGAAAGAAATGTGAGCTTCCTACTCAAGCAAGATGCGTGATTTTCGCTTAAAATGAAAGGTAGTATTTGGAGATATGTTGCTAATTGCTATCTGGTTATAGTATAAACACTAATTAGTAATAAAATCGTAAAATTAATGAAAATGAAAACTTATCTGTCATCGTTTGTTCATAACGTCGTTTGGTTCTACGTAGATCTTCTCTCTTTGTGTAGCACGAGCGAGCGTATATGTTAGCAAAGATAAAGTTTTTTAAGTAAGTGTGTATAAAGGTATTGCCATGAAATTGTTGGAAGCATGCGTTCCTATACACAACATATACTGAATATTGTACATGCTACATTATACTTTTAAACAGAATGGATAGCAGGATTTGTTTCTATAAACTACTACAATGCACTACGTAACCCCATGTTGGTAAATATAAAATATATCAATTACTTTTTCAGAAACATGTATAACTGTATTTATAATGAATAGAAATTGAATTGTTACAGAATTTCTGAAGTGCCCTCATTTCATTAGTCTCGGAAAATAATAATACCAAACGTCAATGAGTTATCAATTTTCTGTAGAGTGGATACGTTGTAATTTTCTCTTGTAACATTTCTACAGTTCTCCATTTGTAAGTTGAAATTACATGTGTTCTTATAGTATTTACGAATGTAGCTAATTCACAAAGTTAGTTTTTGCCTTACGAATTTGTTGAAACGTAAATGTACCTACTCTTAGGATACTCTGAGGATCAATAAGTAAACTGAAATCCAAGTTCATTTATATCGTCACAGTCATTTGCTTTCTTTGTGTTACGCAATCGTTTCATATGACCAAGACTTCTTTGACGCGTACGGCAAAGCTATTTTGCAATGCGGGGACCTCAAAGTAACACATAATCAATGAACAATGAAGGAAATGTCTAGTTTCCATTTATAAGATCTAAAAAATTGTTTCGGTTAACAAATCGGAAATGTGTCATTTGTAAAATTCTTGACGTCTGCGAATACCACTGTTTTGTTTCGCGTTTTAATTCCTAACATTCTTGAATCCTTTGTATATCAGGTTAAAATTTAAATGCACATTCAAAATTTCCAGTGCATTATATTTGACCGTGATTTCTTTTAAACTATTTTAGTTATTTATAAACTTTATTTTCTAAGAAAGAATGGAAGTAATTAGCATTTAAGTCATTCTGTTTAAGCATTCAGCCGGTGTTGATCCGAGAAACCACCGAAAACTACGGATCAGGGCAACCGGACGCTCGAATTCCCCCACAAACAGCGACTGGATTCGACCGAGCTCTCTAACCAGTGTGACGTCATGGATACTCACAGCGACCACAGACGCAAGATTTGTATACACAATATTTATTAACAACGAAAACAAAAACAAATATATTATAACTTAATAATCTACTTAAACCTTAGCTCTGATAGACCCTTACTACCTCCTGATCGGGGTAGCGGATTCCAAACCCGGATGGAAGATGGTTTTGATTGTGGCTTTCGCCCTCCACCTACTTTTCGCAGAGCGCGCCCACAAAGCCTCTAGCTTCCGTGACGGATGTCACGCTGGACAGCAAAAGTCCGTTTGGCGCACCAACGGCTGGTTTTGGCCTCGATCGCAGAGCGATCTCTATCCGATTGAGAATCGGCGGTGAATCGTGGCAACTCAACCCTCTTCACCTCGAGCAGCGCACAGCAGCACAATCGCTTCCCTGCCATCGTCCGACCGCAGTCACCAAGGACATAAAGTCCGCAGGCTTCGTCAACTAATGAATCCAGCCTCGGCGAGCCTGGCTGCGCATACCTGCACGTCTTTGGCGCCAAGTTTTGTGCACCGCACGAGGTTCTCCACGTCTGCGCAGAACCTCCTACTGGCTCCGTTACACTCTGTTATATAGGCGAGGCCCAGTGACATCCTACGTCACGTCCATCCCCTCGCTTGTTTATAACAGTGAAAAGCTTCTATTAAGCCGGAAGACACCCAACCTTGTGTCTCCGTCTCCGGGTTTTCTCCCTTTACGGAAAAAACCTACTTCCTGTGGCGAGACTAATCCGCAACCAAGCGTCCCCAAATAGATGCCATGAGGCACGCTGGCTAATACGTTACACCAGTATCGAAAACCATGCTACCATGGGGACTAGAACTTACGACCTTCTGGACAGAGGCACTGCTGTGACAGCAGTTGATGCTCTGAGCCACCTCTCCTGGTGTAACGTCACGTGAGATTTCTTCCCAAATTTCATTGACAAAAAATGATCTTCACCCCCTGCGTGTCCTTGATGTTAATGGTGTTCATCCTGAGTCATTTTGTATAAAAATATAAGGCAAAATATTTTTTGTGGAAACATGTACATTCCTCATACGCCTTGTTTCAGACACATTCTTTTTATTCCTTGCAGTCAGTAAAACCAAAAAAATTCCACTACAGAATGCGTTCATTTCTTCCCTAATGAATTTTACTACTTAAATGCAAATTACTTCCATTCTTTCTTCGAAAATAAATAAAAGTTAATAAAAGTTAACGGGCCATAAACCGCGCGCGGTCTTTCCTTCCTCTTCCCTTTAATATCATCAACCTCTTACACACTTATACTCATATGCACTACACTACCACAAAAGCCGGAACACCTGTCGGGAGCTTAGAGCTTGTCCTGGCTAGGCCTTGTGTCACCGCCGGAATTCGAACCATAGGACCTCCCGGTCAGAAGCACTGCAGTTTCATCAGTTGATAAGTCCTGAGTCACCTTTGCCGGTACGCAGCCAAAGAGCTTTGTGTAGCTGTCAAACAGAGGTACAAAATGAGTAAATGAGTTGTTTACGTATGAAGGAAAATTGTCACATGTGTAAATTCTTTACTTGAAACTTTTTTCCAAATGCTCACTGGCAAAAGGAATTCATTCACAATGTTCATTGTCAAACAGAAGTACACAATGAGTTGTTTACGTATAAAGGAAAATTGTCACATGTGAAAATTCTTTACTTGAAACTTTTTTTCAAATGTTCATTGGCAAAAGGGCCTAATATTCGACACATACATTTTCTATAAGTTTTTATCGTTTATTAAATACATTCTTTTAATACTAGCATTGGGTATACATTAGCAATTTACTAAAGAATTAATTTGAAAACCACTTTTCTAAAGCTGGTCTGTAAGCTCAACGTTTAACTCTGTTGTGTATCCGATTGACGGTTAACCCAAAATCACGTTTTCCCTCAAGTTATAACACTGGCTCGAGATTGCCAGGCCCTGTATCCGCAAATTGCTGACGATAGGCTTAATGTTCATCACCTTGTTAGTATTGAACCTGCTATATCGCCCAGCTCATTCTCTCTATCATCAACCTTCACTGATGCGATTGGATCGTAATGTCGCAGTTATAAAGAACACAATAGCTTCTCTTTGCAGTGGGTATAGCGATTACCCTAATGGGGATAGCCTGCAAAAATTGATCATCTCGTCTATTTAGCGAAGTAGTATATATGGTTCCTGGAGCTCTGGTACACACATTCATATTTGTCAAAAATTGAACAGATATTTGTTCGATTTTTATGTAATTTTAATGGTACTTGCTTCTAACAATATTTATGAGGTGCAATAAATGTTCAACACAGAATTCCTGAGTTGCCTATTCGATTTTTTCGCTCGTATATAGGAATGTCAGCCCAATACTGTGAGTACTATGTAACCTAAGGTTCCTGTGACGTTTCTCGGCGCCTTTGTCAGTTTGCCCAATTTGTCAATAAATAAAGGCAGATATTTTCTTTCAAAGAACAGTCCAAACCCAAAGTTTGCAAGCTGAGTTCACTTGAACAAAAGGAAGAAGCTTCGATTACATCAGTAATATCTCCAATAGCTTGACTAGTTCATCTGAGGTGGTTTTGATAAAATTTGTTACGTCATTTGTGTTTGTTTTTAGGACATTTTTAAAGCATTTTATTGATAATTTGTGGCAATGTTTTGCCAATGCTTTGTAACTTGAATACTAGCATCTACTTTACACGGATGATTTACCTTTGATTTATGCCGCTCAGAAAATAATTTTTAAGATGGTTTCTGGTGTGAATTTAAAAATGAATTTGAGAATATACGAAATCAAGCACTCTGTAAACATAACTATTCACATAGTCTGCCTAAACAATGAGAATCATAACTTTTCAGGATTGAAAACTGGTCGTTCGTTGATGTCCGACTTTGTCATGCTTTTCAAAAGTGTCATATCTTTGTAACCGTCTTAACTCCATTAATATATTTGTATCATTTATGTTTTAATAATGCTTCTTGAAAGAATTTGGTTAAATTTAGATATTGAATTAAAGTAAAAAATTCAGTCTGAAGACTCACAAAATTTATCTGAAAAGTGATTTCTCAAAACTGTTTTCAGCGTTACTGAATACGCTAATGCAGATCAGATACGTTTGATATTGTTGTACATGAGTCAGTTAACTTTATATTGACTTGTGTGCTAAACTACATATCTTCACTTCATTTTAGGACAACTATTCAGGACACTTTAATGATAGTACTAATTTTAGTCAAGTTGAGTAACCTTTATCAGGAATGTATGGAAATAAATCTAATTTCCTATCTGATTGTGTGGAAAGAGTTTGCACCAATTTTTCATGATGCTAGCTTAGGGATTTGAGGTATTCTGGAACATAAGTTGGAAATACGTGTGCAGTGTGATGAAACCAGGCATTAATGAGGTTGCGCTAAAGACTTCCTCCACAAAAATACTTTCTTACTAATTAGTGATCAGCCCATTTCAGGGGAGTGTGTTAGGGCCATTGCTGTTCCAAGCGTTTATTAACTATATTGCTATTGGAACCAAATCAAAAATTAGACTTTTTGCTGATGATTGCATTATGTATAGAATTATGAGAAACTCTGTGGATGAAATTTTTTTTTTCAAATCGATCTAAATTGTTTATGGAAGGGGATATGCAGAAATACGATGGTTTTAAATCCGAAAACCAGTAATTCTATTTGCTATACCAAGTCTCGCTCGAATAATCACTCCAATTATGAGTTAGAAACTAATGTTACATCACATGTAAAAGCTGTCAGTGTTTAGGGTTTGGTCCTGTGAAACATCTTCGGATTTGGTTGGATCACGTTAAGGCTAAATGTCCCGACACTAGTACAATTTGTAGCCACCACGTGGCAGCACCAAAATAAATAAAATTTACTCTACCGATATCGTCTGAACCAATGGTCCGATTTTCAATCTGTAAACGGCATTTGTCGCATAGAATTTACGCTACGATGACCTTTTCCAAAAGTCTAACAAAAACGCGAATTTGAAATTACTGCTTAAGCTTCCGAGAACAAATTTAAAAATATGGCTTTATAGTGCAATGGCGGCATGCTTCCTGAAAATCCAAAACCGTGACAAATCATGCAAATCGGACGAATAGGAGCGTCGTAAAGTTGAAATTTACGAAACACCTCGTCCCCCGCACTTCCTCTTCTACCCGCGCGTTGCGTAAGCCCACCGCGAACCGTTGTGGGCCGCTCTGTCAGCGGCGGTGGCATGGCCAGGGCCGGCGGTTTAACAGCGGTGCTACGTCTAAGATTATTTTTTAGCTTTGGCAAATAATTTAGCAATTAAAAAAATTATAGTATCCTTTTTCAGATTTATGACATTATTGGCGCTGCAACACAATGACGCAGTTATGCTCGTATTAACAATAAACAGAGTTGACACCCTTATGATTATCTTCTTCTCCTCTACTCCAAGGATGGGTTCATGACTTGTTCTGGCTTCTATCAATTTCATTTCTATAATGATCTGCCTCTGTGTCTTCTACCTCGCGTTCTACAAATAAACGCTTGCTTTAGAATGCGTGTCTGTCCCATGTATCGAAGTCCTTCCTCCCTTCACTCCATGAAGTCAGAAAGATTGTATTTTGCCATTGATTGCTTGAACAATTAATTTTCATCTTATTTTGCGTCGTGCTTCTGGCCTGTAGTCTTATGCCGAGAGAGACAACTCGCATAGTCGAGTCTTGCGAGCACAACCGCATGGGTGGACAAATGAGCATCAGCACGAAGATTTCATTCGTTATCGAACCCCGCCAAGCGATTTTAGCCGCTAACTTATATACCGCTAGTTCACGTGCCAGCGCCTTCCGCGCTGGAGAAAGGCCGGTCGGCAAACACATTCGTTAATTTGTTTTGTCCGTGTACAACGAATTCCTCTGGCTAGGTGCATTCCAAGAGTTGCGCCCAGACTAACGCCCGCACTCGGGCACTTGAACCGCAACACCTGCACTTGGCCCGATCTTCCCAACCGTTTGTTCTGTGTACAGACCGTGTCATTATATAACTATTAAAATTATAATTGAACTAAGAATATAGGAATATTTTGTTTCTCTACGAAAATCTCAATGTGTGTTTGTGTGAGAGAGTGTGTGTGTGTGTGTGTTATTTGCCTGTAATAGATCGATAATGAAAACTGTAATAATTATTTACGAAATATGTAACGTAATTTCATCCATTATTTTACGAGATCAAATCGTACTAAGAGAAATATCAAGATTGTAGGAAGATAAACCATGGAAATACAATATACCGATGACGCAGCAATCCTGGTACCAGCGTGATTATCCCTTCTCGTTTGCGGTCGAGCAAGCAGTATATTTTCTGGATCTTTTGGATTTTTTTCATCTAGATCTACCTCTGTTAAACAGGTTATATTCTTTTAAAAATATTTAAAATGACCAACTGGCCACATATCATATTTTTCAAGAAGTGCGTATAATGTTTTTCCGTAAATGCCATCACTTTGGCCTTTGTATTTGAAATGTTTAAATAATATCCTTTGTGATTTTAATAAAATTAATAAACAGAGTTTGTAAATTATTTTATATTTTAGGATCAAAATTATATTTGTATGAAAATTCATAAATATCACGCAATCACGCTTCGGTCGTTTAGGAATGTGCCGCACATTTTCCAGCATGTTATCTTCAGATGCAAAAAGATGAACAGTGAAAACTGTTGGGTTGCTATAAATAATCTAGTGACGACATGATATAGTCACCATAGGGTAAAGTGAATGAG
>BOPP01000001.1:2307852-2320274 GCA_017312745.1 Gryllus bimaculatus
ATCTATATCAAATTCATGCAGTTCAACACAAATGCGACTTTCGATATTTCTTTTTACGCCTTTTGCTCTAACAGGAGAAAAAAATTCTGAAGAAAATTGAAGCCATTTTTGAGAAAAGTTTGAAAATGTTGAGGCTTCATGTAAAATGAAAATATCCGTTTGAAATTCAAAGAGCCGCGACAACAGTCAGAGTAATTGCGAAGTAAGAGTAATATCAATTTTGATGAAAATCTTGCTCACGATTTTCTCGCTAGCGTTCACAGACCGACGGACAGACAGACGTTTGACGTCATGGTCGGATAAACGTTTTGTCGTCAATCAATTTTTAGATTCGATAGATGGCAGCTGGCAAGACGATTGAGCAAGACCGAAAATCGAGGCCAGATCAAAGAAATTAGAAAACTAACTAGTTTGAGAAAGTCTGTCCCATTGTATAGCATTACTAATTCGGTATTAACGACCCATCGAACATGGCATATGTCTACACAACGTGATAGAAGGAATAATTTACAACATACAGAAACAACGTTTATACACACATATTGTTACTGGGCCCGGAAAAAGAGTTTTTCTGTCCAATAGTTCACTTTTTTTTCGTTGCAATGAAATACTTCCTCTGCACTTCGTAAGCAGTAGTCGAGAAAGTAAAAATAGCAATATTGGCATATCAGGCCAATAGAGGAGAGAGATAAATTTTCAATAATATCTATTTAAAACTACGATGGTAAATGGTTTAGCACTTAATGAAATATTATCTATTTTTTCTAAATACATTTGAAGTGAAACGTTATCAAGAAGAGGAAAGGATGGTTCGAAACGAAAAGAAAATATTTTTAACCCTCTTGTAAGATATAAGTTTTAAAATGTTCCATGCAAGTGCAATGCCAAGAAAAGTGACTGACACTACATCCAGTGAAGGAACCCGATCAAACTTTCCTTTTTGTGCGCGAGATAATTTGGATTCCATCTACTTCGCGTTCCCGTCATCGAAAAGATTGAACCATGTGGATTGCTTCACAGGGTTTGGCTATTCCAGAGGCGCGCTATCGAATATGGAGTCCTTTGTTCTCGATTGTTCGTGCTTCCGGCATCAGGAAGCTATTAATTTTGCCTGAAGAGAACCTGTCAAAGAGCTAACTGGTGGTTTCTCTTCGATATGGCGCGGACGCGGGCGCGGGTGCGGGTGCAGACGCGAACTCTGATAATTGCCCGAAGAGCATGCACTCCCATTCATATATATACCAAAGCGCTGGTACATTAGTCTTGAAGGGTTGATTTCCACAGTAACATTATGTATTATTCCCATTGCTCTAAGCACAATAGATACAATTGACTCTCTATTAGTAAAAAAGCAATACTGTGAAAATTATTTAACTTTTAAGAATGGTTGTTCACAGACATAATAAGTTTTGCTAAGTATAGTAATAGGTATATAATATACTAATAAGAAAATATAATAGAACATTTCAATAATGATGGTTAAAGTTATTGTGAGTAATAAATAAAGATTGTAATCTGTGGGTCATGTTGCACAATCAAGATGCTGTTTCGAATCGCAGACAAGAGTTGTTGGGAAAAGAGTTCAATTTAAGGTGGTTAAGAAGGAAAACTTGCACCAAACTTGCAATTTATAAAACATCGCCTGAAATATCCTCCATCCATATTAGGATCATACTAATACGATAACATATTAATACGATAACAAACTAATATACGTCTGAATGTGTGAAGGAATAAAACTACCTCGTCTCACGCAACAGTCGAATCGAAATCAATCGAAGAATCGAATAAAATTGAAATGAAAGATGGAGTTGCACTCTACGTGCTAAAAGCTCAGATATTACTTCCTCATATAATTTTTCTTATAAGAACATGGTTACGAAAAGTATTGAACGACAGACGATAACACAAATGACATACTTAATTGGTTATAAACCTCGGCTAACGCCTCCGATTATACTCTTCAACCGCGTCTGTTATTTGGTGTCTAACGGCCGAATGACATTAACAACTATAACCCACGTCGCTCTACCACACATATATTGTAATTTTCCACGAGATCAAATTAATCCTCGCTTATTATCCCAGTCAGCCTAGTCATATCACACACGTGTTTGTATTAATACATATAAATCAATTTAGATTAAAAATCGTACGTGAGTTCGATAACATTTTGTTTATTGTTTTCATTTGGGTGCCAAACGCGAGCGGTAACGAATGGGGCTTTTTAACGAGACCTCGGGATGTCATTGCGGCGCGCGCGCGCACTCGCATTGGTGCGGTCGAATTTGGAACTGCCATCATAGAAGCGCCGCGGATTGCAGAAAGGCAGCGAAAAACAATTGTGGGAGATAACCAGTGTTCCTGAAAACGTTTATAGATGCTGATTGTCAATTAATTTGAAGCCAATTGAGTTTCAATGCGAACGTAAATTAATTAATATATTTTAGCTTTTAAGAAAGTAAAAATTCACTTCCCACTAACACCACAAAGAAATTATTGTTTTGATTACCGAGAAAAACTTATGTACATGTAACGTTTAAGAAGTTTTCTTAATTCCCTTCACCTCAAAGCTAACATTTAGATTCTGTTCTGCAATTTAAATAATACTCTTATTGCGCTGAAAAATGTGTCTTATTTGTAAGGTTTTCTGTTTTTAGTATGAAATCCTAAATAATAGAATAAATAGAATCCTGAATTATTTACTTCCCATCAAAAGACAAACTCACGTTATGCTGCAGATTAAAGGGAATAAAATAATTTTGGGTTTAGGTAAAGGCATTGAATTCCCCTCATGCTGGAAGTACAAGGGGAAATCTTCAAAGATATACGCCGAATTCAAACCCAACATGAGTTATCTCAAAATTAATAACAACTGTAGTAATAATAATAATTATTATTGTTATTATTATATCATTATTATTAATTATTATTAATTATTTATATTATTTATTATCATTGATATTATATTATTATTATCATTATTATTATTATTAAGTTATTATCATTATTTATTATCATTATCATATATTAGCCATTAATCTATTATTATTATTATTATTATTACAAATATGCGTGCTTGGCTGCGGATGACACGGTCCACCGTCTTCCTTCTGCGCGGGTCGTCCCGAACCGGCCTGGCGCCTGCTGGATGTACCGGACACGCCGGGCGTCGACGCCGCGGCGCCGCGTGCAATCGATCGTTCGATGTCCCGAGCCGTCGCCGCAACCTCTCTGCGAGCGACGGCGGCGGCGGGGCGGGGGTCGAGGGCCTCCTTCCCCTCCCCCTTCCCCTCAGCCCACCCGCCAACGCAGCTTTCCGGCCTCCGACGACAGGATTCCCTCGCTGCCACAAAGCCCGCCCCGCTGCCGGATACTCGCCCCGATTCCGCCCCACCCGCCCGCGGACCTGCATCGTTTTCACTCATCACTGCCGCCACCCCTCCCCCCGCCCCTCTCTAGCCACGCACCCTCGCTTGGGCTCCTCTCCCTCGTGCTTCGTCGCCCTGCCTACTCCTCGGCTCACGAGCTCTTCCACGTCGCCCAACCTCCTCTCCACACAGCTACCGTTCCACCGGTCTTCTTAACCCTCTTCCATGTGTCTCTTTCTCTCCTTTAGTCTGTTGTCACCGCATCCTACTCCAATAGCGACTCGCCGTCATGTCGTACCGTCACCAGGACATTCGGTGCCGCGTCGACGCGTCGCACAGTTGCCTCGACACGGAAACTGAACGCCGCAGCTCCGAACTCCATTTTGTCGACGAGTTGATGCGTGGGCTCGTTGCCTCATTAGTTGAGTCGCGGACTTTCTCAACATTGGACGTCCATCTCTACGATTGTCCATCAAAGCATCATTTGGCTAATTTGATGATTCATAATTTTCCGTGCCAAACACCTTGCAACGTCATGACCATGGTCCCCTTGACGAACGTACTTCTGACCCAATTTCACTGACTGCGTCTGCTCAGCTCTTCCTCGTCCGCACCTCTCATTTTTCAACTCCGGCCTTTTGCTACGTCATCGCCTATTCCGAACTTTATCCTGCGTTTTACGTTGACCAAGACCAAGCGTCAGTACATTGTCCACAGCGCCATTCCTCTTATTTGCTTGTTTTCTCTTGTACAGGCTCTTACTCTCTGCAAGTGGTAGAGGGTTAACTGTCGTTGGGAACGTAAGTAGGTCTATTTACGTGGGCATATTGAATACGTGACGTTTTCCCGTTTGCACTTCTCTTTTCAAGATCGATCCATTATATTTTAGCTTACCTTAAAAATTATCACACAAAAAAGGGAGAAAATAGAAAATCAAATGATCGTAGTCAGAGATAGAAATGAAATTCCGCAGATGGGAAGGCAGTCTGACTGACTTTTGTTGCACGGGTCGCACAAATTCGCTCCAATCGACACAGGAACCATCCCATCTCCACCTGTGCACAATCAACGCTGTCGCTGCAGTGAGACCCGTGCCAGCACCACCGCCCGCTTCGTTTGCCGAGTCTCCTCCGCCGCTGTCCACGCAGAATTTCATCCCCCGCCCTCCCCGCCGGCAGAGAATCGCCGAGAATAATATTGAGTTATTGAACTTTTAACTTTGCTTATTAAATCATTCCCAACTCGATCGCCGACCAATTGATTGAGCTCGTTTGAGAGCGGGTCGCTGTTACGACGTTTGGCTGGCAGATCGCGACGGAGCGGGGCGAGGCGGGGCGGGGAGGAGCGGGGCGGGGCGCGGGGAGGAGTTTTCGGGTCGCCAGATCCGCTCATTATCGTCCGCCGCCCCAACTTGGCGATGATGTCATCCTCCGCGTCTGATTGGTCGGAGGCCGCCGTGATAGCCCGATGGAGAGCCCGCGGCGAAGTCAGGCTGCGGGTGCAGATGACGTTTGCGATTATCAGCCGCCCTGCTCATCCCCAACTGGCGTAATTAGTTAATTACTTCGCTGAGAAGTTTGGTGTTCCACTTATGGCTAGATTTCGGCGTTTATCTAGAGCAGTGGTCCGATAAACACGTCTGTGATTCAGCAAACAATAAACCTTTTTTTTTTATTACGCAGCACGGGGCAATTGGAAGGAATTGTTGTAGATAGAACTATTTAAAAGATCAGCAAAAACAAATACCTGAATAGTTATTTATGATTTGGGTGATAAAAGTGATGATGAATGTGTGATTATAAGTGATAAAAATTATTCGAGTAAAAATTTATTTTGCTAGTAGGAGCATGAAGTTGATAGGCTGTTGCGTAATCCTACTTACGTCTTTTTTATTTTATTTTTCGTCGAAAACTGTTAAAGACTGTGTGTGAGCTGCTACGGAGTGAAGTGTATGTTGTGCAAGTTTTCTTAATTATGGAATCCCTACCATAAAGCACGTGTAAACCACTTTTACCACGTGTCATGCACTTTTTTAGGCAGTAATACTGACATTAGCTTTACTTGAATTCAAGCATTCAAATCACTATGATACATTAAGTTCAGGTAGTAGCTGATGCAATAAGACGAAATTATATTGTTTTATTTTTGTATTCTCAGTTTCATCAAATCATTTGAGCATCGTGCAAATTTTAGCATTTAGTCTAAAAATTGAACTTTTAGCTCACTTTGTGTGTCCTGAAAGTAACCGCTTTTCCTAGGGGATGTCTAAAACGTGTACAAAAATTGAGAAAATACGAGTAATAAGAAAAAAATCTAATCTAATAAAAGTAATGAACTAAAATTGTTTGAAATTCATCTGAGCTAATGCGAAGATTGAACTTTCACGTTTTAGAGTAATGATTGTCCAAAGTGACCTTCAAATTTAATAGAAAAATTGATTGCAAATATTTCTCCGCTGTTTGTGATATATATGGTGCCCAAGGAGGAAACAACGAAATTGTCAAATTAATCCCCGAAGTAATTTTTGAGCTTATTTTGTTTTATAAAATCCACAATAATCACTCGAATATTGGTTTGAAAAAAGTATTTTCTACCCAAATTTTGAATTTTAGAAACATTAAAATGTTACTCCGTAAACATGTAAATTGTTTATTATTTATAAAAGAAATGTAAAAAGTTGTTTACAAAGAAAAATTGACTTGTAAATAGAAAAGCAATAAAATTGTGTAAATTGAGCCTTTCTGAAGCATTGAACACTGAACTCGCATTGTTGTCTTTGGTGTCACACTTTAAATTGTTGCTGGTGTACACACACAAAATAGTTTCAAAATTCAGACTGAATAGTAATAATAATAATAATCATTTATTATTATTATTATTATTATTATTATCATAATCCTCATCATCATCATTAACCAACTCAGATCTCCTTAAGGGCAAGGGCCTTCTGCAGGGAATGCTGAATGAAGGGATAGTGTGATGATGAGGGGTGAAAGAACTAGGATAATGGGGGGGGGTGATCATGTCATTTTTGAACCAGCCCAGAATTTGCCATAAAAACCATGAAAAAGCCTTATCAGGATGGCCGGCACGGGGATTGAACCTAGACCTCCCCATTGCGAAGTCAGTACGGTACGCATTGAGCCACTTCGCTCCGTGATTCAGTAATACGGATCTGCAAATATCCGGTCTTTGAAGAATCCAGGTAGAATACTGCATCCGTGATTCTCTCTTTTGGTTGTAAGTATTAAACATTGCACAGTTTGTAAGGCTACAAACCTTCATTGTATAGGAATGTCCTTACTGCAGTCTTTGCAACACCCAACCGAGAAGATACACTTCTTATTGATGGATTTTGTTAGTCTTCCATCACAACATGGTCATTTGTTTGTTCCAAAGCGGGAGAAAGTCTGCGTTCCGTAGTCAGAGATAATGGAGCAGTTTCTCGCAACCTTTTGAAGGTCTTAATAAATTCGCTTGTATGCGGTTCAATTGGAATATGTATCATTATTTCCTCTCTCATAAAAACCGTATACATAAATTTTGTCTGCGTATTCTTCGTTGCTGTAAATTTGCGGCAGTTTCATACGAAATGCACTTTACAAAAGTATACTAAGTAAGTAAATACGTAGATTAATCTGGTTTTGAAGTAAGCACACAGACGACTGTTTCAGAGTTTTTCAAAATACACCCCAGTGGCGCCGATTAATGCACTGCATTGAGATGTGGTAGACTATTTGATTACAGTTTTAATCGGGCGGTGGATAATAGAGGAATAATTGGCTGTATGCTTGTAGAAGATTGTTTTATTCAAAACAACTTCAAAAGCAAAGTTTTAAAGTTTCGTCGTTTCCTCACCCGTCATCCGGTATATTATTTTTTAAATATCGATATTTGGCTTCACAATTAGGATGTCTGCTGTAAACCAAAAGCGTGTTTTGAAATTTGAACAGTTAGAAAATGTAAATTCTTCTTTCAAGATTAATCAGTTTGTATTAGTTTGCGTTTTCAGAGAGAGGAGGCGAGTCTGATTTTGCCCGAAGGCAATAGTTTGCTGATCTTCGTTTTAGATGTCTAATGCAAGTGACTCTAAACTTATTCCTGAATATATGGACTCATTTTTTCGAAGATTATGAACTTATTTTTGATGTAATTTAAATATCTTTAAATATTATTTTCATTATTTTTACAGCAAATTTAAATTATTAGTTTAAATCTTTAATCAGTATTTTGACCATTATTTAGATCATTATTTTAAACCATAGAAAAAACACGTGGAAAGAAGTTGTTTTATCTACAAGTTTACTAACAGAAAATATTTTCAAATTTGAGTATCAAAATGGAAGATATGACATCAAAGCGGATGACATTTTTCTCACTGTGATGATAAGAAGACTTAGTGAAAAAGATGCTCGAAGAGTGACTGACTAATTCTTCAGGAGAACTTGCGAAACTAATGGTTTCATTGAGACGCCTTCTACTTGACAACAATCGAACTTATTATTATTATTATTTTACATACTAGAAAAAATTGCAGTATTTGACGTAAGAAAACTGTTTTTTCTTCTCTTGCATTGATGCTTTGTGCCAATACAATTATTTTAATTAGATATGTTTATTATTCTTACGTTGTCTACAATACTTTATGGTTTCACGTTTCAAACAACTACATTCTCGACAACTGTTCGGTGTTTTCATACTATTGCGTATGCACGCATTATAGGTGGTAACGTTTCTTAACCCCGAATGCAAGTCGATATTCGATTTTATTTCTGCTACGCAAGTTGCGCGTTTTGAGCAAACGAAATGGATGGTCGAAAAAACGAATACTTCACATACACGACCACTACAATTCCCTCCTAGAAACA
This sequence comes from Gryllus bimaculatus, assembly GCA_017312745.1. Classification (NCBI taxonomy): domain Eukaryota; kingdom Metazoa; phylum Arthropoda; class Insecta; order Orthoptera; family Gryllidae; genus Gryllus; species Gryllus bimaculatus. The sequence continues at coordinate 2,316,092 of BOPP01000001.1, forward strand.
TTTCTTAGACACAATTCTTAGAGTAAATTAGATCATTCTTAAAGTGTACCGTATTTTTTAACCCTGGAAATTCCATCTGAAAACTTAGTTTTCATTCTCGACAAAAGAAAACTTCCCAATGTAACAAACATAGAGGTGAGCAAATTATTACAATAAAGTTCCGTTTCAGCTGATATAACACTAACAATTACCCTAATAATTTATTATGATAAGTATCATGACACTAAATGACTTAGGGTTCTTTTGATTGAAAAAAATGGCTAGAGCGAGGAGCTAACAAAGACTGAAATGTAATGTAATGTAATGTAATGTAGCTGTAATTGAGCTTTGTTTTCTTTCCATATTTACTATTGCAGAGTTCATAATTTTTGCTTATGTTATATTCTATTTCTTCTAATCTTTTCTTTTAATATACTTGAACTAATAAGTGTTTTACAATATTTAAAATGTTTTCTTCTCCCGAGAAGACAGTGGAGAGTGATGTACTATGTTTGTGATGCTGAAATATTTTGAATTTATTGATAAGAAGTGTAGTATTTCTCGACAAAAAAATTAATAATAACCTAATAATGGCTTTAAGTACCCAAAAGGCAATATCCAAAATATTATATAATTTACAAATATCAGTGAACAAGTCTTGTAAACACTCAAAGTGGAGGGCAAATATACAAAAAGTAGATCTCATTATAGGAAAATGATGTAGCATGGTTGTATACAATACCGCACCTATAGTATATGTTATATTAACTGAAAACTTGTAAATTATTAATATTATTTACTACCGAATCAATTGTTAAGAAATATAACATTTTGTCCTGTTCGTGTTTTGATAATTGTTGTAATTCATGCAAAACAGTATCATTAACATACGAAAAGTACCTCTTATCAGCGACAACACTACTTGATTATTTTGTTTGCAGGTGAGTTGGAGATTCTATATTGTCAAATTGCAGTCAGATACTCAGATATCAAGAACCAATTATTGCAAAAGGTAAGTAAGTAAAGAATAATATTATTACTTTTCCTCCATATACTGCAACGTAAGAAGAAAAAGGATTGGAGTTACCTCATCAACGTTATCTCGAACTGTTGGTCGTAAAATCTGTGTTGAAAGACATTTTGAGTAGAAATTCCCAAACACGTCAGGATGAAGTCATTTAATCAGTGGTCTAAATAAGCTTAGGATTGGTACAGGTCTCGTGGAGATAACGGCAATTTTGTATTCAAAAATCGGAATATCAATGAGGACAGACGGACGGATGATTCAATTAATGTAAGTAGTTGGTAGTCGAGTTGAAACTTGCTAAATATGTCAGAAGCATGATTTCGTAGTGTCATTCTAAATGCCATTAAGATATTTAATTTGTGTTAATGTGTGTGTGCGCGGCATTTTCATTTTTCTCTGGAGTATGGCTACATCTTTTCTTTTTTTTTTTGTTCGATTAAAAGAAAGTATATTTATAAATGTAATATAGTTTTGATTTTCATAAAAACCTCTAAGATATTGAAAAATACGAAACTTCAAATCTTGATCGGAACCTGTCCGGTCCAATATTAAAGCCATAGAATTTTTTGTTAATGCTCTTCATCACAAAGCCATAGATCTTTAAATGATACATGCACACTATGAAACATTTGTGTGCATGAGGTGTTGGGTAATATATGAGGAGAAAAAGTTTCAGTATGCGTAGCATTCTCACTAGTTTTTAATTGGAGACATTACCAACCTAAAATTTTAAAACTTTGAACTTTCGAATTCTTGATTTTTAATATTTGCCATTGATTCGGGTCAAATCTTTGCTGGGCTAAATGCTTGGTTTTAATTGTTTGTAACTGAACTCACAATTTTCAATAATTTGGTACTATAAACAAAATCAAACTAATACATGCACACATACTGGTGGATACCTCGTTGTATTGTATGTCACTTGAATTGTATATATTTTACTATAGTTTTATTTACCACATGTATATCGCCAAAAGCTTATTCTAAAAATGTATTATTCTAGAAAACAGTTTTTTTCTGAAAAATTGCTTTCAAAGTAAAATGCAAACAGAGAAATACAAATCAATAAAAGAAATATGTTATAATATATCTCATTCAACATTCAAACAGGGTGTTCGTTCACGAATTAATTCAAACTGGGTTAAATTAATTACAACAACCTTCATTACGTTCAAGAAGAAGCAGGAACATTGAAAAAAGATTTTCACATTGATACATGACACCCGAACAAAGGATTTACTTCAAAATAAGGTAAAAGTTTCAATTTATATTTTAATTTACTTGGCGTTAATGAAGTTTGTGGTTGCCTAATCAAGCGCTCCCCCCCCCCGCCTGTTGGGAAACAAGTGCTCATCGTCATCCTCGGAATTAGTGATGCGGATTGTGGGCAGCTGCAATTTCCGGAAGGCTGTAATTTCCGGGATTTCCGGATGTCGAGCTGGATGCCGAGCTGGAAGTTGCTTCTTGCTTCACTTCAACTTTCATCATATGTTTTTGCGTTTCTGAAAGGAACCTTGAAGTACATGTGTGACCACGAACTAATGGTGTCGCAACTTTGAGAAATATTTCTCATATTATTTGTAATGATTATGTTAAATTATGCTAATTATATTACAAATAATGTATCTGTAGTTGTAGAATCGTGTTCCAATCTCTATTTATTCAACTGACTGAAACATGGCACGCTTTGTATTTGTAATTATTGTTGTTTCATGTTTCTACATTCTGCCACAAAGCAACATATGCCCAATTGTAGAATCAAGTTTCTATCTACATATGTGTAGACATCAAACGGGTTTGGATCTTACTAGCCTTTAAAGAACAATATATATCATCTGGAGCTATTTTCTCCTCTGCCTACTGCGGCGCGTGCAGGAGCGCCATGGCACCGCCGTCCTGCACCGCGCGCCGCCCGGTCCCGCGCCGCTCTAGGAGGCACGTTCATTAATGCATTGTGGAAAGCCACCCTTTCCTTTCTCAGATTTCCTCTGCATTTGAAAACCTCAGATAATGAGATTTATTAACATTTCCATGCGCAAGCATCACGCGCGCTGAAATGTAAGTAGCACACGGCGCCGCGGGCGCGACGGCAGGCTCTGAACCGCGCGGTGGGCAGCAAAGACAATTTTTGGAACTAAAATATTGACCTGAATACGATTTTTGTCAATCGTAAACACATTTGAAAATTAAAAAGAGTGTTCAAGATTGAGATGAATTTTTCTGAAAATTAAATTAATGAAAATAGAAAGTCTGACTTAAATTACTGGTTAAATCAGGTGAAAATATTAAGTTACAGGGAAATGAAAAAATAGTACTTTTGTATCTTATTTTGACGAAAAAATGTCGTTCTCATAATAAATATCTAAAATCGGCATCTATGGCAATGCATTATAGAATGAAAACATGTTTATAAATAACATAATTTTTAGGAACATATTTCATAAAAAACTATGGCCTACTTTATTGAAAAAAAGCACCAAACAAATTAATCATTCTTTTTCAACTTTGAATATAAGATTTTCTTCTTGTTGTCTAACACCACAATATCTTTTTTGTTTTAAAATTTAAAATATATTTCCTTGACCCCATCAAATTTATTATCTTTGATTGTCACGCAACATAACCGAAGACTGATTGTGATGCTTTGGTACCAAATTACATCTGACGCTCGACATTACACAGGTTCGCCGAAACCCTACTTTTTTAAGGGCGTTTTTCCGTCTCTTCATGCACTGATGAAAGTGACGTCGGATAAAAATATTTAATGTCAAAATGTGTTGGGTCTAGTTTTACCTCCTAATTAAGGGCACCTAGCATCTGACAAAGGATTACTTGGAAAGTAACATGTAATGGCGCAAAGCGCACATTGTGCCGTTCCCACCGACTACTTGCTCGCCTCTCTCACCAATTGTTAGGAGGGAAACTGTGTAGAGTAGAAATCTCTCGAGAGTCAACAGCCTGCTGGCGCCCCGCCCCCGCCCCCGCCTGCGAAGGCGCCGCCGAGTCGAGTCGCCGGCCCACAGGTGCGGATGGACTAGCTGCTTCCCTCTCACAAATTACCCTTCTAATGTGTCCTGTAATTATGCTGCGCACGCGGGTAATTACCGCAGCCTCTGACGCAGACTCCGGCGCGCTGGACCCGCCCCGCCCCTCCCCGCCAGCTCCTTCCCGCCTACC
>BOPP01000001.1:2349661-2377879 GCA_017312745.1 Gryllus bimaculatus
GGGTGGGGGGAGGCGCCGGCAGTGCGGGTGGGAACGGTGAACATCGTCACGTCGGAAGAGGTGTCGGCAATGGTTGGGAAAGGAATGGTGGAAATTGTGAAATCGTGACGGTAATAGGGCTCATTTCAGGGGTTCCCGACTTGATGGTAGGGTTGTTCATTTAAAAATATCATTATCACGTTTTCAACTGCAGTAAATACGTCAGAACGTTATCGCAACAATATAACAATGATTATTGAATAAGTTATTTATTAAAACTGTTCATTTACTTAAAAATGTTCAAAACCTCTCCTTTAATCTTCATTCAATGTTTAGTTATAATGTATCTCGTGTTTCTTGCTACTTGTTCTTACATTCTACATTGCAGCTTACATTTATTGTCAACATGTAAACCAGTCAATACTTTGTTATTGTGGGTTGTACTAGTTCATAATTAATTTATGTTAAATATGAAACAGAGCCATTGTTTTCCATGCACGAATACATGAAAGAGAATTGCAATATTTATAGTTTTATTCACAATCCATTCGCTTCCATCGACGTGTTCGCCTGGAAGTGTAAGTGGGTGACGGAGGGGCTGCGGCAGGCAGCGGAGAGTTGACGGCGATGGCGTTGCGGCAGCACTTTCGGCCGCGCGAACCAGGGCAATCGGTGGCGCGCGCGGTGGCGCAGCGGTTGCAACTGCGTCTGCACCCAAAAATTGCTACTGTAGCGTCGTGCCGCGCTCAAATCAGACAACCACGTGGAAATAGGCGAACATCGCCGGATGTTAAACAAAGGGCGGAGTGATGACGCACTGGGACTTTCCGTGGACGTAGCGGGCCCAGAGCGGCTTAGGGGAGGAGGCAATAGGGACGGCGGGTAGAGCCAAAAGGGCCTATATAAGGCCAGGATAATAATGCCCCAGTCTTCGTATTCTAACGGCGTCGGCGACAGGTGAAGCGCGAGTCTGTGCGTGTAGGTGCACTAGGGCGAGGAGCCGGCAATTCATTGTCGTGACTTGCGAGACTCGTATATGGTTTCAAAGTGGAGCGGCTTCACACAGGGAACATCGGTGGTATATTGCGGTGTGGTAGCCTTTCTTAAATAATCTCTCCTTGTAGTGGGTCTATTTATTTAGGTTATTGTGAGCATGGTAGTTGTTAAATTGAGACTACGGTCTAGATTGTTAATAAATCTACTGTTTTACAAACCACTCTCGTCTGTGTTCTATTACACCCGTATTACCGCCACTCTACCCAGCGGGCGTCGCGCGTACAGCCAGCAGAGCGACGCGTCGCTGCTGCGACGCGACGTGCTGCGCCACGGAGTTGGGTGGCGCGTGGTGGAGCGGGCTTGGGCTAGATTGGCGGTGGACGGGATTGGACGATGTTGGATTGGGTTAAATGGGATAAGACGGGGTTGGACGAGGTTGAACGGGGCAGGACGGGGTTGAATGGGATTGGACGGAGTTGAATAGGGTTGGAGGGGGTTGCACAATGCTGGATGGTGTTCTTTGGTCGGAGTTGGAGCGGATTGACGGGATTGAACTGGTTGGAAGCTTTGGACGGGATTGAACGGGGGTGGAGGGGGTTGGCCAGGGTAGGCAGCATCACACGAAAGGGCGGTGGGCGTGCGCAGGACGGAGCGGCGTGCGGCGCCGCAGAGTTCGATGGAACTTGGTAGAGCTGGGCGCTTGGCGCTTGGGCGACTTTGAACGGGGTTGAACGGGATTGAGCTGGGTTGGACGGTGATGAAGGATGTGAGAGGGTTTAGGCGAGGTTGGACGGGGTGGGATGTCGTGGAGTGAGTTTGCGTTGTATGGCGGATGCTGGTCGGAGAGGCCGTGGCGAGCGGAAGGCGCTCTATGGGGGACGGTAGGCAAGGGGATGCTGGGTGAGCGGGGAAGAGGAATGTTCGACTTCGTGTAGACGCAGCCTTTGATCGATTCATCCCATTCCTGCCGAGAGAAGAATGATCAAAGAGAGAGAGGCTCACTGCCAATGGGGTTAATGTGGGTCACTATGTTTTACACACATGCGTGTTTTATGATTTGAGAAAACTGGAGGAAGTGAAGTCAACATGGAATGAACGAATACGGCTCATAGAAGCGATATTATTAAGAGTTCTTGTTGTGTCTCTTACTTCGCTGCAGATTGCTCGCTATCTGGGACAGGTTAAGACTATCATTACCTCAATGAATATAATTGTAAAGTATTTACAGTTGCATTCGAATTGTATTAAATAGAGTGGGGTAAAGTGTATTCGCTTTTGGATTGGTGTAGTCGTTGATCGTGAATTGAAATAAAATGATAATTACTTATTTATAAAAACTACTAAATTACTTAATTAATTCTTTATTCTAAACATAAATAATCTTCTTGAGCGCAATTATGAACGAAACTATACAGGTTGTAACTGGAACAGAGTACAGTTACAGAAATAATACATACATCTACTCGTTAACGTTTACATTAATACTTTGAAATGTCGCTGTATAATGCTTTCAAATACTTGATAACATGCATTGATGGTTAATCGTATATTTCTCCTCAATTTCAACTACAATACAGATGAGATCGTGCACAAAAACTATCCTATACAAAGGATATGTTGACTTCGCAAACATCATTCCCGATAAGCTGCTTTAGTATTGAAATGATTGGTTCATAATCCTCTTCTCTGCAGGCTTAAGCAAATGTTTGCATGTAGATTCGTGTACCGTTCTGACCTACTTCATACGTACGTGTTAGAAACTATTAAATTTGATATCGTTAACAAGTTAACTCTATAGTTATAAATCGTATAATAATAAATCATATGATTTAGAGTATAATCTGTTTTCTCATGAGAGAATTTCCTTAGTGCAGAAATTTCAGGTGTCTAAATAAATATTGCAAACTTCTAGAGCGTCTAAAATAACAATTTTCGTTTTCGAAAACGAATTTAGGCATGTGATATACTTCCCATTGGTCGGCAACTCGTCATACACTCGAAACTTTATGTTAACATCTGAATGTAGTGTAAAATGCATTTTTATTGTGTAATATTATTTCTATTTTACCAATCCTTTGTATTTAGGGTGAATTACAACACAGTTTATTCAACAAAATAGTTTTTTTAAACAATGAACTATACATTGCTGTAAAATTAACTCTTCTACCTTCATTTCTTCTCCCATTCAGTATTTTTTCACATTTAAAACTGTTCAGAGGTTAACGGGGCGAATAGCTGTACTGTATTTTTGTAGGTCGTCTTCCCTCTCTAAAAAAATGAAGACATTATCTTAGTAAAAAATGCAGTCCGTTGCCTGTATGTATTTTTGTATGTATCTGTGTTGGTACGTAAAATGTATGTATGGATTAAATAAAATTTCTCGTATCAAGTGATTTTTTAGGAATTTATGATGAGATTTACTTAGCTTTGTAAGGGTTTTCGACCATTCTTTAATTAAGTATAATTTATATCTTCTTTTCTGTGTGTTTCAAACGGTGTTTATTTCTCAAAGAATTGGCTAATAGGGAGAAATTCCATTTAAGACAAGCAAAGAGATGTTCGTTCAACTAGACAAATTTTGCTTTTGTTAACTTTTCGAAGAACTCTATTTTAAACGAAACGGAAACAAAGAACTCTATTTCTCTGAACCGATTTTTTTTAAACTTTCAAAATGTATTTTCCACATCATACAAATTGATGACCGTCTTTTATGATTAAAATTTGCAATACATGTACTTTCTAATAGGTGGTCATAAATATTTTTTAATTAAATGTATAATGATTTTAAACTCACTAGTGATTTTAATCCACTGTTAATAATAGCAATTTCGTTTCCACTTTTAGAAGTCATTAACGAGAAAGCTTGAATGAAATTGTTGCAATTCTTCACACCTTGTCGAGTGCGCTCACGAAAAGATTTACGTTGGGAGCGCCGCGCCGCGCCGCGCCGCGTCGAGGTGTGCGTCCGTCTGTCCACGCGGGCAGCGGCTGCACAGAGCGCCCGCGCGATTAAACCAATTTGCGCCAAATCCGCCCTTTGTTGGAGGCCCCCTCGCGTCGACGCCGCTCTCCCTCCCCCGCCTCCGCCTCGCCTCCGCCCCCGGCCCCCGGTGCCGGTTAACGGCTGGCGTGCGGTGTGTAAATACGTTATGAGCGCGCAATGCTCACCACGGACACAAAGACCGCCTCGGAAACATCCTCGTTTCGCCCTCCCTGCCATCGTCCTCATCCCCTTCCTTCCCCACCTCCTCTCCTCCCCTCCCTCCTTTTCTTTTCCCTCCGTACTTCCCTTCTCTCTGTTTTTCTCTATACGACCTCTTTTTTCTACCTGCTCCTTCCTTCCTTTCTCTTCTTACTCCTATCCTCTTCCTTCTTTTATCTTCCTGGTCCCATCATCTTTCTCCCTGTTTCTTCTTGTTCTCATCTTCTTTTTCCTTCCCGCTTCCCTCCTTTTCTCTTCCTGCTCTCATTATATTTCTCTTTTTCTTTTCCAGCTCCTCTTCTCTTCCTTTTTTCTCTCTCATTTTCACCTTCACTTTTCATCATATCCGCTGTTTTCACATCCCCTTCCTTCTTTACTTTCTACCCTTTCCTTCCTCTTCCTCTCTTCTTCCTACTCTCCTTTTCCTACTCAAGACTCATTTCGCCACATATTTCCTTCATTACAGCATCCTTAAAAAAACAGTGAATCACAGAACAGAAATACCGCACTGTAGAGAAATAGATATTGTCATCGATTTCTAATTGCCACTGTTTCTTATGAAAACATACATTAATTTAGTTTTTGATGAACATGGTTGGTTAATTTCGTCGCATATGTTAAAAGTTGAAAAGCTTTTATTTAATTCGTATATTTCTAAGGTACAGTTCTTTCTTTTGAAATTGATCACAACAATTTTTATAATTTTGAAATGCGTAACATACAACATAACTTTCAACTTCATTCCGCGTACTATCTTCTTGTATATTGAATTGTTCTGTCTACACTGGCCCTCTCCACCTAGAACAATATTTTATTTTTTATGCAAATTGCTCTCTCATAACGCGAAGAAATGCCTTTTTGTGTCTGTTGTTCAGCACGCCAAGCATGCCCTCTGCTTGTGATTCGTACGTGAGAGAAGCATTTGTTCCTACTACGCGAATGGTGTTCTACGTCCACAAAAGGAATAACGATTTGCGAGAGGCACGTACAATTTGTTGTGGGATGAAAGAACGTGCTGGTTTGCTTCGCACGTCACGCCACAGTATGTGGTCCACAGTTTGGATGTTGCCATTTGATAAATCTTTCTTTCTAAGAAGTACATCCAAACATTTTCAAGGAACTCGGGAGGTGGGGGGGATTGAGAGAGAATGTCTAGAATAATATTCTCAATTTAAAATCTTAATAAAACCTTACAAGGCCAATCTCATTAACAAAACTGGTATTTGTGAAAATTACCCTGTTATTCTAGTGTTATATTTTACAAATAAAGCTAACAGAAGTAAATATAGCAAATTCATTTGAAACGAACGTGCTTGCATGAAAGTGAATACTTTAACACTTTCACACTAACCAGAGTGCTGGTCTGAATTCCGCTACTTATGGAGAAGAATTCTGGCGGCCGTCCGCTCTCATCAATAGTGTTCCATCGGTTGTACTGAACAATACCAGGCGAATACCGGGAGCAGTGCCTTAATCGAAGGACTACGTATTGCACCTTATCTTTTCGTCCCATCCTTGCTTCCTTCTCTCTCCTTACACATATAAACTTTCACTTACATACACTAAAGTACCATCTGTTTCGAAAGCGTAGAGTTTGCCGTGGCTGGGAACTTGGAGATTTCTGAAGGGGGAGACGTGTTGGCCGACGCAGAAAATTGCTATCCACTGGGGACGAACACTGCCATCTCCCGGAGTAAAGCACTCATTACACTAACGGGACAAGTGACCATGAAGAAGAATTACCCCGGATACAATCAATCAGTGAAACATCCGCGGATAAATGCACACAGAGAGCGTTTATCCCGTGCTGCGCCTTGGGGCTCTTTATTGGAGAGGGGGAGGGGACGGTGAGTCGCCGAGGGGGGGGGCGCCGGAGAGGTACGGTACTCGCGCAATCAGCTGGGTGGAACCCGCAGAGGAACCGCCCCAAATGCGAGCTCCCTCATGTGGTTGGTGAATATTTTGACAGTGAGAGCGTAGGCTTCCGCGGCCGGAGTCAGTGTTCAATTGGCTTGCCAAAGGCACCTTTGCCATGGACGTGGCGTCACCCGGACAGCCAATTAAACACAATATTTTGACAGCTTATCGATCTCGTGGCGCGGGGACTTGGGTCATCGTCAAAGCAGGCGAGTCACTGTGTTTTGTTCCTTGACCCGACAGATACTTAAATCATTAGCCCCAGAAGTGTAATGCGTCTTGTATCTCGGGGGAAGATGTGTTCCAACCACGCTGAAACGTGTGATTCGACGCTGAAATACACGTTTACTTGCGGAGTTTTGTTATTCCAGGTACAGTAGAATTCCGGTAATCCACAGTAATTGGGTGTGGGATCTGTTTGGATTCGGAAATGTTCGGATTATCAAAAAAAATGTACCGTACAAATACATCTATAGAATTTTCAGACACAAAATATCGTAGCGTGCGATGTGATAAAATGGCAATGTAGTAAGTTAACATTACTGCTACATAAGCATGCGATATACACGATAGTTATTAGTGCAATAAATGTTTCATTTTATTTTGTGTTTCAATAATTAGTTGTTCACTTCTACAGTAATTATAAATCCTTTCTTTATACAGAAAATATGCATTTTATTCATTATGTTTATTTTATTCTCTATTCCTAATTTTTATTCGGTTTATTCGAATTTTCGGACATTCGGGGTTCATATTAGCGGGGTTGTACTGTATTTTCCACAATGGAGTACCATCATACCTTTGATAAGCTCTAAATCTAACTGCCCCCAGAATATGTGATAGCATAGAGCATGAAAGTGTCTGCATGTAAATGTGTATGGGTAGAGATGGCGGCAAAGATGAGAAAAGAAATATCGTGCGCGGTAAATGGCCCGTTTTTAGGTACCGCTGTGGCATTTGCCTGGTATTAATAGGAGAAACCACAGAAAACTTCCAATCAGATGAACGGGCAGCTAGAATTTTTCACCAAGTGGTAGTTCAATTCATCGCAGCTGTGTATTTAGTATCGAAAATCCGCCATCAGGATTCAGTTGCGACTTACTAAATGAAAAAAGTACAAATGAATGTCTTTGAAAATAAATTTATTGGTATCGAAAAGTTTGTAAAAGTATGAAATGTTGTGAAATTTTAAAATTAATACACGGCTTCTGATTTGTAAGGATTGAGCACACGCACCCCGAAGAAGACCACTGCAGTGGTTTGCATTCCACTCGCTTTTCCCTAGACTAGAACCGATAGCCCCCGAGCGCTTCCTCTCTCTTCCGTCGGGCCGATGTGGGAAGCAGCTTGCCATACGTTAATCGTTAGTCGCTAAGTTCGCAATCGCCAGTCGTTAAGCACTGGGTCGTGCAACAGCAAGTGGGCCTTCAACTCCAGCAGTCCCGAATTAACAAATATTCCCCAAATCACGCGCGCATCGTTAAACGTATTGCTGCGTTGTAAAATCGTACTCACGTCGACACTAGAGCGAGAACAGCGGCATAAGGTGTAACGTTGTTTGTTTTGACGCCTGATCCTCTCTTACGAGGGCGGATTCGACGAACAAGCCCTATTTGCGGGAGGACGTATGGATCCGCTGCACGTGTCTAGCGTACGTGGCGCGACATTTGAATCCAGTTGGAGCCAGAAGCATCTGGGCTCACGTTTCTTGGATTACGACCGGCATCAGAATTATTGTTAGGACTTTATAGCGAGGCATGCAAATTACCTTTAGCATATATTTCACTTGCGAGTTAGGTAAGACTCACAAATATGGATTAGACTGTTTGATCTAAATATTATTTTTTATTGCGATCAAATGTTTGTAGATAGGCGTACATTCTATTAATTTTACAATTTCATTAAAATTTAACATTATGCTAAAAAACGCAAAGAATGAACGCAAAGGCCCTAGCACATCTGGGGTCTACTACCATTCATTTTAAGCAAAAGTCACGAAAGGTTCAATAGAATGCTCAAATTGATTTCTAAATGAAAAACCTTAATGTTTAAATTACGAACATTACCTTTTTATATTTTTGCAATTTCTTTAGAAAAAGCAAGAATATTACTGGATTGTTTTTCACTCTTTAAGCTTTCAGTGTAGACATATGCGTTTAGATATTTTTCGACGTAAAAAACTAGTGGAAAAGAATAGCAAAGCGCACAGGCGCTTGTTTCTTCAGGGGCGTGGGCGTATAGAGTCTTCTCGTCGACTCATTTCACACGTGCCGCCTTCTCTTGTTTGCATTTGCAACTACTCTAGAAGAAATACGACTTCCTGCTGCCTCAAATTCTTCGCGTAGTTCTTTTTATTTTTCTTTCTTGCTGTCAGCGAACACTATTTGTAGAGCTCGTGGGTTCGCAGAGAGACTTCCTTGCATTTTGTGAAGAAGAGAATGTCCGGCGGCTTCAAGAGAAATATATAGCGGCCACTTACGGGCTACAGAGAGACAGACAGATGGCTCAATTAAATAAATTCATTCCTTTAAATTATTTTGATTTCACATCACTGGTTCACAAATTGTGTCTAAATCGTTAATATTAAGAGCAACATTCTGTGAACATAATGGGGCGAGGCAGTCTTCGAAATTCATCGGTTATTCCCAGTACGATGTATTTATTGCCTAGATAATCAAAATCTTTCAATATTGTTTTGTGCCTCAATATGCCACGATTTTATTGTTAAGTTGTGTTTTTTCTCTACTCAGCTTTAATAACGTGACCTTCAATGAACGCAAATTTAGCACTTAGGTAATCTAAATATTATTCCTTTCTCGAAAATGCTTGCAAGCGCGATCTGTAAAGTAACAAATGCTTGAGAGAAAATTTCTACCATCGCTTGAAACACTAATAATCATTTTTTTATAATGTGAGTAGTGAAAGTGACATTTTATTAAAATCATTTTTACCACGTGGATAATATATTACTCATAAGACAGCCTTAGACGCTTTCATATTCATGTAATTCAAGTATACAAATCACGTTATGCCACATTAAGGTAGTAGCTGATGCGGACAGACGGAAGTATTTTGATTTCTTTGTCGCATTCACAACTTTATCTGAAAACTTGAGCATCGTCTTACTTTTAGTACTAGTGCTAAAAATTGGAGTGTTAGCACGCTATTCATACTTTGAAAATCACGCTTTTACATGACTCTCTCTGTCTGTCTCTCTCTCTCTCTCTCTCATATATATATATATATATATATATATATATATATATATTAAATTACATACATTAATAATATAATATTATTATATACAATATTATAGTATATATATTAATTAATTTAATTAATAAAATTACAAAGATAATACAAAAAGTACATCTTCAATAAAACTGGCTGGTAAATAGGTCTTTTTCTATTATCTCTGTTATTTTATTAATTCTTTGAATAAAAATGGAACATCGGTTAGTAATAGCGTCATCTGTGTATTAGCAAACGGATCGGCGGCGCTTGCTTTCAGGGAAAGGAATTTTTTGCAATGCCACAATTTTACGACTTGACCAAAAAGACTGCGAGGCCCATTTGTTTCCGATATTGTCAAAAAACAATATTTCTTCTCTTTCGTGTTCCATAAAGGGGTACTTTGTTTGGCCAGACCATTGTGTAAATACCTTTTCTATAGGGCTAGTCTATAAAAGTGAAACTGATAGGGAAAATATTAGTTACGTAAGTGGCTGACAGGTAGCGTTAGGCTCGTGGTTTAAAATTTGTGATGGGATCAGAGCTTCCGTGTATTACTTGCGCAACTTTTCTTGAACGATGACCTTGCTTCCCCCTCTCTGACACAATAAACAGTTGAAGACAAAAGCTCGCAGCTTGCACTGATGACAACATTGCAAACACATCTTCACTGGCGTGAAATAGAAACTATTTTCCGTTAAAGATGAGAACTTCTGACCGTGATTTTCTTCAAAAAATTAAATAAATGACCAAAGCAGGTGAATTTTCGTCACAGGAAATACCTGGAACTCCTGAGAAAATTAGAACGCAAATTATTGAGAAAGTTGCAAAGGCATGACTGATTCTCCAGAAATTGGCAGTGCTTCATAAACTCTGGTGGCCGATTTCGTAACTAATACCCCCACTCTACCCGCATTTCTTCAATCCATCGTTCAAGAAAAGTGGCGCGAGTAATACCTACTGTGGAAAGAAACAAGATGTTCAGGAGAATACGAATGGCCCGCCTGGCAAGGCATGCGTATTTGACAGCAGCTTCCCAGCAAATTTGAACTACACTGGAAATATATCTCGGAATCGATACCGTTTAGTTGTTGAATAGATTCTATATTTTATTTTCGGGAATACTAATGAAATCTAAATGGTATTTTTTCTATACCGTTAAAATTGAAAAATACGGTTGGTATTTTACTGCTCTGAAGGGCCTTGAGTTTTCGTTAAGTTTCCTTTTTTCAATACTTGATACCCATTGCACACTTTTATAAGCAATCGAAAAACGCTTTAAGAATGTTCTAACATGTTCTAATACTAGAATATTCTAGCATTACTGTTGGTTCTAGCATTAGTGTTGCATATTTTAGTTTTTGGTATTCCTACCAAATGAATGGAAGTATAGTTTGACAGTTTTTCTCCAGCATCTTCATATTATCTAACTTTGAATATTAATATTGTAATATAAACTGTAAGAAAGTAAGATAATTTTTAGGTGCTTTAAAATTCAACTTAAACAATTTTCTAATGTTTTACTGATTCTACTAGCTTTGAAATTGTCACCTCTGTTTATTCTTTTTCGAAACATTTTGTAATTTGATTATTCTTTCATTGATTGGTAGAGTGTTGTATTTTTATTACTTCCAATTAGCGTTGGCACCTTTTATTCTCGAATCTATACGTACTTGTGGAGTACGTATACATAGTACAGATAAAATTATTTAATGCTGTGTAAAAATTGATTTCAAGATTTCAACACAAATATACTTTTGTTGTCCCGTTATAGTGAAAAAGGATAAATCGTACGAGATTAGTACGAGAGTTGCGAGATCTAGAAAGTTTGTGCTATTCTTTTGCACCTCTAATTTGTTGTTTTTTACCATTCCCATTTATACTAATTTGTATTTTTACCATGATGTACACCATTTTGCATAAAAGCATGAAATCACTCTGTTGTTATGTAATTGGTATTGACTAGAAATTTCGCATGTGCTGCTGCTGACACTTTTGAGAACCCTGTGTGCTAAAGTTCATTAACAAATCCCATCATATTTATGTTCAGATTGTCCATTTGTGAATTACAATGTCCAAAAGAACGTACCTTCATCAACAACTAGTAATTGGTGCTGAATAAAGCAGAATTTCCGATACGTGGATTTGGCGGCGCCTTTGAAACCTATGAGAGCTAATGCCACCAATAAATGACCGGAAAATCGTCGACCAGGTGCCGAGGCACAAATCCAACGGTCCAGTGAGTTGCTTCATGAAGTTGCCGTGTGCCGATCTCCCGCTTTCAATAATTACGCGTTAATTGAGACTGAAAGCCGCATTCTGTCAATCTTTCTCTGGAGGATTGATTTGTTTCAATAATAATTATAATGGCCGTAGCAAAACAAGAAACTTTTCCATTTGTTGTTCAATTATTACGCACTCCATTTCGTGGCGCCAGGGCGAACGCGACGACGCCTCGGCGAGGACACGTGGGCGTGAGGCTCGTTTGTTTTTTGTTTCGGACGTTGGCCACCAGTGGCGTGCTGCTTCAATATGCGTCATTAATGACAAGTCGAATTTGAAAGCGATGCATGTCTGGAAAAAATGTTATGGACGTTTAAATTTAACAGGTATTTGAGTACGAGGGGTTTAAAATTATTGTCTTTTTTGATGTCCGTACGTAATATGTTGGAAAACGTTTCAATTTTATTAAAGAGAATTTGGTAACACGTCATCTCAGAACAGTTCAATAGCGTTTCATTACTAAATAGCATGGAATGTTGTGCAAACTTGTACTCATGTGCTTTGGATTAAAAATACATTGAACAAACAGGTGATAATAATGGAGGTGTACTTCAATGCATTAATAAAAAAAATTGGAGATCTGGGTATCCGAAACCATTGAGGTGGTAGCGTCGTAACTTTCTTGGTTGGAAAATCGTGAGTTTGAACCATGATCCATGTTTCCTTGTGTATTATGGCACGGCGGGTTTCTCTCAATGATCTTTTATCATCTTTCTAAACCTGTTTATTCCTTTTTCAGAGTATTTTTTCTTACTCATAACCTGACTCTGCGTAAAGCTTTGATGCTGGACCTCCAGGAGCCTCGGCACACGTTTAAGCAGAAGTTCTAACCAAGAGAGGCATTCAGCGACGAGGAGGAGGGTCACATTTCAGCGAGGTACTATAAAAATGTAGAAGTGTGACGGGATTTCATTGGGAACCCACACTGTAAGATAGAAAAGGCCGAGTTGGGAGATCGATAAACGGCCAAGAGGTTACAGCGATCTCATATAAAACATATCTAACTCAGTATTAATGGAAATATATTTATCTGCATTTTAAAGTGTTCTTTACTTTTATTTATAAAATGGTGGAGTAGGATTTCTCTCTTAAAAGGTACCTTCCTTAAATACTCATAAAATACGATTTTAAAAATTTATATACATTCAACGGTGACTTCTCTCTAATTCAATTAAAAATGAAGTGGGATAACACACAATTAAGACCTTTAAGAAATAAATGAATTTGTTATGATGATAAAATATATTAAATAAAGTTGACTTTCATTCTCTTACCAAAACCTAGAATTGTTGATCATAAGATGTGAGAAAAAACATCTTTGACGTCTTATTCAAATACTCTGAGGGATGCGTTGATCTCCGCCTCCAGAATTAATGCCTTGTGCGGAGTGTGTACCGCGTCTAAGCCAGCACCGCACCCTGCCAAGGCACCGGCTGCAGCAATGCTAATGCCGCCGCCGCCGCCGTCTTCAATGATTAATGTCGTCAACACGTGAAGCCCTTTAAGATAAACTCCCGAGGGAGATTCGGATCTCTCGTTATTGATTCCCGCTCAGCCTCGCCGCCGCAGCCGCCACCTGGCGAGACGACGGGCGCCTGTGGCAGGCGAGATCCCGCCACCCTCGCTGCAAGCCCGTCCACGAAACTTACAGCGCTTCCAAAGCGCCTCTAAACTATTTATCTCCTTAATTATGTAAATACACTTCTTTTAACTCTTAAGACGTTATTAAGCTGCATTTGGGAATTCTTTAATTTGCTTCAATGAAAGTTCTTGTACAAATGCTTGTTTTCTAATATTTTTATTATAACAATTAATGAAACAATAACAATTATGTTTTAGTTATCTGTTATCAAACCTTAGTTTCTGTTCACAAATATATTTTTCTATAATACTCCTACACAAGGTTACGTTAGTTTCGGACAGTTTTTCACAAACGCGTAACTCACGTTTGAATCTATCTAATAGATCTCTCTGACAAAATATGTTTGACAAACTGTCTGGTACTTTTCAAAACTTCCTGTCTTGTAGCAACATACTATTAAATGACATATAGTACTTCTCAAACGTTACAGTACGACTCGTGTAAATACCCAAACCAATTGCCTTAAACTATTATATTTAATACAATTTTTATTATTAACAACGATCATACACTATAAAATACTTATGGTGTTACATCGCTAGAGAGCCTGATCTGGCTTCTGGAACTCGTCCTCGTCGTCACTTTCGCCCCCGGCAATCCCCCCCGCCCCCCATCCCCGTCCGTGCGTCAGACCTCCCCCCCCCCGCCGCCGCCCAGGCGCATTCGCTCGCTGTTGACAAGTTAGAGCACCGCGTCGCGTGAAGTTCCCCGCTTTGCCCATATGCTCTTACTTCTCGCCGCCTCCGCCAGCGCGTTAGAAGGCATTGCCCTGGTGTCTCTCCTCTCTCCGCCGCATCACAGCCTCTGCTCAACGAGCCCATGATATGTCGATGTTTTTTCTTCATCAATTTCCTCCATCTCTCCTGCAATGGTCGACCGTTGGATCCCACTTGCTCAAAAGCTCCATTTCAGCACCGTGTTGCGCCTGAGAGAATGTCCGCTCGTCTGAGTGCATTTGCGCCCCTTCTCCTCATATTTTATTACTTTGTATGTATCACTCACTGAATTCACTTTTGTTTTAATGTGCATTGTTTATTCCACATGGCCCTCAGTTTCCTTTTGGAATTCTCTCGATGTTTTCATGAGATATTATTACATTCTCTGATTACATTTTTTCTAGTCGTTTTTCTCTCTCTCTCTCTCTCCCCCTCCCTCTTTTCTTCTATTTCGTTGGCTTTTATCCTAATCCTTAGACCATAAACACACATTTAAACAATATATTATCTATTTCTTAATTTTTCACATAAAAATTTAAACGTAAAATGAGATGAAAACCATGTAGTTTTAATTATATAATACATCAGGTAGGTTTATTCATATATTTTTAAAAGAATACAGTGTTGATTCGGAATCGAAAAGAAGCTTTACGTGTACCATAAAATTTTCACTATGTATCCCTTATTTTTTATATCAACCCAACTTCATCGCTTATCTATTGTTCTTATCGTTCGCTCTTTTTCAGTGCTTCTAGATTTAAGTAGGTTTCCTGAGTTTACTTGTCACGTGTTATTTTGTTTTATTATTTCTTTTTATATCTGCGTATTTTTCATTAAATTGTTTTGCATCCGTTTTGTAACAAGCTTGCTTTTCCCCTATCGCAATAAATCTGCCCGATTATATAAGAAGAGATAAGAAGAGTGGCAAGCTGTTGGAGGCTCTTCCTTCTTGGCTCTTCTCATCCGCTACCTGCTCCCCTGCGTCGTCGCCCGTGCAGCGGCGCACTTGCCTCCCCTCCACCCCTGCTGCGGCTGCCCGCGTGCTTCAGAGGTCCACCTGGCCACCCCCTCCACCCCATGCCTCACGCCCTATGGCCTCTCACGCCCCACGTCTCCACGCCCCACGCTTCGCGCGACCGCTCCTGCACCCCGTCCCTATCCGCCAACTACCATGTCTCGCCTCTGCCGTCGCTCCCCCGCTCATCTTCGCCGCCGCCCCTGCTATCGCCATCGCCATCGCTGCCGGTGCGCCGCAGTGCACCTCCGTCTGCTCGCCCGCCCGTGCGACGGGGAGGGGGGAGGGGATCCATTATAAATTTGGCGCCGAACGGCGCTTCCTGCGGCGGCTGCAGGGCCATCGGTTTAAAAGTGCTGCGGCCGCCGCACCTGCTCTCCTCCCGCGCCACAGCCCTCTCTCCCCCTCTGCCTCCATCCCTCCCTCCCCTCCCTCCCTCCCTCTCTCTCTCTCTCTCTCTCTCCCTCTCTCTCACTTACATGCGCACCAACTCGCTTCGATGGCTTCTTGCAGTTATCTCTATCGCACTCTCCCTGCTCTAATGCCACTATCTTTTTCTCTCACATACTCATATAGTTCTAGTTTTGTTACACACATTTCATTCCGTGACTCTCTATTGTTTTTGCTTCAAATTTTCATCTCCACCTCCTCCAATTTTTCTTTACGTCTTTTTAACCAACTCTTCTTTTGTCTGCTTCTCGTATTTATACGCCCGTTCGTACATATGTTTATTTGTGTCTGCCTGCCCGTTTCTCATACTTTCTCTCTCTCCCTTTCCCTCTCTATATATCTTGCCGAATAATGAAATACATTCTTAATTTAATAATTACATATCTTATAGTTTTTGACACTACCACTGTACAGAGAAACAGTCGACTAACCTTGAAAGGGAGAGATTGTGGTAACGGAATGAAATGCTCTGCTCTACAAAGTAAGTTATACGCTGCCCCCGCAGCGCAGTGAGCTGCCAGGAGGGGGGAGGCATGGCGCTGGCTAAGGGAGGAAGCGAAATTGACTAATGAAAATTATGACGATTAACTCTGCACATACTATTTATTCATTAAACTATGATCACAAATGTTTCAAATTAAAATTGATTATTACTGAATACATTCTTTGCTTAAATGTCTTTAGGCTAATGAAATGAAACTTCACGCAGATAAAGGTGATTTACACAATACGTCTCTTACACTGTTTAATTGTAACTGTTCAATCCCTGACACATAGCTTCCCAGGTCATACAAAAAGAAGGGTGAAAGTAAAACTTACATCAAAACATACATGAAGTGTGGACCCCTGCGTTGCGTCAATGTTGGAATGAACGCGCCCACAGGGTACAACGAAGGCTTGGCGCAGATGCATAGTCAAAATTGGACCACAGCACAGGGCACGTGCACAGACGTCTTGAAATGGAAGGCAGCTGCTCACGTGGCCAGCTTCCAGCAATGTAACGCGAAATGAAAGCCGCACATGTGCCGATGTAGAATCGGTATAGAAAACTAACACTCGAAGATGCATAAATGCACTGCAAAAGTCTACCGATTGAAGAGTTCCCAGTCGTGGATGGTATCAAGAGGAGTTTAATGGCTGAAAGCCCGCCTGCCTGTCGTCGATTGCAGAACCGCCATACGCAGCGTAGTTACTCGTGCGGAAACATAAAGAAGCGATTAATGAAAGTCGGTTCGCCGACGACAACAACTGCCAATGGTCGAGTAGTCACTGGAGAGAAGTATCAAGAAGATTGTGCCATGTGAATCAATTATGTGCTCGTAGGCGGAGATTTTGCCGTCGAGACTGTGTTTCGGGGAGGTGGGAGGTAGGGCTTTTGAGGGTTAGAGGTTAAAATGCCGGCGGTCCGGTGAGACGGTACGGCGCGCAAGTGAAAGGGCGGGGCCATCACGGGGCCTCGAGGCGGAGGTGATAACACGCCACGTTGGCGAGGACTTTTGTAACGCGCCTGGACAAACCACACAAGCCATGCCATTGTCGTACCAACACTTTCATTTCGCCCTCCAAACACTTAAGGTATTGCATTCTCTCAACTTTTTTCATGGATTCTGTCTCATCCAGTTTCTGCTAAACTAGCCCAGACCTGACTGATAAGATGTAAGGTGAATAAGTAGACCATTTATTTAAATCTTTGCAATTAGGTTTCGGCTTCAGTTCTCGCCTTGTTCAACGCCCATCCACAACAAGAACAATCTCCACTTAAACATTTTTCTTCTTTCTATATTTCTTCTCTTGCTTGACTAAGAGCACACGTAAACAGTCGCCAAACCGTTTAAAGTCAGACCCAACACCATTATCTCTTCTATCTTTAAGTGAGAATATATTCTAGCTAATAATATCGGAATTTTATATTTATTTTAGAAGCGATTTAAACCCATCGTGAAACTTTTGTTTTTCAACAGTTATCAAAAATGCTTACAAAATGTATAAAAAATCAAAATGTAAAATAACAAACGCAAATATAAATAACGCAAATATAAAATTGATGGGTAATCACTTCGTGAAACAACAGAGTTTACTTTAGATAATCCTGCTCGAAATTACTTAGAATCCTTATTTTAGAAACTGTCGATGTAGAGAACACGTATCCAATGAATGCAACGTAGTAAATGCTCAAGAAGATTATCAAACGTAGAACATTACCATTGCGTCCAAGCGGAAAGGGTTAAGTAGAGCAAATGCTGCAAATACACATTCCCTTTGCCATTTTTCAAACACTGAAAATATTTGAAAATTAATATGCAAAGAATTATAACCTTTATATTTAAAAGATATTGCAAGTTCGAGTCCCGCCATAAACATGGTTGTGTGTCACGTATATTTCATATATGTTTTTGTAGCGGAGGGTCTCGTGTTCTTCTGATCCCAAAGTAGAGGAGCCCGCACGTATATTGGTGTCTAGTGTATAGTGTAATATGCTTCTTATCGAGACGTAAAGGGTAAAGGGCTTTCGGCTGAGCTGTAACGTAAGCAACACTGCTATTGGTAAATTATAAGATAGGAAGTAATTAAGTCTCCTTTTTAGCATTGATTTTACGTAATATTATTAAGTTTTCTTTCTGTACATCAATGTGTAGAATAGATCGTCTCGAAAATATACAGAATATTCGGGCATTCATTCATATTTTTTTCTTTTCTTTACTTTTCTCGAGTTTTCTATTGATTTTCTCTTTCTCTTTACGCTTTATTTCTCTTCTTTGATCTCTTTTTTCTTCCTCTTGACCTTTTTCTCCTGTTAATCTTTTTCCTTGTTTTCTTCCTGTTTGCATTCTCCTTTTTTACTCTCTTGCTCCTTCATTCCTCTTCCTTCTGCCTGTGTTTTAACCGCCCTCTCTTGTCATGCGCATAGCTATTCGTAGCCCCCAGAGGCCGTGGAGAGCCCTCGAAGCTGCCGCGCCTCGCCTGGCACCGCCTCGGCTCGTTCATGTGGTGATTCCTATTGGCGCGGTGAGCGGCACTCGGCAGCTCACCCACCGAACCAATGAGGGAGATATGGGCAGTGACTGAACTATCTCAGAAAGAGACCGATAATCCAGAATTTCAGTACAAAATGGATATTCTGAGGACGTCAGTCGAGCGTCAATGAAGCGTCGAATATCAGTACCGATGCGTTGTACACAACTCGATGGACGAAAGTGTCTTACTAAGATGTCTCAGAATAAATTGTACAAACTTTTAGGGCTTGTAGAGGATATCGAAAGTTTTTTTTCTAATGGAGAATTGGATGGAAAACTTGTGTTACAACGTTTTTACACAGTGGTATTTACCCCTGTTGGTTAGGCAATTCATTGTACACTCTTGTTTGGCGGTACACGTTCTGATGCAGGAGAGAGGATTTCGGTTTCCTGCGAATAACCAATTTAAAGATAGGTGAAGAGAGGCAAATGTCGCATTCTGGATTCGTTGCTTCATATTTACTACAGCATTTTCATTAGAAGAAAGTGAAGATATTTAACCCCTTTCATGCCATAGAGTTCTGCATCATTTTTTCTGAGATATTTCTGTGTAACATTCCTGATAGTTAATGCATTGTAGAACTGCCAAATAATTACGTTCTTACAATACGTCGAAAGTTCAAATATTAAGCTTATTGATAAGTATCACCTAAGATAAAATCTACTTTTTTGCATACAAAAATGCATACGTATACATTTTGGATTTAGGATAGAATAACGATAGCTCTATCTAGAATTGCAGATCGACGTATTTCTGGGAATGCTTTCTGGACCAAAATTAACGAATTGTAGCGCTTCTTTCCAGGTAGGCAAGCGATCTTCCGCGTGTACCAGAGGATCCCGTGTCGCGGAAAAGTGCACAATATGTACATAAGGCAAGGCATTTAACTCTATTAGTTTTGCATTACTGAAACCACTCATCTGTAAATTAAACTAGAACTAATGCGTAAAATGTGCTTCAAAGAAAATCATTCTGACTACAAAATACAAGTATGTCCGTATAAATGTTCCTTTTGTCGTATTTTTAAATACTTACATAATGTGTTTGGTTCAAAAATTCTATTTTACCTACAATTTAGCAATGTTTATTTTCACTGTGCTAATATATTTTTGTCATATCATTGTCCTTTAGAAATGTCTCCAGTTAATTTTTTCTTAGAACAACCAGCATTTGTTGCCGATCATCGCCAGGTTCAACAGTTGAACCACAATGGGGCGTTTTAGAACAGAGAGTGAGGAATAAATTTTCAGATGCAACATCATTGCAGCAATTTTCGGATGTTTTGGTACATGAATGGGAGAATATTCCATTGGAAACTATTTAGGCATTTTAAATATATTCCGTGACGAACTGCGTGACAAGCTGTACCAAAAGTAAGTAGTAGCCCAACACCTTATTATTAAATCATTATTTTGTATATGGCAGGTGTTCTTGTTATTTTTTCCAGCTCCTGTAATTTACAAGACTATTTCTACATGCAGAGTTTGAAAACTACGCAATATATTTACACTATTTATTATTTCACCTCAAATTATCCATACTAGTGGCGTTCCGTAATAGCGAAAACTGTCTCACACTATACAAATCTTCAATTTCGTTTTAGATAACTTTTTGGTTTGTTCCATCCTCTCCGCTATTGACGTCTAAAAGACAATTTTTCACATTTTCTCAGTTTTTAGTTATCTAATAGCTGCATTCAACTCTTTATGCTGCAATATAACATTTTTGTCACATTATTTCAACCTTCTGCAATTTTTGAAACTTTAGAGTGTTCAAAGAAAATGAGACCTGTGCCATTTAAGTGTCTCGATTGAAGAAAAATAAATTAAAAAAATCATTTTACCTGTTTTGCGAAAAAATTATAGCATGATTTTAACTGAAGCAAAAATTACGCAAAACCTGGATATTTTAAAAGAAATAGTGCATGGTCTTATTTGAAAAACTAAGTTTTTTAGAAGCAATTGTATCTTATCTGGCACCTAAATCTCATCGAATAGTTCCTGAAGAGTGGAATCGCTTATTAAAATAGCATATTTAGCCCAGTGTTAATTTAAAAAATAATGGTATTTTAATGGGAGTGTAATCAATATTTTATATTTTATTAGAAGCAACATTTTCTTTCATATCTATCAAAAATGCACAAGGGTTTACAAGTTGATGTTTTATATTTACGCATAAAATATTCATTATTGGTCATAAACATTATTTAATTTTTTAATTTACACAACTTAATAAAACTCTTCATCTCTTTGTAAAATTTCTTAGAATATTTTCTTAAACTTCTGAGATTGAACGGAATGAAAACTCAACCAGTGTGAAAAGTCATGAGATGGTTATCGTTCACAAATGTTGATAGTTTGTGTGCCACACCCATCGTCATTTTAAATCAGGTAAAATATATTTTTCTTAATCTCAAATATTTAGCTACATAAAATTTTAAGTGTTGATAGCACAATATAGCTTCTCTATTCATTGTGAGCCCCTAGAGTTATTCGTGTACATTTGTCATCCATTTGCCTCTTATCTGTTTCTCTTTAAGAAATTTAAATACTAACGTGAGTATGCGATACATTGCAATACGTTTTTGCAGTCCTAAACACCACACAAACCCGTTTCGGATATAAAATAATTCCTGCAATTGCATGAATGCACGAAAAATGCACGAATACGATCATTTCGGTTCCCTAATGAACTTAAATTCTAAGCACCACGTAAGTAGTAAATTAGGAGAACAAATACACCGTCCTGTATTTCTTTTCAGTATCTATCCCTGAACTACTTTATTTACCAAAATTAATATCTGAAAATTTTCAAAGGCGGCCACGTTCATGTATTTGATCCGGTTAATTTAATTAAATTAATGCCATATTCATTCAAAGTTTCCATTGTAACTGATTACTACGCAGACCACCTGCCTAAGCTTACGCAGACACAAAAATTCGCTAATAATGCGCAAAATGTTCGCTAATGTTTACAAACATTTGACAAAGTGTTATAAAAGAAAGTATTTAAAGAACATTTGAATTGACGAGGTGGTTTATTTTTCATTTCTATCCAATAAATATTTTTTATAATGTCTTTGAATATATTTTGAGTTTTTAATATATTTTCATGACGGTGTTGTAACTGAGATATTCATGTCTTAATATTGATGTTACGATTATTACGTAGTAAAATTTGGAACCATTGAAAGTCTTCATTCCGTGGACGTTTCTTGTGAGTCTTTCTCAAATTTAACGTGCTGTATTTACTTAGGTGAATATTTATTCCGGGCTTTGTGCGACGGTCGTAACTTGTGGAAATGGCTCACTCCATAAACGCAGTGCGATGACTCAACCCCCTGTTGTCTCCCCTCAATGTTCACGACGCTCGTGTCACGCAACTTGCGGGAGAGTTATGGAGTCTGTCCATTTCAATTATGACGAATTGTTCACAGAACTCGCGGCAACCGTGCAGGGAATTGTCTCCAGAGAAATAACAGTACGTATCTATAATATGATTCATCAACATCGAACCCTCTGGTTATTTGTTTATAATGATTTAGTACTATAAACTCTACTAAGTAAGAAATAAAAAATATAACTTTTAAATTACGAAATTTAATATTTTGGAGTAACATTACAAACAGCACCACATATTTTTTCCGTTATTAACTGCATCATGTTAATTTTTAAAAATTAATGTATAGTTATGTTTCATGTCTCTTTAAGTGTCTGGATTAATCACACATTCAATTTAACGCCAAATGTAACGACACAACAAAAACGTTAATTCTGGCAAAATTTTCTACCAACATTGAATGCACTTTATGTAAAAATGTGGGAATTACTAAAGTTATGTGAAGGCTTCGACTCATTCTCCCATTCTACACCTAAAAATCAAATCATTTAGATGTTTGTAAGGTAAATATCATTTCCAAATTATGCGCACATGAACTTTAACAAACATAAAGATCTCCAAGCGAGGGAGGACACTTAACCCATCGACTTGTTGCGTTGTATTTCCACGGCAAACACGAAGGTCATCCCATTACTTGCATCACCGACAGCATTTGAGTGTCTAGTTTGCGCGCTCTTCAAAGGCAACTATTCCGTCAAAGCAGGGAATTCGATTCACTATCATAACGTTGGCAGGTTACCGTTATGATTATGCTTTATACTCACTAATATGAGTATTATTAATAGTAATACTATTCTTAGTAATAATTAGTAATAATTTTAATTTATCCAAACGTCGACATAATAATAATAATAATAATAATAATAATAATAATAATAGAAATATGTAATTTTAATGGTATAGTAATATCATAACATTTAATGATTTGTGTCGTAATAAGAATTATTTGTGTAAACCATGGCGCATCAAAACGGTAGTATCAGGACACTGACATCATAGACGTACATGTGGAGTACTGAGAAAGAGAGGTTCAAACTGGAAGTGTGTTGAAACGATGAGAAATCGTAAGTGTAAATATACAAATTAGAATAAAATAACATTAGGCCACGTATTTTTAGGGTCCCCTAGATTTTAAGATAGAACTCAAATAAACAAAACTAAATATTGTGTACTAGATAAAATGATTACATGAATGATGACATGATGAATCGGTTTCGTAAGGTAAGCAATATCAGTCTCTCCGCAGGGTACGCAATATAATAGAGAAGTCTCTCCACAGACGCACCGTGCTGAGGAGAGTGCTAGCAACAGAAATTATATTGGTAGCACGATCTGTAGCTTGTACGAAAAGAATCGTAAGTTGCGTACTCGTAAGCAATCATAACTGATGCTGGATGTGTTTTCCCTTGCACTTGTTTCGTAGTGACATGGTTGCTACCAACATTAATACAATTTGTAATGGGAGGACTCGGCTTGGGGCGGAGACACTTTCCTGGTGTACTCTGTAACTAACCTTTTAAATATTATCAATCTTTCTTTTCTTTATGTACAAATATTAGACAAATTTAAACGTAAATTCTAGTTCTTTTGGTTAATGAAAAGTGGTTAAAACATTATATGATGTTTGTATGTTAATATGTCTTCACAATACTCCATTGGTTATCAAATTCATTCTATCGCCCAAATAATTCTACAATCCCGTATTGTAAGAAGTTTTACGATACTTGCGCCTTAACCCATTAAGTCCTGACTTTGCGCTAACGCAGCTTTTGCAATGTCAAATTGTGTGTTATACAATTTTTGACATGGATATCTATATATTTTCCTTTGCAATTGAGGTCGACAATGTACGTACTTGTAAGGCCCCTTTCTGGTCAGTACATTAACATAGATTTAAGTTTTTTTCCTTTTAACAAAGGGCGAGTAATTGCATCTACTAATGCATTCGAAAGCTTCCTCTGGAAGCAAACGCACCAGCAGTATGTGCTTCAGGGATGTGTGCTTACGGTCCATAGCAGGTCGAGGTTTTGATATCCTTCGTTGGCCGTTGGGAGACACTCGGCAACATCAGAGGGATCACGACGCCCGATTGGGAGCCGCACCGCAAAGCAATTGCAGAAGAGGACTGGAGGGGTGAGGGCGCGGCCTCCGCAGCATTATCCTCATTGTCCTCGCGCCGCCTATCGCGTGCTTCCAAAACTCGCGAGCAATCGCTGCGGCGTATCGTACCGCATCGAATCGCGTCGTGTCGGGTGGGGTCGGGTCGCGTCGCCTCGCGGGACGAAAGCAGTTAGCCGGCTGCGCGGGGATTCGCCCTAATTGCTTGTTCACCCGGCGCACCGCGGCCGCCAGCGCCCACGCGCATCGCAACGGACTCGATCGCCTCCCCCGTCGCACATTCGCCCCATTCTAGGCCCCCCGCCCTTCCATCAGCTGCCCCGTGGCGACCTGCGTCTCCCCTCCTCGTCACGCTCCACCCCACCTACTCCGCTCCTCTCTGCCCCGCTCAGCCTCCCACCGCTCCACTCTGACCCGCTTCGCCCCAACTCCCCGCGTTCCTCCCGTTCCACTCCTACCCTCGCTTCTCTTTCACGCTTCGCTCTTCTCTGCGCCGTCCCGCGACGCCCCGCGCTGCCCCGCACCGCCCTGACCGCTTTAGCACGTTTCACTTCGGCCGGTTCCACTTTGCTCTGTTCCGCTTCGCTCTGTTCCACTTCGCTCTGTTCCCCATCGCCCAGTTTCCCTTCACCCCGTTCCTCTTCACCCCGCTCCACTTTGCCTCACTCTTCACTGCCCCGCTCTTCCCCACCGCGCGCTTCATCGCCCGCTCCTCCCCTTCCCGTCCAGCTTCATTCCATGCCACTTCGCGCCGGCCCACCCTGGTCTGCTCTGCGACGCCCCGCTTCGCTCCACCACTGTCTTGCTCACCCGCTACACAACCTCGCCACTTCTGCTTTCACCATCTACGCTCCTCGTGTCCCGTACTTCCTTTGTCACATTGTCGCCTATCTCTGTCCTTAGACGTCCCTTCATAGTCTCACACCTCACCCTTCTAGCCTCTCTTAATCTTGTCTCGTCCTCACTCCTTATGCACCACTTCTCATTTATCATCACTCTTCCCCTTCCTGTGTATTACCTCCTATTAGCTCGTTTTTTCTTTGCACTCTACTCTCTTTCCTTATAATTTCTCTGCTTTCCCAATTCTTTCCCCTTCCCATCACTGTCTCTTCTATGACCCCTGTCTTGATCCCCATCTCTGCAGATGTCTAATATTTTTCCCATGCTTGAAAGAAAGCTTCTGCTGCTTCTCTTCGTACTCCATGCTCCGTCTTTTCCCCTCCGCTCCTCCCTGGTGCACTTGCAGCGCACACATGTTCGTTTTCCTCTTCTCTTCACTCAGTTCACCGGTTCTCAGTTCTCAGTTCGCTTCACTTCACCTCACTCTTCACTCTTTCATCATCTTTGTTCGCTACCCCTCGCCATCCTTGTGCCATTTTAACACTTTTTTTCATTTTCCTAAATTAATTTTATATTATTTTCTCTTGTTAATCTCAGCTTCAGCTTCACCTTGCGTGCATCCTCCATCTTCTTAGTCTCATCTTCCCGCCTCATCTATCATGCCACAAAGACACGAAATGCCTATTTTACACACACTCTATGCATTACACTGGCCCGTTTTCTTTGCGGCCTCTTCAGCCACGCGACAATTCAATATTTCTGCCCATCGATGACCACTCAGCAGCCATCTCCCCATCCCACTCCCCACTACCTTCTCACCTTCCCTTTTTCACAACTCGCCTTTCACCTCTGAACCCCACCTCTCGCTTTCACCTCCCATTCTCATCTCCCACTACAACCTCTCATCTCCCATCTCCCACTTACCTCTTTCACCTCCCATTCCCACCTACCACTCCCACTTCCCCTCTCACTTCCCATTCCTACCTCCCACTTCCACCACCACCAGCCACCAGCCACCACCACCTGCCACCACCACCTCCCAAAACCACCGCCCGCCACCACCTCCCACCTCCACTTCCCACCACCACCTCTCACTTCCACCTCCACTACAACCTCCCACTCCTACCTCCATTACTACTTCCCACTACAACCGCCATTAACACCTTCCACTACCACCTGCGACTACCACCTCACATTACCACTTCACACTTCAACCTCCCTCTCCTATTTCCCACTCCCACCTCCCTCTCCCACAGGACATCGCTTTGGCGCGCAGCAATCAGACTCCGCGCAACGAGAAGCGTCAGCCGCAAATCCGCGCATGCGCAGTCAGCCGCTGCGCCGGCGCTTTCATAACTGTAGAGATAAGACCTCTGTTGGCGCATATTCCCCACCGCTAGGGGGAGATACCGAACTGCCGAATATGATTGCCTGTGTGTGACGGGGCACTTCCACCGTCGTCAATGAGGTTTATGCCTTAATCCACGATAAGAACAACAATCACTACGTTTCTACGGTTGACGTCTCGGCGCTAGAGGGATGGAATGCGTTTAACTCTACGCTTTACAGAATTCCACTCGGCAATGAATTCTAAATTTGTCCAAATAACCTCTTGAAAAATCTATTCAAATCTTATTAGCGTGCCAACTAAATAACTAAGTTATAGAAATTGTATAGTGTGTACCACCTACATTATATCTTAATGTACTGGATATCTTAATGTACTTTTTAAATACACCATGACATGTTATTGTGACACTTTATTTCCAAACGTAAATCTTTTGCTTTTCTTTACGTACTTTTATTGAATCATTTGTAATATTTAATACATGTATTCACTTGTTCCATGAATGAACGAGTAGCAGGAGCATTGTTTTAGAATAAAAAAATTGTTTGCACATAAATGTGCATACAAAATAATATTAATGTGAATATTTTGTCAGTATGAATTAAAGAAATTCATATCAGGCATATACTTGAACATTGTTCCTGTGAAATAGTACTACACCCTAGAACGAATACTTTTGACTTGGTTGCTTTGTAGTACAATTCTCTTCTGTTTTTTATTACTTTAAACAAGATATGTCACTGTTTTATCTCGTGGATGGTTCCTTCAGCATAATGGTTTATCCATTAAGATACTTGAGTAAGAGGCTTATTTACACACATTTTTCATTGTTCAATTGTATTTCTGCTATATCTAAATATATACTTAAGTTAAATTTTTTCATATGTTAATTGAATTTGATTTCAGAATTTTCTTCTCTATAGCGCTATTGAAAATGGGATAAAATTCCCGAAACATGTCATGCCTGGTTTATTATTTATAATATTAAACATGTCATTAAAACTTAGTGGTCAATATTTCTTGGATCCTTACTTCTCGTTCAGCTAATAGTGGGATGAAATATGATGTTATATTATTGTTGTAGATATTTGAGACGAATTGTAGGATATGTCATTTTATTGTATGTCTTTAAAGCTCCAACTCAATGAGCTGGTATCTTTATCAACGGTTGAAGAAATAACTGAGTGAAAAAGAATTTTACAATATCATAAAAATCAGTCATTTATTTTATTAATTTGCTTTTGTGTTTGTCACGATGGTGGATTCTATGGTGGGGGAGAAGCCTGCGTATTTTGATGAGGATTTGGTAAAATGTCTTACATATTTAACTAGTTGTGTTACAGAAGTGCACATACGTCCTCTTACTAGTAACGTTTCTTAGCTCTTCAGCCTGGGCTATCTTTTCGGTTTTATCTCAGAGTCTTTTCAGCCGCCATATATTGGTACATTTTTTCGTTTTCTGAATTGTGTACTATCACTAACAGTAAAATTGAAATATGACTTTAAGAATATCATAAAAGGGTAAAATCTATTTCTACGTACAAATTTTCGTTGAAAAACTTGTAGTATTACTACAAATTAAGAAAATATTATTTAAACGTTTATAATAGGCGCTATTATCAGTTCATTTTCAATGAAAACTTTCGTGATTTTGATAAACATAATTGGAAATCCTTTGAAGCACATAAACTCACAATCGTTATCATATATACAAATTGTTGGTACCGTAACGTTTAACCACATGAGTGGTATTTCAAATAACACATTTGTGCAATTTTTTGAAAATCAAATAAAAACATCAAAATTACGTTTATGACATGTTACTCAGTGCATTTATCACTATCTGTATATAATATGTAAGCAACAAATTGGAGCCGCTTTCAAGAAACTGGCGTTTGAGCGTTTCTGAAATTACTTTTGAAATTCGTTTTCATAGAAACGTTTTGAACTTTCGAGGTGCTTTATCTCATATCATTTTAATCACTTGAACTCTCAAATGCAATAATGTATACAAATCGAAGTTAATATAAATATTACTGACGTGAGAGAAAGAGCGAGAGAGAGAGG
>BOPP01000001.1:2399796-2418556 GCA_017312745.1 Gryllus bimaculatus
TAATTCGTTGTCAAGATTATGAAATACTTTAGCATAACAAAATGTTAAAAACTCGCATATGGAGTTCACCGGAGTTCACACAAATGGTGGGTAAATGCTAGGTTTCAGAATTTACAAGGGACCAACAACCCATCTTGCTGATGGAGATCCGCGCTCTGCGCACCTTACGCGAGGGCATCCCGGCTATCCCCGTTTCCATCCCCTTCCGTTGGCCTCCACCCGTCCACCCTTCCGCCCTTCCACCCGTTCCAACCCTTCCGCTCCTGCCACCTCTGCCCTGCCGCAGCCGGACCCCCGGGCCGCCCGGCCACCCCCGGCCGCCCCCGCCGCCCCCCGCCGCCTCCGCCGCCCCGCCGCCCCCGCCGCCCTCCGCCGCCCCCCGCCGCCCCCGCCGCCCCGCCGCCCCCCGCCCCCCCCGCCCGCCCCCGCCGCCCGCCGCCCCCGCCGCCCCCCGCCGCCCCCCGCCGCCGCCCCAGCGCCGTCCCGCCGCCCCGCCGCCCCCAGCCGCCCCGCCACTCCGCCGCCCCCCGCGCCGTTGGCCGCCCCGCGCCCCCGCCGCCCCCGCCGCCCCCGCCGCCCCGCCGCCCCCGCCGCCCCGCCGCCCCCGCCGCCCCCCGCCGCCCCCGCCGCCCCCCCGCGCCCCCCGCCGCCCCCCGCCCCCCGCCCCCGCCGCCCCCCGCCGCCCCCGCCGCCCCGCCGCCCCCCCCCCCCCCCCGCCGCCCCCCGCCCGCCCCTCCCCCCGCCGCCCCGCCCGTGCCCACCGCCGCCGCCCAGCAGCCCCCGCCGTCCTGCCGCCCCCGCCGTCCCCAGTCCCGCCAGGTCAGTTTTAGATTTCGCCTTTTTTGTCCTCGCCGATATAACTTTTTTTCCATTTACAGCAAAAATCCCCGTCCTCCTGTGTTATCTACTTCCTTTTTGCATAGCTTTCGTGCATTTCCAATGGTTGCCTATGTATCTCTCATTTTTCTCACTACTGTTAAATTTCTAAAAGCGTGTATTCCGAATTCAGACACTTTAAAATCTTTCTTCTCTTCTACATTACAATAGCATAGTTTCCTTGCCACCGCAGTTATTTTGTGTTATCACACAATATCCTCGTACTTCACCTAAAAGTTAATGGCTACTTCACATGCAATCCAGTAAATACTCGTAGTTTGTTATGTGCTTCAGAATGTTTATCTTCCCAATTGGTTTCATACCTTGGTCATTGTAAGGGGAAGGAATAATCTCCACAAAGTTTAGTAATTTATTAACAATTTTCCAGAGTTTAACTTCGGGAAGAAAAGAGAAGGTTTCCCCATCCTTCAGTGGATCTAGCAAAATGGAAATTGAAACAAACATATGTAAACACACAAACGGAGGGGGTCAGTGAATTTAGTGAAAAAAAACAACAACAACACAACACGAAATAATATCATCTAAATACAAAAAGAAAATAACTTACTGCCAAAGCAACGTGGATCTCCATGAATGTTCAGCAATGTGGTAAAGGCAAACATGGAATGTTGCAGCTAAGTGGCAGCCATCTTTCGAATGGGAGAAGAGGAAGCTAACAATGAAGGAAAGGGAGTGGGAGAAGACGAGAAGAAAGGGTATCAATAAAAGACAACTCAAAAGAATAATTAGGGGATAGTAATAAAAATATTTAGAAATGGGGACTGTTTTTAATCAAGGAATGTTCATTCAAGACAGAAAAATTAGTGTTTTTAAAGAAGTTTAATAATTTCAAGTTCTCCAAAAATGTTCATATTTTGTGGCTTTGTTGACTAGGTGAAGAATTTAAAATTATAAATGGGGTCCAAAAGAATGGTTTAAATTGAATCAAATGATTGGCAAAGGTAGAAGTGGTCTAAATTTTTTTTTGTTTCCAACTATCTAATATGCTCATTAACTCTAACTGAAAATTTTCTGCCTTTTTGGCCTAAGCTACATGCGAATCTACATTATACATCAATTGATAACTTCCACTTCTTTCAATGGAGGGATAGTGATTTGGAACTAGGGAGCAACAAGATTGGAGGGAGTTAGGGTTTGTAGGCTACTGAGAATAACTGTATTAGTGAATACATTGTCCATAACGTTGGAACAGGACCTATATAGGGGATGCAAATAAATTTCTGTTTTGTTTTTATTAACTACCCTAATTATTCTTTTGAGTGTTTTAATGAACTACCCTTTCTTCTCGTTCCCCACTCCTATCCACTTCATTGGTTAGGGCTTCCTCTCTCCCATTCGAAAAGATGGCCTGCCACTTAGCTGCAACCTCCATGTTTGCCCAGTGAACATCATGGGAGATCCACGTTTGCTTGAGCAGTATTATTTTCTTTTTTGTATTTAGATGATTTTTTTTTCACTAAATTTCCCTGACCCCCCCGTTTTGTGTTACTACGCATATGGTTTTGTTTCATTTCTCCATTTTGCTAGAGAATCCACTGAGGATGGGAAAAATTTTTTTCCCGAAAGTTAAGCTCTGGAAAACTTGTTAAAAAATTATTAAAACTTTGTGGAGATTATTTCATTTACAACTTACCATGGATTCCACAAAGATATCGCGCTCCCACCAGGAATTTGTTTCATATGTTTCATACTTATTCACAGTTCTTGAGATTTTTAACTGAAGCATTCCTTTTGCACAAAGCAGCTGCTTGCGGACTAATAAACAAAACGCTCCGATATTCACAATTATGGGCGACTGTAAAATTACGAAGCAGCGAATCTGAAGAGAAAAATAAATATTTTCGCCCCATTAATAAAACTGCAGGTTGGAAAAGTAAGAAAATCATGAGAGAATTGGGGCCGTTATTTTAGAAGGTATTTCATCCTTTACTTTTCCTACCCATCTATCTACTTCCATATTTCTGCATTATACATCCCTACCTCTTCCCGTTTCCCAATATAATTTCTCCCCAGTTAATCAAGACTCTGAATCTTCACCATTGAAAGTGTCTCCGCCGTCGCGTGCTTGTTGTCTTGGATTCTCTTCGCCGCTCCTACCAACTCTGCCATTATCTGAAGCGCGTGTTTTCGATCTCGAGATTCATTTTCGTCTTGCTGCCGACGCCTTCAGCTTCTCCAACCCCTCCGCCGTCAGCGACAGCACCACCTTCAACGCTGCCTCCCGTGCACCGTTGCCAGCACCACCAGCCTACGCAACACACCGCCCCTACTGGAACCAACACATCACCCAACACATCGCCGCTGCCACCGCCGACTTCAGTACCACCGACACATTCGTTGCCATTGATGCAACTCTGGACGGTAAATCTTACATTTTTACCCTCGACTCTTGCGGATTTTTGACACTAGCTACTATCTAGGATGAGTTTAGTCGTTTTTCTGAAGAATACTAGCGGGCAGCTGCTCTCATGGTTTGGATTCGTGGAACAGTACTTCGCGAATGCCAGAGCTGTACCCATACAAACGGGCCACGGACCGTGCGCTATCTTTCCTTCATCTTCCATGTCTTATCCTCGTCCCTCACACACACACACACAAGCGCGCTCGCATTTACGTGCACTACACTACCACAGTTGTCGGTATACCACTCGGGAGTCATGAGTTTAGATGGCGCCTGGGGGAGACTCCGGGAGGAAGAAAGCCTTCGGCAAGCTGACGGTAAACAACGATCGGCCCGGCAAATCATGATGCAGTACGGGAAGAACACCAACTCTCAGAAGAAACCTTCACTAGACTTACGGGACTCAACCACAGTAGATGACGTGCCTGGATCTTACAAATAATAAATCAATCAACGCATCGCGACTGCCTCGCGGGTTCACAAACATCGCTGCCGCCGCCTCCTCCATCGCCTTCAACCGGCAAGAACAGCGCTGATATCTTTGCCTTTCCGCCGTGACCCCCACCCCACTCGCCTTCGGGAGTGTTGTCGCAGGAATTTGGGCACTTTCCCGGTCGCATCTTCTTGGTCGTCGCAGAGCAGCTGCTCGTTGCTTGTGACGCAGGGCTTTGCGACAGGCGCGACAAGGGGCCCCTAAGAGCAGACTCGCTTTGCGCGGCGCGCACGTCATACTATTACCAACTAGTTGTGCTACAAGAGCACGTCCTTTCTTGTATTAGTACCGGTTGTGTAATATATAACATAATTAATACGGTAGTTGCTGTTCACACATCTCAGTCATCACTTTAAAACTCCTTGCAATTTATGTAGCGCATGAAGGACAAATCTCTAATTCCATCGCCAGCTACAAACATTTTCAAGGCAAATATACATGATGAAATCACAATTGTGTCAGTATTGACTGAACAATGTTCAGAGAAACAAGAATAATTTATACACACTTGCTCCCGATTACTTCAAAGATAGCTTCCACGTTAAGTGGGGTTACGAGTCTACAGAAAACACATAAAATTATAAATTTATAAAAATTAAGTGACAAACCCATCACCTTTTATTAAAAGTGTTGTGCGAAATACTCTAGAAATTTCTGTTTCAAGCCATTTTTTTAATCTAATGCATTATCACAAGTTCAACAATCGAAAACTTTGTTCCGTGCTGCAAGGAACATTGCCCCTTAACATTGAAATTTAAAGAATGGATTTCTCTAATTGCCGTCTCGCTGCATTGCCATTCTCGCATTGCGACCTGATGTGAAGTTCGCCGCAGTTACAATATCAAGAAAACGCCCCAGATTTTATTCATTGCTGATTATCAGCATTTCCACTTCCCCCATAGAATTTACCTGGGAAAGAAAAGAATATGTTCGAACCGGAATTAATGAGTAGGTAGCACACAGCATCGCTTCGAAAGTGCATCACGTAATGCAAATAGCATAACTTCGAAACAGCGGATTTTTATGTCGTTTTATGATAAGAGTTTTGAGAGAGAATATAAATCATTTTGTGGCCGGCGAGTTCTGCCAATGAGTTATTACTGTGTCATGTTTGGAAGTACAGAGAACACAAAATGACGCACGCACAGTAACGGAATTTAGGAAACATATGCTAAAATAAGTGTTCAAAATATACAGGTACATTTTCATAACTGAGTCTGAATTTTTTTGTAGTATCTTGACCTTTGGGGATGGGTGCTGAGCATTTTCAACGCCCTCTGCGAGCAATGTTGTGGAGTCACGCAATCTGCAGAGGTACATCGCAAGGCCACTGGGGGCGGTTTCTGTCCGAGAGCGTACGACCTCGCAGTTCTTGAGTGAACAAACTCAATAACAATATCCACTGCTAGTTTTCACAATATCTCAATAAGAACTAAGTATACTAACTCTCATTGAATACACTAAATCGAACTTGCTGCAAAGAAGAGATAAAGGCAATATTATTCTCTTAAAACTCTAATGTTAAATAACCAAACAATTTATTATGGGAGATATAATAGGGAGATATTTTATAATTATAAAAGGGAGATATAATAATATATTCCTTTTTAAAACAATCGAGTTCCATGTAAATGTATTTGTGTCATTCAATATTTTGTTTTCTATCCTTTTAAGAAGTTAAAAGGAAAAATAGCTCGGTTACTGACAGATCCTTGGTTACTTATTTTTGGAATTGTCACGATTTCGGTCAAATTACTCAACTACTCCTTATATGAAATGATTATAGACATTGTTTTTGCCAACAATATTATTTATTGAAACAACAGCTTTTTATGGCTTAACCGTTATCATCAGTTTCCGGATACATACAAATGTAAACAGATTAAAACATTCTATTAAAGACTAATAGATTACTAATATAAATGATTAATTGAGACTTTATCTGATAAAGTTACAAAATAAAATAAATGTCTTAACGATTGGAAGAAAAAAAGTAAGAAATACCTTTTTTATCGTACAAAGTTGGCAATCCGTTCTTACCTACTAACAACATATCACTTACAGGCCCCCATACTTAAAAAGCACATACAACCTACATTAAAATGACATCGCTCTTAGCTCGACATACATTACGCATACATTCCACTCACTTTTCGCCCACATACTCGTACTACAATACTACAATTTGTTTTGTACAATTTGAAGTTTATTGATGTTGGAAATAGATGCTAGTTGGAACATGCGTAAAACAGGTGATTCATATTGGACATGCGTACAGCATTAATGCTCTGACTATTGCTTTGTAAAGTGTACCAGAATAAGTGTAACGGCTTTGTTAAGTGATCCAGAGTTGTTCAAATCCGTCAAATTCCTTGCGGACTATGGAGCGCGTGGATACAACAAAGCGTCGTCCGTGAAGTTATTGTACGATACCGAAAAGTCTCTCCAGCAATTTAATGGGCAAACCCAATGGGAGAGAAAAGCTACCCTCTTTACATGCAGTGTTCCTTCAAAGTATTATGCAGTTTTGATAATTCTATTACACTCTATTGAAGCAAAATTTCCAACGGGAAAACATTTGGAAGTGCCTCTAAAAAATGGCCAAATATGTATTTCAACTTGGAGGATGATGTAGGAATGAAACTTAATAATACTTCTATAATTCTATATTCTAATAATCTTGTTGGTGTTAAACTGATTTGTTCGCAAAAAACTTACTTTACAAAGATGTTCTTGTTTATTGCACTTTTAGCTTGTAAAATGGAACACTTTTACGTAAACGACGAGGTGTTTCTGATTAGATATGCAAGCGCTACCATATTCAATTGAAGATGACGCCCTCGGAAGGGTTTATTTATTTCAATTCACCCCAACAACCACTAGTGCTTCGTATGTTGTAGTAGTAGTAAAGTATTTTAAGAGACTCAAAACTGTTGTTGGTGTTATCAATCAAACTTATCATACTGCATATATAGCTCTTGGTTTATTGGAGTATATCAATCACTGACATGAAACGCTGACAGACGTCAGTGTGAATTGTTCAAGTAATATATCTAAACTACGTTTTTCGCTATCGTGTTGGTTTCCCGCAATGTTTAAAAGCCACTAAAATTGTGGGAAATATTTAGCAAACATATTTCTCAAATTTTAATTAGACATTTTTCACGTTGTTCAGAATTTAATATAAATATTCGGATGACCAATATAATAACAGTGCTTTGATCCTACACCAAGATAAGGTAGTTTCACTAAATGGCATTTCAATCGGCGAATTTGAGTTGCCGATGTATCATATAAGTGTGATATGAATAGAAAATTATTTGAACAATTAAACTACGACTCTATTCAACTTGATTGGATAATAAGGAACCAAAATTAAATCTCTACCAAAGGGGAATTGATTGGCAGATTCTGGAAGATGTTAATAGCACCAGTTGCCGAATTTTTTAATGCACTAAGCGGTACAGACAAAGCACTTCACATTAATATAATTTTGTTGGAAATCAGAAGTGAAACGAATATTGTAATCGCACTTCCATTATCAGGCTCATCGGCGTTGTTTCTTTGGAGTAAAACCGTGTATGTTTAAAATACTAAGAATTACTGATCGTATGGACCATCCCATGTGCGGTATTTTAAAATAAAAAAGACGTATAATTCGTCAAGCCCGTGTTTGCATTGAAAGACACAACCGTACAATGAATGAGGCATGACTATTGTATTGAAGCAGTTGATCAAAGGGTGCAATAATTAAGAAAATATACATTGAATAGCCGAAACAACTGGCCGTTCGCTCGAGTTAAACGTCAGTGAAGAGAGTGTCATCTCTCTCCAAGTTCTTCAGTCATAAAAGAAGGAAAGTTCGGATTTGTGCTTAAATAATAAATGTAAACACATATATTCCCAAACTTCTCGTTAAACATGGAACAGTTAGTTTATATCACATCACATTAAAAACATTCGTTTTCTTTGGCAGCAACTTCATATGCACGCAACAAATCTCCTACATGAAAAAGTGTGTGTGAATCGTTGCAAATCTGACGCGTAACCGTCAACTGTCCATCACCAGCGGCGGACTCTTCCAATCACATTCTACACATGGACTCGCGCTGGTGCTTGCTGTTTAAGGCTTTTGCCCGTCAGCTGCTTAAGCGCGCTCTAGCACCATTTGTTCGTGCCGGAAAAAAGTTATATTTATGCCCTGAAATTAGTATATCACTGAAGATTCTATTCGACAAATTACATGTAGAGGAAGTTTTTGAACTAGAGCAAAACTGATGGAGGTAACCTCAAAGAAAATTTGTGCAAAGTCAGAAAGTGAACTTTTCAACTAGTTTTAGGATGAAAATATGAAGATCGGTCTACAACAAGTTTATTTTTCGTAATTCGTTTACTTCATGAGACTTCCATCTGATCTCTCTAAGCATTTGTGTAAGTGTAGAATTAGGTTTTTCGTGCCTTGACAATGCAACTTGCCGACCAGTTCCTTAAGACCTTTGCCCTGAGAGCGTTTCGCTTCGTCACTGGAAAATCGAATGACCGAATGGTATTTATTATTTTTTGTCGATTTTGTATGAAAGAACAATTGACCTTTTGACCAATTGACCTGACAATTGATTGAGTGGATTAAAAAAGCATGTACAGGCCAATTTTTTGAGAAAATCATGAGAGTTTTTTTTAAGAATTTTAGTTTTTTAATATTGCTGAAAATGGCGCAAAAACTCTAATATTTTCAAAAGAGTGTACATTAATTAATTAAGGAAGTATTTGTGATGAACGAGTTTCATTTGAAGATAAAATCTTTGCCTTGAATATTATAGTTATAGGAAGGCTCCAAAAAATGTTGATTTTTTTGTCTCAGCATTACTATACTTTCTCTACATTAGAATATTTCAGTGTAGTAAAAATACGACGTGAGATAGTAAAAATGAAAATATCATGGTTTTTCCTAAAATATTTACCCTCGAATGCATCTATTCCACTACAAAGGTGGAGCCAGGTTGACCCAAGGCTGATAAATTATAGTTACGGGTTTCTTTTTCCGAATCATATTCTGGAATTTAACGATTAGTTATTTTCACTATAGGAAATAATTCTTCAACTACATTTCTTGGCGTTTAGAATTTTTTTCAGAAATTTAAATTTAAAAAAGTGTTCCCAATGAAGTCAGTAGGAAGCATAAGTATGGTGTTGATTCTGAAGTGAATTAATCGCCAAATTTAGTAAAAACTTATTGAATTAGCAATAAACATACAAAATATTTATCATATTGTTATTATGCCAATTTAAGTATGTTTGCAAATTGTACATAGCATGCTGCAATGTCCAGTAGAAACAGGATTTTGGCATACAGTTCATAACAGAAGTTTTCAGTCTTTATTCCTCGTACATATCGCGCAGAGTTTTCTTTTTGTCAGTATTGTCTGGGTGCACGTAGGTGGAGAATTATTTTATGAAACAATTCCACAAATAATCATGGCATTTCTTATTTGTCTGTTGAGGTGAATATTGCAGATTCTTTTCTGTCTATAAGGTTTGATCATCTAGTCAGAAAGTCCATCTAAAAATCAAGTGACGCATATTCAGAATAGAGATGCATTCATGGAGACGCTCCTCTACTTCCTGCTAGCTAAGCGGCTTCCTCGCAAGTGGTGTCACTGTGATTGTGTAACACACAAACCTATCACTCCAATCAAACAATGAGATATTAAAGAATGAAACTCAATCGCAAAAAAGCCTAAACGAACGCACAAATACTGGATGCATACTAAACGAAAATCATTATATGCAAATCGTTTTGCAGTGATACCACATTCTCCCATAAAAAGGGAAGGAATACCAACGACATAAATAGTTACAAATCGGGAAAGGAATAAATAGAGGGATGGTATCAGGGTGTCACCACTATTATAACCGCATATTACTTTTGTTAAAAGAGATCAAATCAGCATTTAAATATAGTGGAAGTTAACAAAATTACTGAATATAATTAATAAGACTGTAATAAAAGAAAGATGTCAGGAAGACTCGGAAAAAATTGTGGAAGGCACAATCAGAAACAAATTTTGGGGTCAGATTGACCCCATGTTTGAATCCGAGAGTTAATGTAAAATGTCAAAAGTTAAATAAAGTAACGCAGGATTTTAAGCTACTAAAAAGGAAAACAAGAGTGTCTCGTGATTAAAGAAAAAAATAAAAATACTTACGAAATAGATTTAGTGTCGGGATAAAAAAATGACCTCTCTCACATCACAAGATGGAAATACATTTTATTTCCTTATTACAATGCATTTTTTGTGTGATGAAATGAGATTCACGTTGAACTTTTACGCGATTCCCACGTGACACATCTTTAAACTCTGCCCCGCGTGGCCAGTGAACCGCTGTGTCCGAACACATTTGCTCACCCGCGGGCGAAACAGGGGCGACGTAAATCAAAACCGCATCCGCTGGAACAGTCAATATTTCACGCCCGACGGCCACATTTCCCCTGGAATCTCGCCCTGAACGCTGCGATTGCCTCTCGCGGGCGCCGCCCCCGCACTC
This sequence comes from Gryllus bimaculatus, assembly GCA_017312745.1. Lineage (NCBI taxonomy): Eukaryota > Metazoa > Arthropoda > Insecta > Orthoptera > Gryllidae > Gryllus > Gryllus bimaculatus. The sequence continues at coordinate 2,410,134 of BOPP01000001.1, forward strand.
ACCGCTGCCCTCGCTCTCGTCAGCCTCGCTCTCATCACCACCCGCCGGCGTCACCACCTCCGACTGGGAGACGTGGCTCTGAGCATCAACTGATGTCCTTACACTGTCTCTGCCTTGATGGTCCTAGGTTCGAGACCCAACGGTGGCAGGATTTTTGATACTAGCTTGACAGCTAGGACGAATTCAGTCGTTTTCTGGGTTTCCCCGATGGAGGAGAAAATCCTTTTCCGCATGGATTGCAGAATTCCAGCGTTCGCTGCTGTTTGATTAGTAGTTTTAACGTGGTTTATCCATTCAGTCGTTTTTTTTGGGTTTCCCGAATGGAGGAGAAAATTCTTCTCCGATGGTGCGAGAATTCCAAGCGTTCGAGCTGCTGCTGATTAAGTAGTGTTTACGTGGTATTATTCAATCAGTCGGTTTTTTGGGTTTCCCGAGGAGGAGAAAATCTCTTCTCCGATGGTTGGCAGAATTCCAGCGTTCGGCTGCTGTGTTAGTAGTTTTACGTGGTTTATCCAATTCAGTCGTTTTTTGGGTTTCCCCGATGGAGGAGAAAATCTCTTCTCCGATGGTTGCAGAATTCCAGCGTTCGGCTGCTGTGATTAGTAGTTTTACGTGGGTTTTATCCAATTCAGTCGTTTTTTGGGTTTTCCCGATGAGGAGAAAATCTCTTCTCCGATGGTTGCAGAATTCCAGCTTTCGGCTGCTGTGAATAGTAGTTTTTACGTGGTTTATCCAATTCAGTCGTTTTTTGGGTTTCCCCGATGGGAGAGAAAATCTCTTCTCCAATGGTTGCAGAATTCCAGCGTTCGGCTGCTGTGATTAGTAGTTTTACGTGGTTTATCCAATTCAGTCGTTTTTTGGGTTTCCCCGATGGAGGAGAATCTCTTCTCCGATGGTTGCAGAATTCCATCCGCGTTCGGATGCTGTGATTAGTAGTTTTACGTGTTTATCAATTCAGTCGTTTTTTGGGTTTCCGATGGAGAGAAATCTCTTCTCCGATGGTTGCAGAATTCCAGCGTTCGGCTGCTGTGATTAGTAGTTTTACGTGGTTTATCTAATTCAGTCGTTTTTGGGTTTCCGCCGATGGAAGGAGAATATCTCTCTCCGATGGTTGCAGAATTCCAGCGTTCGGCTGCTGGTGATTAGTAGTTTTACGTGGTTTATCCATTCAGTCGTTTTTTTGGGTTTTCCCGATGGAGGAGAAAATCTCTTCTCCGATGGTTGCAGAATTCCCAGCGCTTCCGCTTGCTGTTGATTAGTAGTTTTAACGTGGTTTTTAACATTCAGTCGTTTTTTGGGTTTCCCGATGAGGAGAAAATCTCTTCTCCGAAGTTGCAGAATTCCAGCGTTGGCTGCTGTGATTAGTAGTTTTACTGTGGTTATCACATTCAGCGTATTTTTGAGGTTTCCCCGATGGAGGAGAAAATTCTTCTCGCAATGGTCGCCAGAATTCCCAGCGTTCGGCTGCTGTGATTAGTAGTTTCTACTGATTTATCCAATTCAGTCGTTTTTTTGGGTTCCCCGATGCAGGAGAAATCTCTTCTCCGGATGTTGAGAGATTCCAGCGTTCGGCTGGCTTGTGATTAGTAGTTTTACGTGGTTTACCATTCAGTCGTTTTTGGTATTCCCGATGGAAGAGAAATCTCTTCTCAATAGGTTGACAGAATTCCAGCGTAATCGGCTGCCTGTGATTAAGTAGGTTATCTACGTGTTATTTCCAATTCAGTCGTTTTTTTGGTTTCCCGATGGAGGAGAAATCTCTTCTTCCGATATGTTGCAGAATTCACAGCGTTCGGCTGCTGTGATTTAGTAGTTTTACGTGGTTTATCCAATCAGTCGTTATTTGGTTTCCCCGATGCAGGCGAAAATCTCTTCTTCCAATGGTTGGCAGAATTCCAGCGTTACCGCTTGCTGTCGATTACATAATTTTATCGTGAGTTTATATCCAATTGCAGTGCTTTTTTTGGGGTTCCCCGGATGGAGGAGAAAATCTCTTCGTCCAATGGTAAGAATCCGCCGTTATCGGCTTCTGTGATTAGTAGTTTTACGTGGTTTATCAATTCAGTATCGTTTTTTGGGTTTCCCGATGGAGGAGAAAAATCTCTTCTCCGTATGGACCTTAAGAAATTCCAGCGTTACGGGCTGCTGTTAGGATGATAGTTTACGTGGTCTTTATCCAATTTCAGTCTTTTTGGTTTCCCCGATGGAGGGAAAATCTCTTCTCAGTGGGTTGCAGAATTCCAGCGTATCGGCTTGCTGTGTATATAGTATATTACGGGTTTTATCCAATTCAGTCGTTTTTTTTGGGGTTTCCCATGGAGGAGAAAATCTTTTCTCCGATGGTTGCAGAATTCAGCAGGTTCGGCTGCCTGTGATATTAGTAGTTTTACGTTGGTTTATCATTCAGTCGTATTTTTGGGTTCCGCCGTGGAGAGAGAAAATCTCTTCTCACCGAATGGTTGCAGAATTACCAGCTGTTCGGCTGCATGTGAGATTAGTAGTAAGTTTTACTGATGGTTTATCCAAATTCAGTCGTTTTTGGTTTCGCCCGAGGAGGAGAAAATCTCTTCTCGAATGGTTGCAGAATTCCAGCGTTCGGCTGCTGTGCAATTATGTAGTTTTACGTGGTGTTTCCCAATTCAGTCGTTTTTTGGGTATTCCCCGATGGAGGAGACAAATGCTCTATCTCCGATAAGTTGACAGAATTCCAGCGTGTCGACTGCTGTGATTAGATAGTTTTTACGTGGTTTACCAATTCAGTCGTTTTTTGGGTTTCCCCGATGGGAAGAGAAAATCTCTTCTCCGAATGCGTGCAGAATTCCAAGCTTCGGCTGCTGTGATTAGTTAAGTTTTACGATGGTTTATCCCAAATTCAGTCGTTTTTTGGGATTTCCCCGATGGGAGGAAAAATCTTTCTCCGATGGTTGCAGAATTCCAGCGTTCGGCTGCCTGTGATTAAGTAGTTTTACGTGGTTTAACCAATTCCAGTCGTTTTTTTGGTTTCCCCGATGGAGGAGAGAAATCTCTTCTCGCTTGGTTGCAGAATTCCAGGCGTTCGAGCTGCCTAGGTGGTTAGTAGTTTTTACGCTGGTTTATCCAATTCCAGATCGTTTTATTTGGGTTTCCGCAGATGGAGAGAAAATCTCTTCTCCATGGTTGCAGAATTCCAGCGCTTCGGCCTGCTGTGATTAGCTAGTCTTTACGTGGTTTATTCCAATTCCAAGTCGTTTTTGGGTTTTCCCCCCGTATGGAGGAGAAAATCATCTTCTCCGAATGGTTTTGCAGAATTCCAGCGTTCGGCTGCTGTGATGAGTAGTTATACGTGGTTTATCGCAATATCAGTCGTTTTTTGGGTTTCCCCCGATGGAGGAAGAAATGCTCTTCCATGGTTGCAGAAATTCCGGAGCGTTCGGCTGCTGTGTGATAGTAGTATTTACCGTGGTCTTATTCCAATTCAGTCCGTTTTTTGGGTTCCCCGGATGGAGGAGAAAATCTCTTCTCCAGATGGTTGCAGATTCGCAGGTTCGGACCTTGCCTGTGATTACGTAGAGTTTTACCGTGTTATCCAATTCAGTCGTTTTTGTTTCCCCGATGGAGCAGAGAAAATCTCTTCTCCAATGGTGCAGAATTCCAGCTGTCGGCTGCTGTGATTAGTAGTTTACGTGGTTTATCCACATTCAGTCCGTTTTTTGGGTTTCCCGATGGAGGAGAAAACTCTCCTTCTCTTGGTTGCATTCCAGGCGTGCAGGATTCTGTCTACGTGGTAATATTCGTCTAGGCCCGATGAGGAATCCATCGAGCGATTCGCGTGCTGGTGATTATTAGTTTAGTCGGTTTATACCAATTCAGTCGTTTTTTGGTTTCCTCCGAATGGAGGAGAAACATCTCTTCTCCAGATGTTGCAGAATTCCAGCGTTCGCTGCTTGTGATTAGTAGTTTTACCGTGGTTTATTCCAATTCAGTCGTTTTTTCGGGTTTCCCCGATGAGGAAATAATCTCTTCTCTCGATGGTTGCAGAGATGTCCAGCGTTCTGCGCTGCGCTGATTGATGTAGTTTTACTGGTTGTATCACATCAGTAAGCAGGCGAATGTTGGAGAAGAACCCTCACAAATGGGCCACGATCTTTCCTTTTTCTTCCTTGTCCTATCCTCACCCCTCACTAGCATATACATACTAACATGTACTACATTACCACACATGCCGGGAAGCCGGTCCTGAGTTTAGATCCTGTTCCGGATGGAGATATCTGGTAGGAGATATCTGATTGGAGAAAATCCCGCTAGCCGACGGTAGGTCGGCGTCGGATCTCGCCATCCAGCGGGGAAAAATCACCACCAGCTCCCGAGGAAAAATCCGTTCACTACACTTACGGGACTAAGACGCGCCCTGAATCATTAATAATAAGTCAATCAATCATCTCTCTCAACCTCATGAACCCCATCTCTGGCAGCTCCTGCTGCCGTTTCTCCCACTTCACAAGCCGGCGGGTGCAATGGCTCAGTTGCAGTATTACAATTGCTCTGGAAAGGCCTAGATTTTCACTCCCGTCGGCGCTCAATGCACAGCTCATTCGCGTGCTGTCGAAGGAGAATTTTAAGGGCCGGCGTCTGTTTTGAGGTTTCTCCAGTTAACACTAGGCACGTGCGGAAACAGCGCGGCAGTACCTAAAGGAAAGGACCATCAACCACATGCGTTGTTTTCTTCTTCATCCTAGATTTTTCTCCTCTTCCTTCTTCTCTCCTTGTTCCTTCTTTCTCCTCATCCACCACATACCCACTCGTATCAGGAGTCTAGCAAGGATTCTCTTTGTTGGGAGATACCTGGAGATGGAAACCAACGCAAGACGGGTGTAGGTTGGCACCGGGTCATATGTTCCATCACCAACTCCCGGTATATAACATGCTCTATATTTACGGGACTAATCAATGATAGTGGTTGACGTGAACGGAACACGAATGAATCAATTCACATGTTCTTTATGGAATCTCTTACACTACTTTTTTCTTTAAATCTCTTTTTGTCTAAGCATTTTACCATGAATATTTCATTCTTACCGACACCTCACATTTCGACTCCTGCGCTTTCACAATCCCTGACCCTATCGCCCTTGCCCTCGCCGTTTCTGCACTACATTTTCTCTGTGCTCTAGCCCTCATCTTGTAAGTCCTCGTCGCTCTTGTTCGATTTCCTTCAAGTATACGTAAGAATCTACGGAGTAATATATGTAGTATTGAGAAAGTTATGTAATGCTGCGGTGAAAAGTGCCGTCTTTTCTGCTAACAGGGAGCTTTGGATCTTTTAGTTTAGTTGTACTTCCAGTGGAGTGGTAGTAACTTGCCTAATATGTTAAATTTTAGATAATGAATTCCATTGTCGGCGCGGAGAAAACAAATTGCTGGTTTGGTAGTAGTATCATTTGTGTAGCCGTTACAAACAATGCGAGATATTGTATGCTGCTAAAACGTTACTAGTTTCTCTCTCTATGTCCACCCTCACCTCTTTGACCCACGCTATCGAAATCCTCATTCGTCCTCGCGACTTGTCTGTCCTCGCAACCCATAGCCGACTTTATCCTGCCTCTTTCTCCGCAATCCATTCAACCACCTTCTCCGATCGTGTTTACCTTTTGGCATCCCTTAACCACTTATTGGCCGCAGCATCTTTGCGACTGCAGTGCGTCCCGCTGCGTTACCAACCGCACAAGCACACCACCCTTATCCTGACCGCCCGCACTCTCCCCGACGTCCACTTGTTTCTCATTACCGCCCCGCCCCTCCGCCCCTCCGCCCCTCGTCGCCGCTTGTAATTGATGCGAGGTATCTTTGAGAGGCCGCGGGGGGCTTCGCGCGGGTTATGAAGCGTCGTTATTAAATGAATTCCCTCCCGGGACGCCCGCCCCCCCTCCCTCTCCCCTTTCCAGGGGCGGCAGATTAAAAGCGCGCGCGCGTGGGCGGGCGGGCGGCAGGGTGTTTGGGCGAGGCGGGCGGGGGGCAGACAGGCGAACACAGGACGCGCGAGCGAGCGCTCCCTCGAACGCCTCATTAGAAGGCGCCTCCAGCGAATTATCCAGCTGCCTCTTGCTACGAAGAAGAAAACGAAGACCCATATAACTCTGCGTTGACTTAGTGTGGTTCACATTATAAAATAGCATTATGAGGTATAATGTAGACATCGTGGAAACTGTTTGCCGATTTAAATTTTACAACGTTATGGCTACATTCCAAATCATGTTTGAAAAGTGAAATTTGGATTTTGAAAAATAAAATAAGAGAATTACTCATCAGAAATGAAATTATTGAAATGCAGTAAAGTTTTTTTATGTATAACATCTTATTAAACATATCGGTTTTGAAAGGATTTTAAAACATTTTTATTGTTATAAAAGTGGTGAAAAGAAATAGAATAGAAAGAAATGATGATAAATATTCCCGAGACAATGAACGGAAATGTTCAGGAAAGACCTGCAGTGAGGAACGGGCAAGGTGAAGGCAAATATTGTGCCTACATTTATTTTTATCCACACAAAAATATGAAGTCTAGACGAGATGTTGGTAAAGGGATAGTGTTAGAGGTGGTAATGATAATAACACTATAGAGTAATGCGATTAAGGGAAGAAAAAAGGAAAGTCTGGGGAAAAACGATCGCTAACCTGCTTTGTTCACTACCAATTCCTCAATGAGTGACTGGAATAAAAATACAGAGGATTTCCACTTGGACTGCTCACTTGTATTACGGAGGAAACCTAGTATGAAAACATAATCGTAAGTGAAATTGGTCACAGAGCTTTGAAAATTGGTATGTCGTAAGTCAATACGAAAATCCCTTTTACTGTAATATATTTTTCCCTGTAAGCATTCGTGGTGGAGCAGGAGGTTGCTAGTTTTCAGACACCATGTTCTTCGTAAGTTCAAATACCTTTTATGATGCTAGGAAGTAGTCATGGTAATATACTAGGTAGACACAATGTACAGACCTTTATCATCATGAAATGAAGATGAACTATTTTGTGACGGAATATTTTGGTATTTACACTTAGAGATTTGATCAATTGAACGTAAACCTAATGGGGTGATAGAAAATATTTTCTATTTTCTATCAACAGAACTTTAGTAGAGAGGATCACCTGCACAAAATAAAACTGTGGGCCACAAACAGATGTTGGAAGATTTACTAAGGAATAAGTGTCCAACTATAGTCTTTCAGCTCTTTCCTCTAGATGTTAAAAAGTTAAAAAATATGTTATTTAATACTCGTACATTTTACTAATTCTTGACTTAGTCAGTTATTATTGTAGCTATTATTCAGTTTGGTTTTAGTGAAATATTTAATCAAATAATTATTATTATTGTCGGGATAATATATTGAACAGTTCTGTCGTGTGATGAAGAGGACTAAAATGTAGAATGAGATAGAAGAAAAAAGTGTCATGTGTCGTGAATCGTGTAATACCACGTTATTTATTGAAGTTAATCATTGGTATTGTTTTTCGTAATTGTACATTTATACAGTTAAAAAGCTTAAAGCAATCAAAATACATTTTACATTCCATATCTGAATTACACTATTATTAATAGAGAAATAATGTAAAATTAACAAGATGTAGTTATCGTTACATTAAGTAAATATCATTTTGTATCAAAAATAAAGAATTAGTTTATCATTTGCAAAAACATTGATTCACATTTTTCAAATGTATGTCTTTAGCCAATGACACAAATTCGTTCGTTCCACCGCTACTACTTTAATACAAAATAAGAAATTAAAGAGTACTTTGGTTGGAAGGCACAATGGAGAAGTTTGATTAGCTGATCAAATTATATATTAAAAGTTTACTTGTGATTTTGAAATTTTTATTATTTCCTGTCGAATTGTTTCATAATTTTCTTTGATATTATAAAACTACCAATACCTGAACAAGATTTTTTAGCACACACAATTAGTTGCATAAAAACAGGCATCTTCAATCACAATTTCCTCTTTGTACTTTCCAGAATGCAAAGTAATCTTGTTGAATGAGAAGGATGTGTGCAGGAAGACCGCCCAATGTTCACATGCGTGTAATTGATCATGTGTATCCGAGAAGTTTTTCAATGGGGTATAGAGAATGTTTGTCAGGCGTCGAATGGTAGACGGGGGGGGGGCAGCCTTCCCGCCCCCTGGGCCCCTGGGCGTAATGTGCGAACGGTGTTAGGCCGGGTGGGATCGATGTATTGATCTAGCGGGGAAAGCCGCTTTTCTGTGATAGGATAGAAAGAGCGGCTGCGGCGAGGGTGGTAGAGTTAACGTGAAGCGTAGGTGGGGGGCGAGAAGGTGCCCGTTGAGGTGGGGCTGATGATGTTGGAGGTAGTGGCAGAGTTTTCGTCGAAGGGGTGGTGTTGTGATGGAGGTGGAGACATTGGTGGTGGATGAGGGGTTGTTGGC
>BOPP01000001.1:2422316-2432738 GCA_017312745.1 Gryllus bimaculatus
AGGCGCGGGACGAGAGAGAGCGAACGAGAGGGCGGAAAACGAGAGGGCAAACGAGAGGGCGAAACGAGAGGCGAAACGAGAGCGGCGAAACGAGAGGCGAAACGAGAGGCGACACGAGAGGCGAAAACGAGATGGCGAAACGGAGATGGCCCGAAACGAGATGGCGAACGAGTGGCGAAACGAGATGCGAAAACGAGAGGGCGAAACGAGAGGCGAAACGAGCAGGGCGAAACGAGAGGGCGAAACGAAGAGGGCGAAACGAGAGGCGAAACGAGAGGGCGAACAGAGGGCAAACGAGAGGCGAAAACGGAGAGGGCGAACAGAGGGCGAAACAGAGGGGCGAAACAGCAGAGGCCGAACGAGAGGGCGAAACGAGATGGCCGAAACGAGAGGGCGAAACGAGAGGGCGAACGAGAGGGCGAAACGAGGCCCGAAACGAGATGCGGCTGAAACGAGCAGGGCCGAAACGAGAGGGCGAAACGAGAGGCGAAACGAGAGGGCGAAACGAGAGGGCGAAACGAGGAGGCGAAACCGAGAGGGGCGAAACGAGAGGCGAAACGAGAGGGCGAAACGCAGCATGGCGAAACGAGATGGCCGAAACGAGATGTGCGAAACGAGATGGCAAACGAGAGGCGAAACGAGAGGCAAACGAGAGGGCGAAACCGAGAGGGCGAAAACGAGAGGCGCGAACGAGAGGCGAAACGAGGGGGCGAAACGAGCAGGGCGAATACGAAGGGCCGTAACGAGACGGGCAACGAGATGGCGCAAAACGAGATGGCGAACGAGATTGTCGAAACGGGAGCGGCGAAACGAGAGGCGAAACGAGAGGGCGAACAAGAGGGCGAAACGCAGGGAGGGCGAAACGAGCAGGGCGAAACGAGATGGCGAAACGAGATGGCGAAGACGAGAGGGGCGAAACGAGATGCGAAACGAGATGGCTCGAAACGAGATGGCGAAACGATGAGGGCCGAAAAACGAGGAGGGTGCGAAACGAGAGGGCAAACGTGAAGGGAAAACGAGGGGCAAAACGAGAGGCGAAAGAGATGGGCAAAAACGGAGGCGAAACGAGAGGCGAAACGAGAGCGGCGAAACGAGAGGGTCGAAACGTGAAGGCGAAAACGAGAGGCGAAACGACGAGGACGAAACGGAGAGGGCGAAACGATGAGGGCGAAACGAGAGCGGCGAAACGAGATGGCGAAACGAGATGGCGAAACGAGATGGCGAAACGAGATGGACGAAACGAGAGGGCGAAACGAGAAGGCGAAACGAGAGGGCGAAACGAGAGGGCGAAACGAGAGGGCAAACGAGAGGGCGAAACGAGAGGGCCGAATACGAGATGGGCGAAACAAGAGGAGCGAAACGACGAGGGCGAAACGAGAGGGCCGAAACGCAGAGGGCGAAACGAGAGAGCGAAACGAGAGGGCGAAAACGAGAGGGCCGAACGAGATGGCCGAAACGAGATTGGCGAAACGAGAATGGCGAAACGAGATGGCGAAAACAGGAGGGCGAAAACCGAGAGGCGAAACGGGAGAGGGCCGAAACGTGAAGGCGAAGGTAACGAGAGGGCAAAACGAGAGGGCGAAAGGAGAGGGCCAAAACCGAGAGGCGAAAACAGAGAGGGCGAAACCGTGAAGCAGAAACGAGAGGCGGCGAAACGAGAGGGCCGAAACGAGAGCGGCGAAACGAGAGGGCGAAACGAGATGGCCGAAACGAGATGGCGAACGAGATGCGCGAAACAGATTGGCGAAAGCGAGATGTGCGAAACGAGATGGCGAAACGGCAGATGGCGAAACGAGAAGGCGAAAACGAGAGGGCGAAACGAGAGAGGCGCAAACGAGAGGGCGACGAGATGGAGCGAAACGAGAGGGCGAACGAGGAGGGCGAACGAGAGGGCGAACGAGGAGGGCGAAACGAGAGGCGAAACGAGAGGGCCGAAACGAGAGGGCCGAAAACGAGAGGGCGAAACGAGAGGGCGAACGAGAGGCGGAAACGAGAGGCGAAACGAGAGGGCAACAGAGGGGCGAAACGAGAGGGCGAAACGGAGAGGGCGGAAACGAGAGGCGAAACGAGAGGCCGAACGAGAGGGCCGAAAACGAGAGGGCGAAAACGGAGAGGGCGAAACGAGAGGGCGAAACGGAGAGGCGAAACGAGAGGGGCCGAAACGAGAGGCGAAACGAGAGTTGTGAAGCGAGGGAGGGGAAGCTAGAGGGGGAGCGAGAGGCGGACGAGAGGCGAAGCGAGAGGGCGAAAGCGGAGAGGGCGAAGCGAGAGGGCGAAGCGAGGGGGCGAAGCGAGCGGGCGGAAGCGAGGGCGAAGCGAGGCGGGCGAAGCGAGGGGGCCGAGCGAGGGGGCGAACCTAGCATGCACGTGGAGTGGAGGTGACGGTTTTGGCGGCAGGTGGACTCTTGGATAACAGTGGTCGCGGCGATTGTGACGGTAGGTTGAGGGGTCAGTGGGAGCGGCGGCGAGAGACAAATTGCGCTTTCGCTTTGAGGCCGGTGGGCTGCTCTTCGTTTTTGCAGTTTAGAGGTCACTGACTTTTTTCCGGAAACAAAAGTAATACTTACGATATAAAAGTATCCTTTTTATTTTTTGCAAGCTGTGTCAATTTAGTTGAATTTTCTCTACATATTATTTTCATAAGTATTATCACGAGTAATGGTGGGATATTTAGCGAAACTATTTTACGAAATAAGACATTGTATTATCAAATGGATAATTAAAATAATAGGAATTACGGAAGAGAAATATTATTCAATATAGCTAGCGGAATATGTGAAAGTTCCATTCAGCGCCGAAGTATCACTGCCTCCTGGAAAAACTTATAATCAAGAAAAATATGAATAATAGTTTAATTAAGAAAATTATTTCAAATATTTTGTTTTTATGGTGATATAACTTTCAGAAAACAATTATAACAAAGCTGCTTACAAGAACATTTTTTAATGTTGTAGTAAGTTGAATTTTCCATGTCTTGGTATTCGATTGATGTATTTCATGTGGAAGATGTTGAAGCAGAATTGTTTGTGGGATTCGTCAATTTCGGATGGATTGAAGACAGATGGAACATTTCAGATGGAATGATTTACGTTTTATTGTTACACTTAGTTTTGATAGTATATTCTTTGTAATTTTCACCATCTAATCTTTGAATGTTATTTGCCCACCATATGTGTAATTTCTTCATTTGTAGTTTGTGCAGCCGATTTGTAATTTATTTCGTCACAAAATTCTTGAAATTGCTTCCACACATTTTATCTGTTCCTTTGCTGTTTAATTATAGATTTAAACACTAGCAAAATCACACATTTTAATATAATATTGATGCTTACAACCTATTATGGGTTTGACACAATTGTTATTTTTATCTTAAAAATGTAAAATTTAAGTTCCAGAAACGTTGTGGAAAATATATCATTAAAAAGTACAAAGGTGTTTATTTTATGATCCAAATCAAATAAAAAGGATATATTTATAAAGGTGAAGGTAGTGAAACTAACTTTAATGATACGTGACGTATATCATTAATTTCTTCAATCGAGTACTTTTTTATTCATAAATATTATTGTAAATTTCTATAAAAATTCAAACTCTTGTTGATGCATAAAATAATAATTATTTTATTTTATAAAGTGCAAAAGAGTTCACAAACATTACTTTAAAGAACACTTTAAATGGTAATTTAATAATGTATATGTAACTTTCAGTAATCAGTTATTACATAGAATCATTTCAAAGAACCAGTTTGAAACGTGAATGTTATTTACATACGACCATTTTCGTACATTTTTCACGTTCACGGGATGCTTTTGCGTCCAACTTTCTTGGATAAATTTTACATCTTGTCGTGTTAGAATTCTTTCCTGGAACTTCGGCTTATTGTGCTTTTCTGAAGTAAATATTATTCTTACTAACTTATATACCAACTTTCCTGACAGTTCTGTTGCTATTGATCTCAGTATAAACCAAGGGCGAATACGAAGCAAACTTTCGTCTTCAATTCTGGTTCCTGGCGATTCTTGGAAGTATCAATAATGTCTTACCCTCCTCAAAGTTGAAAGGGCCAGGAAATTCAGGATATCGTAAGGTATCCGTGGCCGATGCACCTGTAGGCTTGGATTTTCAACGTGTGTCTAACGAAAGAACGACACCCGGGGGCCTTGCAACCTTAGAGATAGCCGCACGATAATAGGTATTTATGCATAATATAGGCCCTTTGGTCTGAGGGCTTTTAGTCACCACTCGATCATTGGAACCCTTATTACGCCCTTGTTGCGTAAGTAGCTATTCTGAGAACTAACAGACAGCCTGCGATCAAGCGACCAGTAACGGATTTTTTATACACAAATTAGGAGAAACACAAGAGCACATAATATTCTCAAACCAAATTGTACGTGAAAAAATAAAGCCGGTAGTTCAATTTCTCCCATGTGAACCCTCCTCGGTTAACATATATTAAAATGGGACATCTCAACCGAAGCAACCATGAAATCACCCGACGATGGGATTACACGTGAAAGATCATGCGCAATTCATAGCCTGATGACTAAGGTTCTGCACTGACTGCCGCCTAAAACCGATTGAGGGAAACCAGAGGAATGACCAGTTAAGTCAGTTGGCCTCCAAAATTCCCACTCAAGTATTTGTGGGTTCATCAGAGCAATATCGTGGCAGTTAGTACCTCTTAGCTATTCATTTAATCACCACAAAACAGTAAAGTATTATGTAGAGGCTGACACCAGCAGCATTGGACAGGAGTCATTGACACCAACAATGGACTGGTGATTATTAATTGACAACAACAGTTACTTGGTCTTCACTAATGTCATGTCCATTAATACTGTAAAAGAATATAAAAAAACGGAGTGGGTGTCCAGTTGTGGTTAGGCGGAAGAGCAAGCCTTACGGTCTGAGCCTCGCCAGAAGTAAAGACATTATTATTGTTGTTATTATAATTACTATAGTATGGCGCCCGGATATATTAGTAAATTAAAACATTATGTTTTGTTGAGTTTTTTCGAGTGAACCAATGGTCTGGACACCCAGTTCATTTAATCTTCATTCATTTAATCGTCGTGATTACTCATTCGTTTCAATTCATTTAATCCCATTCGTTAATTTAATCCCTGTCGTAAGTGACGACTGACTCTCCACTCTCAATATTGAATCTACCTCACACGTATTTTCCCTTCTCCTCCCCAGAAACCAACGAATGAGTCGAGAAGTTTGGAGACATCCATTCCAAGTTTTTCCTTGTGATACTTTTCTATTCTTTTTCTGAGGGAGCAGACAGGAATCCAAGCCATACTGACGCAAACTGTCTACAGGAAGGTCGACCCGAATGAAAAACCTGGTTCTCCAGAGTGAAGATTAAATGAACTTGGTCTCCAAGACCATCGGTTCACTCGAAAAATCTCAAGCGGAAGATTCAGCCGAGGAATGTAACCACTAATATACGACCGTCATGGCGAGGAAAAGAATTTTTGAAACATTGAACAGTGAAGCGGTGAGCAACATAAATTATGTTAGACATTGACTAGAAAGATTTAATATTTATATTGCCGCCCTATCAGAAATCTAAAAAGTGTTTAGATAGTCAGATCATTAAGAATTATATGCGTTTATTTAGCTATTAAACCAGTGACGGTAGGGATATTAATAGCTATTTACAAAAGAATCGGAGAGCAAATGAAAACCTGGAATGCAGTGAATGAAACGATATGTTAAAGAAATTAAATTGGGTCGATGTGAGGTAGTTGTACTAACTGTATATGCTCCCAAAGATGATTATGATAAACATGTTATAGATTATTTTTTTAAATAATTTGACGTTAATTATAAATATTAGTAATTTAGAAAATGATTCTAATTGGTTAACTGTAAATACGTGAAATAAAACGAGGAAGACGGAGGATGAAAATGAGCACGTAGAAATGGAAAAATTCGAACTGTAGATACTGAGAATAGAAAAAATGTGGTACGGGATGGAGGAAATAAAAACGAGGAAGACTAAGGATGAAAATGAAGTAAGGCTAGAGATAGAGAAGGCAGAACTATATATTGAAGATGCTAAGTATAGAAAAAATGGGGTACGAAATGGGGAAAATGGTCTAGAACTTAATTCAGCTTGACATAAAGTAAAGTAAAGTGAGTTGGCATGCTAGTAAACGGAATAAGTTGTGGTGTATTACTTTTCGTAATTCTGTACTCTTTATGATCGAGTTTACGCAAACAGAGTAACGAAAAACCACTCTTAAGCCCGCCTTCCGCTGTCAACAATGTAAAGAAAAGAGTTCTAACTGAAGATACTCGTAGCGTATGAGTGCACTTATACCAATGAATGCTATTTCTTGTATATGTGATGCTCATGATTACTAATAAAATAGGATTATGGGGAAGTATCGAAAGAGTCGCGGCCGGTACCACAAATAACAGCCTCGGCTGGTTATAAACCTATACTATCGCCTCCGTTTACAAACTTCAACCCGTCTGTTATTTGCTATTTATTGGCCTAATGACGTAAATGACTATGACTCGGCTAGTATCCTGGCTGCAGCTATTTGCATTATACGAGTAGAGGGCATCATCTCCTACAGATCTTAAACATGCAGCAGCTTAATATGAGTTGCCTCTATCCCGCTGAAACTCCATTAAATATACTACAAAGAGTTTGAATTAAATTCCATTATACTTATATTTCAAATTTAAAATGAACAAAACAGACAAAAGGAGAGGAAAAATCTATATATTTATTCCTTGAAACCGTAGTATTCGCGGGTTATTAAAGGGGCGTTCATCTTTTGCGAGGTCTCTCTAGAGTGAAGTGGCATTGTCACTTCAGACGATTAGGTGGTGAACTGGTTGTGACTATTTTGTGAGAATGGCGTCAATAAAAGTGCGCGACACTAAAGCACCCAGTTGAATGGCTCTATAAACCGGTGTTATCTGCGCGACTTCATTGCTTCCGCATGCGTACCTTGCCACAAATTCTTTTAGAAGAATGGAAGTAAAAAGAACATCTGTGGTATATTTTTCTTTCGAATGATTATTGCTGATTGATGATTGAGACTACTGGCCTTCTGGAAACAGTTAAACTTCAGTATTTTGTTTGAATAAGTTTAGTGTGGTAATTGAAGATGACCATTTATCAGATACGGTACGCCCATGTACTTCTCTATTATATCACCTCTTCTATTCATATGATATTGTCCTATAAACTTATACTTATATAGACAACTCCCTGTCACCTTATTGGAGAGGCAATTTAGTCGGCTGAATGTTCCCAACAGTGAATGTTTCCATGATGTGACCTTATAGTGTAACAACTGAAATTTAATAAATAATTTTCTTCAAAGAAGTTTTATGACAATTGAATATCATATAACTGGCAATAGGAAACAATGTGATGAATTGGTGGCCTCGATAGCTTAGTGGTATGGATGACACTTTTTTGAAAAAAATTATATTTGTTAATTTTGTATTCACCTAGCCACGAAAAATGTTTATAAGGCACTGTTTATGCAGTGATCTACATCGGTTCGTCTTTGCATCTCCACAAAAAGTTTTCTTTACGCGGAGAACTTTTACCATGCCCCCATCGCAGTTCGACCCGTTCTGTCTTCTTCGCTGTATCACAAAACATTCTCGTTTTGCTAGATGCCTGTTAATTTATCAGTTTCCCGAGCTTGTGCTTCCAGTTTTTACAAGAGTAGGCTCTATTCGTACCTGATGTAAAAAGCATCTTCATTTGTTGTGCTACTTCCCAAACTCGAATTTTCTTGTCTAATAGTTAAACTATATTTCAATTAATGAGTACTGTTCTTAATGAAAATTCTATTTCGTTTCTTCAATTAACTATAATTTTCTAGCTAAATTCACACTTTCGTCACTCTTCCATAAATAAAATGAAATTTGTTTATAATTCCTATATACTTATTCTTTTATATTTTGGCAAAATTTCATAATTTGACACAATCTCTACGTAATGACGTTTTCGAAGTGAATCAGTATGAATTATTAACAGTATATTTATCTTGTTTTACAAAAAAATTATGAATTCTGGAAAAGTGAGATATTGTTCGTACAATGTAACTTACCACAACATCGTGTAACACATATGAATAAAAACTATCGAAACTACATACCTTTGGTACGAAAGAAAGTTTTGATGAACAAATAAATGTTTTTTTCTCATCAGTTAACGTCATACAACACCCATATTTTATGAGTAGTCTTATCAGCATCGAAATTCATTAACGATAGAGGCTGCATATGTGCCGTAGTGAAAGAAACTCTGAGACTAAATGGAACGCACGTATGAAGCTGCACAAAAGGAGACGAGAAGAAGGAAAAGTGTCCGCAGCATCTAAGACGGCGACCCCACGTGGTTTCCCTCCGCGTGCTCTCGCCCTGAGAAATGTGGGTCACGCGTTCTGCAGATCAATGTCCCGAGACTCTTCGCCGCTGCTACAGATCCTTTAAAAATATGTAAATCATGTCGGCGCTGCGCGACGCGTTCTGCGCCGAAGAAGCTTCCGCGCGGCCGAGGGCGACTGAAGAGACGCATACAGAACCAGGGCTCCCGGCGCTGCCACCGCTTTTAGCTATCTTTACTCCTGCGTCTCCTTTTCGTTTCTTCTTGTTACGATGTCCTCATTCATTCACTCCTATCCGCCTTGTTTCTGCTCTCCCCTTGGCTGTCCCCTTGGCTGTCCCCTTGGCTGTCCCCTTGGCTGTCCCCTTGGCTGTCCTCTTGGCTGCCCCCTTGGCTATTCCCTTGGCTATCCCCTTGCTTTCCCCTGCTGTCGTCTGGCTATCCCTTTGGCTGTCCCCTTGGCTGTCCCCTTGACTGTCCCCTTGACTGTCCCCTTGGCTGTCCCCTTGGCTGTCCCCTTGCCTGTCCCCTTGGCTGTCCCCTTGGCCGTCCCCTTGGCTGTCCCCTTCACCGCCCCTTCATCATTTCTTTCATCATTTCCTTCGCTGTTATATTCGCCGCCCTCTTTGCCGTCCTTTCCGCTGTTATCTTTGTATTCCACTGCGCCGTCCTCTTTGCCACGTGCCCTTTGCGTCGTGCTCTTTCCCACACCCCTTCTCCATCTTTTTCTTTTTTCTTATATCCGAACTTTTCTGTGTCCTCTCTGTCCTCATCCTTGCGTTCTTAACATCTCCCACGCGGTCTTCCCTCTCATGTCAGCATTACTTACATTTTTATTACGTAATTTTATTATTGATTTTGTAAGGTTTGCTTTATTTACCCAATATCCTTTTTCACAATGTCTACTATATTTGGCATCTGTATATTCGTCACAAAACTCGTGGCTGAGGTGAAATTAAAAATTTGGTGGTGAAATTCAACATGTCCAAAGCAATAGCACATTGAAGAAACACTGGTTCATGTGTCACACTGTTCAACTGTCAAACACTGTTCAAATGTCAAATGTAACTGTTTGAAAATACTTATGGAAACAGCATTATTGTAGAAGAAAAGATATAGTTGTTTAAATAGTATTTAAATGAACTAATATCAAACTATGATTAACACTGAAAACGTTTTGTTTGTATTCTCATACACTCATGAAATAATCACTGAAAGTTTTTGCATTTACACAAAAATGTTTTAGAGTTAATGTGCAGGAATATGAAGCATTTCATGTCAATTCCTTTGGGTACGTCACGTTTCACATTATGAAACGGAATAAGGAGACCAGTTATCCAACTAAGTGAAAACACCAGCAAACAGAATGGCAAACAAAAGGGCTCAAATAAAATAAAACAAAACCAGCAGTAATGCGAGAGCGCAGGAGGCAGGACGTATGCAGTCAGCAAAAAAAAAAAAGAAAACTAAACTTGTAGCTTACCACGCCCATCGTGAACATCTTGCCGCGGACAAGAAGGAATACATTCTCAGCAGCACATCGACCATCCTAACGCCCCTATCTTGATTAATTGATTGATTACTAGTGATTCCGAGCGTGTCAACTACTAAGGTAACTAGTCTCATAATTGTAGTGGGCATTTTTGCTCGGGTGGCGGGGACGGTGATCTTGCTGCGCTGGATGGCGAGGTCCGGCGCCCACCTACCGTCGCTTTGCGAGATTTTCCCCAAGCAGAAATCTCCCACCACCAGCTGGGACAAGCTCTGACTTCTCGGCAGTGTAGTGCATGTGTAAAAAGTAGGATATGATAATTAATGGGAAGGAAATATCGCGCGCGGGCCGTGGCCCTTTAGAAACCTTCAGACAGCGTCAGAACTAGGCCTAGCCATGTGTCTAGTGTGAAAAATCCTGGCATAGTCAGAACTCCAAAGCCAGGATCTCGTGGACAGAGGTGTGCAGTGACATCAATAGATGCCGTAAGCCACCTCACCCGGTATCCCCTTTGACACCTACGCCCAACTCCTCCCTTCCCACCACCTCGCCCCCC
>BOPP01000001.1:2434213-2541827 GCA_017312745.1 Gryllus bimaculatus
CACACTCCTGTGCTCATATTCTCCCTCGCTAATCTCACCGTGATCTTTTTTCTTGTCTACTCTCTTTCGTTCCTTTTTATTCATATCTTCACTTTAGACCTTTCACACTTATTAGCTAACTCTTGTCCTCTCCCCTGTGTACTTTTATCCTCTGACATAAACTTTATCCTTGTTCTCTCAGCGTACTGACAGCGCCCGCCAGTACTTACCTGCTCTAGCATACAACTACTGTTTACTTTATTCCCCTTGAATTTTTCGCATCTCATCTCCCTTTTATATTGTTGCCCTTATTTTGTTCATTTGCAGCCATGTTCGCTCTAACACTGTAATCTCATCTTGCACATTCACTGGTACTTTCAGCATTTGCCAAACAATCATTATCCGTGCCTTGCACTCGACCGGACTGGCTCTGAATCGCATGATCCATACTTGACGTTCTCGATACAATTCACTTGCTAAGAGGCAAAGACATGCACCCGTATTTTTTCGCATCGTTCACGTGTTCCCTCCCCTCCGCTTCTCGCCCTACTCATGAGTGCCGCCTGCCTGCACCAGCTTCACCTCTTCCCGGAATTCTCACGCGCCTCCACTAGTTGATCCGAGGGTACGGGTAGAACGGCGAAACGGTGTTGTTTGTAGACAACGCGAACCTGTCGACGCAGCGATTTTTGTAATCAGACAATGCGAATCTGACAAAGAAGTGTTGGTTTTAAACAGACAATGCGAACCTGACGTCGCAACGATGTTTGCAATGCGAATCTGACGAAGAAGTGTTGTTTCCAAACAATGTGAACCTGACGAATCCGTATTGTTGGCAAACAGACAATGCGAACCTTACGAAATAGTTTTGTCTGCAAACAGACAATACGAATCTGACAAAGAGGTGTTGTTTGCAAGCAAACAATGCGAACCTGCTGAAGGGGTTGTATCCAAACTGACAATGCGAACCTGGCGATGCAATGTTATTTGCTATCTGACAATGTGAACCTGACAAAGCGGTGTTGTTTGCAAACAGGCAATGCGAACCTAACGAAGCAGTGTTGTTTGCAAATAGAGACTGCGAACCTGTCGAAGCCGTGTTGTTTTCAAGCAGAAAATGCGAACCTGTCGCATGTCTACCGAGATTGTATATTGAGTATAGTGTATAGACTGAGGAGAAAGAGTATTTTAGATCTGCCATACCGATTTTATAAATGAAATTTTTCAATGTCCTAAAACGTTCACGTCGGAAATGTATCTGTTGACACCATTTGCTTATTGTTCCGATAGAAAAGATTGTAACATTATGGAGAAAACAAAGATTAAAAAATCAGGCAATGCGAACTGGAGAAGCAGAAGTCGTCTGTTTCCTGACAATGCAACCTGGCGTAGCGGCGTTATTTGCGAACACATGGCGAGCGATGCCTGACATTGAGCGGTTGTTTGTAAGGCAGACGTGCGAGCCTGACGCAGCGGACGCGCGTAGCATCTGATGTGCGTAGCGGGATAAGGTAGTTGTGGGCGGACGGGCCGCTCAGGGCGGGGCGGGGGGGTGGCTCGGGGGCGCGAACTGGGGCGCGCGGCAGGGGGTGTGGCGGTGGTGGCGGTGGAGGGGAGAGGGACGCACCCCACTCTCGCTCGCTCCCATTGTGCGCGTGGCGGGCGGGAGGGCGGTCGCTGTGGGCGTGTGGGCGGTGAACGATGTGGTTTCGCGTAGGAGGCTCCACTCCCACTCGCAGCTGGCTCGTCAAGTATCGAAGAATAAGCCAACACAAGATGCTGCATTTCGTAAGGGCGAGAATGAGTTTTTGATCCTGCGTTTTTGTCCGTTGTGTGATTTGTGCATGGGATACATTTTGTTTTCACTTTGATCTTGTTTCGATTCTTACATAATTCCATGGATACTTTCTTTTCCCTAAGTACTTGGCGAACAATTTTATTCTTTTTCTATTTTATTTCACAGTATTATTTAATAATTTGATTTTATGCACTCCTTTATAGACTCCTTTTGATGTGTTATGTTATTTCGCAAGTAGGGAAGGTCGCAAACATTAAATAATAAGTTGATTGTTATTCTGTTTTAATATTATGTAATTTTGAAGCGTAAGTTGTGTTTGAGTTGAAACACAGAGTGCCTTCTACACGATTGTAACCAATTATTCCTATTAACATTTTGGAAGCAGAATATGCGAGTTTAACTGTCATTTTAAGAAGGAAATGTAAAACTACATTGTTTTTACGTATCATTGTAAATCTTCCTAAATATATAATCACTGATGTTCACATTGAAAATCTTCCTGAATAATTCAAAACTTTACAAGCATGTTTATTTAATTTTCATATTATCGGTTTCACTGAATTTGTACGGAAATATAGAATCATAATCGCCGTCAATAGAAGAACATGGTAGGTTGACTCGAGTTGAAACTTTTCCTCTTAAAAGACTGCGCCACTTCAAGGCCCGGTTCCATCGACGACCTCTGGCGACGGCCCTGGGAAACTCGAACCCCCAGCGAACAATAGCCGCCCGGGACGCGCTTTCTTCTCCTCCGCGGCGCGAAACGAGTAAACCTCTCATCGATATTATATTTATCCGTGGGATGGGGCTAGTGGCTTTACTGCGTCATCTTAAAAAGTGTGTTGAAGCGGAGATCAAGTTTGGGGACTTTCACACTTCTGCGGCAATTCTGTTATAATTTGCGAGTACATCGGAATATTTCGTTAAAGAAACTTGCATTTACGAGGATTGTGGAAGAGTTTTATATGTCTACATTCTTCAGAGCATTACTCTTAACTTCTATCAATGTATTTAAACTTAGGCTGTTAGGCTTACGTGTTTTATCACACACCCAAGACAACATTTTACTGTATTATTATTACTTACACATGTTCTATTATTACTTACGTTACTAGCAGTAACTGAAAGGTGAAGAACTTTTTTCAATACCAACAACTACGGAAGTTTTTTTTCTATTAAAGGATCGCCTCATTTTCTCTTCAGATTCTTTTATATTCCGATAGAAGATAACTTATTCATTACCAAATCTCTGCCAACAGGTCTGTTAAGAGCAAATTGATCTTGGTAGCTATCAACAACAAAAGAACGGGAACCTTGATTAAATTCCAATTGAAGGAAAACACTTTTTAAAAATTAGCTAACGAACTAATAAAAAACAAATCTAATACTGCTCATCCACAAAATGTCACCGTTTTAATCATAGCTTTCCACGAAATTCATACATTTGACAGATTTCATTTCAAATAATCGTTCGAAAGAATGGAATCAAGCGAGGCAATAATCACGCATCACGTAACACATTTCTCTTTTTGTTTCAGTTCTCAGAATGGACGGATCATGACATCGCAGCCATTGGTAAGTGGTTTTGTGTGCACGGGATATTTATGCAATGCAGTGCCAAATGCAGCGCTGGCGACCAACAATTATTCAGATGCGACGCACCGGAATCGGGGGCTCAGCGGACGCAATCGATGCAAACGCGGCTTTTAGCGCGTACACGCAAAGGGAGGGGGATCCCTTGCTCCCACGCGCAAGGACGCCTGTACTACAGTACAGGGAGGAAAAGAATTGGTGTCACCTCAACTACTCGTATACTGTATCGGGTGCTCGGTCGTAAAATCAGACTTTAAGGACACTATCAGCTGCAATTTCTTACATACGTCACGACTAATAGCTATTAGTGGTTGCTCCAAACAACGTTAAGATTGATGCAGATTGCGAGGAGATACATAAAGCAAATTAAATGTCTCGGTGGATGATTGAATGGATGTTTTTTTTGAGTTGAAGCTTAGTAAATGCATTAGGCGTAAAGTCTAGTTTTGTTGACCCGGAGATTATTAAGATTGTTAATTTGGGGGTAGTTTACAGGAAGCCCATGAGACATTGAAGGTCCCTGGCCCCCTGGAAAATTGCTGCAAAACTTTTCTTCAATTTATCTTTATCCGAAAAGAACAAAGTGCAATTATAAATATGGTATAGTTGCGATTTTCATTAAAACCTCTGAAATTTTTAATATTGTAAATATTTATTTTTATTTTCGAATCTGTCCTATACCGTCAATATAAAAACCAGATATTTCGTTCTCAATGTCGAATATTGGTAGTTTGTAAATATTTAAGTGAAGGTATACACTTGAAATATATGAGTAGTTGTTGAAGAGAGATTCCAATAGGGGGAAAAGTTTTGGACGGCCGCGCAGCCCCACATGCTTTCAATGACGCGAGCTCGGCGCGAGAGGCGCTAAATAAAAAAATCCCCGGAATAACGAAACAGCGGGTCTGTTGAGTGAATGTCGCCCCGCGTTAAATTTATGGATCGCGTGAAGTGTTTGCTCTTCGGCGAGTTTGTTGCAGAGAGGCCGTTTTTATAGGTAGTGGTTCTTCATCTCGTCGTTATTAAATAACCTCGAAACACTGTACATGCCCCATGTTTGCAGTTGACGTTTCGTTGGTATTTTCCATGACATGTTTTGTTTAAAATGTTGTTGTTTGATGTACATGTTTGGGTAAATGTGTTAATATGAGGTGAAAATATGCATCAGATAATGAAAAACCGTCGTGTTTGATAAGAATATAAACTGAAAGACAAACCATGTGAGATGAAAGATAATTCAATCGCACTATTGTCTCATATTTTTGTCTTCACATAGAATATAGATGAAATTCAAATCAATGTAACACAAAGGAAGTACACTAATGAAATGAATTCATATTATAATAACAAAATATGTTATTTTCATTTAGAAATACACATTGTTTCTTATTTTCAAAATATGTCATTCACTTCGTGTTAGTAGCGGTTTCAGCTAGTGGTGTTGCAACATGGCAGTGATTTTCCCAAATTATTTGTAATTGTTATTAAATAATAATTATTATATTTTATGTAAAATACGTATCATATTGACAATTAAAAAAGTAATACATTAAATAATATATTATTGTGATAAATGGTCAAACCGAAGGCAGTTTTGAGTATTTAAGAACTTCCAACGTTCTTGTCCCAAATATTGGCACTATAGTTAAATACATTGCAAAAACAGAGACTATATTCTCGTAGCCGACATTGAATATTTTATACTCTTGAGTGCACAAATCAAAGTTTATAGCGCAGTGAAGTCTGTTAGATCAATTGATTGAGGAATTGAGTTTATATCTTACGGTCAATAGTTTCACATTCGAACATGATACAATAGTTTAAATAATTTCTTAAAAATTTATCCCGTACTAGGATTTCATAATGTAGTGCCCTTTGTAGTCAGTCCAAGCAATTGTCGCTGTATATTATAGTTTAAGTTGTCCATATTCTAGGTGATTCCTATTTTGACTATTGAAAGTCTTTCCATCCTTTTTTTCAGAAAAAAACTGATATTTTACTTCGATATGTAATGATTCCTATTACAGACTTCAAAATATCATTTTCACCATTAATATTTACGATTCCTATTCCATTTTTATTTATTACTTCTTTATAATTTTTAATTTTCTAGTTTCTTTTTGTGGTCAATATATGCGTCTGAATCGTTGATTTCATTTTCTAATTCTTCTTCGCTTTTTTAGAGACTATTGGGAAATCATCAGGACATGTTTTACCACTGACACATGTCCTCTCATCCTTGAAGATCTTCACCATTAACCCCTACTCGTCAATGGAGTATCCATGATGTGCTCTAAAATGAAAAATCTTTCTTTAAAATACTAAATATATTTCAAATTTAAAACTAAATTTACACAATGTTATGAATAATTCGTAGTACAAAATCCCCGGTTTTGCATACCTAGGCGTACTTTGCAAAAGTCGTAACACTCTTTCAATGAGACATGCGAGTTTTAAAAAAAAACTGTGGCTTCCAGACACAAACAGCCATGAACTAAGAGACAATCCGTGCTCTATACGGACGATTGGTGAACATGATCACAGCATCATCGTAAACAATGTAACCACACTACACCTGTAAATACAGACAATGACCTAGCAATCTCAATTTTACTTTTCTGTTTGAGTGAAAAAGACGTCCAATAATTGTCGCCATAGCAACGGACGTTGTAGTCATTTAGATAAATGAGTTTTTGAGCTTTGTTAAGCACATTACTGTCAATGATACTAAATTCTCAATTTTAACAATTAAGTGAGCTTTAGAAAATGTTCATAGTAAGTTGTGTGTCAGACAGTTTAGTAAAGAGATATTTGTATACGATGATAAAATATTAAATACGTCATTTTCATTGTATTTTCTGAGTTTTGAAAAAATTGTGGACGTTAAAATTAATGCGAGAATGTGTGTGCTGTGAACTTTTATTCCCATTTACTTTCCAGGTATTTCATATACTTACTAGCCTAGTTAGAATTATTTTGTTCCTTTTATGATGAGATACAGCATTCTGATACTGATTGATGGCACTCTGAAAGCTTTTTCTCAATTCAACTACAATAGATCCTGTGTAAGTGCAGATTTTTTAGATAAGATGCGTAAACAACTGCAAAGCTCTTCTCTCTGAAGAAATTCCTTTTTTCACACTTGAAATACTGGCAATCAGTAACGCCTGCATTCCTTTTTCACATAAAATAAGCTATACTACACTAACTATATACTAACTACAATATTCAAGATAAGTATTTTTACTAAATGACATTTTATTAAGTTTTATTTTTACTAAGACATCTTGAAGTAAGATCATGTGCAATTTTTGGCAAATATGGCTAGTGTCTGAAGCAGTATTCTAGCGACCGGCTGCTCTGATTGGTAGTTTTCGATCAACACCAGGCGAATGCCGGAACAGTGCCCCAACGACCGGGCCATGAAGCGAACCATCTTTCCTTCCTCTGCCTTATCCTATCGTCACTCCTACGTGCACACACTTACACTTATACTCGTCTGCATTACACTTGCACACATGTCAGGAGATTGGACGGGAGCTAAGGGTTTGTCCGGATTGGGGCGGTGCCTGACTAGTAGGAGATGCCTTGTTGGAAAAACTCAAAAGTAAGAACACCGCCTCTCTCTCAATAATAACAAGTACTACACTTGCGACACAAATAACGATAGCAGTCAACGCGCCCGTAGAAACGAAATAATCAATCAATGAAAGGCTATGGAATCACGGTACGAGTATTAGCGTTCGCAAGCTATCGTTTATGTACCTACGTATACTCTGAAATAGTGACGATAGCTAAATCTCTAAAATATAATTGATACGGAGGACTTGTACCTATCCTAGTCGCAATTAACGGAGGCAGTCATAGAGCAAAGCAACAAAGTCATTCTTTAGAAAACAGTCATACCGTCACTAATTTCAGGAATGTTGGGAGTTCCCCCAATTGCATTACTGGTTACCCTCGTCAATCAATAAGCGTGTCGCTTGTCATTGCTATTCTCAGTTTAAGTTGTCACTGTGACTGGGGTAAACTTGTTTATTTTTTATTTTTAATGTTTTATTATTTTGTATTTTGCACTCTCGCCATCTGCTAAAAGGTGTTGATGATCCTTTACCAAATAAACTATGGATTATCCGATTTTGTTCGTGTCCGAAGTGATCTCGGCACCAGTAATTTCGAATATAGAGGGCTGTATAAAAGTTGATAAAAGAAGATTTTTTTGTGTTTTTCGTGTCAAGTACGCTAATGCAATGTTGATAAATATAAAATATATAAAACTAATTCCGTGCGTTTAAATACAAGGATATCATTATTTTAAAAGAAAGTACTAAAATAAAAGCGCATTGGGAGCAAAATCTAGAACTTTCCAATCCTTTAACTTCAAAAGGTTTAATTTAGTAGCAAGAAATTAATAAAAACACCTTTAAACTTCCTCCCCATTTTTTATTAACTCCTACACTTCAGTATTTTTAGTATGATGAACTGTTGGTATCAAGAAACAATGTTACCAAATTTCAAAACTGCAGAAATTATTTCACACAATAACTATTTCGTAGACACAGGGTAATAGTGTGAAAGTCCAGTTTGGTTAATAGTTGAAATGTGTCTAGTGTACTTTATTTTGGCACCTCACTTTGAAAAACTAAAACCTATCAGTTTTTAACATAATAGGTTAAAAACATTATTTATAATTCAGTAAAACATTAATATTAATGATCGTATAGTTAGTCGTCACCAATTTCAAAAAATCTTCATTGAAATTAATTCTTATTTCAGAATTGTTACATACAACAAATATTCTGCTATCGTGGGGCTAAACAAGTTTTACTCAAATCCCTGGAATACATTTATAGTTAATCATTACATTATAGTTAATCTTTTCTTTTTTAAATCTTTTCTTTCAGTAATTTTTGAATCCGAGAAAAGTATTTTGGTACGAAAGATCTCGACTCGTTACCAATGGCTAGTACGCTTAACAACGAAGGGTGTTTCTCATTCTTCCGTTTTCTTACCCACGTCAACGATTCTCATCGGTCACTTTTAATATATGCGCATGATTTCCTCTTTTAATATTCCAGCAAATTGTTTGGCAGTATATATGTATGGCACGATCATTTTTTTGTAGCCCAAAATTCTCAGAGTTATTGAATTGATATTGCCCAAGTTGGTCAGTTTTGAAATCAATCCACAACTGCAGTTGGTATATTAATTTTTTTCGCTTGACTTCCATCTCGAAATGTTTAACTAAGTTGCTGAAACTCGAAATCAGTTGTAATGCACGATCAATTTCCTGGTGAATGGTTTCAATTTAGGAAGGCTGACAAATCCTCATCAAATTCTCGTCTAACGGGTATGTCTCTCGAGAGACATTAATATTGTCGTTCTGTGTGCTCTCTAAAACTTCCTGATCAGAAATTAATTTCATATTGCTTATTTTCATCATTATTAATGAATGGTCATATTCAGAAAATAATTTTATAAATAAAAGATACATTTTTAAAAATACATATGTAAATACATCCAGTATAAATTAAATATTATTTACCCTTATAAATACCATACTAAAGTTAAGGGGCTTGAATTTTGTTGTAAAAATGTATGTATTTACTTTGGTACAATAGCTCTTTACGAGCAGCATCCCGGCCTGAGGTCATAGGTTAAAGGGTAGGTGTGGTTTGCACATTGCCCTTCCTAAGCTCTATTTCTGGTATTCTCAACCTGAGAAGTGAGTTTTCTCATCGTCACACAGCAACAGATAGTGGGACATTGCAAGGAAAGCGAACAATTAATTTTTGCCCCGAACGGGAATCGAACCCAGGGTTGCGCCGTGGAAAGCAATTTTGTAAACATTGTCATCCGAATTCAATAGTCATTCAATTTTTTTTCTTCCGTATTAAAATAATGCTTCTGTGGTCTGAAAAATGAGCCACTTTAATTGTAAATGGTTCAATTACTCTCAATTCAAAAAGAAATTGGTTTCTTTTTTATCTAGAATAAATTTTTTTTTTCTGGAAATGAGTGAACCCTGCTTTATGTAATATTACCCTCTCAATGTATCAGGTTTCCCAGTCCTGTATTGAAATTAATGAACTCAGTATCAAGGGGCATTTGTGCATCAAACGTTAACTGTTTGAAGATTAGCTGTAATAGTACGCAGTTGAAACAATGTATATAGAACATTATCCATATGCTAAAGGTCACCCGCCAGAGCAGTACATAATGTATTAAAAATTCGTTTACCATTTAAAGATTTTACATTTTTTCATCATATTTCTTCAGCGGAACTTCTGCGGCAAAGGCTCTGAAATTTACCCGCTCGACCCTTTTACGACCTCCGGGCCAAGTGACTGCAGCGCGCCGTCCAACAGACAGCCGAAGGGCGCGGCGCGGAGCGGAGCGGAGCAGCTGGAATTGAGCTGTGCTAATGTGATAGCGGTCCGAAACTTTTACGGAGATCGATACCACAAATAGAAACTTGAGCCAATTTGTCCTACCTGCGGGAAGCGAAGGAAGCCGAGGCGATTTCCTTCCAGCCGCAATCAGACTGCGGGGACGCGCCTTTGGGGTCGCGGAGGGGGGGGGTCGGCCGCCCGCAAGATTAGTTCGCCGGATGATCTTCAAACGCTGCGGAACGAAGGATATTTGCCGAGGGATTCTGTAATTATTAACCTACTCGTTTAAAGATGTTTATTTTGCAAGAAGATTAATCTCAAATGAGCTGGGTTTTTACTATCTCGCATAGTACTTCTAGTACAGAAAATAGTATAGTAATGCTGCAGCAATACTAGTGGTGGTACAAAATAGCACAGACTTTCTCGTTTGTTTCCTGTTCTCTTAAACCCGAGCTAGTTTCGTGAAGCTTCAAATGTATCCTATCGTGTGCCTTTTAGGGCTATTCCTTTAGGTCAGTGAAGAACCGTAATATTCTTTATCAATATATTTGACGGTTTTTTCTAAACTGAAGGGTGCGTCATCGCATATGAATGATCATTAAACTAGTTTAAATGAAAGCGTTGGCTTCTGCGGCCGGAGCCGGTATCTACTTTGGTTGGAGACGCCGCGTCCAGGCCTCGTCCTAAGCACAGATGCCAAAGTTGTCTTTCGTTTGATCAGCCGCTATGGGGAGGAAACATTTAAACTCACTCCAGTTGGTCATCCAACTTGTGAGATAAACGAAAGAGAAATGTAATCCAGCTCTCTTTTCTTCAAAGGTTCAGAGATGAGGATGTTCTAATTCTTCATCCGACTGAAGTTCAGGTGGCATCACTAATTTTCCGTAGGCTGGGATTCGCTCTTCTACTAATAACATCTGTCTGGGCGACAATTTTCACGATTTTGGTGGATTCTGCAGAACGTGTGCTTGAAGAGAACAGAAGAAATGAAGTTTTCAAATTTGATAAACCGAAGCCTAAACAACATTTTGAGGCCTATAGGGTTAGTCTGACTAGCACGGTTGTCAACTTGACGAACAGCTTGATGAAGCTACCATGGCGGTACTGAGCAAAAGTTTCAATTACGCTCCTATTCTCGAACGTATCTTTACCGCAGATATGGTGACAGGAGTTGAAAGACCGAGCCCATTCTCAGAGAAGCATCTAGTTTGCATTTTGTGGCGTCGATGTTGTAAAGATTAGCGTATCGGATTGTTATATCAAAATTGTCGGGTTCAACCCCGATCGAAGCCGTGGACTTTTAAGAGCGTTTTTCGCTCCTTCGTACCTTCGTACCTCTTCTTTCGGAGGGGGAAGTAAATCCGACTGTCCCATGTTAGTAGATTAATAGAGCATGTAAAATATCTTCAAGCCTAAATGACACCTCTGAGCTAAATTCAAATCGTGTGCTTCGTCACCTCCAAGTAATACGTCCTTTCTTCGCTAGTTGGTGAAAGGGACGTAGCGAAATTTGCAAGGTCTGACGGACTTGCGGGCCTGTTGGCCCGAGATTCGCCACGTAAAATAAGACAATAATTCAATTCAATTTAACTCATCTTGGCGACACTAAATTGCCTTGTAGCTCTTTGGTATACGAGGAACATGTACAGTTGCGTGAAGTACGTAAACGCGAGGACCTCGTAGTACCTGCAGACATAGGCAATGCAACGGTGATCATGAAAACCATCAGCTATCGTTTCAAAATTAAAGCGTTGCTTCATAACTACTGATTGAAAACCTACAGAGTAACCCTATATAGAAGTTGGAGGAAGAGGTAGCGGCGCGGGTAAATAAATTGGACGGCGTAGAATCAGAGTCAAAAACAAGGATAAAATATGGTTCCTAGGTTCCAATTCTAGGTTCTGTAGTCTCCCTAAGATACATAAATTGGACGTGTCACTACGTTCAAGTTTTTGCGCATTTCGCCTTGAAGAAGGTTGCAGCATGCTGCCCGGAACGGCGTTAGGTCTAAGACGTACCCCAGACAGCCAAGTACCAGGTGCTCTTTGTGGGAGTAGTTTATCCATAAAAAAATTTATTTATATTATTGTTTCATTATTCCCTCTATGTTGTAGATTTTCCAAAAACCCACGGAAGACTTTACGCCCCACATCATAACCGATGTTTGATGCTTTGTTTTTTCTACGTGGTCCAATTTCAACGCATCGTCAGATCAACATCAAATGTATACGTAACATTTGTCAGATATACTGAAACACGATTCATCACTGAAACAGACTTAGATCTAGTCATTAAACGACCAGTATTTTGGATCCCTACCCATTTTTTTGCGATTGTAGGTTAAATTTTATTATTTTTCTTCGGAGTCTCGTGATTTTATACTCCGCCCCCCGATAATAATTATTATCTCGCTTCCTGAACTAACACGTTCTCCATGCACAGACTTCCTCCCATAGTTTTTACTATCTTCGGTTTTTATGTTTCAAATTCTCTTATTACAACACCGAATTTTCTAACGTGTTTTTGACTGATTGTTATTCTCTTAGCAATATGTCTGTGTATAGGTACCTGCCCCCAGAAGAGTTTTAACAGCTGTAATATCACAAGAAGCAAAATTGCGTCATTTCCCATTTTTGTCTGCTTGTGTACAATTACTTTAAAATCACGTCCGCCGAGCGACACAAGCAAACTTGAAATCTCTCTCGACGAGTCGTCAGAACGTGAGGAAGATGTGATGGCTGAATCTGAGCCATATGTCTAGCGACTTCGTCGTGTTCGATCTTGTGTATTCAAACTCAACACAGAGCATTTATTCAATCACCAATAAAGTTTTAGAGCAAGTGTTTTGGTAGTTCGAAAATATTTAGTAGGTATGGGTTCAAAAATGTTCGACTTCAAAAACAAGTTCTCCGAGGAGCGATAGGAACCGCTAGAGGACCTGGAAGATGTTTAGGCGCCGATAGATATCAGCTGGGAAGAAGGGGATACCCACAAAAATATATTCCCGAGAGAAGAGAGGTATAATATACACGAGAAAGTCTATGTCATTTTTGCAGCAACACTGGTTACTTTCTCGTA
This sequence comes from Gryllus bimaculatus, assembly GCA_017312745.1. Lineage (NCBI taxonomy): Eukaryota > Metazoa > Arthropoda > Insecta > Orthoptera > Gryllidae > Gryllus > Gryllus bimaculatus. The sequence continues at coordinate 2,447,054 of BOPP01000001.1, forward strand.
TACAAACCTAAATACGGAGCTATACGCAACATGCGAGTAGCAAATACTTGAGTGAGGGCGTCCTCTTTTTTGAAGTATTTCCGTCGCATGACGCCAGCTGTCTTGTTGTAAGCAGGGAGGCACTGCGTGTGACAATTCAGTTCAGAAATTGAAAGAAGACTATGCAACCCCCAGCCCGATAAGAAGTGTCATGGTTTCGGCAGATTCCCAGCGATTCAAAGAAGTCCCCAAAACTAATAAACAGTTTGTATTTGCTGGGATAAAATGCACAATTTTGATAAAGGTTTTCTCCCTATTCTTATGCTACGGGTACCGACTGAATGTTAATTCTCTCTTCATTTCTTGTGACCCAGCAAGGCTATGTTACATGCTACAACAAGGCCACAGGAAAGAAGCTACTCTCCATTACAAATTTGTTATTTATGTACGGAGCAACTTTGTTGATGTTAATAGTATGTAAAAAACGCCATACTGTGAATCCCTATATTCTATGCTATCTTATTAAGACCGTTTTTCTTAAAATATTTAATTTATTGTAGCACTATTCGAGAGTATTTTATTTGTTGTTCTTGAGCAGTGTTTCTGCTACTTTATAGAAAACCACTTCTTGCGAATTTTTTCACCTGCACTTTTGCTGATACGGGCTCCTAGTATCATCAGATTTCCGTCAGAAACCTCAGTGTACGTAAAGGTTCGTTGGCTCTTTTCTCGAAATCCGTCCCAAGCCGATTATTACCTTTAAGCGTACTTCCCAGAGAAACAGACACAGTTCAAGCGAACTCTCTCGCTTTTGTTTCTGTTGTTTTATCTTCTTTGGAAAGCCTATTTTCTTTTTTGAAAAGCAACGCTTTCAATGTAAGAATGTGCGAAATAGACCTACCACTTTTCTTTTGAAACCTGAAGAACCGATTTCATTTATTTTTGTATATTTTAAATGTACTATTTATAAATGTTTGTGAAGGTGTATTTTTAGTCAGCAGTTGTTTGTTTTGGTTTTTATATTTTTCTGTTCTCGGTCAAAACACTCAGAAAGTTTGGAAATTAGGCGTAATGTATGGGATTCTTTTTGTGTTGTTTTTTGACGTTTTGGAATCGAGGTTAAAAACTTTGAATATACACCAGTACAAGTGCAACAATTATGGTAAGTGATGCAAATATGGCCTGTGCAGGTAATATATTCAAGTATGTTGTTATGTTGTTAGCTGAAAATGTTTACCGTCGATGTAAGTAGCATGCAGCTCTGGAAGAGCGTAAGAAGTGCGTTAGCTCCCTGCCGGGCTTGTTGACACGTGCAGTCGCACTCTGGAGCATATATTCTTAAGAACGTGCTATAGGTGCTCTGTTCTTATACCTTCTTTCAAGGTAAATGTTTCATTAGTCACACTTGAAGGAAGATGTAGTATATTAACATTATACTAGAGCATTTAATGAGCGTTCAGGGCATTTAATGAGAAATCGAATCCGATTAATACCGTTAAATTGGCTCAATATTTTACCAACTTGGGAGAGATTTTATAACATGTTTTTGCTGTCAGTATGGCCAAGAGTGTAGGACTAACTATTAAAGGGAAAAAAATTTCATTTGTCCTCAATGTGAAACTGATTAATCTATTTTGTAAGTTTTCAAGCAATTACTGACGTTTTCAACTTAGTATAATAAAGTCGTAACATTGTAGAAAATAATGAATTTGTTATGAGTAACTCAGCAATCCTTGCGTTACTGAAATCATGTCGGGACGTATTTTTCTAACATTACACTGTAAGAGTTCATATATATTAGTAAAGCTGGCCATAACTCCATGGTCATGCTACAAGAGACCAGTTTATTTGGCTATAGCCATAAAACCTTCATACCGTATTACCTTCACATTCCAATGTTTTTTGTTAAATAACAACAAAATATTCCTGAATCACTTTTTTGTGATAAAGCTACTTCAACTTTAAGTAAAAATGTTAAATTTCATCATGGCGGCTGTTAATTTGGCCAAATGTTGAAATATATAACCAGTAAAGTTTGAGGCTCTTAACGTGACAATATTACCTTCACATACCTTACTGCTTATTTTATTGCGCTTAAAGTATACTGTTGGGAGCAAGCAACAAAGGACAAGGCTAAAAGTAGTCAGTATAATAATGGAGAAGAATAAGATTTCTTTTGAGAAAGTTTACGTGACAGAATGGACGGAATTTATGAAGAGGGTGACTGAGGCGTGAATATAAAGTAAAGGGAGAGCGGTAGGGAGTTCTAAGGTCACGAGACATTTGAGAAAATTCGTAATACTATATACCATGTGCAAAGAAACAAGAGTCTCGAATAGACCAACATATCTAAATGGAATATAGAAAGGAAAATAGAAGGTTAAGGGTAGCGAATTTCGATTAATGAGGTTAGATCCAGGAAGTACTGGACATGTGGGATATGTGAGGGGGAAGGAGAGTTATGAGAACATGTAGACTAGTGGAAGGGCGTAGTGGAGAGGGGAGGGGACAGTGTAGAGGAAGCAGATCCTATGGGATGATGAGTTAAAAGAGAGATGCAAGAAATTGTGGAAAGAAGAAAGGAACAGGGAACAATAACACAATGGAAATAAGGCTAATGTAAAAATGGTTTTTAAAGAAGCTGCAAACAGCATGTGTGTGTGTGTGTGTGTGTGTGTGTGTGTGTGTGTGTGTGTGTGTGGATACTGAAAATAAAGTAGGTAAAAATACATATATAACAGATGACGTAACGATCAGATACCGTAGTAAGGAGGTGGTGGCAGCGTATATCTTGTGGTAAGCATCAAGTACATTATACACTAAATATCAACCTCAATAGCTCTAATATGATTCAATTTTAAACCTTTATCCACGCATGTTTTGGGAACAATTTTCTCCAACAGCAGTAGAACTTCAGAGAGAAAAAAGTGCTTGTACCGATTTTTTTATTTTATTTTATTTTCTGCATAATTTGCAATCTGTTCTTGGTAGAACAATAAGTAAATGGAGTCTAATAAATACATTTTTGACGTGAATTTTTTATAACATTGAAAATTTCATTTACAAAACCGGTATGACAAATCTAAAATATTCTCTCGTTTCAGTCTAAAGACATGTTCACTGCTGTCTAGCAGGTTTGTTGAAAGGTAATTTGGGTGCTCGTACAATCTCTTCTGGTAAGCCTGGCTCTTCATGGTGATAATTTTTTCTAGCGGGATGGTGTCGAGGTCTCTGTATATCGTCTTGTTTGTCACGTACCATGGTGCGTTGCATAGTTTTCTTAATGTTTTAGCTTCGAATCTTTTTACTATTTCTAGATTCGATTTACTGGAAGAGCCCACAATTCAATACCATAGGTCCATGTTGGTTTGATTATAGTTTTATAAATCTTTATTTTGTTATGCAAGGACAGCTTTTATTGTCTGTTTATTAGCCATGACAATTTGAGGACTTTAAGCTGCGCTTCTTTTCTTTTAGTTTTGATGTGGGTTTTCCAAGTCAGGCGTCTATCCAAATGCAGTCCAAGGTATTTGATTGTATCAGCTTCGTGGAGTTCTGTGTTGTTTAGTTTTACTTTTGGGCAGTTTTATTTTGTTAGTGAAAATGTTATATGTTTTGATTTTGTTTCATTAACGGTGACGCGCCAACGATGACTCCAATATTCGATTTCGTTTAGATGTTCTTGAAGATATGATGCGCAAGAGGGATCATTATTTGCAGACAAAATAGCTGTATCGTCTGCAAAGGTGGCTATTGTAGTTCTTTCTGTAATTGGTAAGTCTGAAGTTGATATAAGATATAATAAAGGTCCAAGCATACTTCCTTGTGGCACTCCTGCAGAAATAGGTTGGAATTCCCATAGAGCATCCTGGTATTTCACTTCAAATAGGCGATCACAAAGATATAATTTGAGAAGTAAATAGTAGTAGTGCGGAAGAAGTTTTTTTTATTTTAAATAGAATTCCTTTATACCATACCTTGTCGAATGCCTGTTGTATGTCTAGGAATGCTGCAGAACAATATAGCTTTTTCCCAGCCTTTGAGAAATTGTATTTACAATACGACGGGGGTCTGTTCTATTGTTGAGTGTCCTTCTCGAAAGCCGTATTGAAAGTCAGGAATCACTTCTTTAATTATAGGCTTGAGGCGCTGTAAGAGAAGTTTTTCAAATACTTTTGATGGACTGGTAGCGACTAATAGGCAGGTACGATGTCACTTCCGTAGCAGTCTTTCCTGGTTTCAAGATCGCAATTATTTGAGCGTATTTTCATGTGACAAGACATAATAGCTATTTTTTTGAAAATACTTGTTTCGCGTTCATATCTTTTGTTGCATTTCCTGCAAACATCTTGCCGGTAATAAGGTCAAACCCTGGACTCTTTGCAGGATGCGGTGTGTTTTGTTATTGTTTGTTCGACTTCTCGTGAGTGAAATGCTTTATGCGGCAGAGATAGCTGTAAAGGTACTGTAGCGTCACGGCTTGGCAGCAGCCGAGTGCAAGGTAGAGGGCTGGGGGATCTAAAGATAGACACAAAGAAGGGACTTCCGAAGGAAATGTCCGCGGCCAGCAGCGCCAGGGAAAGGCTTTTTCACCGCGCGGGGTGGGGAGTTGTGACGTAGTAGGTCAGGTGACCTGGACCTATAAAGACGCCGTGGCGAGACGGGCGAGTGGGTAACGTTTCGGTTTCCTCGTGGCTAGACACAAAAAACTTTGTCCGCCCAGGCTGGTGCGGAGGCCGAGGGCACGTGGTTGTTCGACGAGTTCGGAACAGGATGATGTGTTCTTCAACACATTCGGGCAGATCGTCAATCTGCCGGGGCACACCAGGTGCCAATCTACGACGCGCCTTGCTGGCTGGTCGTAGGCGTCCCGCAAGCGGCATTGTAGGGAGAGGAGGGCTGCAGTGGTAGCTCTGGCAAACGCGCCTAGAGTGAGGGTAGTTAAATATGTACAGTATGTAAATAAAACTTTGTATATACTCACTCGTGTCTGTTTCCTTGTGGTGTGTAGATCCCTACACACGACGTTACAGTACGTCCAAAAATTCAAGCACTCTTATTTTCAATAGTACTTACATTTCCTGCTGGTTTGAAAACTGAAGCAAAGTGTTTAGCTAAGCATTCGATCTTTGCTTCTGCGCTTTCCTGCCCACTGCCATCTTCTTTCGAATTGGTGAGATGTGCTGTTGAGGTCGCTTCATTTTTTTTGTTGCTCACCAAAGCGAATAATTCGTTTTAGCAGTAGGCATAGTTCTTGATGTAATAGAGATGATTTGTTTTCGTATTCTTTAATTTGACGTGTTAATTGTCTGGCTGCTGTGTTATATTTTCTTGAATGAAGTTCCATGAAGTTCCCAGGGCTGACCCTGGTGATGTGCTGTACAGAAGCCTGTTTGATCTCTCATAAGTAGTTGTTGTTCATTTATCTGTATCAATTGTGAATCCTGATTCATTAGATATTGATGTTTTTCTAATTTTTGCTGCGCATTTTGTCGTATTTGTAAGTTAATTGGATAACTGATTTGCCCCGCCGGTCCACATGTACCTTGACCATTCATTGGTGTTGAATTAATATAACTGAATTCACTGTGATGATTTAATGCTTCCACTGCTCTAGCGATGTGCTGCCCCGTATCAGAGGAGCCACTTGCAAATATTGTCACTATTACTGTACACTAAACTCGTAGAGTTGTACTCTGCTAAACTTATCTCACTGAAGACGCCCCTGAAGAAGAGCGCTCGGCGCACGTCCGCTCGCTACCATGTTCAGGCGAGAACTGCTTGTACCGAATGGCAAAGATATTCTCCTACTATTTGGTTTCTGAATCTGTTTAGTCCGTGTTAACTTTTCTGTTTTTCTACTCTCTCTTCCCAGAGGCTACCTCTCAACGTCTGAAAAACATTGTTTTTCATATTCTTGAGTTTCCGGTCCCTTAATAAAAGGGTTGAAATATTACTTATAGAATATAATAAAAGAGTAAAACTTGGTTCTATGTTCGGTATCAGATCACATCACATTACTTGTTTTCTGCAGTTATGATCAAAATAATTTACAAGCTCAGAATAATTTCTTTACTGTTCTTTTGATCCAACATAAAAACATTTTTCTCATTAGAATGCTGCCCTCTAGAAATCCTACCTCGTACGTCATGGCATCTGGCTCTTCGGGGCTGTTTCTTTTCTCGAGGGACTGAGTGACATCTTGCCTGCTCTGCTGAGCCCCTGGCCCTTTGCATCGTGTGCTGCGCTGTCCTCTTCTGCGCGGAAGGCGGACGAGCGTCGCGATTGCGAGTGGACGACGCCGTCCACCCAACGACTGCGCACAGTGGGTCCGATCGGAGCAGAGGCGCACATATGGTTTCACTGCAAGAGTGCCAACTCACACAAAAGTGCGAAAAATGCACGAATTATACTGAGACAATAAATAAGAACGGTTTGTTTTTCGCTTGCTTTAAGTCATTATACTACGTTTTCTGAAAGAATGAGTCCAGTATTGCGCATTTTTAGAAACGCTCAAATGGCATTTCCCCCAAAGGGGATCTAAATTTTACATTATTATTTTTTGTACGGATAGTTCTAAATGCAGTGTATATGATGATATAAACACCATATTGATCCATTCTCTTGTTTTTTCCATATACAAATGTAATTTTTTGAAATACCTTTCAATTTGATAATATTTACATTACCTTTTATTTCTATACAATATTGCATTTGGAAGTAGAGGTGCTATAAATTATTTTTCATGAAGTTTCTTGACAACTCGAAAATTTTGGGTGAAAATCAGCTTTTTTATGCGCTTTTTCAGAAAGGCTTAAAGGGCGGTTTCTCAATCAAAGCTTAGAATTTGGGAATGAAAAGTTGAGAAAAAGTGGAAAAAAATAGTTTTACCCGCCAAATGTGGTAGCTGAGAAGACTGAAAGATAAACTATAGCCTAGATTGAAGAATAAGTAAACTAACTAGTTCGAGAGAGTATGTGCCATTATATTGCACCATTAGTTCTTCTTCTACTTCTCTTCATTCTCATTCCCTTGGCACCACTATCTGCGTTGCAAGGCAAAACAGTGTGACGCATAAACCTCTCGTGGGTTACCTAATAAAACAATTGCTTGGCTAAAACTATTGATCGATGAATAATTAATAAAAAATCCCGACGTGATAGCAACCTCCCGTAAACCTGCGCGCGTGGGGCTTTGGGGCCAGTGTGGTCGCTTGAGATAGGCGGGGGAGGGGAGGGGGCCGTCCGCTGCGACGCGTCCATTGTGCCACATTCCGCGAAAGACGTCCGCGCTGCCGGAGGGGGCGTGCCCCTTGGCGACGCGACGGCCGCTGCGCCCCGAGGACGCCCAGCGACAGGAGCGCTGCCGGGTGGAGCTGCCCGGAGGCTTCCTGACGGTTTTGCAGGCACTGGGCTACGTAGCCAGGGCGAATTCAGCGCTGTCTGGTGGAGAATACTAGCGGCCGGTTGTTCTTTGCTCTTATCCGTAGTTTTCCGCGGTGAGAACCGCTCGACTGCATCCCATGATCAGGCGATTTCCCTCAGTCCAGCTCCCTAGCTAATCTCCTTTCGCTTCTCGTTAACTGAGAAGGTGTAGCCCGATTTCTTCCCGTTTCATTCCGGCAGACGGAGTAAAAGTGTTTGTTAAGTTTCCAATCCCAAGTAGCGCCAATAGATGTTCTTGCAGCAGTCCAGAGAAAATCTGGAACAATGTGAACATAAAAATATATTACATAAATTATTATAAAAAAATAAGGATGAACTATCACATTTACCAGTTTTTTTTGTTGAATATTGACAAGGCTCTACTAAATGAAAAAAATGAATACCAAGATACGCTATTGTTCCTAGGCATGTCATGTATGTATGCTCGTAATGAACGATGCCAAATTTGCGACTGGAGCGCGCTCGTGGCCCGCGTCTGACGAGCAAAGAGAAGCCTCTCATCAGTATGCAAGTCCCACTGCGTCAGCCGCGTGCCATCCTCACTCATCACGCGCTGCTCACCCAACATCCCTCACCCCGCCTCCACGCTCCCGCTACTACGCCCCTTCCCCCACAGCCTGCCCCCACAGCCCTGCCCCCACGATTCCCTGCCCCTCTCCCTCACGACACTCCGCCCCTGTCCCCACGACACCCCGTCCCTGCCCGATATTTCCTTCTTACTTGTCCTATCCTCACCCCTTACGTATCCACTTATTCTTACATGCCCAACACTATCACGTATGTGATGAGATCAATTGGGAGCTCAGACCTGAGAGCTTGTTGGGAAGGTTCCCCGCTGGTGGTAGATACCTGGTTGGGGAAACCCGCAAACCGGTTGGTAGGTCGGCGCCGGATCTCACCATGCAGTGGGGAAGATCTCCGCCACTTTCAGTGATAAAAATATCCACAACACGGTATCGTGTCGCTATCTGTCCCATTTACATACACACTGAAATTCTCTTTACTATAACACACACGTCGGGAGATAAGAAAGATCGTTAACAGTGGCCAGAGCCCCACAGAGAGAGATTCTTGGAGGAGAAGACTCTCGTAAACCATTCTGTAGCGTAAACCGAGGGCCTATCTCAACATATTCAGCGATGAATCCAGGTCTCTCTCTCTCTCTTTTTCTCTCTCTTTTTCTCTCTCTCTCTCTCTCTTTTTCTCTCTCTCTCTTTCCGGATGTGGTATGCACTACACTAAGGGGACCAATTGCCGCAGCAGTTACTGCTCCCGGAAACTCGAAATAATTCATCAAGCCAGTGGTTTGAAACGGTCAAGGTTCAGAATCTTTTGCAAGGAACGAGATTGTCAATGGCGCTGAAACTGCAGCGCCGTCTGTCGGCCTTTCAATGCAACAGCTTGCGGGAGTCATGCCTGTCTAATTTCTACAGCGAATCCCAGACCTGCAGGTTAATTACTAGATGCAACATCACCCAGCCTTGAAGCGAGAACCAATTCTCTGCCTTGCCAAATTGATTATTGCTTGCAGATTTGAGACTCGTAAGGACATTTCATAAGAATAATATATGTAGCATCATTATAATTGACAATTAATATATTTGAAAATTCTCATTTTAAGTTGAATTTTTTAAAACAGTGTTATTATTGTTATTATTTATATGGAATTAATGCAAAACAGATTTCTTCTTTGGAGCTCCGAGGTTTTTGGGAACAAAAAAATTCAACTTGAATTTTCGATAGCCTGTATAAATTAGTCCTGGCCAAATTTTATTAATTCCTTCTGTCTTCAAAACATGGAATTCTTACAAATTATCGAAAATCCTTTTATTATAACTGTGCTTATTGAGATAATCTACTATGCGTAAATTCTCCTTTTGTATTTTGATCTGGAAAATCAGAATAACCAATGAATTAAATATTTCAAAAGTATGATAATGTGAAATGATCGATAATTATTTGATTTAAATATCTATATGATACGATTTTATCTATTTATGCTGGGGAAATAATGCTTTCTGAGAAATTATTTAAAATAATGTTTAAGGCACGTCAACTTTAATAATGGGTACAGGGGATGGAATGGATACACCATAATACGGAAATACACGAAGCCACGAAGTTAACGTATACGTATCTCATCGTCATATTTCACTTCAATCTCGAAGAAAAACTACATAAAGAAATTAAAGTACTTTTTTTGCATTTAGGTGCAACATTTCTCGATTGATCTGGTGAACTAAAATTTATGTATATCTCTAATATATGTATAAAATAATGTTACCGTATCTGACTTTGGCATTATGTTTACGAAGCATAAAATCTCGTTTTTGTTTTGGAAAATTCTAACTCTGTAGATCCAGTTTGCTGTAAATTCCTTGCAGAATATTGTATAAGACGATTTCACTGCCTAATTCCCATCCCAAATTACGTATACTAGAAGTTGCACATTTTATGTAGACGGATCCCGGCGTGCACTTTCCATCTGTGCATTATCGAGCGGTGATGACTGATGAAGTAATTACAACTGCATCATCCCTGCACTGTTTTGATTAGCGTTTTAATCAACCCATAATGCAAGTAAAGTTTCACGATAGAAATTGATTGTCATTATTATCGTCACAGTAAGAATGTCCTATTATATTAATATTGCATATCCAAAATACGCACTATTTGAATGTGAAAGCGTAAAGCAGTGAAGTGGTCGGTTTAAATATTTTATGCGGTTTCTAGTTTCATTGCAGATCAAATTAATTTGAATAACTGTGCCTATTGCACATTTTAGGGATTGTTTAATGGTTTAATGAATAGACTCAAAATGTTATACAGCTGAGAGAAGAAACCCAAAAGGGGCAGAATAAAACTCAAAATTGTCGTTGATTATAGAAAATGAGGAAATATATAGATGTTGCGAAGAAATTGGAAACAATTCTACTTTCAGTCGTAGTTTACATAGTACGTAGTGAATCAAAATTTCCCTCGGACCGTCTGGTGAAGCTTATGATATCCATGCTTATATCATTCCTTCGAATACCAATTTCCGAGATGAGTGAATGTCACTTTAAATGACACATTCTTCTTCTTCATGTCATTATTCTTTTTCTTGACGAGGATTAGTTTCTTCAATTGTTTCCGTTGCCCATTTCGTTTGAGGTTTTCAACAAATTTCATTTTTAATTCCGCTGATATTGCATTGCTACGATAGGAATTCGCTACTGGTCATTCAACTTACGTGTTCACACCACTTTCTTTTCATTCTTACCAGATTCTGAAGCTCGAGCACTGGTTCTACCCCGAGTTTACCCCATAGATCAATATTTGTTTTTTTATCTAATATGAGACCGCTACATCAGCCATATCGATCTGGGAAACTCAATTTTGGTGAAAATTCAGCCTACAGTTTATTTGCTAGCGTTGTTCACATACAGATGGACGTAAACCAAATTTTTCGCTATCAAGTAACCCAAGTAAAATGATAATTCTGACTTCTCAACGTATTAGAAGTTATTTACTGTATGTAGGAACAAGAATTATCTATTTATTTGTTATCAGGGGCCCACAATATGCTATTTTCGGTCATAAATCTAAGTTTTTCTACAACATTTCATTACATTTCCGCGAAAAACACATTTTTAGACAGCCATTAGTAAAATCAGTTTTTTATAGCATGTTTATTGTATTAAAAGTTCAAATTTGAAAACTAGTGTTACAAGAGAGACGATGCTCAAGTTTTCAGGTACAATTGTGAATACTACGAAGAAAGCAAAATACTTTCATGTGATCGCGTAAGCTACTACTGACCTTAATGTATCACTGAGTGGTCTCTGTACTCGAATAAAAATAGAATGAAAGCCAGAAAGGCTGTTTAAAAAATAGTTTATGTCACCTGGTACAAATGATTTTATTTTGTGCGTGGAATTGCGCCTCTTGGCCTGTCGGACTTGGGTTGCAGCATTTCCTACTCACTAAATGAAATGCCACTTTTGTCACTTGTAACATAGCTATTATCATCCAGATGGTGAACTTATGCAACAACAAAGGACTCAGAAATATTTACCTCTTATTTGAGGCCGAGCGGATCTGACTAGAACGGGAATTGCTGGAGGATTTAAATATGCCTGCATTTCCTCCGTGTTCTTTGATTTGCCATAAGCGCACTGACTCTATGGATTTCTCGCGACCTTTCAATTTCGTGTATAATTTTAATTTTGGATTAAGAACATAGATCTGATCTGTCAGCGACTTTTTGTGCGAACATTAATCCGATTAAGATCTGACCGCGACTTGCTTCTGTCTAGGGCTTATGGGCCTGGAAGATTTACTTATTCATCATACGCTGCGTTCGAACTCACACGCTTCTGATCATAAGTTACCGATTCAGCTGTACCATTTACGACGAACAATAGTCATTACATATTCGGATTATAGATCGAAAGTTTGATGCATATCCTTAACCATATGCAAAAGTTTTGCTTGTTCTGCATCGATTAAGGTATTTGCACCACAGCAGTAGGCATGAAAATGCTGGAAATGTCAAGCCGGTTTAACACTTTGATCTTATTATTGTTTATTATTCAATTTATTTGAAGAAAATTCCTATTACGTTGTTGTTAATGAAGACTACAAAAATACAAACTTCTTTCAAACTAAATAACAACATAATAACTATTAAACGACTTTCGCTTTTGTGACTTTCACAGTTGTACAATGTTCCTGTGAGTATCTCCAATAAAATCTAGTTTCACACTTAACATATAAGCTACATACACTATATCCCCTTGGATCAGTTCAAACAGTATGAAACGTAAGTCAAAATACAAAAAGTTGTTTTCAGTTTTGTACTGCGATCATTATTTACATCTTGTAATGAATATCTGATCATATAATATTGCTCGAACCAAAAACAATGGGTTTTATATGGGATAACATTACATGGCATAAGTTAAATGGTAAACTATATGTGACCTTCGTAACATATCCCACCCACATTTAAAAATAAATGATTCCTGCCGAATAATCAGAGTTACAGCAACATACCAATGTAGGAAAGGGGGTGGGGTAGCTGCAAATATTCCTCGCCTTCGGGAATTTGAAAACTATTCATATAAATGGGTGCCTGATTTTCAAGCCTAGAGAATATCGGCTTGGAATGAGCCGGCTATGAATGACTGCAATATTTATCTACTGGCGCTACTCTTTCTGAAGGCCATATTTCTCCCAACCCTAAATGCTCCAGAAATTATCTCAGCCGAGAGCTGCAATTGAATTTATTCCCTTTAGCCGAGGAATCATTTAGTTATTTTCGCTGCATGTACACACCTTTTTGTGTATCTGTCTTCACTCATCCTGAGTAGTGTGATCCAAAAACTCAGCACTCTTTTGACAACCATTGTGCAGTCTCGTTTTTTGTCTCTAAATTTATCAAATAGGGGTACATTTTGCCAACCCCAGCAAATATTTTTAAAACTCGTATTTATTTTATATATCCCGTCTACGTCTGTGGTGAACTGCAGCCTCCTATGTATAGCAAAATAAAAATAACTCAATTTCACACAAAATATGGGATATCCCCTTCTTCTATTGAGTCCTTCAATTATCTATTCATTTTTTTGTATCTTCCGCTCATATTTAGTTTAGTTCAATGTTTGTATGTTTCGTTTTACACCTAGGTTTTACGTTTTCGTTAAGAACTATTTTCCTATATAACAATAAAGTTAATAACATTGTAGTTTTGTTTTCCTTACTGCAATGACCGCTAAGGATGTTGGCCAATTTACTTGCGTTTTAGAAAGAGTTCGGAAGACTGAGGAAACCGCTGGATTGCAGAGAGTTCACTACCTTGGTTTCCGTTGATCCCCGTTTCTCAGAGGTGTCGCTCCTAACCAGAAGCCAGGGAACAAGGAGAGGGCAGTGGGGGCGGCGGAGGGTTGGGGCGCCGTCGGATGCGAACCCGCATCCGTTTGTGTACAAATGCCGCGCCGCGCCGCGCCGCACTGATCAATACAATGGCGCCGTATTTCGGGCGAACGACCGCCGACGCAGGGGCGAGGACAGCGCCGCGGTGCGGGGGCGGCCGCGGCCGGACACGGGCGGCCACGGCGTCCGACTCTTGCCATCGCCGTCATCACCGTTGAACCCATTCGAGTCTTTGTTTGCAGCAAGTTCTTGCCGCTGCTCCGGCGGAGACTGGCAAACGTCGAGAGGCGGGCTTCGTGGTTCCCACACACAGACACTGAAGTGGCAAACGGCTCCAGGTATTCGGTGTGTTGTTACAGATTCCGATCTCTCGCAGGCCGTGAGTCTCTGCATGCTGGTAATTTGTCCTGGCTGCGCCTAGGTATGCTCCGCGGTGTTCTGTAGGACCACACGGAACGCTAACTGGTGGTCGCCCTTACTGTCACCAGTCAGGGAGAAGGTAGTGGGCATTAAAGCCCGTCAAGAGCCACGCGTACATGCCACTATCGCTACTCGAAACTGGCGAGGAACGAAGGAATGTCTAGGGAAAAGGTGATGCATGGCGAATGGGACAGACTTACATCCCACAACACAGAGCTTAAGAACAATACCTATGCAGGACACCCGAACCGCCGATCCCTGCGCCAATTTAAGTGGCTCAGAGCATCGGATGATATCATTGCAGTGTCTCTCACCGGAAGTCCTTGGGTTTGAGTTCTGACGGTGGCAGTATTTTCGACACTAGCTACGTCGAGTTTAGCGTTTTCTGGAAGAGATTCAACGTCTGGAAGTGAATTTTAGTGGACAGCTGTTATGATCGGTAGTTTTCCGTGGTTTTGCCGATCACCATCATCTTTTGATACCATACCACACTCGCCACGAATCGCGTGCGATCTTTCCTTCCTGTTCCTATTCCTATCCTCACCCCTTACTTACACACTCTTACACTTACTTGAACTATACTACCGTACATAACGGGAAGCCTGTCGAGAGCTTAGAGCGTGTTTCGGCAGGGGCGGTGCCCGGCTGGTGGGAGATACCTCTTTGGGGTAACCCCTCAAGCCGACGTGTAGGACACCATCCATCGTGGGACGATTACCTTCATCTTTCGTCAAAAAACATGCCCTCTACATACGGGGATGATGACTTTAGCAGTTGATGCGTTCGGAAACACTAACCAATCAAAATGGAGCTCTGTTCTTCATGAGTGACTTCGTGACTTTGGCCACTTTGATCACCATTGAAGCCACATGCAGTGTCTCATACATTAGGGACAGGGCACCTACTTTTATCTATGAATGTGGGGATGCCAATCTCGGTCACTTTCTGTGGCACGTGTGGAAGAAGCCGAAAACTCCATGTTTCGACATGTTTTCGTTGCGGCCCTGAGTTTTTCCAGTATTGTTCAGAACCGTCATCATCATTGCCATAACCACCATTGTCATTTAGTCCTAATACCCAGAGTTTTACCTTACCACAGGATTACCACCATAAATAATTTACAACCATGGGGGGCCTCTCGCGCCGCATTGATTAAAATACTGTGAGGACGACTCACTCTGGCTCTAACAATAAAGAAAATAGAAATATCTGTTCATTATAGTTTTAAAAATATATAAAAAGTATATTATCCTAATTTGAAACATTAAATAAATATAATATATAATAAATATAAGTTAGTAAATATTTAAATAAATACATGCAATCATAAATTGAAACGTGATATGAGGTTTACAGAAAAAGTTAATAATAAAATATTAAAGATAGCAGGGAAATACACAAAACGAAGCTTAAAGGGTATGGCGGGTTATGGTTAATAAGTAGAAATGTACAACAAACGATTCTTCCGGCACATGATAGCAAGGGAAACGGTTTTGTTTTCGGAAGTACCGATGGGGTGGTAACCGATTGGGATAGATGCGTCGACTGGAGGCGAACAAAGAGAGATGGATGAGATGGAATTAGAAAGAGCGGTGGCAGCAACGATGGGTCGACTAGCAACGAGGTCGTTGAGGGTTGTGGGAGGTGGAGCTCGGAAACATTGATGGGGCAGCTGAAACAAATCGGAAACATTCGATTCGGATGCGGACAGCACTGAAACGTCGAAACGCGAGCGATCAAAATGGAAACGATCAAATGTTAGACGGTCCAAACGGAAACGATCAAAGGGAGATTTTCAACGATTCATAAAAAGTTAAAAATAAAAACTTTAAAAAAGAAGCTTAAAATGGAAATGGTATTATAAAACTGAAGACTTTTATATCCAGCTCTTTTGGACTCCGACTGACGGTGATAAAATAAAAAGTGAACTTTCAAACGCTTGTTCACATATTCGATGGATATTTCAGGATCATGGTTATATTGACTGACGTTTCCGCGCACTTCGTGGTCATTCGCGGCTAGCGTAGTGAAACTTTCATCCCAAGAGTTGGCAGTGGTGATCCTCCCCACTATTGGCGAGGTCCGGCGCCGACCTACATGTCGGCTTTCGGAGTTTTCCCCTCCAGGTTTCCCGGCGAGCACCGCTTCATCCGAAACAACATCTACGTTCCCGACTGTCTCCTGACAAGAGTGGTAGTGTTGTGCGTGTGAGTGCAAGTAAGAGGTAAGGATAGGGTAAGGAAGAGAAAGAAGAGGACGTGCTCGGTCTGTGGCCGGTTTGATGGGGTGCTATAGTAGTATTAGCCTAGTATTTACCAGAGAACGCGCGTAGAAAGACAGACCAGAGCAGCCTGCCGCAAGAATTCTCCCCCAGACAGCGCCTGAATTCAACCGAGATGTTTAGCTAGAGTCGAAAATCCTTCACCGTCGGTTTCGAACCGGTCAGAGTGACTGCAACGACAGTATCAATGCTGAATCTAAACTAAACTTAGCAGGTAGGGATCATGATGGCTTAGTCTGTGGTAAAGCGATGTAGTCACTGTACAATGACGATTGAGCAGGGTTGGTACTGGCTGAGACCTTAGGTGATTAGTGTTGTGGTGGTGACGGTGACGATCCAATAGTGATAGCGTTTTGAGGTTGAGAGTGAAACAACCATCGGGGCAGAGGAGAAGGCTGTTGTGATGAGCGCTGCAGTGGAATGAAGATGGTGGAGAGACGGCTGATGAAAATATCATGTAGTTTCAGTTCTTTCAAGAAGTATAATTTAATGCAGTTTATATTTTTCTCAAAATTGGCTTAATTTTTTTATTTTGTTTACACGGATAGAGAAAAAGACTTATTAAAAATGGTGTTCGTCTCATTTGCTTGAAACTCCTGAATTTTTGAAACTTGCAAACGTTAGGAATACTGCGACTAAGTATGTGCTGTTGTGCTGTTGTAGTTCCACTAGTTTATCATACTTTCATGGTTTTTAGCTTGTTAGTTTGAATCTATTCTTGGTTTCTGGACCATTATCAATCGTTATTTAAATAATTGCAACAAATATTTCGACTCTTTAATAATCAGGTTCCGTAAGGAAAGGGTAATTTGTTGATATTTGTAATTTATTTATTTGGAGATATTACGAAAAAAATAGTTAGACCACTGCTTGAAAAGGTAGCGTTTATTAGCTGTTGCGATTGAGGTGTCAGAAGTCAATAGCGGTAATAAGAACATTTCATAGCTGCGGCGTTTCAGTTGTAGTAGTGACGTCAGGAATAAAGATGGCGCCGAAGGTGACATCTGGGCTAACATGAGCTGGAGACAGACAGAGGTGGTGGCGACAACACTGATGGTAATGAAGGCAGAGGGGTCGGAAAACGAAGAAACAGAGACGGAGGCAGTGGCTGGCAAAGGCAAAAGCAAAGATCGAGACGGAGGTAGAGACGAGAGTGCTGGTAAACGCAGAGGTAGAAAAAGAGAAGTTGAAACAGTCATAAGCAGAGGTGTAGATATAAAAAGAGAATAAATGGAGGAAAATCAGAAATAAGTGTAGAAGAATCAACGGAGAGAGAAGTAGACGTTGAAGGGGTGGAGGAGAAGTAGAAGTAGGGGGACAAGCAGTGTGGGCACATCGGGAGGTGGAGAGGTGCCGCGGGTGGATGGCACTTTATGCGCGGTCGATGTCTGCGGGAGCTGCCCCGGACGCCGTCTGGACGCCGCGACGTCGAAGGCGACGGCCGAGGCGTCGCTGCCCCCGCCGAGAGCCCCTTCCGATGCCAAATGGGGGGGTGGGATGGAGGGGAGGGGGATTCCTGGACGAACGAGCGGAATCCGAGGAGCTGCGTCTGCGAAAAGGGAGCAATCTACCCCGAGCGAAATTAAAGGGATGGGAAGAATTGGAAAGGAAGAAGACCATTGAGAATGCTGTGATTTCATGCGTTTTGTGTAATTTATTATATGCATCAAATAATTATAGGTGCTGTGATGTTCTTGCACTCGTAATAGACACACCTGAAGAGTCATATTCAATAACAAAGAATAAAATGGTAACTTTCTTGAAACCGGAAAAACTTTGTGCAGTGCAATGATCAGGACAATTGAGGTCCAATCATCGCGGTATCATCGAAACAAAATGATACTCTGTAAATCAACCATTAGCCAAAAAATGAATTCATTGAAACGTAATATTTCCTAAGTTGCACGATATACTTACCTGTACATAGAAACAAACGTCAGTTATTGAATTTTACATCGATTTAAGTGTCGGAAGGACATTTTACATGGAAACAATAGAGTAATATGTTTTAATCAAGCCCAGATCTTAGAATGATTTGTGAGAGCATACACACAAAATCAGTTCTGAGGCAGCTTTGACATGTGAATCATCGATTGTGATGAAAAGGCTGGGAGTAAATACTACATCAATTTCGAAGTTTATATCTGTTCTCTTTACATACTGTTACATTAATTACATAGTGCGACTCTAAAAAAATATGATTACTACGCAGCTTGTGGATCGATGACCTCCATCTTGATCAGGTTTCTCGATCAGTTTCGCTGATCTATTCAGCAAGAACACTTTCTTGTTTTTCTTTTCGACGTGAATGTAACTTCACGTGCACGTTTTGTTGAGCTCTTCTTTTGCTGGTTGTGGTACGAATAGGACCAGGGGGTGGGGGTTGCTACTTTGTTAGCAATACGGTCAAATCTGTAGTTCGTTTACTGATGAAAATTAGTTTGTCGAGTACTAGAGAGAGAAAATATCTAGTTTAAAATGTTGCTAAATACGATTTCTAGCTACTTTTATTCATCATTCAAGTGCGAATAGCAAGAGGATAGACGACGGATTTTAGACCCCAAGAAAACGCATCTTATATTTGTTTCTTAATTGTTTTTTTTTCTCTTTTTGACGATATCTAGTTTTCAAGTGTTGCTAAATACTGTCTGTAGCTACCTTTATTCATCATTCAAGTACGAATAGCAAGAGGATAGGGGGTGGATTTTAGAGCCCAAGATAACGCATATTGTATTTGTCCCTTAATAGTTTCTTTTCTGTTTTTGACGATAAACAAACGCAATCAAATAATGCTGAAAATTATCTGAACGTGGAGGAAAAGGCGTGGGAATGCCGCCGCTACTTGCGCGTACTCGGGCGCGGGTGCGGGCGCAGGAACACGGAAGTCGTGAGTCGGGTCGCGAGACTCGGGCGTATTGATTCGTTGACTTTGGAAATAGCGGCGGTGATCGAAGGCGCCGCCACCGGCCTGGCGTGGCCTGGCCTGCGCGGAAGCGCATTTATGGCCGCGGAGATCGAGGGGCAAAAAGCGTGACGCAGTGGGCCCGCGGAAACGGTGTTGCGACCCAAACAATCCGAAGTCCGGTTTTGTAGCCTAACAAACGGGCCACGGACCGCGATCTTTAATTTCCATTCCTTATCCTATCCTACCTATAACATACACTACCACACACGCGGAGAGACAAGTCGGGAGCTTAGAGTGTGTCCCGGCTAGGGCGGTGCCACGCTGGTGGGAGATTCCTGGTTGGAGAAATACCCGGTAGTCGACGGTAGGTGGACTCCGGTTCTCGCTATAGCGGAGGAATATCACCGCTATCTCCCGAGATAAATTGAATTGAATTGAATTTGCCTTATATTACGTGGCGAGACTCGGGTCATCAGGCCTCATCTTTCGTCTGACCACGCAAATTTCGCTACGCTCCTGTCATCATCTAGCAGAGAAAGGAGGTATTTCTTGGACGAGAAACAGGCGATTTGAGTATAGCTCAGAGGCGTCATTTAGGCTTGAGGATCTTTTACATGCTAGTAAATCTACTAACATGGGCAGCCGGCTTCACTTCCCCTCCGAAGGAAGGCGTACGAAGGATTTTTTCGCCCACAGGTACAACAGTCCGGTACGCTAACCGTTACACCATCGCCGCCGCCAATAATCATGCTCTTACCTTATGGGACTAATGACCTCAGCACGTGATGCACCCGGAATCTCTAACCAACCAACAAGAAAGTTCACTGTTGGTGAAAGTTTTGATTTCGACGTTAGGCTGTTGTAGGGAAGTTTGTGAATACGCATGGAGGAAGATCTGTTTGTGCCGGTTCAGAGATCAAGAAGATATTTTAATTCTGAGAAGTACTTTACTTTTATCATACTTTTATCATTTGTGACACAAACATTTTCTATTAGAAGTCTACATTTCTTCATTGCATTTTTGCATTCAATAGCTGAATTCAAATATATGTTCGAACCTGTTCAAATTTTCAATATTATACACAGGTATTTTTGAGTCAATACAATTTACCTCTCAATTCTGTATGTTTAAAAAATATGAGTAGTTGTTCAGTAATATCTAGAGACACTTAGAAGAAGGGAGGAAATGTTTCAGAATACCGCTTGTTAACACTAGTTTAGTAAGGTATTGATGAGAACCTTACGATTCATGAAGAATTGAAACCAAATGCTATCTATGAATTACGAAAACGAGATGTCTGAGAATTTGGCACTCACCTAATATTAATTTAACATCTGAATATACACTTGAGTAGCTCAGAAGTGAAATGAATAACTTGATTACGTGTGAAGGATTTAGGTTTTGTTTTGCGCCTAAAATGCCTTTTGTAGCGGCAATAAATCACAAAGAAATAACTCATGCAATTCCCTAGAAACTTGTTTCTGCAGGGACGAGAAGAAAAATATGTAATATATCGAAGTGAATAGTTTATATCGAAACGCTAAAAATAAACTCGCGAGCTTTACAACTCAATTTACGAAGTGAAAATTCTCTCCACCGCGTCAGTCCACAGCAAGCGGAGTGTTATTGGGCTTCCTTCCTTCCTTGAGAGCGTTTTCGGAAGCGCGAATTGATCTCGCCGCCGCGCCGACATCGCCACGTCCACCGCCCACTCTAGCCCGCCACCTCTCACCTCCTTCCCACCCCTCACCCCGTCACCCTCTTACTTTCCCCGTCTCACCACCCACCGCTCACCCCAATCTGCCCACTCCAGCCTACTGCTTCGCATTTCCCATCTCTGACCACCTACTTCCCACTCCCCACCCCCACCTCACCTCTCAGTTCCTACCTCCCACTCCAACATCCCGCCTCCGTCCTCTCACTGTACTCCGAGCCTCATTTCCCCCTTCTTACTACCCGTTGCTCACCTCCCACTGTCCACCCCACACTATTTACCTGCCACTGCCCATCCCACAACATTCGCCTCCCACTACCCACCAACCACCTCCCACTGCCCACCAACAACTTCCACCTTCCCCCTCCCATTTTCCTCTTCCTGCCACCTACCTCTCACCTCCTACCTTTACCCTTCCACCTTTTACCCTTCCACCTTTTACCCCTCCACCTTTTACCCTTCCACCTTTTACCCCTCCACCTTTTACCCTTCCACCTTTTACCCTTCCACCTTCCACCTTTCACCTTCCATCTCCTACCTCCCGCATCCCACTGACCATTGCCACTTCACCCCTTCACCACACCACAGCAGCCGCCGCAATTTGCTCTCGAAATGAAGAGCGTTCGCGCGACGTGCTCTGCTCTGTCGCGTTGCCCGCGGCGTCGGTGGCGCTCCCGCCGGCGGCGGCGACAGGGGGAAATTGAGCGGGGGGAGTGGGAGAAATCGAGAGAGAGGCAATGAGCAAAGGGTCGCACTGTACCATGTCAATATGCGAGAATCCGTGTTCGCAATCTACTTAATTAATGTAATCGTCTCAAACGAGACAACCCAGATAATCCCTTCAATTTCGATTAAGTTGAAATATTAAATATGATGGAATTGAAAATTACAAAATTGTTGTAAATTCTACATCATCACATACTGGTTTAAAAAACTGTTCTGTATAATAGACTGCATTTATTTATTTATTTTTATTTATTTATTTATTTATTTATTTATTTATTTATTTATTTATTTATTTATTTATTTCATCACAATATTACGTTCATTACAGTTGCCCTCTCATATCACCTCACATTAGAATAGTCGAAAGGTAAAATCACAAAAATATTTTCGTTGAAGGAGACTTCTATTCCTCTAGGAACAGTCAGGGGTGCTGATGTGGGAGAGCACGCGTAAACTGAGACTGCTGGACCATTTAGCGGATTTTGTCGGAAGTAAACGGATTCTCCAAAAACAAATGGTGTCGCTTGGAAGCATTCATTTTAATACACAAACTTCTTATTACTGTTCTTCGGCATTTTCCTCTTAGAAGCTTGCCGTTTTCACCCTCCAAAACTCTTGGCCCTCCCAATCTCCTGGTATTTATCCCCCATAGCTTCCTGGATGTATTTTTCCAATTCTAAAACTGGTATTCCTCTTCTTCTCTCAGGTGGTTGCCACTTTAAACTCTTGCGTGACCATCGGTTTTTAGACATTCTCTGAAGATGCCAATACCATTGTAGGGCTCTGTTTTCGAATGTTTGTCGAATGTTACAAAACAAACTATATTCATCCGTCTCAATATTTCTTCATTTCGTACAATGGCCTTGCAAGTAAGTTTTTGGCTTTGTCTTATTTAGTCAATTTCTACTGTGGTAATCTTATCTCATACTTTTGGGTTTGTGGCCACATTTGCGCTCCGTATAGGATTATATTTTCAACTATACTGTGGAATATCCTTCTTTTGCCATTATGATGGATATTATTATTCCATAATATGTCATGTAATGCTCTGGCTGCTTTCTTTCCCATAATTATTCTTGAGTTAATAAATGTAGCATATGTACCCGAGTTGTTTATTAAAGATCTAAGATACTTGCAGAAGATATAGCTTTTAATTTTGTTAAAATTCACGTCTATGTTTTTATTGCTTATCCAGTGCACATACATTAAGTTTTGTTAAAATTTGTTTCTAATACCCATTTATTATATTCTTCTATTAGCTTTCTTAGCATATACGCCATGTCCTCTTCATCTTGGGTAAAGATTACTTGGTCATCAGCAAATAGTGAAAGGTGTCATCTCGAATTTTATTCCCGTGCTTGAACATTCTTATACCAGTTATGGCTTGTTTTAGGTAGATATTAAACAACATAGGAGATAACCAACATTCTTGTTTTAGACGCCTGTTTATTGGATTGCTTCTAGTTAACTTATCTCCAAATTTAATTTCAGAATAGGTGCTATTGTAAAGTTTTCTAACTAGATTGATCAATTTTTCTTTTATATCAGTTTTCATTTCTTCTAATTTTTTTTGTTGGGACACTAGCATATACCTTCTGGAGGACTTTAAAGGTCACATAAATATTTATATATGCAAAGGTAATAAAATAATTTGAAAATAATAAAACTTATTTGAAATATCAAAAACCGTATACGATTGTAATGTATTTTCATGTGACTGTGCTCTGAGATGAAATCATATTTACATTCTGTGAAGACTTGCTAACTTTAACGGCTTCAGGGCCAGTGTAACTATTTCCCTGAGAAAAGTACATTTGGGAATGGAAAGTGAATATGTATTGCCTTTTGAAGTCACTTCCAGAACTACGAGTGCTGCCAGTTAGTACGAAAATAGTTTTGTGACTGAAAGAGGGCGACAAACACTGATGAAAAACAGAAGAGGAGTTACGACGATAATTGAGAATTGAATGAAGGGCTATGTGATGTCACAGGTTAAGAAGTGAATAAAGAGGAAACCAAAATAAGTGCTGGAGCGAGGCATTTCGTTGTGGATGTGTACGATAATGACAGAGGGAGGACGAGAGGGAGAGAGGAACGGAGAGAGAGAGAGAGAGAGAGAGAGAGAGAGACAGAGACAGAGAGAAAGAGAGAGGGGGGAGTGGAAGAGAGAGGGGGAGATTGAGAGAGACAGATAGTGAGAGACAGAAGAGACCAGTATAATGTACTGGAGAAAATGAAGGACAACGCGAGGAAGTGTATGGCATTGTGGACTGGGCTTGCGCTGACTCAACCGAGCTGCGGCGAAAAGTGGGCAGTCAAAATCAAGCCGGTTCCACCGAGCGCCAGCGAGGACAGAGCATGACAATGCCGAAGAGGCGGGCGGGAGAGGGCGGGCGTATACGAGCGGATGTGGGCCGGCGAGGCACGCCTACGCTTACACAGCCGTGCACCTAGCTCCGGTGCGCAGCAGAGATAACGCAATCCGCCCCGCAAATCCACCTCCGCAGCCTCCACGCCCCCTCCCTCTGCGTTTCTTTCCGCAAGCTGTTTGGCGTCGGGCTTTGCTCGGCCAGCAGGGCGCGCGTGCGTACTCCCCACCTGGGGATTAGCCGCCAAAATAAAGCCCGGATCCCCTGGGACGGATTTCGTCTCCGGCTTGCCCCGCGTCGGACAACGAAGCGACGGCAAGAGGACGGCGGACGATGGGGGATTATACGCCGTCCAGGTCGCCTTCACCGCCGCGGGCGCCGTCACACGATCTGATTTGCATTTAAATGAAGGTGTAATGAGAAATTTTAAACGCTCTAGGTTTTTCTTCCAAAATTTTTAACAATATATAATTACCGCTTGTTTGAATATTAAATTGTTTCGTCCTCTTGCCTGCGTAAGGAGAGTAATGTTGCATTTGAAAAAGTGAATTTCGGCAACTGTGGAAGAGGAGATGTAGGAGAAATGCAATTATGATGGAGTTTGCGAGAGAGCTGACTTCGCTTTTTCTGTAATGATATTTCCATTCCCTTGTTGATAGCGTGTAGTTTTCTATATTTTGTTTCAGGAACGTGCCTTCATGATCTCACTGTGTGACTTTATCGTAAATACAATATAGCTGATTACGATACTTACATTTAGAGATGACTCTAAATGTAATTATGAGAAATGACTCTAAATGTAAAATGAAGAAATCTACCACGGAAGCAATTATATCACTGGAAATTATTTATTTCTTCTTCAAGATTGCAATGTATGCTCATGATCCTTTCACATTTTATTTTGCAAACAACTCATCATTGAGCAATTTCTATTAATATGTATATTCACTTCTCTGTTAGATTGTCATCTATTTAATTGTAATCACCTGTCAAACGAGTATAAAACGCCTCCTCTATATTGAGTTTAAATAGCTACTTTTATTCGAAAATATTATCTGCAGCTGCATCAATCACGTATCAAAATAGCGACACGTTCTCTGACCCTAACTTCATCATTATCACTGTTCAATTGAACCCTTAAGTAGAAATATATTTTAAATGTAGTTTAATTTGCTTCAGTTGCTCCTACCATTTTCGGTGCGAATTAAGATTTTATCCCACATGTTTTCATTTGCCACAGTTCTGTAATCAGTGTATACACGTAGCGAAAACAGAAATTACAATAAATATAAACCGTGATAGAAATTTAGTTTGACAATGCAATAAAACGTGTTTATTAACAATAATAAACAAAGTATTTAAATCATTTTTCAATTACAAAACATGTTGGTGATTAGAAAAATCCGTATCATTTGTTTTGTTTCTACGTACTTGCATCATAAAATATTTTTATAAAATTGTTTAAATGGAGAGTTAAACTTTCATCCATAACTAAAATAAGGATGAGAAACATTTGTTCTGTGGGCCTGAATATTTGAAAAACATAATATTTACATTTATTTTTTTTTCATGAAAACTATTACTGATGTTTAATTATCATAAAATTGATTTGACTTTTCGTTGACTGTTGAATAATTGGTTGATAGTTAATGATAATATTTTACGGTCCTCGGGAGAAATAAACTTACATTTTCAGATTTCGACTAGATTTTTAATTTTTCAATTGTGTTTAAGTACTGTGCCCGACGATGAAGAAAAGGGAAGAGAAGATGAAACACACATGTATGCCATTTCAGACTCCTGCTCTGAATAGATGTGAAAATATGAAATCACACGTAGGTAGCTATCGTAACAAGTTAAACTTGTCAAATGAATAATTATATATTACCAAATCGTTATAATACTGTTTTTTAAAACCGTTATCTTGGAACGGGAGTTTTTTCTTTACCAGAAACGGAGTAGAAATGCTATAGCCCTAGCGTACAAATCAGATTAACGTTCCCATGCAAATCAAGCAATCTGCTGTCGCGAACCCTCGGTTAACGAAACCCAAATCACGTTGATCGACCAGCTGCAGCAATTAATCTGCCGCCTTCATTGTCTGTTAATGTGCGAATCGCTCCCAATATTGCAACTTATCCAACAGCGCACCCTCCTAAACGCGGCGCGGGCGTAAACCTCAGCCCATGAACCTTTTTAGCCCTTCGCTCCTCGGCGGCGGGCGACGCCGATCGCAGGGCCGTCGGGGCCTTATCCGACCGCCCCGTTGCCTGCGCATGGCGCCCGGAGCTCGCTCCCAACGATGCTGTGGTTTCCTTCATAAACGAGCTCTGGCAATAAACCGTATTAATGCGGCGTCTGGTCGAGTGCTAACGACGCGTGTTCGAGCAGCCGGGAGACGGTCGCTGCCCACGACAGTGCACTGGCATTTCCCCCTCACATTCCCCTTTCCTCTTTCCCACTCCCGCTCCTTCTCGTTCTAAGTCTCTTTATGCATCTCACATATTCTCTTACTCACTCGTTCAGTCCCCTCCGCTCCTTATTCCTCCTCCTCTTCCTCAACTTCCTTACCTCTTTAGCCCCAACCCATGCTTTCCCATTTACAGAACCCTGTTAACTGCACTATGGGGTCAAGGCAATGCAATGTAATGCGTTCTTTAAACATATTTGAAAATAAAAATGCTGAAGGTTTAACGTTCATAGCATGAAGATCAGAATATCTAAATGTTCATAAAATGAGTATTTATACGTTTATTTTCTTTACAAAATTAACATTGTGACAAATGGATCAACTACTCAGAAAGCAAGCAAGCAAGAAAACTGGAGCATCAAAAAATTTGACGCCATATAATTTAGGTCTGAAATGGTTATGCTTATCGAATGGAAACCTTTGTGCCTTAATGAAGATTCTTAGATACCTTAATGAACTAAAGTAATTTACGACATTACTTCCTATTGAAATGGACGAAAACTAGCTCAAATGCTGTCGTCTCATGGCACAAACGTGACCACTCTGCTCTTCCCTGCACGCTCCTCCGCGCGCCGCGTGCGTCGTCTGTCGCCGCGCGAAATGGACGCTATCAAAGGCAGGCGGCGCCGCGGGTCGTTGGCGCGCGTGGTGACCGCCGCGGCGCGCCGGTGGCGCCATCTGCATCGCTCCTTCGGCGGCGCGTGCTCTCAAACGATGGGGCAATGTGGCGGACGCCCCTTACAGGATGTCTCCTCATAAATATTTCAAGCTACTAAGCCATGGAGGTGAATCAAAAATAACTTTTTTCCCAATAATCATATTTGCCCCTATAGGTAGTGGGTTTGTAAGTCACGTTCTCACGTTCTGAAGCTATTTCGTAGGCTCAACAAACGCCAACTCGTGACAAATATCACATGTGTAATTTTGTTGTATGTAATTTCCCAACGCACGTTCATTAGGAAAAACTTTTAATCATGAGTTCTCGAAGTTTTTAACATTTTTTCAGTGATACGACGTTCGTCGTCTGTTTATTGCCTTACTGTTGGAAAGGACACGCCACCTCCATTGTTCTGCAGGCTTTGGAACAATATATTCTCATCGCGTCTTGACTGGAAGGGTCTGTGACCGTGAGAATGTACAGCGTTGCCAACATTCGCTCTCCTCCGGCGTCTGGGTTGTGGCGCGCCCCACGGCCAACTTGGCAAGCAGCTCAATGAGTTGTATGCGAGAAATTAATTTATTTCTGTCTGTTCTGTAATGAATTCAGCGGTTTTTCCTGCGCGCCACGTTTGAAATGTTTCCCTTTTGCTATTAATGCGCTCCCAAAGAATTGTTATAATTGATTGTATTCCAAATGTAAAATAATTTGGCCTTCTATGTACCAACGTGTATGGTCGTTAATTGAGGTGTATTCTTGATTACGGTACCCATTTAACCACGTTTCGGTGGACTTCTTTTCGATTATTGTTGTTGTTGTTGAGGACGTGAATCTGTGTCTGCAGTCATATTACTCGCATTTAGAGTGTGTGTGTCCAACTAAAGAATGATAAGGAACCTGTCGTTTCAGAGTACTGCCTGTGAAAACAGATTGAATTTGATTTTACGTGTTAATATGTTAAAATATTTGTCTAACACACACACACAGAGAACCACGCAAAACTGTTGGATTCATTTCATTCATTCATTCATTCATTCAATGACTTCATTTTGTGTTTTAAGTGAATATGTATACAAATCGGTGCGTATGTATTTTAATGAAAGTGACAATAATGTGATCTGGAAAGAAATTATTATCATTACTTTATAATACGAAGAGTGAAAATTGAATGTAGCTCAGACAATGTAAAACTCACAATCTCTTATCTAATTGTTTACTTCAATCTGAAACAATTTCTCTTTTCTGAATCAGCAACAAGATGAAAAAACAGCATTTTTGGTTCGTTTGTAATGACCTACAACGCGAGATTAAATGGTTGCCAGAGCCACTGCAGTGAGAGAAAAAGGCTACATTTAGATATCTACGTGGACGGCATGTGGTTGCGTTCAAAAAGGCCGTGACAAATACTCAAAGACGATCCGTGCCCACCCCCCTCCCTTTTCCGCACAGTGGCCGCATCCTGCCGTGCAGTACTCAGTGGTTTATTAAAACCTTTAATTCTCGGAACCTTCAATAATGCAATTTTACCTGATTATAAAGGCGAACAGAAGGAATTATTTAGAAATAATTATTGCATTATACAAAATTCTTTTGATATTTTATAGTTTACAGCAGCAATCATGTTTCGAGATATTTTCTTCGTTGTCACTGCTCTCCAAAGAACGTGGTCAACATGGCTTGAAAGTTATGTATGATAATACATATCTGTTGTTATAGAGTGAAACATATCAATGTAATTTTGTGAAATATAATATTTGTTCTGGGTGATTACATCTATTTACCTATTCAATATGGATTTACACAAATGTTACGTGGTTACAACCGCGAATAAGTATATAAATAATAATTATTACTAATATGTCGAAGTAATAATTGGGCGTCAGCGTGTTAAAAAATGTCACCTACACGTTTTCATCAAGTCATAGTTTCTCAATTGTATGGAGAAAATTAATTAGTCTATTTAAACTGATCATTGCTGCTGATCTAATTCAGCGCCCGTACATTTTTTTTATCCACACATTTTAATCAACACCGTATTTTTAGAACCACGTTAACTTTTGATATTTCGTTTCACAGTGTGTCTCCATGGCCATTGTAGACCAAATCCGCGTCCTCGCCTTTATGGATATCGGCAGCCCCGTCCTGAGCGCGGGTTGAGAAAACAAATACTGAGACGCGCGAGAAATATTTGCCGGCCCTGCGACTTGTCCTCGCCGTCTTCGTCCCGTCCCTTGTTCCTTGGTCCTCCGTCCGTCGTCCTCGCGTGAACCTCAAAAGGCGGGGAGGAGGGCGCGTTTTATTGGCAAGGCGATTTATGCTCGCGAGCCCCACAATATCGGACGGGAGTCGTCTGCAGACGGCGTGGGATTGGCCCGGCCGACGACGATGGTGAATCGAGACGAGCTGCGCCCCGACAGTTCGGGCGAAATAGAAGGCGGGAAAAATTGATAGGTTTTGTCAGAGCCACGAACCGCAGGTTTCGGACGTGAATACTCGAGTCTGACGAGGGTTCGGGAATGGAGAAAGTAGACAGTGCGTTTGAAGGATTGTCCTGTGATGACTACACAAATTCGTAGACCTAGTGGCGCCCTCCACGCAGTATTAGATGAAAGAGCGAAAACTGCGAACCACCGTAAGAAACACAACAGACCACACAGTGTGGTACGGGTTCGACACCCTGTGAAGCGGAGCGATGACTGTAAGTAGCAAGTGATGAGTTTTTATATTCTGTGCTGACAGCATATTGCCGCGGAAAGAACCCAAAATTCGCAAAACAATCTAAATGACATTTCCGTTTATCCAAAACCGAAAATATTTTAATAAAGAATAATAGAAAACGATTGGCTTAATACACGTGGAAAAGATTCTTAAATGTGTAAAATGTTTCTTAATTTTGTGTATAATTCAATTTATTCTGGATCCCGTTGTCTGGATCCCCTTTAGTGTTCTTTGGGTACAGCTTCACTATGCAAGTAGTGTAAACAAATTCATGGCTGAATTTGACATAATTTATGCTGTGGAAAACGGCTTCGGTTGTAAAACAGTTCCCGAAAGACTCATCTGACAGTACTAATTATTCCTACGAAACTATGAACTTTGGCTTTTTATTCATATGCAAAATAAGTTTTCATATTTTTTCCAAAAGATATTCTGCATTTTTTAGCATTTAAATGAATTTTTTTGATAGTCCGTAATTGCAAACCCAATTTCTTATGACTCAAACCACATCTTGAGGAACAAAATATAGTTGTTTTTTTAGTGTTCATACTCTCATTGGAGTAAAGTAAATTGGTATGAAGACCACTTAGGATACACAATTTCTTCCTCTGCTTTATTCTTACTAGTAAAATATGTTTTATGACGAAATATTATCGGTCATTTTCATCTTTGTTTGTCAAAACTAGTGGTGCTCAACAGTACATACTTTCTCGCGATATTGTTCTCTTAAGCCTCCTAAACGCTATTTGAAAAAAAATTGAAAAAAAATTGAGGTTTTCCAAATTTTCGACAAATCAACGGGACTGAGGGTCGTCTGCAATCTTCCCTTCGTGGCACACCCTGCAAGGCGACGTGTAAAATCAGCGACTCTTCTCACCATCCAGCGGGGAAAGATCACCGCCACTTCACGATAATGCATGTATTACACTTACGGGTCTAATGAACATAGTAGTTGAAGCGTTCTAAAGCACGAATTAATCAACAAAGCATTTAATTACAATTTTAATTCCTTTTGTGTTTCTGCACAATACACGCAAGCAGCCACGCACGTCATTTAAGCAACTCAAAATTAAACAGCATTCAGTTTCTTGGTAGAACGCTGCACCAAACGAAAATCGCATGTTCTTTCTGATGAAGAGCTTAGACGTTTGCGTGGCGCTGGTGGAAGTTGTTGTAAAAAGCTACGTCGGTGTATTTAAAGCATTGCTTAGTCGTGATTCTCAGCTACTGCGTTTTGTTTCGTTCCGTATTTGCGCCTATCGATCGCCGCCTTGCTTTTGCCCCGACCCGACAGCCGCACCGCTCCCGGATGCACCTGCTTTCCATGTACGCCCCCCCTTCCCTGTGATTTGGCGATTGCGATGAAATTGGATATCGCGTTGCATACGCTACAGCGTTTGGAGAAGTGATACACATACATGATATATATGCGCATTCATTTACATTATTGAAGGTGAAGTTGAAACCAATAAATAAATTAAAGCTTCGAGTAACAGAATTTACTCCATCAGCTCTGTTGTTATTGCATGTGGAGACACGTTAAAAATCTGTTGCAAAATTGTTGGTGATGGAAGGTCGTGTTATCATAAGAGGTACTATCTTGATTGTCGTGCTTATATTTGAAACAAGCAAAATAGTAATACTAGGTTGAATAAGAGGAGAGATTCATTTAACAGGTTTCATATATGATCTCAACATTTTTACACAGCATTGCATCATATTACATTGAAGTGCAGTCTGAAAGGCTGAGAAAGTTAGAACAAGTATACTAGTTACAAGTCGGGAAAATGCAAATGAAGAGGTTAAAAACTAATCTTTATAAACATCAACAATAAATATTTTTTTTAAAAGGCTTGGGGTAATAATTCTCTGCAGCAAAAATTATAGGGATGTATTGTGATAACACTGGTTACATTTCGTTCGTGTTTCTCGGAACTCGATATGTCAAGATTGCCATCACATTTCGGGCTGGATGGAATTTCCATTCGTGTGAAAGTGTTTTAAATTATGTTGTGATCGATTCAATATAAAATATTATATATCCCCGTATTTGACTTAGAAGACTTAGTTTTGTTGCCAAAGATAAAAATTGCCTACAATTTTTATTTTATTTTTCAGTAAATACTACACTATGTAGATATTTAATATTCATTTATGTTCTCTCATGCGTATGTAATAATATTTTCAAAATGGTCATC
This sequence comes from Gryllus bimaculatus, assembly GCA_017312745.1. Lineage (NCBI taxonomy): Eukaryota > Metazoa > Arthropoda > Insecta > Orthoptera > Gryllidae > Gryllus > Gryllus bimaculatus. Next base: position 2,478,854 of record BOPP01000001.1, read on the forward strand.
GTAAACAACAGTTACAAAATGTAATTCACTTGGTATTTATAGTAGCTTAACTCTCGGATTACCAGAAAAATAAAATAAATAACACAATTTGTTACACTTAAATTAAAATTTCATTTCTCGAGACTTAAATATTATTAGAGACAGATTGCACTCTTTCTGCACCAACATCATCTAAGTCAACATTCACAAACCTGTTAAAACTAAAGAGAATGACCGACATAACGACGTTTTTCCTCCTCGTAATGTTATTATTGATTAATTACACAGATTTGTAAACGTGTATAATATTTTCAAATGATCTACAATTCCAAAAAGTAATACAGAAAATATGCAAGCCTCAAAAATCAATATGATTAAAAATTGGCTTGGAAAATTGGGACATAGTATTTCGATCAAGAGGGACTCACACAGAAAAGTATGAGATGTACAGTTGCACGCAATTCACATGATTTTTTCTCCATTAAATTAGCAATATATACAATTGTTAATTTGTAATTTGTACAATTGTTAAGGACGTAGAAATCTCAACAAAGATATGTTTTTACATTTAATTTTCTGCTCTTAAAGATCAGCGCAATACAAATATCGCTTGGATGAATTTTGAAAGTGAAATTTTTTTCAGTTGGGTAGAGAGCGCCGTAATTTTTACATGGTGGGTTGGTCGCGTTCTGCATAACACAATTTAAATGAGGGACAAATTGCTTTGAGAAAGAAAGCATGGAGAACATTTAGGAAAGATTCAAAAATAATTTGAACGAGTTGAACGCTTGTGATTACATCAGATACAATGAACAAACACCACCTCAAACCAACACTTCAAACAATCACAACAGAAATGTAAAACATATACACTATACGAAAACCCTACCCCCTTCTAAATATTATTTCAAGACATTCATTGTGTAATATGAAAAATAAAGGACTTCACAATTTCTGAAACAATAAAATCTCAATTTACTGTCACTATTTGAGTACAAGAATTTCAAATAATTTGTTAGAAAGTTTCTTGAAAACTCAAAAGTTTTCTAAGGAAATTAGTTCAAAATGGCACATTTTCAGATACCTTCAAAATACATTTATTGCGTTGAAAAAAGGCTCCAAACTTTTCAATCACAATTTACATACAGGTTTTACTCTTATGCAATATTCTTAAATGCATGTATCAACTCTACTATTGAGAGAACGAAAAAATTGGGTGAATGTAAAAAAATGTATTTTAGACGTCAATAGATGTCAACTGGGAGAGATTACGAAGCTTACTAGTACGAGAAAGTGTATGCCATTCTTAAACACGTGTTTCTTTTAATTTTTATTGCACTTTTATCATGTCCAAAAATGTGGTTCCAAAAATCAATTTTCTCTCTGAAATATGTTTAACTATATATTGTTTAGACCTTTCGAGAACAATGCCGTTTTCTATTTTGCAATACATCATACATTCACATCATTAATTTTCCTGTGTAAAATTAGAAACATTAGGCAGTGCAGATTAGGTGAATAATTGGCCACTCTAAATGCAATTATTTTACTGTGGCGCCTTTTGTAACTAGTTAGAGAAGTTATTTCCCGTCTTTCTTCCACGGATCCTAACGAGGCTCAAACTCCCCGTCGCGACGGTGGCTCTGCCGAGAGCGGCACGGTCGAGCGGGCGAGGAGAATACGACGCAAAAGTCAGAGGCAGCGAGCGCGCGTGCGCTGCGCCCATCCGCCTGCCCCGACCCGCTCCCCCCAGCCACCCCACCTGCTAGCTGCCCATCTACCGATTCTCTTCCAGCCGCCCCTGGCCCCTCCAGTCCGCCCACCCCCGTCGCCATCCGTCTCCGCCGGAGGGAATTTGCCAACTGCCAGCGCGCGCTCGCAGCTCGCTCGCGGCCACGCGGACTCGCGATCGAGGGACTCGCGATCGAGAACAGTCCCCGTCCACGGATAGCACTCTTCCCATGCACAGCTAAGGGTTTCCCCTCCACATATAGCACTCGACTCATGCTAGCCAACAGTCCATGTCCACAGATAGCGTTCGTGTCATGCACAGACAACAGCCCCACTCTCTGAAGATATCAATCGTTTATGGACAGCCAACGGGCCCCGTACTCAGAGAGCACTCGTCCCATTCACTTTCAACGGGTCTCGCCCAAAGGGCGAGCTCATCTTATGAGCAGACAGAAGTTCCCGTCCATAGGATTCTCGTTCAACGCACAGTCAACTAACGTTATCCACACAGTTGTTGTTTTATGTACAGCCAATAGATCACGGCCACAAGATATTTCCTTCTTCCATTCACTGTTAACAGACGTTACTCAGCAGTCAGGTCTCGTCCCATGCATAATCAACTGATCCCATCCCCACTACATCGGGATACTCTCGCATTCCCCCACCGTCATCTGCTATGGGATAATTATTCTACGATACTACGTGTTTGACTCTTGCGATAGTCGCGATATCCACATTCAACATGTTCAATTAAAAACTCTCTCAAAACGTCTATTTGAAACTAAATATTGTATAAAAATGAAGTTATAGTAATGGCAACTGAACATAAAATGGCTTTGTAGTTGGTGAGTAGTCATTTTCAAACACTCTCTGCAAGGAGTCGAAGATGTATGGAGACAGCGACTATAGCCAGAGGTTTACTCTCACCCACTGGGCATGCACCCTCTTCTTCTCTCTCTCCCTATGTCTCTCTTTCTCTTTCTGTCTCTCTTTCTCTTTCTCTCTCTCTTTCTGCTTTCTCGCTCCCTCGCTCTCCCTTCATGTCCCTCTCTCTCCCCGTCTCCCTCTCCCTCTCTTTCCCCTTTCCCTCACTCTCCCCCTGTCCCTCTCTCCCTCGTTCTCTATCTCTCTCTCTCCCTTCCTCTCTTTCTAAATTGATAACTGTCAAATTCAAAAATTCAACTTATCATTCTTTTCCTTCTTATCCAATCTTCCTCTGAGTACTCTGCTATATTGCGCCCCCTCAGCGTATCTCACAATGCCCGAGTGCCCATGCCTCAATAGCCCTCTCTTGGTAACAGCGTGTCATCTTCACGAGCGTAGGTATAGTAAGTACAAAGGTACTTGTTACAATAATGGAATTAGAGTTGTTCCCGCATCACGTTCTAAATGACTGATATTTCTGGGTACATCCACTACTATGTTGAAGAGCTTCGTCATTATTGTTTATTATTTAACATTTCTTTACAATTACGCTGCAACTTATAGCAGGGTAGGTTGGTGGTTGGAAGCTCTCAGACACAGCCACTATCCTCTTTCCCCGCCTTAACGAGCGCAAGTAATGTAAATGCAAAATTGTTAATACAATTATAGAATTTGTTGGATTTAGACCCCTCCTCGCGAGGACAGCGAGACTGAGTATTACTGATTGTTTTGCAAATAATTTCAATGTAACCAATGGCGGCGTGTAAGTTTTAAAATGAACAGGTGAATGTGAATAAAATTGAACTACTGTACTTTTTTTTATGGGTAAGGAAGAGGAAGGATAAAAGACGCGCGGTCCGTGGACGGTTAATTAGGATGATGCTCCGACATTCGCCTGGTACTGATCGGAGACACCACGAAAAACTGCCAATCGGAGCAGCGGGCACCTAAAATTCCCCTGCAGACAACGGCAAAATTCGACACGCAAGTAGCTATGCAACTAGTGTCGCAAATCCGCCATCACTGGCACTAGAACCTCTTGGTCTAAGTGACTGCAGAGACACCAGCAATACGGGCTGTGAGCTAACTGACATGGTCATGGCGTTGTGCGGAGCGCTTCGCTCGGCGTGGCGCCGCCCTTGTGTCCGCGGGCCTTAGCGCCGCCCAATGGCGCGTCCGGGCCTCGCGTCCGCGCGAATAGCCTTCTCCGGCCCTTTGTGCATTGACGCCGTGTCGCTTTCGCCTGTCGCCCTCCGCGCGCCACCCGCGGTCGCCGCTGTCCCCCGGCATTTGGTCGCTGCGTCGCTCCGCTGCCCCGCAGTCGTGGGCTGGACGCGTTCTGCAGCGCACGCAATTTCGCCTTGGAATGAACTGTTTGGGAGGCGCCTTCGTGTTCCCCGATATTTTGGTTTGCTGCCATTCCTGCCCTCCCTATGTTGTTTGAATGTATACACGTTTCCAGTATGCAGTCTGTTTCCGCACTTAACGTTTCAAAATTTTCTCCACGTTTTCTTTCTGCGTTTATTTTTGAAGTGAATTTTACTCGTATGTGTTTAGGCTTGATAATCACATCTTTCTTTCTTCCTCCTTTTGTTGTTTTATTCAATTACTTTGTTGAACTTTACGTTTTATTCATAGTTATTGCGATGTTTTAATTGCAATGTTGGTAAATTAAAAAATGAAATATTTTTAGTAATATATGTATTTGAATCTCTTTATATTATAATTCCCAATAATCCATTTCGATAGTTTCTCTTGACGTTCTCTCTTTCCCGTCTAAATTACAGACGCGTAGTTGGTACAAATGATTAGCTCGGAATCATTCAAATTAGAGATTTATCCAGGTTGCTCCGGACCGCAAGTCTTATAAATGTCGCGTAGGGCCAATGTCGCTTTTCAACGCAAACAGTTAATATTTTTGAAAAGATTCCTGGCAATTTGGAACCAGCTTCCAACCAATTATGTGTGCTAAAGATGGTAAAATTTAAAACATTTTACTAACGGAGCTAATTTTAGGAAAATATTTTGCCACAGCAGTAATAGTACCTTTCATTTTACTTCTATTATTTCAACCCATGTACATGGAAATTAACATCACTTTGCAAATTAATAGTTCAAACTGCGTATGTTGTTTTAAAATCTTATTTTTTACACAGTACCCACTTGTCTCTCTGATTACCTCCATTTAGAGAATTTTTTTGTGTAAATTTTTAAAGACGTACATGTCTTAACTGTACATAATTAAAAATTAAGCTGATCTCAATTTTTATATATTTACTGAAAAAAATATTAAAAACTGTATGTGACGTAGGGGTTCTGCGCACGTTTTCTTGAGTTTCAGAATCCCTTCTCGTAATTTTTACTATAAATAGTTGAAAGATGAGTGAAAGTTTAACATAAACAAATAAAAATAAATTTTAAAAATAGCAAGATTAGCAATATTTGAAAATTAGTCATTTTCCTTTCCGAGTAATAGAAAACTTTTGTGCATCGGTAAACGAATTGCAAGTATGATTTTTTTCTGCATTGCTAACAAAATAGTCACTAGCCCTTACCTCTACTCCTACATTACAAGCAAAAGGAGAGCTCAACAAAACGTGCGATTAGTAAAGCTACATTTACGTACAGAAGCAAAACAAGAGGCTATCTCACCATTTGCTCACTGGACCAGGGAAACTGGACAAAAAACCTAATCGAGATGGGGGTCATTGACACGGAAACTGAAGTACATTATTTGTTACAAACATATTAATTCTTTTTAAAAAACTATACAATACAAATGTATACTAATTCATTATGAATCACTGTTTTGATAAAATAAACATTATTTTTATTTTTGATAATCAGTATAGTCTCTAATTGTATAGAAACAGTTTTTCATTCTCAACCATTCCTATGTAAATATTTTCATCCCTCGGAATAAAGTGATATCTGATCACAGAGAGAAGCAAGAGCACGGTATCTGAGCTCGCGTCCTAAGAGTCGCTGGGAGATCTGAACTTCTTTGTGTGATGGACGTTCTTCGTTTCATCTGCTAGGAAGGGATGGAAAATGTACTGAAAGATATTTGCAGAGATTCTTGGCACACTAATCTTGAGAAGTAATACGCTGTTACGTCACGTATTTGATGGCTGGCTCAATTTCATTCAACGCCTTAAAGCATTATGAATCGGCACCCCATGTGAGTAACATAGAATAAGAGTTACAAAGTGCGCAAGAAAATGAAAGTTCCGTGGTTCCAATGTGCAAGCATTCTGGACGAATGGGAAAATATTCCGGAAACAAGAAGCAACAGAACATTGAAAAAAGTCATCAGCTAAATATATTAAGGGAAATGATCAACTAAGCCTAGCTCCTCCTAGAGACCTATCCAGATAAGCTTCTTTGTGCTTGGTAAAGACTGCACTTTCCGCGATTTAGTCGTTCTATTTTGTTTGTTCTCCGAACGCAGCGTAGCGGCTTCGCTTTGGAAACCTCCTGTGTTTATCCTCTTACTGCGGCCGGCGCGGCGCCAACGGCCGTGTCGATGACCTCTGCCGGCTCTTGACCGCCTGCTCCACCGTCCATCGACCGACCTGCCCGTCTCGCGCCTTGCTTCCCCTCCTAGGCTCCCGGATTCGATTTCCATTGCCTCGTGAACCATTGTTTTTGCGATAAACGTATTTCCTTCGTATGGGTTCACCAGAATTCTACCAGGGCGCTGTTAGGATTCCTTGTAAGTACGTAAACAGGTTATTTTTAATGCACGACAGTCAGTTCGCGTTGCCACCAAACAATGAGCTATTCCAAACAATGAACACAAGTCAGACCTTTCAGCCAACTTCAAAAGTAACTTCTTTACAGCAAATAGAGAATGCTTTATAATGTTTTAAACATAAAATACACCATTGTCTTTTCACATGAAATCTCATGCAAATTATTAGCCATATCTACAAGTCATGACGCACATAGTAGCATTGTGTGGACTATATGTACTCTATTTCTTTTTTTGATAGAATTGTTAACTTTTGTCGCCTTGTAAATAAATCTAGTTGCAGTTTTATATTTTATGTTTCGATGTATATTTTATAGAAATATGTGCAATAAACGTAGCAGTGAATTTCGTATACCAAACTTGTAAAATATTATGCGATAATGTGTCGTTCGAAAGATAAAACAACACGCTCGTCTGGTGTACGCTCTCAACCTGTGTCGAAACACCGTCTGGACGTGGAATACATTCGCCCATTAGCATGTGCTACCGGCATACAACGTTTGTGTTTCGTGACGTGTCCCCTCTGTGCTGGAGCTGCACGTTGCGCGCGCCGCTACTCCTCTGTCTCCGCTCGGCGCGGCCCATCGGCGCCTCTATCGCCGGCCGCTCGAACTGCCGCGCCGCCTCCGCCGTCCGCAGCCCATCCATTACGCACACGGCCGCTCCGCGCGGTTGGAGGCGAGTGGGGACGGGGAAGCAGGCTCTGGGAAGCGCGAAGTGTAGGCGGGGGTTGTCACTTCGGGGTGGGGAAGGTGTCGAGGGCTGTTGTCTCTCCCGAGAAGGAGGGAGCTGGATGCCCATTGCGGAGTTGGATGAAGCAAAATACGGTGACGTCGGTGGAGACGTATATGAGGGTAGTATGGTGAGGGGAGATCGCAAGAAGGCAAAAGGATACGGTGGAGATGATTTTAGGGAACGGAACGGTGGTGTACTGGTGGAATAGGATCAAGAGAGCACGCGTAAGTTACAGTGTAGGACCAATGTATTTAGGGGCGGATGGATTTTGGGAAAAGGTAGCGTCGTGTGCTACATGGGGATGAGTATCACTTCAGGTATTCGAACGTTGTTACCGGGAGAGGTGGCTCAGCGCATCAACTAATGAAACTGCGGTCCTTCTGACCGGGGGGTCCTAGTTTCGAGTCCCGACGGTGACATAATTTTCGACAGTTGCTTGTCGCTAGGTCGATTTCAGACGCTGCTGGGGCAGAATTCCAACCGCTGGCAGCTCAGATCGCTATGTATCCATGGACCGCACGCGATCTTTCCTACCTCTTCGTTGCCCTATTCTCGTACCTTACACACTTGCACTACACTACCACACATACCGGGATACCTGTCGGGAGTTTAGCGCTTGTCTCGGCTGGGGCGGTGTCCGGCAGTTGGGAGATACCTGGTGTATGGAAAACCTCGTTAGCCAACGGTAGGTCGGTGCCGGATCTCGCCATACCGCGAGGGGAGGATCATCGCCATATCTCAAGCAAAAAAACATCTACGGGACTAATGGCCACAGTAGATGCGCGACCAGAATCATAATCAATCAATCAATAATCGAGGGTTTTCGGTTAGCCGCCCGAGACAATGTAAGGGCGGGAGTTGGAGAGGCAGTGCTGGAAAGGGCAAGGGAAAGGGAAAGGGGAGGAAAGGTAAGAAGCTACACATGAGACGTGGCACGGAGCAACCGGTATGGCGGGGAGGCGAGGAGGCCGCAGCCATGGAGAAGTGTGAAACAGTTGGGAGTTGTGGTGGATGGTTCGACCCGGACGCAACTCGTAAAGGCGCGTGGTGGGAAGGGAGGGGGCCGAGGGGAGTGGAAAACCGGGGGAGGTGAAGAGCGGGGCGTGGCTGCGCGAGGAGTCGCGGGGGTGGTGCGGGAACGGCCGAGGGTGGGAGCGGCCCCAGAAGCAGTGTAGCGTGCAGGGCAGCCAACCTGTCCGTCTGTTCCCCGACGATCTCCTTCCGCTCTCGCTGTACTCGACGCGCCGCCCCGCCTCGCTCCGCCACTCGCCCCGCACCGCCCCGCATCGCTAACCGCCGCCGCCCTCGGCCCTCAAACTCGTCGCCTGAAGGCATCCATCACTATATTGACTCGGGAGCGCGTCACGCATTTACCCGAGAGATTTATGCATGAGCCTAGACTGACTTACAGCTGCATGTAATAGTGATGAGCATATGATTAATGATAAATATATCATGATAACATCTTAGCTTTTTTACTTTGCATTCTGAGCCAAATAATTATTATTTTACTTTTCGATTACCTAGATGTTGTACAAAGTTGAATTGAAAAACATTTGTTGAATAACGTACATTTAAATATTTAGAATATATTTGTCCTTCTCTGTGTATCTCTGACCTAGGATTTTTCTAATAGAAATGCTTTCGAATTAAGTTATTTATCACAACGCAATTGCTGTACAAAAATATTTTTTCAACTACTAGGGTTTGACCCTTTATTTTTCAGAAGTAGCATAATAAAACACTTGACAACTTAGTCTCCATCAAAATGATGGAAATAACCTTAGTATTGTGTTTAGCTACAAAGACAATTGATATAAATAATTTGAGTATGAGGTGACTAAAAACATCGTTTATATTTGGTGTAGTATAGTGTTATCTGAATTACAGGCATATTCTCAATTTTTTCTATGTATATCAAAATGATTTCTCTATTTTTCACGCTTATTTGAATTGATATACTACTCACTTTCATTCCTGTCTCAACATTCCTTCCCCCAATCGAGTTTCTTTTTCTTTAATCTCTTCTTAAAACTGTACTCTGTCTTATGTACAGAATTTGTCATCCATGAGTACTAAGATTGTCATTGACACTGTTTATCACTCTAATTAACTTCATTTAGTGGTTATTTGTTTCAGAGAGCACATCTAATAATGTTCACTAAGGTTTCAAAAGATGCTAATCAATAGAAAACAAGGTTTATAAAAACATTACGTTATATTTATAGTAAATTCTACTTAGCAATTGTTCTACCTATCGCATGGGCCTTTCTGTAGTTTATACTTATTTTCCAGAACTCGTCGGTTTACTCAATATCAGTCACCTTGCCGCCTCAACTACTACCTGGTACCGATAATGTTATCATACCTCGACTTTTTTTGTCTCGGTATTTCTTCAGTAGACTACGGATGGCAATCTCTGTTTCATTTTAGTCATCAGTTCCGGGATGTTCAACTCTTCCTTTCCTTTCTACTTTAAGAATATAGCTGTATCAAGTTCAGCCACACTGTCTGAAAGAGTATTCAATCGGCTGTCTGCTCTGATCGGTCGTTTTTCGTGGTTTCTCCTATCAATATCCGGCGAGTGCCGAAGCAATAACACCAAGCCAACGACCGCGTGCCATCTTTCCTTCGTCAGCTCGTATCCTACCCCCCCTTGTATCCATATTCTTGCCTTACCCTACTAGTGTCAGGAGATCTATAGGAAGATTAGTTCTAGCTCCGACTGAGGCGGCGTACCCGCTGGTGAGATGCTTGGGCAGAGAATCCCGTAAGTGTAGGACGGCGCCAGATCTCACGTTCCAGCAGAGTAGAAATAAACTACGTGCCGAATACAGCATGTACTACACTCACTGAACTAATGGACTAAAATTGACGAGCCTGGAAACACGAAATTTTCGCTTTCTCGCTGTCTGGCTTCCTCTCCCTCTCGTCCGTGCCTCTGCGTCAGCTTCTGCCTCGGGTGTGGTTGCCCCACCGCCCGCGAGCGCTGGCGTCGCCGCTGCCACCCGTCATCCCAGCCGCGCCGCCTGCTTTATTGGATTTTTACTTCATCATATACTCGCAGTCGCGGGCGCGGGCGGGGGTTGGGGCTGCAGCGGTGCTGGGAGAGGCGGTGGGGGTCGTCGACGGCAGGAGAGGGACGACGCGGAGGCGACGTCGGGGGCAGCAGCGCTGCGGTCCGAGGCGGAGCGCGAAGCCGCGACTCTGGCGGTGGATGAGGTGGGTTCTTGAGAGGCGTGATGGCTGGCGGTGGAGATGAGGGGACGGCGGTGAGGGTGATGAAGGAGTGGTGGCGAGAAGAGGAGGGTGGGTGAATTAAGGAATGGCGATAGGAATGAGGGATTAGTGAGGGCGGTGGAAGGGACGGGGATGCAGTTATGGCTAGCGATGGGGGCCATGCTGACAACTCCTAAGATGGTGTTGGGAGCGCGGGCGGCGTGTAGGGATGTTGAGGGATGTGGGGGTTAGAGGTAGGGGCTGTACTGAAAGGATGGTGAGAGTGACGATGGGTGCAGCGAAGCGGTGAAGGAGAGGGCGCGAGCGGTGGAGGTCGAAGGCAAAAAGACCTCCGGGTCTTCCGGCTGAGTGAATCGGACACACGCCCCTGCGATTTTTCGCCCGCCGTCGCTTCCGCGTGTTGGGGGACGGGGGTGTCTGCCCGATGGCCTTCATACGAGCGTGCGCTGAGCGACGGACGGAAAATTAACTTCGTGTTACTGCGATGAAAGCATGCGCTTCAAAGGTCCCACAATGACGGGTGACCGGCTTTTTTCGCTGGTCGGTCGTTTCAACAGGAGCGGATGTTCAGCTTAATGGTGTCTCTCTGCTTGTTAATTAACGTGTGAAGTAAGGTATTAAGCGATAATTCTACTATTACGTTAATCTGTTTTTTTCATGACATGAAGACATTTGTGCAAATCTAATCATTCTATTTTTCCAAAAATATTTGGTCTGAATTGCGATGCAATAACATTTTTTGGTGTATTTTTTGTATAAATTGAAGTAAATTCAATATTGTTAGAATGATTGTGGCTTTATTTGTGAAAAGAAATAATTTATACAGTATAAAATGCAAAACATTGTTTTAAAAAGGTTGTATGTAGTAAATTCTACACTACAATTTAGAGAATGTTATGATCTCAGTTATGGCAAATTCTTAATCATCTGATTCAATTAACTTCTGCCTCTAAATTTCAGTTTTAGATGCACATATTTATATTTCCTATATTATGAGATAAATGTTTGGATTTTTATAAATATTTGTTACTAAGATAAATAAAAAGGCACAAAATTTCGAATGTTTTAATTCAAAAATTTATTTGTGTTTCGCCTAAGATTATCATTTTAAAAATGCTACAAAGCATTTGGTAGCTACAGAACAAAGCTTAAAATTACACAGCACTTTAGCCGTAAGTCATATTCTCTCATTTCGTCTGAAAATGAAAGCCTTTGCAGAGAAATTGAAACCAGTAAAGATTTGCAAGCCTGATTGCGTACTGAGCCGCTCATGACGTTCTTCTCTTAACGACAAGTGGCCTTTTTTATTCGCTCCCAACCCTTCGAGTTCGTTACCTTATGGATGAACGGTCACAGCTTTATATCCTTCCGGCGAATGATATAGTTCTCCTGCAGGCGAGGGGTCAGCCGTCAAAGCCTTGAGATACGCCACAATGAGTTACAGCTCAGTGAGGCGCCGCGGAACGCGAAACAATACTGGACGGGCCATTAACTGCGAACCGCTCGCGCAGCCGTCTTTTACGGCGAGGCGAGGCGAAGCGAGGTGAGGTGCGTCAATGTCGGCGAGGCCACGAGCGAGAGAGCACGCGGCGCCGAGGTGGAGCGGAACGGAGAGAGGATATGGCGGGACGAGGATAGAATGGGTAGCGGCGGACGTGGCGAAGCCTGGGAAATACGGAACTGGTAGTGGTGGTCGTGTAAAATCGTGGCGGGTACAGGACCGGAGGCAAAATTGACTGGTTGGATGGGCAAAGGATAGAACGGGTAGTGGCGGCCGTGGCAAAGCATGGTGAGTACGGAACGGGCCATGACGGAGCGTTTCGAGGCAGAATAGATAGTGGTGGAACGTGACGAACGTGGCAAGGCAGAATTGGTTGTGGTCTAAGTGTCAAGGACGGGATTAGTAGTGCCTGATCTTTACAAAGAGTGGCAGCAATAGAACGGGTGGTGTCGGACGTTGGCGGGAGGCTAGAGTGAGACTAAGAGAATTAGCAAAAACAGATCGTCATTGAAGAAAACTAACAGCAAAGGCAAGTGACGTCGAAAAGAGAGATATATTATCGAGATATTAAACGACAGAAAAATTATTCAAAATAATCTGACAATTAATTTATTTTTATTTCTACATCAGAAAAACAGGGAACTCTACATTATGTTGCAGAGGAAAAGCAACATTAATGTTTTAAAGAGAAGCAATAATTAGGCGATGGCGTAGGCGTGGACTTAAGCGAGATCAAATGCATGGACGAGGGCAGAGGCGTAGGTGTAGCCGTAGGCGGGTGCATTAGGCGGGAGAAGGCGTAGGTGAGTGCATGGACGAGGGCGTAGAAGAGGGCGTAAGAGAGATCGAAGCCATAGGCGAGTACATAGGTCAGAGCGAAGTCTCAGACGAGGGCGTGAGAGAGGACGAATGCGTAGGTGTAGGCGAGGGCGCAGGCGAGGGCGCAGGCGAGGGCGCAGGCGAGGGCGCAGGCGAGGGCGCAGGCGAGGGCGCCGGCGAATGCATGGGCGCGGGCAGGGCGAAGGGCGCTGCGTCGCTCCGGGGCGGAGGGGGCGTGCCGGCGACGCCGACGCGTCGATCGATGGCGATCGGCCGCGTCGCGACGCTGCGGAAGTCCCACAGTGCGCCCGAACGCTGCCAGACGCTGTCAAAGGCGCGCGCCTCTTCTCTGCTCTTCAGTAGGTTTGCATATCTGGCGTTTGAAGACGGTTTACCTTTGTAGAATACAGCGTTGTGGATGTTCCATGCGCTGAGATCAGCGCACCAAGTAACATCAAATGAAACGAAATCCCGATAATTGCCTCCTAGTGAGGCAGCAGGGGCCTCTGTTAAAGTTGGTGTGAAGCTTTTCAGCTCATCTAGTGTCGGGAAAGGAAACAATCAGCGCGCTCGGTCAAGTTTCTGTCGATACGTACCTGCAACGTGTTCGTCAAAAGTTACGAAATATAGTTGAGTTTAGATCAGAGACATCAATGCCTCTGTCTCTGTAGCGACTTTGACCAGCAAGTCATAGAGTTCAAGTTCCGTGTTGGCGGATATTCGGGTAGTTGCTAGATCGCGTGCAGTCGCTGTCTGGAGTCGCTGCAGTCTCTGTCGCTGTCAAATCTTGACGGTTGGCTGCTCAAAAGAGAAGTTTTTCGTAGTTCCTTCGATGAGTTCCCTGCAAATTCCGGAGTAGTACCCTGACCAATGGCCAAGAACTACTCACATCTTTCCTTCCTGTTTCTTTACAATGATCTATCTTACATACACATTAACGTGCCACACCATCACATATGTCGGGAGCCCAGACGTGAGCCCGACATGTAGGATACAACGCGGGAGAATCACCATAAAAACAACAAACTACACTAATGTTAACGGGACTAATGACTCATATCAGTTGACGTGCCCAAAAACATCAATGAATCAATCGATATAAAATACTCTAATCCTGTGAAAAAGATTATCCGTACACAATAAATGTAAATAAATTAAAATGTCAATAAATATAACAATAAATGTATTTTATTTGATTCTTCTAGCCTCGTAATCGTATCTCAAGTGTATGTTGCAGATCTACTTTTACTGTTGCTCTCTTGTGGCTGGGAGGTCAACGGCAGGGAGGGGAGATTCCATTGAAGTACACGAGACGCCACTGACGTCGACCCTCCTCATGGTCTGCCATAACTGCTCTCACCCATTTCCGCTAAAAGTATCAGTACAACTGATAATGTGTTACATTTTATGACAAATGACGGGATCGAAGTATTAAACCTTAGCAACATACTGTAGGGGGTGTATCAGAGGTCCACCTAATTTGTTTTAGGGGTTTTAATTTCTTTATGAAGCTGAAAACAATTGACATTTTTATTACGTGCTTATTGTTCAAAATATGATGCAATTTTTAATGCTGGGAAAAGAAAATCGTTACTATTCACTCCAAAACTGATAATCTTGAATATACATTGAAAAAACTACATGTCGTAGCAATATATTAAACTGTATTTTACTCTCATGAAGGGGTGTGGGTCTCTATTTTTCAGTAATATGTAATAGGCGTGGTCATTATTGTTAAATACCGATATTGTATTGAATTTGTTTCTATTTTTAGAACGAAAAATTAATATTTTTTTATTACTAAATACATTTACACAATTATTTCGTATAAATTGGAGATTCAATTTATTTAGAAATATTTTCTAATACTTCAATAAAATCAAAATTCAGGCACTGTCCTTGATTCCCCCTGGATTGCGTCAGGTCATATATATCTTGGAATCTTTAGGGTTAAATCTAGTTGAGCATAATTATCTCCACTAATAAAGATTTTATTCTGCGAATTACCGGCAAAAGCCTTACTAAAGAGAAAAATTAAATGAATTAAGTCAAATCCCACGCTAGACATGGTGTACACTCATAGCCCATCATGAATCGCGATTCAACCTACAATTTATTTCCAATTTCTTCCCCGTCCCCAGGCGGACTTACTGCTTTCTTAACATCTTAAAATGACTCTTTCCCTGTGGAAGTACTTTCCTCATTTTTAAAACTTCTTCGCCAACACACGTTTTCTGATGTTCTGGAAAACCCTTTCACTGGATTGACAATGTCTCTTCTACATTTAATTTAGAAAGATCTTGTTATTTTTGATAGAAGCATCATTGTTTTATTCATTACATTCAAGACTTTTTACAAGAGCCAGAAAGTCAACGAAATTAAAAATATAACTGGATATCCAATTATAAGCATAACGAGTCTGATCACATTTTGCATAATTTAAAAGCAATCCAAATGTTTTCCTGATTCGTAAAAGTTCGTGAGAAATGGCTTCGACAGATATCCATCGATTACGCCACGCGTGATGCATTTTGGGACATTAGACCTGTGATGCTGCGCTGCTCACCTCAATTTCGAGCGGAAGTGCTGATTGAGATCTGGAGACGCTAGGGAGGACGCGTTCGGGACGGGGAGGGCGGGGCGGAGGTTGCGGGGGCAAAAGAGGATGAGGCGGGGGCGACTGGGGCGGGGGGGCGGGGCGGGGCGGGGCGGGGCGGGGCGGGGGGGGGCGGGAGGGGCTGGGGGTGCGAAGCCAGCGAGGCCGGCGTAATGGACTTGGCTCAAGCTGTCGCGGAGGGCGCTTGTCACCCTATCGCTGGCTGCAGGCGGAGCTGCTCCGGCGGATTTCGAGAACCTCACCAAATTGCGCCCTGATAAATCTCTCTCTGTTCCTTGCGAACTTGATACGTCGCTTGGGCAGGAGCCGAAGGGAAACTTGACTCGGAAGTTTCCGCCTGACCTCGGAGCCACTTCCTGCATTCTTCAACAGAATTGCGTCTTGCTTTGCAGCTCTGATGCTATCGTTTCGAAAAGAAGACCTTGGAGAAAGTGGATGATTGAAAAAAGGAACATTTGATGGGTTTTATATCGAAGATACAAACATGTATCCCATTGCTACAAGACTTGTTTTTGATTGGGTTTCGAGCAAAGTCAAGCACCGAGACCTCCTGTTTGCACAATCAATAAGGTCTGCAGTATAACTACAAGAAAAACATCAGGATGGTACTTGACAAAAACTCAGTAAACTTCGATCGTAGTCGCACTGAATAATATTCACCAAAATAAAAATAATAACCACAAATAAACTTACCTATTGCGACGAATTCATATCGTATACCTTTCGAACGTACTCGAATCACATCGCTATACTTTACGAATTCCGAACATACTTTCTGTAAATCTAGATTCTTTCTCACACAGATACATACTACGTGTAAATGATAAGCAAATTCTGTTGTAATTTGACGTTAATAACGTAAGTGTAGAAAATTATTAGTAATTCATATCAGAAAAAACTCGCTGGTTCTCGTCGAAAAACTCCATCTTTGTTTGCACGCTGTAACACAACAATTGCTTAGCATGCACCAACAATACCCCACTTATTTCGAGATTATTCATAGAAACATTTATATATGCGAATCAATGTTAGAAATCTCTCATGTATATATCCTTGATTTAGAAACCAGTCTCCGACGTTCACTAAACAAATTGAAAGTGAAGTTCTAATCCGTTCTTCAATGATAATATCTCCATCGTCTCTGCATATATCTCAACGTTGAAAAATTGATGAGGCTCATCAATCTGGGGGATTCGCGCTGGCTACATCGTGCAGTTCCTCTTCCGCGCACCACTGGATTCTACCCAAATTTATTCTTCTCCGCCCTCGAGATCTCCATCCCCCATCACGAAGCCGCTACGCCACCATGCCATCCCGTCTCTGCAACCTTTCCCGGCCCCCACCCTATCGCGCTTTTCATCCAGGACACCCTGTCACGTCTCCACCCCTCGTCCTTCCCCTCCCTCACCCCACCTCAGTCTCACCTTCCCAAACCCGCACCCCCCCGTCCTCACCCCGTTACCCTCCACTATCACGTACACTGCACCCACGCCCTCCCCCACGCCCTCCCCTACGCCCTCGCCCCACGCCCTCCCACCCCTCCCCCACGCCCTCCCCACGCCCTCCCCCACGCACGCCCTCCCCCACGCCCTCCCCCACGCCCTCCCCACGCCTCCCCCACGCCTCCCCACGCCTCCCCCACGCCTCCCCCACGCACTCCCCACGCACTTCCCCCCACGACCCCCCCCACGCACTCCCCACAACTGGCACTCCCCCATCAGCAATCCTCCACATCATCTTAAACCAACCCCACATCCACTACACTACCACGCACTCCTCCATCCAACTGCCACCAGCTACTCCACCAGACACTTCCTGCCACGCACTCCGCACGCACTCGCCACGCATCTCCACACAGTCACTCTCATCCACAGGCATCATCCTCACACAACACACAGTCTACAAACTACACCCTAACGACATGAAATAATAACAAGACCCTACACACACAGACCCTCACACACAGACACCCTCCTCACCTCACCAAGACCCATCACTCACAAGACCCTCCAGACCGAAGGGTCTCGCCCCACAGACCATCACCCGTACGACCCTCGTTCGCACGCATCATCCACGCAATATATACTCCTGTTCTCAGTCTGCGCCCTAACCCCACCTCACCCGACGTTCCTCGCGCGCTGCGGAGCCGCCTCTAACGACCTCCACGCTAGACCCTACTACCACGGCGACAATCTCAGAGCTGCAACCCGAACCAGTCGCAACACTAACGCCGGATTCTCAGCACCGCCCGCAGGAGCAGCAGGAACGAGGTCGCGAGCCGTCCGTTGTAGGTTCGGCGCCCTCCCGCCATTGCTGCGCCATGCGAAACAGACCCGACTGTCGCTGGCCACGTGCGGGCAGTGCCCTTGAACGGATCGCGGGCGCACGATATTCGATTATCGCGAGGGCGCCGGCGCTTGTTCGTACGGCCGGCATTCGGCGCGCGAGACAACGGGCCCGTGACTGACTGCGGTATGCGTCGGGGCGCGCGCGAGATAAACGAAATATGAAGCAACAGAAACGTCGCAATGACGAATGGATAATGTAATTATCGACCTTCAGAATTTATGCGTGCTAACATAAAGTAGTAATTCAGGTTGAATTTTACCTGGGCCATTATGCTACCAACCTCCCCCAAACAATTACACTGAAGGCTTTACCTGACGGATTTCGCATCGATGCTAATACGAGTCAATAGAGTTCAAGGCTAGCATGCACAGTGATGAGTTATATCAAACTGTTCATCTGTGTGATAAGATGACGTACTCGACATCTTCTCAATTGGCATGTGGAAACAAAAATGTACAAAGCAGAAAATAGAAACTAGATCAATAAATAAAGATAACACGATGATTATACTCATAGATACGTTGCAGCTCTGAAATGGCTCGGAAAATTACTACACTAATCCGAAACAGTATGAACATTTAATATCAACATAAACAATAGATAAAAACAGGCATGAATACGCTCATAAACTGAGTAATGGACTGCAACATGCATTAGTAATGTGGAATCTTTATTGTACATAACATAAGAATGTGTACTATGATCACTCAATGAGTTATATTTCAACTTTTATGAAACTTTATCAATACAATGTAGCGATGAGTACCTGAGAAAATATTAACTATGATTCATGCGAAGATGAATACAAATAGGCCGATGTACGCACAACGTTAAAAACAATAACGGGAAGTGTAATGTATACAGGTGAGAATTCTGTTAACGTAAAAATCGACAGATTGGTGACGAACAACATTAAGAATTCCAATATGAAAAATGGAAGATAACATTAAAGATGACGGAAAAGGAATGACTATAGCGGCCATTTCGTCTTACCTTATTTTCACGTGTATTGATAGTGTGTGTAATTAGTAAAAACTGTTACTAATAATATACAACAGCATGCGCGATAATATGTAAACAATATAATATTAGAAAGTTTATAGGATATAATGAGAAAAAAATATATATAGTTAATAACTTTTAGTACATTTGAGTCTAAACGTTTTGAAATGTGTAACATTGGCCTAAATGAATGCAATTAGAACAATTAAAACTGTCAGCTATTGCTCCTAAGTATAAGAGCTCATACCAAGCTCAAGTGAACTCAGCCCTAGGATGCGCGTGAAAGACTCAGAGTCGGCGCAAACTTTCGGCAATTGAAGTGGTGTGGGTGGGTGGGGGGGAGTCGAGAGTGATCCTACATCGGCGCCGCCTGCGGGCGAGAGCTACGGATCGGGCACGTGGGGACGGCGACTCCGAAATGGCGGCGCCACCGCTGCGAAGAGGGCGATGGGGACGGGAACGCGTCAGCAGTTGAATGATTGCAGTTGATGATCAATTCAAGCATGACCGCTTTGGTGAGTGAGAAAGAGATTAGTGATTTCGGGCGCGACGACGGCTAAGGTCACTAGTCCCGTAAGTTTAGTGCATGTTTTTGCTGCGGAAGTGGCCGTGATGTTCTTCCTCTGAACTCATCCCGCGCCGCTCTACTGTCGGCTACCGGGGTTTTCCCCCAACCAGGTATTTCCCACCAGCGGGGCACCGCACCAACCAGGAAAAGCTCTAAGCTCCCGACCGCTCTCCCGGCATGTGTGGTCATGTACCACATGTTAGTGTAAGGGGTGAGGATAGGACGAGGAATGGGTAGGAAAGATCGCGAGCGGTCCGTGACCTGTTTGTTAGATTACTGCTCCGGCTTTCACCTGGTACTGATCGGATAAACTACGGTAAACAGCCGATCAGATCAGCCGACCGCTATAATTTTCCTCAAATCAACGGCCAGTTTCGACCTAGCAACCTGTATAACTAGAATCGAAAATTTTCGAAGACGAAATTCGAACTCCAGTGCAGGGTTGCCCAACTGGCAGACCACGGTGCCATTTATTGTGGTACGGGAAAGGCTTTTAGTCAACAGGGAAAGTCCATTGCAGTCATGTCGGGCGAGAGCATTGTGAGTCTAGCGCACGCGCCCTGCCGGGGTCAACACCTCTTTAATGTAAAAATAGGTGAAGTTTAGATTTAAGAATTTTAATAAATTCAGAAATTTACAAACATTCAATGTGATTCATTGCTTTAATCACAGAGGGACTTGATATCACACATGTTAGCATTGTTTCCCCCGTTTCAGAACAGTAGGGCAAAGATGAACAATACGGGGAAATCAGGTGCGGATCGCTCGAGTGATGACAATATTCCCGCAACCATATTGAAGGTTTAAGTTGTGACCCTTGAAGCTTTGAAAGTTGGAGACCCCTGCCTTAGGACCTGCTTGTCAGGGCCGCTGCAGAGCCCAACGCCAGAGCTGGCTCCGAGCTAATGCAGACGGTGGGCGGCGCGACGGCCGTTGGCGGCGCGGGCGGGTCATCGCTCTGCAGAATGGACGTCGAGTCGGGCGAGGGCTGCCAGGAGGGAGAGAAGCGTTCCTAGGTTGGCAAGTATGCGGCCTCCGGAGGGGCATATTGAGACGACGTGGCATGTCTGGGGAGCTCGAAACGGGAAGCTGCGTAATGAAATAGCCCGTGGCCCTGGGGTCAGAGAGAGATGGAGAGGGACCGAGGTTGAGAAGCTGTCCAGGGATACTGGAGATAGAACTCTTATGACCCCAGTCATATATTAGTAATTTTTGTTAGAATAATACAGGTTTAATTAATTAATTATGGAATAGCTAATAATTAATTATTCATTTGGTGATTTCTTGTTTTGTTAATGTGTCTATCATGTTCTTGACAAATACCTAAGTTTCTAGAGGTGTGGAAAACAAGGGATTGTTAAAAGATTGCCATTGCCATGGTTTAGGCGAAGGAACCGTAATGTTATTGAACGTAGTACTTGTGGTAAATTATTATAAGGAAGGAAATTAAGAGAAGTTATGATTAGCGCTAAGTTCGGATGCCAAGAGTGTTCATCACGAGTTATCGCTCGTAATTGACGAGCAAAAATAAAAATGAGAAATTTTGATATAGAAATTCATTTTATGTATTTAAAACTCAACTCCATGAATAACCAAATAGTAATAATGTTCAAAGTGTTTGTTGTTTGAAATAACTGGGTAAATCAATTTATTGAACAAAATATGATCTTGGATCTATCTTTGGCTACGCGGTTCCTTAGGAACATTCAAGCGTTGTTATGGAACACAGAAATCTCCCTCCTGGAACATTTGGAAAGTACTCAGGGCCGATTTAAGCAAACAAAGAGAGTTTACGCTGCAGCAAATCATGTTTACTCGAGAGTAACTTCTTGAAGAGTTTCACCAACACTTTACTCGAGTGTAAATCGCTTACATGAGAGTAAATTCGAGAGTAACTTTACACTGCGATAATCAGTCTGGAAAATTCCGAAGTAAGCATGTATCTTCGAAGTGTTGTTATGGCTCAACGATTACGAATGATAGTATTTGAAGACAATTCCAGCAATGATTCGGAATATTATTCACTAGTGCGAAGACAATGGATTGGTTTTAATTATGACGATCGAGATTTTGTCACGAGGTTATTTCTGGACAAATCAACTGTTAACTTCATCAGATGTGTTGTAAACTGTAGAGAACTTGTAAATTTATTTTTCGCCCATGTGGATACAAAATAAAGATATTAAGTGCCGTATACGATTACAAAAGGAAAAATAATAACTACAAGGACTACAAGTACTAAGAAATATTTATTTATTTAGTTAAAAAACTGTAGTTGACGTATTGGGGAGATCATTGGCGCACGTTTCTTGAGTTCCAGAACCTTTCCAACATTTTAAGAATGAATAAAGTTGAAATTTGAATAGAAGTTTAAAAAATAAAACAAAAATAATAATAATAATAGTAATAATCAATAGTAATAATTAATAGTAGATAAGTAATAATAATAATAATAATAATAGAAATATTTAATATAATAATAAATAATATATAATTAATAATAATAATAATAATAATAATAATAAAATTTAGAAAAACGCTAGATCAGCTACATTTCAAAAACTAAACATTTTCGTTCCCGAGTTATAGAAAATTTATTTGCACCGCCATCAGTAAACAAACTGCAAATTTGATTTTTCTTCATTGCTAACAAAGTAACTCATCTCCAGAGAACAACAATGAATATTTATTAAGAAATAAAGATACAAAAACTAAGAAATAAACTATGATAACTGAAATCACAATGACACCACACAAGATAATAATGCTATGACACTGCTAAGAACTCCAAAACTGAAATGAATTATACAATATAAGGAATTAATGTTTAAGGTTTGCGTTGGTCCGCTGTGGTTCCCACCGTCACTCTCGCTCACAGAGTCTTGAATCGCACTCAAATATTGCGCGTTTAGCTGATTCGCGCAGTAAATTGGAGAGTATGTACTCTAGTGTAAAATAACCCTCTAGAAGCGGGGTGAAACGTTTATATTGTACTCGATCTACTATCTTAGAGTAAATAGTTACTCTCGGGTAACTACTCTCAACTTTACTCGGCTGCGGGTGAAACCGACTCTCTCTTGCACAGAAGTTACGAAAGCCATAATATTGAAGGAATTTTCTTGCTAAATCTTGAAAATTTGGGGTCTATGCAGATCCATGGGAAGAAATGTAAAATAATTTTTATAAAAATATATGATCAGTAACAAATTTTTGAAGACGTTAGGTGTTTCACTAGAATTTTAAATTCTTTATTAGGCCGAGTAACAATGTTTTATTTCGTGTTTTGAACACAATACTGGTATAACAGAATGTTGGAAGATAATCTCATGTAAGATGAAAGACTTCTGCTTTAAGCTTCTGCAGAAGTTTTGCTGTTTCCGTGAGAAGCTGAACCTAAGTAAACGGAGGGAAATGAAGTTAGGAAATGAAACAGGTAAGTGTCCGGAGTGAAGAAAACCGTGGAGAAAAGCAGAATCGCAACAAATGTTGGAAGCAAGTATTTGTGAATTGTCGATACGTACACGTATGAAAAATGTGTAGATTGTACATTATGTTCTGTGCGTGAAATGAAATGAATCGGGACAAAAGTGAGGAGAACCTTTCGATTCTAATTTGAAAGATCAACAATATTGATTCGATACATGGAACCCGCACCCCAGCAATCCATCGAAAACATTCAGAATCGGCCAAAAACAGCTAGAAATATCGAAATATGTATGAAAACACTTCAACAGAAATAAGTAGGAGTATCTCCTACAACCACCCAAATTACTTTTCAAGAACAGGCTGAAAATTGAGAATATTTGGCGATTAGTAAGAATATATTGTGACGTACATGGGAAGCGGTACTTTCACGACAAATAAATTATGCAAGGGACAGGTACATTTTCGTGAATGGGTCTCCAGGAATTTGGCGTAGCATAGGAAGATAATCGTTATAAATTCTTTTGC
Source organism: Gryllus bimaculatus (assembly GCA_017312745.1). Classification (NCBI taxonomy): domain Eukaryota; kingdom Metazoa; phylum Arthropoda; class Insecta; order Orthoptera; family Gryllidae; genus Gryllus; species Gryllus bimaculatus. Next base: position 2,502,024 of record BOPP01000001.1, read on the forward strand.
ACATCTAAATATTTTAATGATCAGAGAACACACTTTACAAATAGTATTTACAAATCGCAATGCGCAGGCCTTGGAAACAAGTGCCCGGTCAACGCTACCTTGATGTTTCAAAAACCACCTGCTTCCTCTGGAGGCGAGCGGGGCCGTCGTGGCAACGGCGGCGGTGGCTTCGGCAAGCTTCGGTTCGCCCCGAAGTCCGCCGGGAATTCGCCCTCCCTCGGCGACCAACTCCTCTGTCCCAACGTAACGGCCGATTAATTCGCCAGGGTCCACTCCAGTCGGTGTGAACAATGTTTCACGGGTATTGGAACGCACGACGCGTGATTGATGTTCGTCGGCTGTTCTAGTCTTTTCAGCGACCTTCCTCAACTTTGCGCGGATGTCCGTACAGTACTGCCCACTGTTATATTATACCAGGGCGGGATAATGACCCGAGCCCCACCGGCCACACGATTTCCTGTCTTATTGGTTTTTATCAGTTCTGGTGCGCAATTCTACTTCCACTAATCATCTGATTGTTAATCCTTATCAACCTGGTTCTACACTCAACGGCCACACTCAGTCCGAATTGCACTTAACAACGACAATAAATCTCTCGGACCCAACACTGCCCCGTCCGTGCTTCACTCGAGGCCCCTCCGCGCATCACTAACCGTCGCTCGCCTCGCCGTATCCTCCCCCGATTTGACCGTTGGTGGCGGCGTTACTGTGCTGATCAACTCCAGTACTTTATTTTAATTTACAATTGGTAATCATTGTAATTGTTCTAATTACAGAAACGTTCTTCGTTTCAATATATATAATATATGTATAAGGTGTTGGAGTGAGAGCCAAAAGGAACACTGGGACGGACCATAACTTATCCGATCACTTAGTGAATTATTTAGTGAACGGATGGTGGATGCAGTGACGGAGAAGTGGTGAAATCAGGTGTTGGAGCAAAAAGTGTACAAACCAACGGAAACTCTGCTGCACGTTTTGAATCCACAAGTTACTTATGGGTGCACCGTAACTGGTATCTCGGCTGCCAAAGATGAGGAATTAACTGCTACTCTACGGCTCCTCCAGGATTCGGGAATCAGCCTTTAAAAGCTCGTCTCTGGGAAGAGATTGCGCAGGTGGTAACGACGTGCTGCCCCATGTATACGTCAGTATCGCGTCGTCCGTTTCTCTATCCCCAACCTCAGCAACGGCATAAACAGCACGCGGCGTGCCTCACCTTCAAAAGACGTGAATGGGCGACGGTGATGGAACGATGGGCGAATGGGCGATGCGCACCCACGATAGGCGCTCATGACGTCATCGCCGGCTTACGGCTCCTTTTAACCATTTTACGACACTCGCGTATGAGAGGTTGCTGCGCCTGTGAAGCGATAGTGAAAAATTCTCTTTTGAATTTTAGGCAGAACTTAATCCATTTATGTAGGAATGTTGTGATACAGTATTATTCAAACAGTGCTATATTAAATCATACATTAAATAAGTAACAAATACACGCACTGTCGTTACTGGTTTTACTAACAATGTACTCAAATTTCTATTGACATGTGTTAATATCACTGGTAAAATTGATCCGGTCAAAATTCAGTTCCTGAACTCTTATATTAATTTCTTGGGTACATTTCTTGGGCAATCAAACAGTGAATGCAGCGTTTAGCAATGTATTAATTTACTGTCCCGTTTGATGTCATGGTATTCACATAAACATGTGATATTGACCAAAAATGCAGAACAGGAGGGTTAAAAATATTCTGTTAGAAAAGCAATAAATGAACTCGGGCATTTTAGACAATTAAATTACGTTATTTCTACTTTCGCACTTCATTCTCATATGAATGTGTAAAGCTCATGTTCTGTTCATTTTCAGATGAGTTTTAGTCGTAAAATAAAACTAAAAAGATAAATAAATATTTCACATCTGAATGAGTTTGTCGTTTATATTTCATATTTGTTACTGAATCGGTGGTGGATCAGATTTCTGTCTTCGGGCTCGTTAAGATGTCAGAGGCGCCGAAAATATTATTCCGTGCTCAGGCTGAGGTTCATAGACGTCCTTCACGCCGCTGGCAGCATAATACTAATTTTTTGGGAGACTACTTTCGACTGTTGATGTGGGTATGGATGTATTGTAGATGTGAACGCGAGCGAGTGATTCCGTGTTATAGCAGTAAGAGCATTTATCACTTCTGATTTATTTAACTTTTTCCTTTTTTCTAGATGTTATTTTACCTTTTCTCTGTATTATTTTAAAATCATATACTCTAGGTTTCTGTAGACGGGTGACAAAAAAGTCTCAAGTATCCGGAGTTTGCAGCTTCGGTGAAGGGAATATATATTGTTCGCTACATGTCTCTCTTAACCTCTCTTACCTCACTATGGGGACACTCAAGCTTCCGATTGGATAAAATTGTCAACCGCTGATACCTGCCAGAGGCAGAGTTGAAAAATTGCAATATAAGAGTGGGAATTAAACTAGATCCAGGATTGGGGACACAGCTAGCCGGCAAAGACAGTTGACAGAAAAAACTAAATACAAACATATAAACATAAAAATAATTCAATTTATTATATTTTTTTGATTAAGGAACATTAACGTGGAAAGCAATGGTTTCCATGATATCTGCTGCAAATCTTTTACTTCAATCTTCCCACGTGTTTGATGCGAGTTCCCCACCGTCAAGCATTTCCCGTTTCACATTCGATTGAATGAAAACTGAAATGGGAGTCAGTGGTGTTGACAGATGAACATTTATCAGAGATAATACCAGGATTACGATGGAATTTATCTGTAAATTTTCAGTGTACGAGCAGAGAGAAGGTAGTGAGAAAAGCGTTTTTGTTTTATTTAATACACGTCTCGATCGTTACATATCAAATGTATAGTTTAACGCTATTGATGTTAATTTCACGAGTAAAATGGCCACGTTGAGGCACAGGTTAGTCAGCAAAAACACCCACCTAGAATATTTTGTGAATGTTTCATGATATTCCGATTCACTTTTCACGCAACGTTTCAGGATACAGGGGTTCATCAGTTGTACTCACAAGGTTTCTGAAAACATTTTCATGAATGCTATTAAACTAATATCGTTCTCAATGAACGCTATACCTTTTTCTAAGAGTAGATAAGTCTTGAAAATACAAATTTGGTAATATTTCATATGTTGGTATTTGATAAGTGATTATAAATTTTAATGTGGTTTTTAAAATCCGGCGTTGTAGCAGGTCTGGAAGAACGCGGCGCGTCTATATTTCTAAAGATTTTACGGCCTCTATCTATTGCCATTTCAAAAACCCCGCGAATTCCGTTGCCGAATATATTTCATAACCTCTAAGTGAACGTCGACGTTGCGGTACACCAATATCAATGAGGCAGCCTAGAAATCGCGAAAGGCTCGTTCGTCACATGAAGAGAGAGAAAACTATAGAGAGCAGGAGACAGATTTGTTGTCTTGCGGCGCTTCTTTTATGTAGACAGTTATCATAGAAACTCTTTGAAATTGGCGACCCCGTTTGTGTAGTCAACAACAAAGTTTCAGTAAAAGTTATTTCGTTTTATTACTGGTTTAATTAATGGTTATAAGGCAAATACACGAGTAAAAAATGAAGAAAAGTGGCTACTTTCTGAGGAAAATTTGATAGAGTGGTTTTAAAAATAATTAGTGTAAATGTATCTCTTACTGAAATAACGCAATGCCCCTTTTCCCAGGAATAGCCCGATATAAATAGAAAATAATTTCTTTATTTTAGATGCCTTTCGAAAATGTAATGAAGTTATTCAAAGCAGAGACAAGACGTGCCGTACGATTTTAAAAAAGAGCGCGATTTCATTTAGTGTCTAAATATTTACTGTGGAGTATATTTATAATACATACGCTGGCACACACGATTAAAGTGTGATACTTTTAAAATTCAAAGTTCTAATCTACTTGATTAAGGGTGCTACTAATGAGAGCTTTTTGATGGTTTTCATGTCAGTTTTATGTCAGTTCGATGGTTTATTTTGGACGTAATGTGGTCTCAAAGCCTTGGTTGATTCTAACGTACGAGGGGAAAGATTGTGATGTATCAAAAGCAGCGCTATTGCAGCTGAGCTATCTCAGCCGGATGTGACTAATCGACAAAAACCGTTTATGGGGCAACGGAGCACTGTTAGCAAAGATCATGCACGAAGATTCCACTCCGGAGGGCCGTGGCTCCTCTCGCCGCGCTGCCGCGACGCCCAGATGCTCTCCGCGAATTGGCCCGCGTCCGCCACGACGGTGGCGCCGACGACGGCAGCGGCGGTCTTTGAAGTTGCGGCGCCCTTTGCGACGGCACCCTCCATCAAGGCCGATTCGGTTACTCAGTCGCCCCCACCCTCGTCCCCGCCCACTCTCCGGCCTCTTCCGAGATGAGCGAAGCGAACTTCGGCGCGGAGCCCCGCGAAGGGGCTGGCGTGGACGTAAACGCGATTTTAATAGAAAATAATTTCTGAATTTTAGATGCCTTTCGACAATCTACTGAAGTTATTCAAAGCAGAGACAACAGACGTGCCGTACGATTTGAAAAAAGAGCTTCGCTTTTTAAACGATTTCGAATGATTGAGCTGGCTTTTGGCATTCGCCCCAAAGCAAAGCACTTCTTCATGAACAATAGAAATGTTCATTACAAGGCAAGGAAGCGAATGTATCCAGGACTAGGCGGCTGCGTTCCCGGAGGGACCGAGAGCCGGTAGTGTAGGGACCCCGTCGTGTCAAGGAAGGTCACTCTTGATTAATGATGTACACTATTTTATTCGAGATAGTTTGTCCATGTGTTGTATATATTTAATTGACGATCACAACAACACAGAAAGAATGTTTATGTTTGGTATTGATACGAATTTTCTTTTCTTGTGCTTTCAGTACCTGGTTGGTTTCAGCTTTCTGGTACGGAAAAGTAGTTTTCATTGCTAAGGTGCGACACAGGTGTCTAATACACGAGGTGGGTTTGTCTTGCGGGAATTACCTCGCGTGACCGAAACGCAATGCTTGAAGTAAAGGAATATAAATAAAACAACGCATAACTAGAAATACGTTACTTGTACAAAAGTAAATGGATTCCAGTTAGTATTTTTTTATTTATAACAAATAATTTACAATCTATTTTTTTACAAAATAATAAGTAAATATGATGTTGTAGAATTGTTATGACCATGATTGATTTCCAGTGAAAGTATCCCATCGGTACTCTTCATCTACTTCTTCATACTATAACAGTATGTCGATATTCCAGTCAGAATGGTAACATTGTTTGTAAATAGTAAACAAAGACGTGAAAACTGAAGACAATTACGAATCGTTACAGGTGTTTCGCACACGCTTCGCGTTGTCACGCACCCGGTGAAAACACTAGCTGTTTCGCACACGAAAAACAAACACGAGAAACCGCGTTTCGCGCATGGCGTGTTAAAAAGTACTTTCCGTACGTTTCCTGACAAGTATTGAAGAAGGTAGAACTTACATGTCCGAATTCTGTAAGTACGCGTCACTTTCTAGACGGTCTGGAATGAAGTGCTCATTTGCATTCTAAATTATTTAAATATATTCAGGTGTTTATAGGTACCAGTGTAGCATTTTTTCGTCTTAAGTTGATAAGAATAAATTATGGAACAAACTACAGTATTTTTGGTAACAGTATTACTGTATTTTCTGTAGTGTACTTATACCTCCTTGAGAATACTCAAGTATTACTCGCAAAATTAATATCTGGGTACAGGAACTGAAATTTTACCAGAATATTTTTATCAGTAGAGGAGAATTTTTATTTTCCAGGAGTACACATTTACTGGGTACAGCATCCATGACGTCGTATAATTCGGAAAGAGGCAACTTTATTGACTGTTTTATATATAAAAGTGCCAAAGATGTGCAAATAGTGTTACTTTTGAAAAAAAAATATTATATTAGTATATTTACAGTTCATTGCTCTCATTTAAGTCTTCAATTAGTCTAGAGTAGTAAGTTATCTACCTGCTTAGTGTTCAAGTCCCATTTATTCCTGTAATATTCATCCGTGACAGGATGACGGTATGTGGGGTAAAGCTATGACTGCGACTGGGGGTGGCAGTGCGGCTTTCGGCCGGCACCCGATTCGGAGCGGCGGAGGCAGCAGGGCGAGATTGCACGGAGAGCTGGTCTCGGAATCCAATAGAGAGCGCGCCACCGCACCGCCCCGCCGCCGCCTCTGCCACCCTCGTCCGCTGACCCCGCCGCAGCACCGGCCCTGCCCCCACCAAAACCTCCCCACTGGCTATTGCCAGCCCCCAGTGCCCCCGTCCACCGTTCCCCGCCCCCCGACTATTCGCACGGCCACCGCCGAAAGCCAACGACCACCTACCTGTCCCGCTCCAACGTCCCCGATGCAACACCTTAAAGTTCCGCGTTGGTTATCGGCTGCCAACTCTACCCCATCCAGATGCCAACCCACCATCGAACCCTGCCGGCCAATATTCGCCTTCCACCGCCACAACCACCGGCCTCTTGCCAGCACCACACTGCGTACTGCCGCCACCCACCGTCACCACCATCACCCGTCCAGCCCCCGCCACTCTGCCACCGCCGACCACTGACATCGCCGTCACCGCTCCCCCCCATGCCACCGCGCCACCAACACCATCTGCGCGTCCCCACGCTGTGTCCTATCACGATCCTTCTCTGAATGAGCGCCCGTGATAAGCGAGCTCCGGTGCAGAATCGCGAGCGAGCGGCGTTGTCGCGGGGCGGGAGGGGAGGGAGGGGCGGGCGGGGCGGGACGGGCGGGGGGGCGGCGGGCGGGAGGGGCAAGGGCGGGTAGGGCGGGGAGGAGTGGAGTGGATCGGGGAGGTTTGGGGCGGGGGGAAGTGCCGGAGCGGTGGGAGATGACAAGTGGGCCGAGTCCTCTCGACGGCCCTCCACAGACGCGGAGCCCCCATTCGCCCCGCGGTCGGACACCTGCTTCCGCCCAGCGCCGTTAGCGCGCACGCCCCGCCCTCGCCCTTCGCCCTCTCGCCCTCTCGCCGCCCTCTCGCCCTCTCGCCCTCTCGCCCTCTCGCCCTCTCGCGCCTCTCGCCCTCTCGCCCTCTCGCCTCTCGCCCATTCGCCGATCACCCGATCGCCCGATCGCCCGCACGGCCTCCGGCAGCGGAGAGACACTCGTCGCGCCGGAAGCGGGGCGCTTCGCGAGCGTTGCAGCCTCTCTCTCCATTGCATAGACCACGCGAATGTGCAATAATAATCAAGGATTCTAGTTTTAGACATCAACATCTTTTCTTACACATTGCATTCATATCAACGTTGTGTCACCGACTTCAAGGGTGAAAGAGGGCTGAATCACCATTGGCTCCACGTCGGCGCATACGTCGAGTAAAACCGACATCTTTCCACGACGAAATATGAATAGAAGGGATTGCTGCAGATATTCTTTTCGACGAGATATCTATGAAAATGTTGTTTTCGGAAGGGGAGGGGAGAGGAAGAATAACAATTAAGAATAGGTTAATTATTTGCATAAAAAAGAGAATCATGTTATTGATTTTTTATAAAGAGTTTGAACTCATGAACAGATAATCTTTCTTCTTACAAATCTTTCATGTCACGGTTTCGATTTTTTTATTACATTTAATGTATAATTAATTCAGCGATTGTTCGTACTATTAGCAGGTGATCTCAGGAGCAAGCTTGTATCGTGAAATAGAAAAAGAAGAATTCAGAATGTGCAATAGGCACAGCACTTTCCATCCGCATGCAAAATCGCATTCGCTCTCGTAACCTCAGCCAAAAGCCGCCAGCAGCTTCTGGGGAAGTTCACCGGAGCGAAGGCACGACCTCCAACTCTTCGCAAACGACGTCGATAGTGAGGTGCCGCAGTAGTCCCGCGAGCGACTGCGAGTCGGTTCCACTCAATTGACGCCGCCCCCACCACGCCCACCACCCCCGCGCGTGGCGACCTCTGCGCGTATTCGAGGGCGTGGCTGCGGCGCGCGCCAGGTCGCGAGGCCTCGCAGAGGGCGACGAGAAGTTTCCCTGCGAGAGCACACGTGGAGAGAGGGGGCTGCGACGGGGGCAGGAACCGATGGCCCCCTTCCCCGGTGTGGACGACTCGTTACCTAAGAATGAATGTTTACAGATGTGTGCAAATTATTAGACTAAAGACGTAGAGTTCGAATTTATGAATGTATTTTCACACTCTATGATCTCTTATTTCTCTATGAACATTAATTTTTTATTTATGTACATGCTGACCCTCCCTGCCAACTTCCTTATCAGTGCCATACAGTGCATTTTGATGTCTGGACATTTTTCCATATCTCCTTCAATTACACCACCAGACCGTTACGAATTATTATTTTACTTTTTAGCGTATTTTTAATGATTGCACATATATTTCCAATTGGATTCATATCAGGACTCTTAGCTGGTCATGGCAGCACGGATTGTTCAATTGTTCAATGGTAGTAACTGAGACACTGTGCACACTGTGGAGTTAGCAAGTTAAATAACACTTGTACCAACATCATGAACATGAACAATCAATCATGTACATGAAACACAAACAAAAAAGTAGCAGATGTCACTATGTAGAGTTTTGAACAATATATGTGTGCTGTCAGTTTCATTTATAATTTTTACGACGAGTACAACGAATTTATCGAAAAAAATATTTAGTCTAATAATCTGCACACCTCTGTACAGGCGGTGGTGTAAAGGTTAGCGTATCGGATTGTTATACCCAAGTTTAAACCCGATCGAAGCTGTGGATTTTTAAGGGTGAGAAATTTCTTCGTACGCCTTCCTTCGGAGGGGAAGTAAAACTGGCTGCGTCATGTTGGTAGATTTACTGTATATAAAATCTCAAGCCTAAATGAAGCCTCTGAGCAAAATTCAAATCGCCTGTTTCATCACCAAAAAAAGACTTCTTTCTCCGCCAGTGGGTGAAAGGATCGTAGCGAAATTTGCGTGGCCAGACGGAAGAGTAGGCCTGATGGCCTGAGTCTCGCCACGTAAAATAAGACATCAGTTCAATACAGTTTCAAATTCTTTTAAAATGTCGAGGTTAAACAGAATAAGTTATAGAGTAAAGCGATGATGTGAGTTGTATAATAACGATATAAATTAGTGGAGACGAGAGTAGAGATTATGATGATGAAATCTGAAAGCAGGTGAATATTAATGAAATGGGATTCAAGAGATAGTTCATAATCTTCATTGTCTATTCATTAAATGTCAAAATTAAATGGCTGTGGCAAATGTAACGAAATAAACCTGAAATGAAGTAGGAAAGTTTGTGATGTCATTACGATGGGTGTTAATTTGTAAGGTGATATTTATAGATTTGGAAATGAAGACTAGCGTAGAGATAGTAATAATGATGTGAGTGTACACGGCGTAGAGGTGTGTGCAGTACCACAAGCACAAGCAACAAGTAGATACATTCTCGAACCTTTTGAGAGAAAATGACTGATGCGGCATTAACACATAGAAGACTAAATCAGAGAGAGAGCTGGACTACTGCTGAGACAAAGGGCTATTTAAATCGAGCTATGTACAAACAATTAAACGAAGTTCTGGTGATGAGGCATGGGGAAACATTCAAGTAACGATAAGTGAGGTTTTCAGATGGTGAGTTCGTGCGTAATTACGTCCAGGCTGAATGACCGTTATCAAGTTTACTACAATGGAGACACATTATGTGAATAATAAATATAAAAATATAGAAAGGAGCTGTACAAATTCAGGGATAGTACGACGTTTCATATAATCGCCATAATAAAATTAACAATATCACAAAAGCCCGTTTTTTACCTGTTACAAGTATTTGGAATGTTTATGTAATATTATAATACTTCTTGAACATACATTTGGGTAATTTTTGAAAAATTCAAAGAGTATATTTTGTAAAATTGTATTCAATGAATTTATCTCTCTTTATTAAAAAATGTCAAAAGTAAAAATTTCGAGCTATATTTAAGAAATCCTTGTTTATGAATTGCCTTCGTTTCGCCTCAAAATTTGTAAATATTCCCCATATTTTGAAAAAAGCTGACCATATTTAAAGGTATAATTTTAATGAATATATTTAATTAAAAAGTAGAGCACGTATCTTTATAACTGTTGTTGTAATAGTTCCAATAAACTGATGCTATTGGAAATTGGTGAATTCGGCTGAAATTGACCCAGCTCATCTGGTAGATCGATCAAAGAATACGAATTTTGGTGACAATTCTGCTCATGGTTAAGACGCTAGCGTTCATAGAAGGAAAGACATTTGCCATAAACTAATTTTTCCAAATAAATACCCACAAAACGTAGATTCTCACTACACAGATTAGAGGAAGTAATCTACTACGTATTAAAACGTAGTTTGGCGACGAAAAGGTTGCTAAACAAAACAAGTTGTTGTATTGTAAAGAAACATGAGAATAACAAATATATAGTGGCGTGTGTTATTTTCCTTGACACCTTGCTGTGACACATACAGTAAGAGACTTCAGTCGGTACGGTAGTGTGAAAATAGGCGGGATACGTTCAAATCTTTGCATTTTGCAGATAAAACAGAAACTTTCATTTTTGTATTGTCTCAGGTTCCGTCGTATCTAACAAAATCACATGAAATCTGTCACATGGTCAAAGTCTGTATAGTTTATTTTACGTGTCAGCGTGAATTAGAAACTTGTTATATAGATAGGAACAAGACTTTTCCCCTTTTTTGGTGCCAGGGATCTACCATATAATTCTTCTCCTGTCAAAAGATTCCAATTTTTCGCCACAGTACATAACATAAATAGCGTGCGAAAAAGTAATAATGAATAACCTTGGCGTCTAAAAGATCATTAAAGTGAGAACATTTTAAAGCAAAAATCCCAAGTATTAAAGAATAAGTACCACACAAAAGATGATTATGTAAAAAGAAAACGAACTACTCCCGTAAGAGAAAAATTAACAGGTATTATTATGACATATATTATTACAAAAATATAGGTTTCACCCCACCTTCACCTTTCAATTATTTTATTCCATATTTAATATCTCTTAAAATTTCAAAAAGTTTAAAATAGAGGCAAAAAATATACAAGAAATTTGTTAGCAATTCGTCACATCCTTCCTCAAAAAGTTTTATTATAATGTCACAAGTGCAAAATGAAAACTACTCTTGTTCTATTTAATTACAATCTGTTTAATATTTTTTAATATTATCCTACTTAGAGGAGCCTCCAAGTACGACATCGGACACGCATTGTTCTGCAGATGAAATGAATCTAAACACCGGTGCATGTCACTCTGAAAAGCACATTATTACTTGCTGTCAATAGCACTACATTCTGCAAGTTAACGAGGTAGCGCCAAGTGCGTCCATTAATCTCGTTCACGCATGAGGTTTCCTGATTAAGTCTGCTCTGTTGCCACTGGGATCCTTCTCCGCAGCCATTGTCGGCGCCCTCCCGTCCGCTCCTCTGCCGGCAGGGAGAGTTGAGCCCCCCGTCGTACCACCCCTAGCACCCTTCTGCTCCGCCGCTCCCTCCCCACCCACTGGCGCCACCGTTTCCTACTACCGTTCCCGTCTCCCCCGTTCCGCCGCCCTACCACCCCCAATGATCCCATGCCCTCTACTGCTTAACAAGACGCCCCTGCCGCCTCCGCCGCTCCGCACCGCTGCCGCCGCCCCTGCACCTGCTGCTCCGAGAACCCACGCGCCGCGCCCTGCGCCCCTCGCACCGTTCTCGCCCCCCTTGCCGGTCCGCTTCCTCCTTTCACAAACCCCGCCCCTCGCCGGCCAGCCGCTCCCTTTCCCCTCGCCCACCCCCGGCGCGCTAGTCCCGCGCCCACCGGCCTGCGCCCGCACCCCGTCGGCATAGGTCTATCTGAACTTTGCTGCCTGCATGGCAGTCTTTGCTATGACCGCTGTCACCGCCATTCCCCATCGCCAGCTCCATCGTCTCCACTGCCGTCATCTCTTCCCTCTCTAACATCCGCGTTTCCTCCTTCGCCGACGCAGCCATGCGGCAACTGCCACTACCACAGCCACCACTTTCGCTGAGGCTGCGGTGCCTCCCCAGCCGCCTCCTTTACTTTCTCCCAAGCAGCTCTCGCCTCTGCCACATCTGCCGCCTCCTCCGTCACAAGCGATTCCTCCACTCACCGCCACAGGCTCAGCGGTGTCACCCTTTCTCTTGCGAGGGCAAACGCGTTTTGACCCTCGTCACTCGCAGCTATTTGAGCCCTTCGTCCTACATGGCTGAACTCTGGAGCCGCCTCCAAACCCGCTCCCCGCTCCCCGCCCCTTCGCACGCGTCTCCCTTCCCTTTGCTCCCTAACGGTTCGTCTCCCCGACAAACTTCCAGCCTGCTCTTGTGCCACTGCTCAGTGCACACTGTTCGAAATTGCGTCTCGTATCTTACTTACACTTTTAAGCAATAAAATGAGATGATAGCATTATAGGATTCGACGCACTGATTTAACAGACTTATATTTTGTGTGATTGAATTTATGCTTTTATAGGAGTTTTATGACATATTACCTGCCATCTTGTAGCATTCGCATGCCAGGTGTAAATAGCAGTACACTCATAATTGGCAAGATCTTGGAGCATGTGGGATATGTACAGACATCCATATAAGTTTCTTTTTATTTTGTAATTTATACCTGACTATCCCCCAAATCATAAATGTGCTTCTCTAAAAGACAAGTACTCCAGCTTTAGTATTGTTCGTTCTTCTGTATTTATATGTTGATATTTCCCCAAGCGGTGTCCCGCTAGGGGATATACCTAGAGGCGAAACCCCACAGGGAACTCCCCTACTGTGACATACTCTACATTCACGGGATTAATGTCCTAAGTAGTGGGCCCTCGCGGAAGCACTAAATTCTCGCTGATTCGCTCGCTTGAAATGTAACACTTTCCTTCAATCCGAAACCGACGTACACTGCCAACTACTTTCCGGCAGCCTGCAAACGCCCTGCGCTACGGTGCATGCAGGAATGTCTTTTATGTTTCTATTTATTCAACTAGCATTAAAAATAGTTCAAAACTCTATGACGTACTATGAGAAGAAGGGAAATATGAGCATTTTTCTTACGTTGTGTGATCTCTGTTTTAACTGATGCGCATATTAAGTTGAATTATGAAAACACGTAGCCACGAGCGATTTTGGCAAGACATTATATGAAAATTTTGCTCTAGTATAATAAAAACTATTTGCACAGTCCAATCGGCTGCTGATTTAGGCAATTATCTCTAGTGCTTTACACGAAGGAATCAACTTTCTGCTTCGATAAAATGAAACACGATTATCCGAATATTTACATTCTCTAAAGAGTTCATGTAACCGCATACAGAAAGTGAAGGTATCTGTGTTCGTATCATTGTACGTCTGCTGGGAGCTCTGGGGCCCAGACAGCGCCCTGGCGCCCGCGGCGGAGCAATCGATGCGCACAATTGGCAAACGGCTAACGACTAGTGATGCGACATCGATAACAAAAGCGTCCCCGTGTTAGCAAACATTCATGTGTAGGAACCGAAGAAATGCTGTTTGCACTACCTTCATCTACCAATCACTCTCTCTCTCTCTCGTTCCATGCCCTTGTATTTCCTTTTTCATTTCCTCTTTCACACTAAGGTATGGTCAACAAATACAATAATGAAAATGAAAATAATACAAGAAATACATGTTAGCAAACATCAATGTTCAAATTTAAACCATCGATGTTCAAAATACATCGACTGAAAACCATCAATTTTTTCAACATCGATGTTTTTAGACTGGAATAGAAACCTATACATTACATTCGTGTGCATTAAAATTCTCAGGAATGTTGTTCGTGTTTATCAATTCGCGGAATAATGGCATGAGAAGGGGCACCCTACTCCCACAGCGCACTTGCTGACCATATTGCATAATGCGAAATGATAATGAAGAAAGAGGAAATACAATGGCATGGAAGTCATATTGAGCGAGAGAGTTTGGTCGATGAAGGTAATGCAAACAGCGTTCCTTTGGTTCCAACACATGAATAACTGTGATAATATCAATTATTTCATACTTTTACAGTTTTGTGATTATGGTATTTTTTCATTCAGAAAGAAAACGTCGGAAAATAAAAAAAATCAATTATAAAACATTGAAGTTAAAAAATTGATGTTTTGAAAACATTGGCATTGATGACGCATCCCTACAAACGACCACCTAGAGTGACCATGTGGAGTGACACCAGGGCTTAACAGTCGTCTACCAATAAGAAGGGTCAGCGACAGACACCACAAAAGACTTTTAACCAGACATTAAGCAAGGAGTTTCTGTTTCATCGTTTAGGATATTCTTATAATCTTTCTTTACCTTAAGTGACAGTTTTGTCTTTCAACGCTGTTCAACTGCCTATAAATAATTTAAAATCCGTCGCCATGTGTAATTGCTTCGAGTAAACTCCAGTGCCTTTTTACAGTCAGATCTGTCCATAAATACGCAACCTTACTTTAGGTGAATGCTTAGGTATTAATGAAAACAGTGTTGTATATTTAAGGCTAAATAGTGAATGTTGAACTAAAGCTGCAAAAACCGTTGCTATTTGTGACCTCGCGGACAGAACAGCAACTTCAGTGTATCGTGAAGTGCACGTTAAAATTATAAAAGCCTTTCACACACGAACTATTTTTACACCTAGTAAATTGCAGAAAATGTGTGTAATATATTGACACGTGCAGATGTTTTGTTGTATCTGATAGGATTCGGTTTTATTTTTAGTTCTCGTATTATTCTTCGGATGATGATCATTCTTTGAAAATATTCTTGTATTTTTATCTATTTAATTAGTGAAAAAATGCATCGAGCAGTGTATAAATAAAATCTTTAAGATTGAACTCTGTAGCACGTCAGTGTTAAAATACACTAAACAGTAAAAAGATAACTTCATTATTTGATCAATATTAAGTTGAATGACTGAAAAAGACTTCAATTACAATGGTTTCCCTCTGAGATACACTTGCACTTTTAGTGCGAGAAACTGAAAAAATGACATTCCCTCAATCAGTTAATCTCCAGTAAGTTAATATTAATTAAAATGCATTCCTTCAAACAATTAATTGAAGAGTAAAGCGTAGCCACTCCTGGATTGATATATGATCAGAAATAATTGGTAAAACATGGAGTAGAGGAGTAGTTGGCTAATGGGTGCACGCTACGGTAAAGTTCGTACTCCCGACGATGGGCCTTTTTTCGTAATTCCAGAGGCAGCGGCAGCGATGCTGTGGGCGGAGGCGGGCGGGGCTGGGGCGGAGCACCCGGGTGCTGGGGAGAGGTCGCGGAGGCCTCGCGCGAGTGGATGTGAACGTCAATCAATTCAGTGGCGGGGCGGCATGGCGTCCGTGCCTGTCAGCCGCAGGCGCAAATCGCCACGCCCCCGCACTCCGCCCAGCCTCCCCCCGCCACACCCCGCACTACTCGACCTCTCTTCGGCCCTCTGCCCACCCTCCCGCCTCGCCGCGCCCCTCGCTTTCCAGTCTGTTGCCATTGCCCCGTTTCTCCCACCGCGCCTCGCAAGGAGGGCAGTGTGTTTGTGTGCTGTGTTTGTTGGTTCCATTTCCTTCTTAACTACTCTACCACTTACAATTACCGAAATATAAGAATATTCTTTAGGTTATGTGAAGTAAGCCGACCTGGATAGCCGAGGTGTCTAGAGCGTGTGACGACAGAGCACCTGCATCTGAAGTGTCGTGGGTCCAAGTCCTGCCGTGGGCATGGTGATTTGGCCCTTGTATTTCATGTATGTGTGTTGTCGCAGAAGGCCTTGTGAGTATACATAACATTGCAACAGATTCAATTTCCGGCAAGTTTTTTGAATTTTCAAAAATTGCAAAAGAATTATCATTGCCAACCTACAATATTGATAATAAAGATATTCCTGAATGTTATATTAAAAAATTGGTTCTTTGTGTAAGGTTATGTACTTTTTTGCAAATACGAGGATTTTCCCGTAATTTGACAAGTAAAGGCAGTTGTATTTTTTTCAAAACTCTAATCAACATTCTTCTTTGAAATTATGTTTTCGAATAAAAGAAGAACTTTTATCACTCAGGTTCTATCCTCATTGAACTCTTTGAATTTTCGAATATTGTAAAAGTTACAATAAGTGCGGAAAAGCATGTGCTGATATAGCACCACTAGTTTCTGTTTCAAAATGGAGAATTTTAATATTATTTTCTGGAGTCTTCACGACATGTGACGGCAGGGGACGTTATCATGCCGTTATATTTTTGTCTAGGATAGTGGAAATGCTGCTTAATTGAGTGAAAAACTCTGAGTTTCGTGAGTTGTACTTCATTCGATTCCAATTCCGATTTCATAATCAAAAGTACAAAATCTTTTCAAGAATATAGTAAAAATTTATATTCCATCGATGCATTACATTGTCTTTTAGAGGATCTTCAAGTTTTGTGACTCATTGAATGATACTTATTCGATTATTGTAAGCACAATTGTCATGCGTTTATAGATTCCGCGATCCTTAACATTGATTTTCAAAATATTAATCCTCGTTTCCAAAAAAATAGAAGTGTTTTGCCTCAAAATAAATTAATGTGATTGGAGATAAAATACAATTTGTGAATGTGTGTTTCGTAGTTCAGAGATACATATTTTGGCGCTCCGGCTATTAGTACTCGTTCAAACAGAGTAAAGGAAACAAAGCGTTTGTCTCCTTGTCGATAGATTGAGACTCAATAACAACAAGGTTTTGTCTGATATTGTTGGTGAAAATATTTTGACTTCATCGAACTTCGAGTGTCATATATCCACCTTATTAAATGCACGTTATCGTTCTAAGACCACGATATTTCTATTCTGTTCTGTTTGTTTCTATTTCTATCTGTTTCTATTCCGTTTTGTTTGATTACATGATTGAGCGTGAAAGCACAGAGCAAGAAACAGTACACAAACATTCAGTGGGGGCATCTACTCGTGTTCGCAACACCAAATACCTCGAGCAAACACAAACATATCTGTACACTTCCATAAAAGTTATTCTCTGCACCACATACATTGATCCACTTCCATCCACCATAGCCACTATCCAGTTTCTCAGTTACTTAAAACGCTTTTAGTTTACACATTTACTTATCACCTCGCCTACCACAGATGCAAACTCACGCACCTGGGCGCGTTTCAGTTGTTCGCTCTCACACTCTCACCATTTGCTCTCGTCGCATAATTACTAAGCAATCGGTTTGAGTTACTTCAAACCGTAATCTGGAACTTCAAATAATCTCCATTAATAAATGATCAGAGCCTGAATGGGTTGTCTGTTGTATTTTCCTTCAAGTCAATAATACTTCAAAATTATGCATAGCTGTGTGATCGTTTTCCACAAGACACTTTTATAAAAAATGTATCTACATTATGTGCACGAGTTCCATAGCACTGACAATATCTCCTAGAAAATTCCAAATGTAAAACATTTGTTTAACTATTCAGACTGCAAACTTGAGCATGTCACAACTAATCACCCCTAATCATAATCTTTCTCCGGCCCGCGCGAATGTTGATAAAATATGATCCCCCTTACTTTTTCTCAAACAGCTTCAACATCAAAGCAAAAATTTCGATTTTACAAATGTCCCTAACCACTCTTTTCAAGTCACTCCTTACTACGAATGTAGAAAAGAGAAAAGTTTGTAGTCATGCTGTGAAAATCGACGTTTTTCCGACAGAAAAACTTACTGTTGAGCCCTGGTAAAACAAATGTGGCGAAATATTGCTCATATATGTAGTAAATTACTTACTAGTTGATTATAGGACCTAACCAGTCCAGAAGTTTTTTTCTGAACTTCATATTACTTGATAGATCTGACGAAACTAGGGGGCGTGTTAATTTGAAACGTTAATTTTGATTTTAGTAGTAAATTCGTAGTAGTAAAGTAGTAAAATATTGCCTGGCCGGTACGAAGTTTGCTAATGGAACCACAATTTTTTAATCATCATTCAACAACGTATAGTAAAACATAATGCCGGTATTTTGGAGATGAAGAAAACGTACGTCAATCACACTACCTCTGTGTATCACAACGTATTTTTGACGAAAACCCCAAATCCACAGATCTTAACATTACCACACCCATCGTGACGCATGTTGCGTAGGTGAGACCGCGCACCTGGCGCAGTGTCGTCGCTGGCGCGCGCACACTTCACCCGCCGTCGCGTCGGCGCGAGAGTGTGAAGCCGTGTTGGCGTTTAAGCGCCGCATTACCTCTCGCGCACTCCGCGGTCGGCGCTGGTGTTCGTGGACGGCGCATATTTTGCCCGGCGATGGCTCTTTCCCGCGCGGAAGTTAGCTGCAATTAGCGGAAAGGCCTCCGCGTGTTTTCAGTTTAAGCACTTCTTTCGCTGGAGATAGAGTGGGTGCAATTTAATTTCGTTTTAAAGCGACGTGTTGGAAATGAAAATTTTGGAAACAATGAGTGCTTAAATAGTTTTGTTTCCTCGTTAGGTGTATGAATGATCGAGCTTGCTGTTCAAGAAATATTTTATTACGCAAATTATGTTCCACGTAATTTTCAAGAGAGAACGCTAACAATCTTGCATATCACCTCAGAATTAACGTTATGTTTTTGTTGATTTCTACAAACAAGAGCAGTGATTTCTGCAGCCGATATGACTTCATTCTTGGTGGTCTTTTAAAATGTTTGTATTAAAACCATTTTTTATTTGCCGTTTTTCTTGGATTGTCTCTAATCAAGTCTCTGATTTAAATATATTGTTTGAAAAATATTTCCTCTTAAAGCTTCCATTCATAAAGTTCAAACGGGGATTTGTGTATATTAGCGAGCTACACGGGAGCTACACTTAATTGAAATTAAAATGTTGGACTCCAGAAAAATTACCTAAAGAAACTATTGACATTTTCAGTAGGAGGTTGACGATTACATGCCTCTCCTTCATTAGACAAATCCAAATTAAATTAGCGTCCATTTTTTAGCCATATTTCGTGTCTTCTCTTGCCCAGGGTACCTTTCATAAAGATCTTGGGTATAAAGTGATACTAATATTACAATTGCATGATTATTTATATTTTTTCACCCTGCAAAGATTTTCTGCTTTCAATTTTTAGAACATTTAAAATTAACTTAATGGAGTAGAAAAATCATTCGAAAACCTACATGGAAGTATTTCTCTTGTAGATCAGCGGACACTTTATCGCCTGGTGTGGTAGTATTTCTTCCTAAGTGGATACAATATTTTTCTATGAACGCTAAGTAAAATGTTAAGAAGGAAATTGAGGGTAGTATTCAGATACATTTCAGTGTTAAGTCATATTTTTCCCTTTTCATTGTTTCAATAAGTGTTGCAAAGAGTATGTAAAAAATTGACGTTTGTAGGTGCTTAAACGTGTGAAACAAAATTAGTTTTTGATAAGTGATTTTTTCACTAAAAATAATACGCATTTTTAATGCAACGTCTATTTTCTAATATAATTCAGGTTATTTGCACATTTGTAGATTCAAAGAAGCGAGCACAACGTATCTGCAACCACTGGAAAAGAAACACACTAGTGTATGACGGATTGCCTAAGACCATTTATTGGCCAGGCGCAAACTTTCAGTATGAAGCATATTTTGCTTGTTCCATATAACTGGAATTGAAGTGATTTTTATTGGTTGTTACAATTCATTATTGTTATGACGTATAAAATAATTTTGAGTCGTCCAAAATGCTTTTGAATTCCTCTGCAATTTGGGGTAAGTTTCTTCGCATTTTTGTTAAGTTTGAGAAACGAATGTGTGCATACTACGTGACCCAAAGTTTTCTAACTAGTAAAATTTGTAACGCGTCTCCCCTAATCCTGGATGCGGTAGAGTCACTAGGTAATTAAGTTACTACGTAACTTATTGATTATTATGTTCACTTTGGTGATTTACTACCTTTTACGAACACATCTCTACCTTACAAGTTTCCACCAACAAATAGCTTTCCAGGAATTCCTTCAAATAGCCTTCGCCGTCAGTTTAGATAACATAATTTTAGCGTTCCCTCTATTTATTATACAAACAAATAAAATTATATAAATATTCAGCGGGCTCTCTGCTCAACTTCTATACCTATATGTCAGCCTTAATGCCGGAGGGCCGCGATAGTTTCTGCCTCGTAGGCCAGTAACTGAGGGAAGTTTGGTGGAATTGAAGCTGTTTGGCGGCGAAGCGACCTCCGCCCCCCGAACCCTGCGCGACACCCGCGGACGTGCAGCAGCTGCGCAGCGATACGAGTGGGATGAAGTTGTGTCAGGATGACAACATCACCACTGGCTCACCTTCGCCCCTGCATTGCCACCACTGCCAGTCACTTCCTCGGCGTGTCCACCGCAACCACCGACGTTACCGACACACACCGTCACCGTCACCGATACCGTTACCGTTAACGAAACCGTTACCGTTACCATCATCGTTACCGTCTCCGTCACAGTTATCGCCACAGTTACCGTCACCGTTACCATCACAGTTACCGTCACCGACTATCACCGTTACCGTCACCGTTACCGTCACATTTACCGTCACCGTTACCGTCACCGTCACCGATACCGTCACCGTTACCGTCACCGTTTCCGTCACCGTCACCGTTACCGTGACCGTGGCCGTGGCCGTGACCGTTACCGTCACCGTCACCGTTGCCGTTGCCGTCACCGTTACCGTCACCGTTACCGTCACCGTTACCTTCACCGTTACCTTCACCGTCACCTTCACCGTTACCTTCACCGTCACTGTCACCGTCTCTGTCACCGTCTCTGTCACCGTCACTGTCACCGTCACTGTTATCGTCACAATCACTGTCACCGACACCGTCACCTCCGCCAGAATTCCACTCGCCCCAGCCACTGTATCTGCCTCGCTTCCACGACTAATTGCTCATGTCGCTACCAACAAAATGTCAATTATTTCCACTAGCTCCATCATCCTGTCTTTTCCATCTCATAATCCTCAACCGTCACCAACTTTTTATCGTCATTATTTTGGTCGTCTTCATCATGACATGCATCATACTGCGGATCTCCTATCATCTTCGCCGTGCTATTATATCCTTGCCGCAAAGGTTTCTTAATTGGTTTATTGAATAGCTTTCGAAATTATCCTCAAATTTTATTTTCACATAAGCGTTTCCGTCTCTTTTGTGTCGACACTCAGAGTGAAAATACGCAATTTCAATAAGCCTTATCCCACGCCACTGTGATTGCCGCTTGCTCCACAAACTTCACTTTATTTTCATTACATCACCTCCATTACCAATACCACCATCACAGTGACATAGTCACAAAGACCACTGTTTCAACGCTACAAGTGCCGCGTTATAATTCAAATGAACATGTAAGCATCAATGTCTGTCAATAGATCCTTTCGTATACGAAAATCGCTGCATTGTAGGTTTTGTTTCCAACCATTGGGTCGTCAAATTATGACGTTATTCAAAGCAAAATGACTACAAAACATTGCCAAACTCTCCGATTGTGGCAACGGAAACGTTAGCAACTGTACCTTGAACGCAAGGTCTCCCAGACTGACAAAAACATATTCCATTATATTATACTTAACTCAAAAGCGCTTACTTTTAGTGCAGCTTAAAAGCACTGATTTATAACTCTTTGTTCGATGTATTTATGTAAATAACTTGTCCAACTAACAGAGTTAATTTCAGATTGTATATTAAAATGTGTAGTCAGTCCATTGGTGCCAATGACTCCAAAGAGTTGTTTTTTTTATTTGTGCCTCTTTCTATATTACCTCGTCGCCAACAGAACCCTGTTCTATTCCGAATGGACGAGCCAGCGCCGCCGTCAGCTGAAAGCGTCGCCACTTGCTGCGGAGGTCGCGCAGTTCACGGCCGAGGTGAGGCCACGCGCGGGGCGGCGACCGCTGCTGCCCATGCATATGCAACGGCCGACGCCGGCGACAGATGCAGCAGTTGCGAAGGCCCAAAGCGGAACTCATGATTTCATGTTTATGCACAACGCGAGGGACTCGTCCCAGAATAAATACGTGTAGATACGGACAATTCGTCATGTCTTGGTCTTCCTCTCGGCCGTCGCCTTACTTCGCGCGCACACGTGCTTGACGCCTGCTGGCTGCACGGCAGATAAACAGCTCTAACAAAATTATATTCCACAAAGCAGTTGAGATGGGGTAGAGCCACAACTATTGCCACTGCAGTTACTTTGAACGGGAGGTCCCACGATTCGAGATTCCACGGCGCCGGACTTTTTGACAATAGGTTAGACAATAGGTTCGACAATAGGACAATTCGACATTAGGTTAAATTTAGCTGCTGTCTATAGATGAATTCTAGCAAACGGTTACTGTAAACGGGAAAGCCTCGCAAGCCGATGTGTAGTTTGGCACCAGATCTCAAAATGTGGTTGGCGAGAAATACCGCTTCTCCAGGAATATTATTCATTTAACCGTAAAAACTTATAAAACAGATAAAAATTGATAAGAATATATTTTCACCCGTTCCGGAAAGGCATGCCACCTGCATTTTCGTAATATATTGAACATACATTTTCTTTCTGTATAAATAGAACAATTAGCAGTGGTTGATAAAATGTAGTGTAGAAATTAGTCTTAGAATGTAGAAACTAGAATGTAGTGTAGAAATTAAAGTTATCGTGCATCAATTTGGAATTCGTTTACTTATTATTCTAAAGAGTTGAGTTAAACATTAATTTGAACTCATTGCATGATGCCAACGACACATGATCAGCCTTTCCATTTTTTAACGTATTGGACTCAATTGTCACATCCAAACTCCTCCTAAGATTGCTTTTACCGGATGTACACGTGTTGAATATCACATGCACAAACGTTTAGCTAGTATTTTTCTAAAAAATATCAATATAATGATTTCAGGTGAAATGAATTGACCAATTACTTATTAATAAAACCACCTTTATAGTTACAATTTAACTTCAAGAACTGTTAACTAGTGAGTGAAACTAAAACAAAAAAGTATCATTAAGACGTATGTAGTACTCACGATAAGAAGAGTTTAGGATGTAAAAATTTAGTGTTCTAATAATTTACACTTATTGCATTAAAAAAGAAGTGTTGAGGTTTGTACTTCCAACTACCTAATTCTCGCGCGTTATATTATAAAAAAAATGAGCGTTGGGTTTAACATCCGAGAGATCTGGCACGGGTACGCTAGTTAAATATATTGTGAAAATATACCCATTTGTCAATTTTAAATAAGCAAGCGAATATGTGACGAGAAGTAAAAATGTGGTAAGATCCCCACACTCCCCCTATTGCCGTGTTCCATGCAGCAACGTTACCCTTCTCCTCTTGCCATCTTATTCTTTTGTTACTGCAAAATTATCTTTCTCTACCAAACTGCATCTGTTTGCGGAACACAATTCCCATTCTTTTCGAGAAATACGGTTGTAGAATGGGGGCATACGAAGGAGAGACATAAACAGAAAGATATTTCCGAGAATTGCAAGGCGAGGGCCAGCCGACCCGCTGTTCGACGCCGCCCTCAAAGGAGGACGGAGTGAGGAAATAACGAAAGAGAAGTTGCTGGCCGTCCTCCGCGTCTCTAAGGGCGTGTGAGGACGCGTGGCAAATGGCGTCGCCGGTCATTTGTATAAAGAGATGCGCTACTCTCGTTGCTTCCTCAGGGCGTTAAAAGCCGCCCTATTCCTTCTGAGGAAATTGAGCAATTTTTCGCGCTAGAAAGACCCGACCTACTTCGGTAGCTTTCTAAACTCTAGTTCTCAAAGATAACTGCCAAAACGATTAGATTTCTCGGCTGTTAGTTTGGGAGACACATATGATACGCAATTACTTATTTATTAAGAACGTTTGAATGGCTCAGAAGTTTTCGTGCACTACAAAAGTGAGAGGTATTTAAAGAAAGGTCGGAAAACGGTGGATTTTCTAATGATAGAATACAAATTAGATAGACTTATTTTCACAAAATATATATCTGAAATATTATCATAATCAAGTAACAATAATAAGAAGAATAAGAAGAACAAAACTGAATTATACTGAAAAAGTGCAAAAATGTATCAAAGTGTACTTCATTTGTCTATACCTTTAACTGCAATTCACTTACCGGATTCGAAAACTGAGAACTGCACTTGACGTCATCGTCCTAGTAACCAGCTACATAACTGAGTCGAATTCAGCCACCGTCTAAAGCAGAATTCTAGAGTTCAGCAGCTCTGATCAGTAGTTTTCCGTGGTTTCTTCGATCAACATCTGATGAATGCCGGATCAATAATTGAGACCACTTCACGAATGCCGGACCAATTGAAACGGGACACGAACCTCTCGTAATATTTCCTTCCTCTTCCTTTTTCTATCCTCACTCCTTACTTACACACGCTTTCTCACACATGCACTACACTATCACACTTGACGACAGACCGGTCGGAATCTGTGAGATTATCCCAGCTTGGGCAGTGCCACTTTGGTGAGAGAAAATCCGTGGTAGGGGAAAATATCTGCAAGCCGATGTAGGTCGGCGCTGGATCTCGACATCATGCGGGAAAAGATCACGCGATAAAACATGCACTACAATTACGGGTATAATTATCTGCGACTGCCGATTAGTTTGCACTGCTCTCTCTTTCGAGACCGAGCTCCCGGTTGCACGCGCGTCAACTGTGCTGCGCCAGTAGCTACTTAGGAGTCAGTATCACTATATGCTGGTGAGCGCCGGTCCGTCGGCTCGCTTACCAGTTCACGTTAGCTCAGTTTTTTTACTCGTTCCTGCTGGTGGTTCTTCATAAGCATTTAAGCAAGCAGCAAAGTTCAGCGTCAATCGAGTGGACGTACAGCTGTTTAAGTTTATTTCATTACCTGGTCGCAATTAAAACTTAATTTGAAAAATCTCTGGAATATACAGACTCTAGAGTAGCCTCTGGTTCATAAATTCAAAAAGGCTTCTCGGGCATGAACAATAGTGTGTAGTAAATCCATCAAACAATAAAATTTAATGACATCAAAAATAAAATAACTTACTCATTACTACGTATATTACTCCGTATATACATACGTTTACGAGAAAGTAAAAACGAAACTACCTACATCCTTGGCTAATATAAAGTATATGAATTATTTCCTTCGAAACACGTAAGCCTGTTAGCGTTAGAATATTACTCGCGACGTAAAGCGCAAATGCTCGAGCGCATCCATTTTCTGTGCTGCCGACCTCGTGGTTAGCCGCGCTGCCCGCAAGTGGCGGCGAGCGGCGCGCGAATTCTGCCCACCCCTTCCCTAGGCACTTCCCGTCGCCCTTGAGCCCAGCGCTCTCGCGGTTGGCACCATCAGCCAGAGCCCTTCAACGCTCACATAAACGGGAGGCGATGCTTACACTGGCGCGCCGTGCCCTCCTGTCTTAGGAATTAACCTCTCAGGAATTAACACTCAGAAAGACAGACTGCTGCCGACGTTGGTGAGATGGCGCGAGGGCCAGGTGCGGGTGCCCGGTGGAGCGAGTGCCCGCTTCAATTCAATGCTTTATTTGACGTGGCGAAACTCCTGCTGTCAGGCTTGCTCTTCCGTCTGACAACGCTAATATCGCTACGCTTCTTTCCCATCTATCGGTGAAAGATCGGTCAACCAAGAGAATGCTGGTATGGTTCTATTGAAAGACCAAGGCCGCAAAACCGGCGCCTGCAGCCGAATTTGTGAACTAATTGAAGTCACTAATGTTGAGCGATATCGAGACATCGCGGGTTACTGGTTGCGTGACCGACTAGTAACCGGTGGACGTAACTGCCCCGAGGCAAATTACCCTTTCCGGCACATATAATGGCTAAACACGTATAGAAATATTTTACGTCAGTAAATCTACAACATGGGACAGTCGGCTATACTTTGCCTCCGAAGGTGGCGTACGAGGAATTTTTTCGCCCCTAAAAACTCCATGGTTTAGGTTGAGTTTGAACCCGCGAACGTGGGTTTAACAGTCCGTTACGCCAGCCTTTACACAATCGAAGCCAATGAGAGGTTGAAAGGTCCTAGGACCGCCATTTTAGAACTGAAGTCAGCGCCTCGTGGCCTCCGGGCGGCGGCCTTTCGAGAACGCATCTCGCTCCTCACCTGCCGGCTCCCCCCAACTCCATTCAAACGAAACGGAATCGCTGCGGGACATCTCAAATAAGATCTCGCTGTTTGCTTTGTGCTTTCAGAGGAATTTAATGGGAAAATTGAGACAGCGCATGGCTGCCAACCGCTTGTCTGCGAGGTCCCGTTGTAACAGAACAGAAGGTTCTGGATCATCGGTTTACGAGAACCTAAGTTTTCAATAAAGGATGCAATAAGCTATATAGCAAGACATTTTATATTACTTGTCCATACTGACTGCAGTAATATAAGAAATGTTACGGACTTACTGGATATTAGCATTTATTTGAAAAGCATTTACAGATAGCTCTTAACACACCAATATCATACGAAACACATTAAAGATAACGCCTAACACAACTTTAACATGGCAATAAGTGTTTAAATAAGTGTATAAATAAGACACACCTTAGCACCAGGCAGATCGACCTGCAAACGGATTTCTGAATATGTATGTTATTGGCTTTGGAGTTGCAAAGCAATAACTAATGAACAATAAAACCACCAGTTATGTGCTCCATAATACAAAAAAATACCTAAGTATCAGAAATATTAAAATATTAGCTGTCTTAATGAGCAACACAAGGTTTGGAAAAGTACTACATAAAATAATAGCCCTTAAGACAGGTGACGTTTTAATTTAATTATCGTTGATGAAGTACTTAACTACTTGTAACTATTTTGGATGTACAAGTTCGTTGAAAGGGTATTGTATGGTAACAACGAAACGCAGTTGACTCCATCTGAAAACAAGGGAATGGCGGGTAGGGCAATGAGGATGGCCCTGGTGAACGCGGCGCCCGCCCAGCGAGGACAGCGTATTTAGTAAAATAAACACCAGAGGCGCCGAGCCATAAATTATCGAATGGTATTACGGCCGCCCCCACTTCAAATCCCGAGTAATATATATTACATGCCAGTACAGGACGATACCGTATAATTATAATTTTTCATGCGCTTTGCTTTATAGTAGGTATCCGAGCCAACATGACTGTATTTGTTGAGGCAACGTAAATATGAACTTTGTTTGCTTTTTTGCGAAAACAAAGGAAAGAACATATAGAGGTCGGCTCTGTTTCGAATCTGTGTGTTCGTAAAGCTTATAAAAACATTCCGGTGAAGATAGCGGGATATTCGTTGGTTAAAAGACTGTAAATTCTTGGCAGTCAGCTATAAATTTGCTGAGTATCAAACATTTCACATAACCTATTAACATTTTTTTCTATAAAAATGTGAGAATTATATCATTTAAGCGTTTTATTTTAAAACTAAGTATTATATTTCATTTTAAGTATTATATTGTATTTAGTAACACCGCCTCGCATTTTGTCTGAAGTATAAGAGTTTTTTTAAAGAAGTGAAACTATAATGGAACAGTATTTTAAAGAATTTTTTGTCTGAAGTATAACAGTATTTTAATATTCTCCATAAAATCCAATGGTCAAAAACATTAAGTGTACAAACCCAATATAGAACACTTGAACGTATAAAATCGCCTGCGAAAATGTCTTCTCTCACAGACAAATCAAGAAAAAGACGGAACAATTTGAGGACACAAGAAGATTATTAGATCTTCGACTTCTTAAACTGAACAAGAATAAAACACGGCTCTACAACCAATTACGAAGAAATCAACTAGCTTACGAAAAGAAACATTAAGCGTGACCTTCGAAAACATGAAGAAACTCTAGAGAAAAACATAATGCGCACGTTCAATCTCTGAAACTAAGTAAAATGTCGCCGATCTTAGGGAAAAAATGTACCCCAGAGCTAATAACGGCTGATGGCACTGTTGCCACATCAAGATAAAATCGTAGAAACAGACAAACAATTCTACAAAAATATTTACACAGGCGAGTACGTAAAATGCCATGCACTAATCGAAGACGTCCTAAGGAGTTTAAAACACAATTAGCATGTCCCAGAAACCTTATGATTCGGAGGCAGACATTTTAAAAAACTTACTCTCAAATAGATGTCCTTCAGAAGATGATATAATAAATGAACATCTGAAATTTGGAATTGAAGAACTAACACTGCCACTTACACTTTCTTTCAACAAAGTGCTGCAAGAAAAAGAATTACCTGAAGAATGGAAATCGAATACTATACTACTTAACAAGAAGGGTTCGAAAGAAAATATTGACAACTACCGGCCGAATAGCATCCTGTCAAATATTTTCAAAATATTCTCGAAAATAATTTTGAACAGAACAAAGACAATTGAAGCAAATCAACCAGAAGAACAAGCAGGTTTCCTCGCTAACTACTGTACAATTTACCACCTACAAAAAATTACCCAACCCATAGAGAAAATACAAGAATTTAACTTGATAGTGTATGTCGCCTTCATAAACTTTGTAAAAGCCTTTGATTCTGAAGAGTATCTTAAAGGCATTGAAAGCAATAAGAGTAGATGACAAATACATCTTATTACTAGGGAAAATATATTTATCAGGCCAAGCAGACATTAAGATGTATCTTGAAGGTCGAGAATTTGCTTTGAGACGAGGAAGTTCCCAAATTTGATGCTTGGGAATTCTACTATTATGTAACAATAATAATAATAATAATAATAATAGTAATAATATATTTTATTAAGTTTAAGTGTAATTATCTGCTCTTATTACGTAATTTTAAAGTGAAAATTGAATTTAAAAATTCAAACGTTTGCTAACTCAGTCGCTCAAAGTAGTGTTGAAGCTCATCATTTGTCCTACATATATTCCTATACACCAATAATTAATAAAACGCAATACTTTTAAAACTGAGCAAAAGCTCTTTATTTATATTAAAAATAAGTTCCATATAAAATATAAAAATAACAAATATTAGAAGTTCGCCCGGAAAGCACAAGGCTTAAATGATTCGTAAAAAACTTAAGTAAATGGAAAAGAGTTTCCTGAAAACAACTGAAAAATCTGGAAAGATTGATTAAAGAAAAACAGTATTCGTTAGTAATTGCAGACATCCTTATTTCTACTTCCATTTGCATAAGGTCATTGTTAATCCCAAGAAGCGCTCTCTATATTTGGGGGATTAATCAGCGAATAAAATCCGCGGTAGTCTGAGATGTTGATATTTTCAATTTCTTTAATAATCCTGTTTTCTGGAGTAATATTTTGTCATTCATAGCTGAAAATAACCCCACCGTGATGTTAAACTTTCGTTGGTTGTAAGTTTATATTTAGTTTAATTCTTTGTCAATGTCGCCGATAAAACTTATAATTGGCCCGAAGATAGCAATAAGATGTCGAATTATGAAATAAGACTACAAGAAGAGTTTTGAATTCTAAGAAAGTGACATGAGACGATCTTGTGAAGAATATTACTTCTTCCGAAAATAAAATTGCCTTTGTTGAAAAACAACACCTGCTTGATAACAATTCTCTTCTTACCCAGATGAAGTTCTTGCTGAAATCGCTCGTTAGTGAATCCTGCATTGGATTCAGGAATCTTAGCTTTTGCGCTACGTACACTGTTGCAGTCATTAGCGTTCTCAAAATGTGTGAGAGCTTCGAAGCCAACCTCAAAGCAGAAGGGCAGGCACGTCGGAGATGACGCCGTTCGTTCCAGACAATTGTCGCTCACGGTGGCGAGCAGCTAGACGTGTCCTCGCTGGTACATTTCTACGTTCGCCTCGAGTGAAACGTTGCGTGCACTTAGTAGGACAGGCGAGTGCAACGAAAAACAAAAAGTAATTCGAAGGTAATTTCTATTCCTTAGAGGCGTGGACAACCTCCGGACTCGAAGCTCGTTCCATCTGTTTGAGGCTACCACATCGAGTGAGCGATGGTCGGATTCTGGCTCTAGAACCCCACCTCGAGATCATCCTCGTGGCCCAGGGACAGATTAAGGCTACTTGGCTCCCGCTGGGTTGTACTGCGGCGCGATCCCCTTGAGGCTGCCGCCGCGCACGAGGGACTGCCGCTTGGGCTTGTCCTCCTCCTTGGGCTTGTCCTTGGGCTTGTCCTTGGGTTTGTCCTTGATGACGGTGAGACGCTGCTTGATGGAGCGGCGCAGGTCCTTGCCCAGGCTGTCGAGCGCCGAGGCGCGCTCCTTCTCCGGCAGCGCCGACACGCCGGCGATGCGCTCCATCACGGACTTGCGCTGCTCCTCGGGCAGGGCGTCGAGCGCCGAGCGAGGCTTCGGCGCCACCTTCTCCACCACGTCGTCCACCACGTCCCTCGCCGCCGTGTCCGCCGTCGGTTCCTCTTCGGGGGCCGGCCCTGGCACGGGCGCGGGCACGGGCAGGCCCAGGCCCAACGGCCCCGCGCCGGGCTGCGGGGTGGCCTGCTGGAGCAGCTTGTCCAGCAGGGTCTTGACGGCGGCCGGCGTGTCGGCGGGGTCGGGCAGCTCCGTGAGGAGGCCGCCCAGCAGGTCCTTCAGGTCGGAGGTGGCGACGGTCACGTGCAGCAGCGCGTCCAGCGCCCCTTTCACGTCGGCGGGGGCGGCGGCCGCCTCGCGCGGCGGCGGCGGGGGCACCTGCTCCACGGGCGGGCCCTGGAAGACTCGGTCGAAGCGGCCGCGCAGCCGGTGCAGCGACTCGATGCTGCAACACGCCACGTGCCACTCATAACAACTGATGCGGCGGTCTTGGCCAAGCATACGCCTAAGAAGCGATCATTCTCAAATAAGGATGTAGGAAATGGATTAGATAATCTTGTAATAAAACGGAATGATGCGGATACGAGAAAGGAGGGCTAGGAGAAATGTGAAGAAGTACTAAACGACGCGAAGACTAAGACTACTGTAATTCGACTTCAGTGCACACACCGTTCGTTTCTGGTGCAGAGAAGTTCCGATGGTGTCAGGTTTTCTACACAAACCAATAAGCGAGGTTAATTCCCCCGCACCGTAGAGAATTCTAACTAAGAGAGTTTTGTGGATTTCGATGGGTTCTCCGATCTACACCAGGCGAATAGTGGAACGGTATTCTTACATACGAGTGACGGAATCATTCCTTCTTCATTCATCAGAGATACGCACACAATCATTCCTTCTTCATTCATGTACACAACAATCCCCTTACTCTGTCTCCCTCTCTATAACTCTCTCTCTCTCTATAACTCTCTCTCTCTCTCTCCTCTCACTCACACACACTTCAATGCACCGGTGTGGGGAGAACAGTCGGAAGCTAAGAGCTAGTTCTGGCTGAACGGTTCCTCGCTGGGGGAAGTACCTGGAGGGGAAGTCCCCCATACAAGGGAAGGTCGGAGTTGTAGTTGGGGAGGAACGCCATCAACTCTGAGGCTATAAGATGCAAGACACGTGAAATGAAGAACCTGAATAGTTGAAGCACTGACAATACTTTCACGGTGAAGCGGAAATCTCTCTGATTTAAAATTGTCTCGTGTGAGACATTGATGTTTTGACTGAGTGGTTACGGATAGGTAGAGAAAGAAGAAATATCAAGTTAGGCAAACCAACATTCACCACTTCGTAATATTACAGAAAATCCAGGAATATGTTTTCTGAATTGATCAACGGTATCCTAATAGACATGAAACTCTAGAATTAAACGAAGAATTTAATATTGAAAAAGTACAAACAGCCCTAAATATTGTGTGACTTATAGAGAAGAGAAGGTGAAATTAGTACGTCTCTCACTAGTCAAAATAAAAGATGGTAGGAATTCGGGGGTATTGCGACCCAGAAGTAAAATGTAATACGGGGGTGGAGGAGTTAGTGAGATGGAAAAACGCCCGTGAACAGCTGCGGAGAAACTCAACAAGCAAAATTCAAAATAGCACAATTAAAATCTCTAATAAACTCCAAAAGCTGCTTATCAATAGACAATGCCATCACATTATATAAATCAATAGTCAGACCCTTAATGCTATATGCATGCCCCGAATTGACTAACGCATCAGCTACAACCATAAATAAACTGCAAATAATACAAAATAAATTTATCCCTTTAGCAACTCACGCTGCATGGTTTATATTCTACAAACAAATACATAAAGAATTGAAAATAACATCCGTCATTTAACACATAGCTCATCTATCCAATAACTTTTACTCAAATATCACATGTTAGCCACTTTAACCTCACCTAAACAGACTATTCTTCAACACGAATAAAAAACTGATACCCCTTTTAA
Organism: Gryllus bimaculatus; assembly: GCA_017312745.1. NCBI lineage: Eukaryota > Metazoa > Arthropoda > Insecta > Orthoptera > Gryllidae > Gryllus > Gryllus bimaculatus. The sequence continues at coordinate 2,534,234 of BOPP01000001.1, forward strand.
CGCATACATAAACATATTCTCGAATAATTGTGAAATGTAGGCACAGATTGTACCTACCTATACCTTCCTGTAATAATAATAATAATAATAATAACAATAATAATAATAATAATAATAATATTTATTTGGCTACAATTGGCTGATTGTCAGGTGGTAGCCATAACCCAACAGTTTTACAATATATTAACACTTATAATTCAAAAACAATTTACAATACACTCCTTTCAAGCATATCAATATATTACTCAATATATAAATATACACACCCATACACACACACACATACATACACATTCTTATACATAAATGCTCACTCTTACGTTCAAACATAACACGAACACACACACACACACACACTTGCCCTACATTGTATACATGCCTACATTTAAATGAAGAACATATATTTAGTTACACCTAGTAAACATGCCCAGATATACATATACATAAAATTAACCAGTTATACAATTTCTTTTTTAAATAGAAACACAATGTGGATTTTTGAAGTTAGTTCTTAAGCATTTAGATTTGCTCCCCACCCACTCTCGCACTTCACTTCACTTCACTTCACTTCACTACATTACACTAAACTACACTACACTTTCACCACATCTTTCTTTGGTTATGCCATATAACTAATTAAAGTAGCTTTCCACTCCACTGCACTGCACTACACTACACAGCACTTTATCTACAATAATCTACAAATTGTGTATTCTGAGCTGTGCGGTAAAATACATCCCCTACAAGTTCTTATTAAGTCGTCTTCTAAAAACACCAACAGAGCCAGGAAAAGATTCTACGACGGATTTCATTCCAATTTTGGAATGAAACGGAACGGACGCTGCAGGGATTTCATTCCAATTTTTAACCGTACGATTTAAAAATGAATATTTCCCTACGACGGATCTCTGACATCTACTTTTTATTTTGCATTTGTGATCGTTTCTCCCAACTCTTGAAGGGGAGTCTAGTATTTTCGTTACTTCTGCCCATGCAGGTGACTTACTGTACGTCTTGAAGAGGCAGGCTGTAGTTAGAGTTAGTTTTAGATTAGGAAATAATAATAGTTGTAAGTCATTCAATATACACAAAAAAGTGATGTCAACGGAGGTATGTGCTTTTGACTGAAAAATAAATATGTAATAAAAATTAAATAAAATTAAAAAAGCAGTGGAGAAGTCTCGACTACTTTCCCCTTCCGCACCTTTAGCGAACTGAATGACATACTTTGTATTTTTTAAATTAGACAACTGCATTCTACTAGAGTTAAGTGTTTGAGGCATGTGATTCGATACATATTGTTTCGAATTCATTGAAACAATATGTCAAGAAGAACTTTTATGCTTGAACCTAAGGATATAAATCGATATTCCTAAGTAACATATTGAATGAGATTGGTGTGTTTGAACATTCATTCCCGGTTTACGTTTTTGTACATATTTCAGTACCGGATATATATTATAACAAATAAAATATAAATGTCGAAAGTATGAGGATTTTGTCAGATAATATTCTATTAATTTATGATTTGAAAGTTAGAAATGGGTCTAAAATTTGGAAAAATGTTTAACATACATGGGACGTTTTTGTTCTTAAAATGCGAAGGGTAGAAGATCATTGACATGTAGTGCATCGAACATATAACTATTAATAGTTATTTACGTACATCAACAATTGTTTTTAAATGAAGGGTTTGCTTTTAAATAATTTATTAAGAGGCGAAGTTAATAATATTAAAAACATTTTATTCGCATTTTTTCCAGAATGTATTGCGTAGAGACCCTGCATATGCACTCGTAATACCACTTACTTAGTACAGATGTAATAACTTTAAACGAATTCATCGAAGAGTATATTTTAAATGGAGTTGCCATCCTCTTATAATTTAATAATCGTACTTTTCTCGTAGTGCATGGGCTTCTTCGAATTCATTCAATTTCCGACAACTTAGTTTTAGTGTTTCAGCACGGCAGCTCACTTGTCATTAAGAAGTGGCCAATTAGCCTCGCATTAAAGGTTCATTACAAAGGGAGCAGCCAGGAGGCTACATCTGCTGGCGAAATGTATCCGCCGACGGAGGCAGCGAGAACAATCGCGGAGGGAGGGGGGGGCGAGGGCTAACGGAGCAGCTCTTCCACGGAGCAGTTTCCGGCGCCGGGGGGGGAGGTAGGGGGGGGGAGTTGTACTGCCACCGCCGGGGTAGTTGGCTGCGCTGAAGCACGCTACGCCCTCGTAATTCACTTCGAGGGTTTCAGTCGGGCAAATTAGCTATGCTGGACATTGTAGCTTGGACATCGGGGACTTCGTAAGTTAATATTCTGCGCTGGAACTCATTTTATGAGCCATTCGTGTTTGTTTTGTTTTTTAATAATAAACGGTCACTATCAATTGTGATTCTCTGTAAGCACATTAGGTGATTCGTAAACATCATGAATTGTCTTAATTTACCGTTATACAATAAATGTACAAAATATGTAGAACAATTTTTGAGACACTTTATATTACTAAATTAAAAAGTTATTTTTAAAATTTCTTGCAATGTTAAGTTTATATTTATATTGATGATTTGTAACAACTTCATCTGTTACCTCTTAAGCACCTATTACAAGAGTGCATTAGAGGAAAAAGTTGAGTGAAATTTTCAAGTGATATAGAATTAGTAAAACTTAATGCGGATAATAATACATGGTAACATGAAGTTTATATAATATAAATTATGTTTTCGAAATTTCAAAGAGGCATGAACTGAAGTAAATTAAACTCTGTTTGCTTGTTTACGTGTGAGAACGCGAGACGAATACTTTTAGTCTACTTTTGCGTCTACTTTTACTCTACTTTTCTGCATACTTTTAGTACTACTAGAAAAGAGTTATCACCGTCAGCACGTTTACTATTCATTATATTATTTAAATAATCAATTTCATAGCACTAAAAGGAATGAACACTTCGTTTTCTGGGCGTACTTACTACATTTTACATAGTCATATACGCGTGGCGTGATGCTACATCAAGGTCAGGCTTGACATGTCCTGCATCTAGTAGTATAGCACTCTGTTCACTCTATTTTTACTCCGGTGATATATCTTTCGCTCTGAACATGATATCTTTTCCTGTTCGTCGTCACCTTAAGTCAACTGTAACAAAACCGGCTTAGATGGCTCAGAGCATCATGTCACTGCAGTGCCTCTGAGCGAGAGGTCTTAGCATTCGAGTCCCGAGCACTTTTTAGCAGGAGTTTCGATACTTGCTCGTTAGCTAGGTAGAGGTCATCCGCCGTATGGGGGAAATTCTAGCGGCCGGCTGATCGGTACTTTTCCGTAATTCCTTCAATCAGCATCAGGCAAATGATAGAGTAGTATCCTAAAAACGGGCCACAAACCGTACGTGAATTTATCTACCTCTTCCATGTCCTATCCTCTCCTTACATGCGCTACAGTATCACTCGTGTCAAAAGATCTGAGTTTGTCCTAGCTGGGACGGTGCTTCACTAATACGTGGTTGGGGAAACCCAACGTATAGGTCGGCACCGGATCCGTAATTTCTCCGAGTTTTCCGTGATTTCTCCGGTCAATGCCAGGAGAATGCCAGAGCAGTACCCTAACAAACGGGCCACGGACCGCGCGCGATCTTACCTTCCTCTTCTTTTTCCAGTCCTCACCCCTTACCCATACATTTGCACTAACATGCACTACACTACCACATATGGCAGGAGACCCGGGAACTTAGAGCTTGTCCCAGCTGCGGCTGTGACCCGCTGATGGGAGATACGTGGTTAGAAAAAACCCGCTAGCCGTCGGTAGGTCGGATCCGGAACTTGAAATACAGCGGTGGAAAGATAACCGCCACCTCCCGAGAAAAACATGGACTACACTTACGGGACGAACAACCCTGGTAGTTGGCATGTCTGGAATTGCTAAAACAATCAATCAACGCTAGGTGGTCACCTGCAGCGGTCGGCCTGCAGATCCCCGGGGGTGAGCTGCACGCCCGGCTCCTCCACGCTGGGCTCGGGCGGCGGGGGCGTGCGCGGGGGCGTGAAGTCGCCGAAGTCGCACATGTCGAAGCGCGCCCTGGCGTCCTCCAGCCGCTCCCCGGGCGCCACGTAGCGCACGGGCGGGCGCCGGTGCGGGCGCTTGCGCGGCGGCTCCACGAAGAAGCGCCACGTGGCGGCGTACAGCAGGCGGCGGCCGGGGCGGAGCAGCAGCTGCGACGCGTCCATCGCGGCGCGCGACCCGTCGCGCCGCTTCTGCCGGCCACGCACCGACTCTCAGTCGCTCTGCAAGGCGCTCGGCCAATCTAACGGTCCACTCCAGCGCTCAACTCTCTGCGAGGCACGAGGCCAGTGTGCGAGGCTCTCGCTTTCATAGCGGCGAGTCTTCAAGTCCGACCGACGGTCAGTCTGCTCGGCTGACAGTCGGGTAAAATTTAAGTCTGACAGTCGGCCAGTTCGCAAATCTGGCAGTGTAGTCTGCAAGTCAGACAGATCGACCGACCGATCGTCCTTCAGTGGGACACTTTCTGAGTCAGCCAGTCTTTCAGTCCCCCAGTTGGCTAGTCAGCGAGTTTGTCAGTCGGGGAGTCTGACAGTCTCACAGTCGCGACCCGACCGTTCGCATCCGACAGACTCGCCCACTCCAGCTCTCAACTCACTGCGAGGCACGAGTGCGTGGCTAGTGTGCGAGGCGGATAGACGGCCAATCTTTAAGTCTGACACTCAGCGAGTCTGGCAATCATGTGGACTGAAAGTCAGTCAGAACGACCGATCGTTCTTCAGTCGGAAATTTTGTAAGTCATCCCCTCGGCTAGTTTACGAGTCTGACAGTCAGCTAGACTTCGAGCCAGACATTCAGAGAGTGTGTGAGTCTGACAGTCGGCTGAGTGATTGACAATTTTGTGGTCTGCAAATCTTACAGTAAGCCAGTCTGCGTGTATCCTGGTCAAGTATACTGCAAGTCTGACGGTTCACCAGTCTGCGAATGTGACAGTCGGCCAATTGTAGTCAGTCGTCAAGTCCATCAAACTGTGTCTGAAGTCTGACCTACCGTACGGGTGGTCATCAACTACCCGTATCAATCTGCCAAGTGGTTCAGTCTTCCATACTTCCTGTTTGCTACTTCGTCTACATCCTTGTCTTTACAAATCTCTCTGCCTCTCTTAGCCATCAGCTATTCAAAAAGCCAGTCCGTTGCATAATTCCTTGATTCTTTCGTGTTCCGGTATTTTAGCTTAACTGACATATGTCGCAGGGCACACTTCTATTTATCTCATACATAAGTGCTTAAAAATGTAAATTTTCTTAATAAACGTTTGCAATTTGTAGACCATTACTGTTCTTAAGTATGGCTGACTATATTTCCTTTCAATTGAGGGTTTTTTTACAAGAACCAACCAAGTTCAAAATTCCATATTTTGAGATATTTCATCAAGTTATTCCCTACAACTGGCGGTATCGGATGGGAAGTTCCGAACACGTTGGAACACGTAAGGCCAAAAAATACATTTATTGTTATCCACGTGTACGCTGTGAACTCTTTGGTGCCTCCTGAAAAATCTCGAATTTGGATTGGTTTGATTCTTGTAATAACCCTTAAATTAAATTCGACCACGTCTCCCCAATCCCGATCCTCTGACGCGGCGTTGAGAGTGAGGTTAGTGGCGCACCTTGCCCCGGATGAGGGGTTCCCTCTGCGGCTGGAGGGTGATGGCTCCGCAGCGGCGGTAGGGGAAGCCCCCGCGCCCTATCACCTGCGGCGGCGCCTCCTGCACACGGCACAAGCGCTTTTAAACAATCGATAAAATAACTCCAACAGTCTAGATGCTCCTCTGCACCTTCACAACTCAAGCACATTAAATATGAATATAATGAAAATAATAGAAATAATAATAATAATAATAATGATAATATGATGATACTTGTAATGATAATAGTAATAACAATAATATATCAATACAACATTGACAATACTGAATTGACATACTGGATTTGAACTGTGATGTGTACATATCCATTCAGACGTCCGTGATTCTGGACACTTGCAGTATTGCCCGAAGAATTCTGGGAGAGTAGACGGGAAAGATGTCACACCGAAATCTTACGTCCTTTGGCTAAGCACGCCTGGACGAAGATTTTTGCTCCCATTGGAGTGAAATAAAGGTATGAAAATAATACTATTTGCCAATAATATGGAATGTAGCATCAGACGAAAGAGACTGTTCAATTATTAATGATGACTGTAGAACTAGTCAATGACGTTTGTGTGAGATGCGGCAGAGAAAGTCACTGATGTAAATATCTTCCGGAACACCCACTTCAAAACTCGTCAATGACATTTTCCTTCTCCTGCAACATTGCCAAACTACGTTTCTCGCGGCCTCACATTCATGGATGACATTTAGTTAGCTCCGGTCATTTTCACAGAGTTGCCAATACGTCTTTGGAGAACATTGATTTAGTAACGTTGAGTTATTCCTTGGTACTCAGGTTTTTATGGAACTTGCACAGCAAACCTTTGTCGTTTTGCAAGTTTTCTTGTAACTAGCGTATAATCATCTGAATGAAACGTGTTTCTTAATTAATAAAATAAAAATAAATGTATTCTCTGTTTCATATAGCTTCTAATATTCTAGTTATCTTTTTCTAATTAGACATTTTCTATTACAGGTGAGTCCTCAATAGAAGAATATTATTTCCCACACATACCTAAATTTATATTGGTGAGTCTGAAAAACCTATTTTATTATATGTATATTTTCAGAGAAAAAAACTAAATGAAAGGAAATACTATGAATAACGAATGAATGAAAAAAATTCTTCTTGTTATGTGTTATCTGAAGGGCCGTTCATAAAATACGTAACGCTAAAGAGGGAGGAGAGGGTTTGAGGCAGCGTTACGCTGTGGTATATAGGATTAGGAGAGAATTCCATTAGTAGTAAGTAATATTAATTTTTTAAATTATTTTTTAATTTGCTGAAATACTACCTTTTTATTCCACTACAACATGAAAATATTATCTAATTAATTGGTTTTAAAAAAAAGTTTATTAAGTCATCGAAAGTTGTTTCTGAATGACTGAAATGACTCCACTTTTTTACTGAAATACAATTTATTTTCACTTTATGCTTTTACATAGGGATTGGAAGGTTGACGCAAGTGATATGTAATTATTATGGGGGGTTCAAACACGGGTTACGGGTGCGTTACTGGGGGGACAGTTGGTATTCGAAATACACCAAATTTGCGTTTCGTAATTTATGGACGGCCCCTAGACACATTTCAATGTATATGTAGCAATATTAATAATATATTTATTACTTATTAATATAACATTTGAATGTATATGTATTACATTTATAATAGTTCCAGTGGTTATGATCTTAAGACTATTCAATCATGTTTTACTTACCACGAGCTCATATTCCGTCGCATTTTCTGCGAATACCAATCCTTTCGGTGCCTTATCCTCCTGGAGAAAATGAAATAGAAACATAAACCACATGCTTCGGTTCAGTTTCATCTTAAATATGTGTTTTTCCGAGAACTATTTAATCACAGTTGATTAGGCTGAAAGACTGTTCAGAAGAGACCGGACTATT
>BOPP01000001.1:2542830-2557665 GCA_017312745.1 Gryllus bimaculatus
AGCTCCGGTCATTTTCACAGAGTTGCCAATACGTCTTTGGAGAACCCATTGATTTTAGTAACGTTGAGTTATTCTTGGTACGGACACAGGTTTTTTATGGAACCTTGCACAGCAAACCTTTGTCGTTTTGCAAGTTTTCTTTGTAACTAGCGTATATGGCACTCTTAATCGAAACGCCGTGCTGCTTCTGTGTCTTAATTAAAAAATCACAAAAGACAAGGTGGGCACGTTCGGCTGGCTGGGTTCCACTACCGAGCTTCTAATATTGTAGGTGTATCTCTTTTTCTAATTCCGCCACATTTTCTATTTACAGGTGATCCTCAATAAAGCAATATATTTTCCACTCATACTAAATTTATATTGTGAGTCGAAAAAACCTATTTTATTAATTTAATATTTTCAAGGACAAAGTTTCTAATTAAAGGGAAATACCTATGAATAAGAATGAAAAATTGAAAAAATTATTCTTGTTAATGTGTTTCTGAAGGGCCGTTCAATAAAATACGTAACCTAAAAGAGGGAGGAGAGGGTGTGAGGCAGCGTTACGCTGTGTACATTAGGGAGGATTGCTCAGGTAGAGAATTTCCATTAGTAGTATAGCAACATTTTTAATTTTTTAAAAAATTTTTTAATTTGCTGAAATACTTCCTTTTGTCCACTACCCTAACAGAAAATATTACTCTCTGGAGATAATTGGTTTTAAAACAAAGTTTATTAAGTCATCGAAAGTTTTTCTGAATGCTGCATTCAACTGTTTTTCCTGGCCAACTGTAATTTATTTTTCAACTATTATGATTTTTATCATAGGGATTGGGACAGGTTTGACGCAAACCGCTCGCATATGTAATATTATGGGGACTGGGAACACGGGTTAGGGCGGGTGCGTCCTACTTTCGGGGGCGATTGATGTTTGGCTCATCTCGCGGACCAAGCTACAGCACCAACTTTGCGTTTCGTATTTATGGACGGCCGGCGTGTATTGATAGCAGCTCAATGTACTATGTAGCAATAATTAATAATGTATTTATTATTTATTGAATAACATTGTGAACCTTGTATATGTCCTGACATGCTCTTATAATATTCCAGTGGGGTTTATGATCTTGGTGGCAAAGACTATTCAGTCATTGTTTTCTCTTACTTCATAAACGAGCGGGTCATATTTCCCGTCCGCCATTTTCTACGGCGAATCACCAAATCCTTTCGGTGGCTTATCCTCCCTGCCCGAGAGAAACCGAAATAGAAGGACCAGCCCTAAACACAGGGTGGTTGTCCGTCGGTTCAGTTCGGTCATCCCTTAAATATGTGCTTTTCAGGAAACTATTAATCACAGTTTGATTCGAGGCCCTGAAAGTACGTGTTTTCAGCGGAAGAGACCGGACTAATGTCCAAGATGGTATAAGCTACCATGGTTTTCGTTATATAAAACCAAGTAGGTTTCCCGGCAAACTTTTCTGTCAGCCATTAAATAGGCTAGCGCAATTAACCAGTAAAACAAATCTATTGTCTTCTAAGAAATGTTTAAAATTTCCTATCAAATGGCATCACTAGGTTCAGTTATACACCACAAATATATATATATATATATATATATATATATATAAATATAATAATATCATATAACAGAAAATCGTACAAATGCGGTCGCTAAATTTAGAACACATGTGGTTTAGTAACCCAAGTCTTGTGAATGTTCCCTCCCGAAACCTAATAAATCGTTGACGGCAAACGTCCCTGTCCGTCTGTGGACAACGCTAGCGACTAAAGCGTTCGCATGATTTTCTCCACACTTTGGTTATATTCTCCAATCAATCTAGTTGATGTCATGTTGATGAATTCTATGGTATGAGAAAATCTGTCATATTTTCTTTATTTCTCCTACAATATGACTTAAAATGGTCTAATATCTTACCACAAATTAGCTTTTGAGTAAAATCGTACTGTATACTTCGTCGTCACGTCTTCCTTATCCTCTCTCCTTACGTCTTCTTTTCCTTCTTCAAGTCATCATCTTGACATGGTTTAGAGCTATTTTCCTCTTCTCCGCCTTTAGCTGTAAAAAATCAGTGGTTGCGTATAATATGCAAACTTTCACAAGCATTCCCGCAACGCGAGAAATCAAGTACGGCTAACGCTCGCTAATTTACAAACACGCCTTCAACGAAGGTTGAGCCTAACTTTTTCGAGGGAGGTAGCCCATCCGGGTGGGCTGTCCCCCTAGGGCATATTAGGATCTGGAACAATTACTTACAGGACATTCATCGCGCTGGTTTGAATCTCACGACTCGTTTTCTGTAACGCCTTTGTCAATTTTCCAATTTTAGTTTTATGCATTACTCTTAGGAACGGTTCATTAATTCATTATTCGAAGTTTAATCCTAAATAACTCTTTGTACGAATTGACACTTGATCGTGCGAAGCGCGTGAGGCCCGCTTGTTTCGTTCTGGCAAACGCCCACCTCGGTGACGGTCGCGAACGAGGGCTGGCGGGCGGCGGCGGCGGCGGCCTCGGCGGACGGTCAAGTGCCCGGCCTGCTTTCCGTCGCGCGCGCCCGTCATAGCCTCCTTCCTCCAAATTGTCTCTTCCGGGGGCCGGGCCTCACCTAGCGCGGCAGCATGGCCCGCGTGCGCCGTCTCCAGGTACAGCCAGGCTGGTTTGGTGCGCAGCTCACCCCGCGCCGCGACGGCGGGTGGTTACAGCCCCGCGACACCTCCCGGCCGCCTCCCAACCGCACACCGTACCCCATGAACGCGACGAATGGACAAGGAATGGCTACGCGAAGCGGGAGAAGTTGAAGACTACTGCGGTCACTCACTTTTTTCCCCACCCACATGACTTTCTAAGCTGGCTGCCGGCTAATTCAGGCGCCTGTCACATATATTATTGACCATTTCGGTCAGGATTACTGTTTTTTACGGTGACTTTGTTAATTACATACACCGTTCGTTCATTCCCCGACTAACAACATACATGAAACTTACCTATAATTTCATAGTCTGGATTAAAACGTTAATTGTCTAGTGTGTTGTTTCTCTTTATATATTTCCTTCTGTTTACTTCCTCGTACTTTAGGACGCTCGTAAATTCCTTTCTTATGTGCCTCCTCCGAATACACCCCTTCCTCATCACTGCACGAACGTATCCTACCTTACTACAAAGATGTGGCCGTGCTTACGAGGGAAGGGAGGCTGTACGGACAGTTACACTGCCCAATGATATTACTGCTTTTCTTATGAAAGAAATCATGGAGAGTGGGATTCATGGACTGGAAATAATGAAAAGTTTCAGAAGGTTCGACTTACAAATGTGTAATTGACTCGATTAATCTAGTAGAGACAGTATCCTCTGAAATTTGGAAACAAAGAGGGTTTGAGGGGGTTTTTAGGTTAAAAAATTAAAATTATGTACCACGGGCGTATAACTGGTTTTTAATGACGCCCCGGCGACCAAACGCTGGGGTCAAAGCCCAAGGGCAATTTTACCACGCCCATTCCTCGACGGTGGCACACATTCCTGGTGGAGCGGTCTTTTTTTTAACGCAACCCATCCACAATATGCTGTCAAAACGGTTTTCATCTTGGTGCGCTAAGTATATTGCATCCAGAATTTTTGTAAAACGTTTAAACAAAAGAAAAACATGTAAATTTTAAATATGTGTATATTGTTATTGTACGTTCGTTACAAACAAATATTTGGCGTTCATGCTCGCATAAAAACATCTCTACATTAAACAACCCTACAGTTCGTTATAACGTATACGTTACATGGAGGGGAGCAACCTTTACTAATCAAACTAAGAACTGTCAATTCGCGCAGCAGCTACATTCTTCATGTCGTGAGCGCAGAGGAGAGCGGACTCTGCTTGGCCTTCTGGAAATTTAAGCACTCGACTTTGGCACACCCACCTAATGGGGCGCCTTTCGGATGAAGCGCCCGACATACACAAGTGAATTTCTTCCCTGGTTCCATCTTGGTTGCCTGTCTCAAAGCAAAGAGGTACACTTCTTACCGTGAGTTTTAGACGTTAAGCGACGGCCGTAACTCGCGCATCAGGCCGCATTCCGTCTGAATCAACGCCAACCTCGCTTCCGCTCCTTTCATCCACAAGTGCGGAGAACGGAGGCTTATCACACGGCGGCGAATGAGGAAGGTAACGATGTCGAATATACTCATGAAGGTCATTCATTCGTGCAGGCTTGAGTAGACTATTTTACAATGCGGTAAATTCTACTAACCATGGGCACGTTTCAGCCGTTGCTTCTAACTAATACGATTCGCTACGCTCCTTATGGCGATTGTTTGGTGTGAGCTGGGCTGCGGTGGGGGGTTGCTCACTTGGCGGCGAAGGGCAAAGCAGGGGCTGGTCCTCGTCGTCGGCGGCGGCGTCGGGGCGCGCGCCGTTCGGGGCGGCTCCGCCTCCCCGCGCGGCGACGCCGCCGCCGCTCCGCCGCGCCGAGTCGCGCGGGTCCCGTCCAGGCGCAGGTGCACCGCGGTAGCCCGGCCACGGCCAGCCGGGTGCACACGGCAGTCGAGCGCGGCAGCGCGCAGATCGTACATTCGGTGTCGCCCACGTGGCCTCCGCCCCTGCACACGCGCCCGCGCCCGGGCCGCACCTCGCTTGGCGCCGCGGGTCACGCACGACCGACCTTCACTCGAGTGTCTCCTCTTCACACGCCCCCCTCAGTCGCACACGTAGCCCTTCATTGGTCCGAACACGCGCTCACTCGACATCTACACCCCACGCGCTGCGAAACTTGCACATCGCGCCTCAACTCACACATGCCATCATTCACATATGCTCTCACTCACTCCATGCCTCTCGCACACTTCGGCGAGCCCAAACACAGCACCTCACTACTCATCTTGTTATTTTCCGCCCACGTCACGCACCTTTACATAATACGTGCCGATCGACCATCCGCACTCCGTCCCTCCAAGGTGCAACACAACCGTCAACGAATCGCCCACTTTGGGCGTCTGGCGTCGAAGTGTTTTCCTCCATTCTTATTTCGCGGAATCTAATTTTTCCCACATAACCGGGCCGAGCATCCTTGTTTTGGGCCACATACGCGTCGTCCGCGACCCTCAATCGCACACGCCCTCACTCGCAAACGCCCTTCACTCGCGCACGCCCCTCACTCGCACGACGCCCTCACTTGCACACGCCCTCATCACACAGTCCTCACTCGCAAACGCCCTCACTCGCGCACGCCCTCACTCACAGCACGCCCCTCTAATCGCACACGGCCCTCAATCCACACGCCCTCAACTCGCGCACGCCCTCACTCGTACACGCCCTCACTCACGCAAACGCCCTCACTCGCACAACGGCCCATCACTCGCCACACGCCCTCAACTCGCACACGCCCTCACTCGCAACACGCCCACATTCGCACACGCCCACATGTCGCACAAGCCCACATTCGCACAGCCCACATTCGCACACGCCCTCACGTCACACACGCCCCTCACTCGGCTACTCCGCCTCAGTGCGTACGTTCTCAACTCGCATAACGTCCTCACTTGCACAGCCCCTCACTCGTCACTCGCCTCTCAACTCGCGCACGGCTGTCACTCGCACACGCCTTCGCTGGTACGCACAATGGTCGCATATCGTCATGGGGGGATGGGGTCAGAGTGAACCTCTCCTCAGTGATCGAGCTCTTTTCCCTAATCGTGGCAGGAATGGGCGAAATTGAACCCAGCATCAGCTGTTGAGAATCACATAGAGATGATAAAATAAGTACCTGTCCAAAACAAGCAAACATACTTAAGAGTGTAGATAGATCAGAGATATATATCAGTTATCATGCATAATATAAGTAGATAAGGAATGAAAGAAGAAGAGTAGAACAGCAACAACATGTCAAACACGAAATTCCAAACAAATTTAAAGCCGATAAGTAAGAAAAGAGAAGTTGTACACATGCAGATTGAATATTCTATGTATCCGTATTCGATCGTTTCCTCATAATCGAGGAGCATCGGTTAAGCGGTAATGAAAATTCTCATTCATAAAGAAATATTTCTAGCCTCTCGCAGCCGCAAAATCCCGCTCGTTAGAGCTAAGTCGATATGGAATATCATGTGCTTTTCGTCTCTCCTAATCGGAGCAGCGGGCCACGGGGTTTTTTTCTTTCAATTTCCGACTCGCCCAACTCACTGAGTCCCCTGACGTGTCTCGTTCCACTTCACACACATCTGCGAATCACAGTACACTCTCTCCACGTCTTTCCTCCCACGACGGCCTTGCCATTTCGCCACGCCTTTGCCCCGTTCCGTCCTATTTGTCCGCCTTTTCTCAACGGTTCTCTTTTGCATCCCGTCGCTCGCCACTCCTACCTCAGCCCGACTCCGATCTCTATCGTCCTCTGCCCGAGCTCGACATCGGTCGCTCGTTTCCTGGCCGGCCTGTGTTGTCCGCCTCCCTGCCCTTCTCAGCTTCTCCACGACAAAAGTCCGGGTTCACCTCCGCCACGCCCGCCTCCACGCCCGCTCTGAGTCTCCATCCGGGTGGTATCAAGGCCAACCTCATACACACCGCCCTATCCAGAGGGCTCTCCATGACCTGACCCGTCGCTCCCACATCGTCCCCTTCCTCAAATGACCCCTGTCCGCACGCCTCCCTCTAGGCCGGCACCTGCCCCAGCCCCCACACTCCGTCCCGCCCGCGCACTCCTCTCCTCGCCCCTCTGCCCCGCGCGCCCGATAGAGGCGGCGCCAACCATGCCTCGCCAACCTCGCGTTCAGCTTGGCGACCTCCGTCTCCACGCCGGAGTCCTCTTGTCGGCGGCCTCGGCCCCGCCCCGCGCCCGCGCCGCCCGCCGGCCGAAAGAGCGACGAGGACGGGGTTGGGGCCTCGCGCGGCGCCTGGAGGCGTGGATGGCGGCTTATGGCGGGGCGCTCAGCGAGCCTCGCGCCGAGCGCGGCGTGGGCAGTGGGCCGCGACGGCCCAGGAAGATGGAGCGCGAGCTGGGCCCAGAAGGGCCGGAAAGCGCGGGACGGGTTAAATGGAAATACGCGAGCACGAAAACGTATTTCAGAAGGTAAACTCACAACTTTAAGGGTTTCTTCAATAATAAATTATGGGAGTGTATGGACGAATAAAATGCAGTCAATGATTACTCAAAACTAGGAATGGAAGTGTAATTCAAGAAATGAAAAGAAGTGCTTGTTACAACGTCCTCTAGAAGCAAAAACCCAAAACAAGGTGATAATAAACGCTCCGCCCCAACATATGTACGTTTATTCATGTAGAATTATACTACAATTACTTCACGAAATAAATAAGTTCCTTATTTACAAATAATGAAATAAAACACCCTTGAACCTTCATTTCTATTCCATATAGTTTGAATCTCTCTGTGAAATTATAAAATAATGAATATAAGGAAGCAATATTTATGTCAATGAAACTACATAATGAGAGTCCCGAAAAAGAAGCTGTATGTTTTATATGCATGTAGAAGAAAAATTCGATACAAAGGTTTTCTTGGAATCTTTCAAAATCTTGGAATGAAGAATAATGAAAGGGTGCTACGTACTATTAGTCCACTTTTCTGTCATTTTCTACCAGACTAGTGGAACCCGGCAGGCGTTGCCCATCGTCTCCCTTTTTCTCCTTCCCTCTCTCTTTCTCTCTCTCTCTCTGTCCCTTTGTCTATCTCTGTTTCCCACTTTGTCTACCCGTTTGTATATCTCTTTTTGTCTCTCTTTGTCTTTGTCTCTCTCTTTGTCTTTGTCTCTCTCTTTCCCTTTTTGTCTCTCTCTTTCTCTTGGTCTCTATTTATCTTTGGCTCTCTTTCTATTTGGCTCTCTTTCTCTTTGACTCTCTTCTATTTGGCTCTCTTTCTCTTTGACTCTCTTTCTCTTTGTCTCTCTCTTTCTCTCTCTCTATCTATCTATTAATCTCTTTATCTCTAGTTTTTTCTACACATCAGCTCGGCTTCTTTGAAGACGTTTGTACAGTGATTAAAACACATGTTAAAGTTTTCCAGAAACTCTAACGTATATATTTTGGATTAACAAACAAAGGTTAGCACTAACTTGTACTGATCCGATCGATTAATCATAAAACTAACATATGTCAGTTTTATGTCGTGTTGAAGAATACGTTGTTCTCCATGTGCTAAAAGGGTGCTTTTGTGCCTGAGGGCGTGAGAGTGAAGGGCGAGGACTGGGTGCCAAGAGAGAGGTAGAGGCGCGAGTGGGGAGGAGATCCAAACACACACAAAGCGAGGCGGGACGAGCCAGAAGAGAAAGAAAGCTGGAAGTTGACACCCAATAGAAATTGATTTCAGCTGGCTTAAGCAGAATAATGGGGAGGATTGGTGGAGCAGAAACGTGAACAACAAACTTAATATGTGTTAGAACAGACACAACACTATTTTTCAATATAGCCCCTCCCCCGTTCTACGCATTGTGTTCTCCGATGAACAAGACCGTGCATGTCACGCTGGTAAAAATCTGGACAAGACAAGGTGACCCGTACGGGAAATTCTTATGTCACTATTCCATGGATTGTTATACCACTGGATTGGCATGCCATTGACACCACTCATATTCGTTTTTGAGGTTGCACGCCAACGTACAAAAGTGGGAGGCATTACATTCGGAATGACCCTCTTATGTATGGGGTTCCGAAGAGCTGGTTTTGTACTAACAAACGGATTCATCCAGGTGGTTTGAAGAAGCGGGGCAGTTTGGGACACATACGGACAAGGCTATGAGGCGCAGTTGCAAACAGACAGACGAATGCGCACAGGTTCAAACAACCAGCCCCGACAAATTCGGACGCGGCCACAGATCCGGGCGTGCGACCTTGAGGTGGCTGGTGTCGGGAGCGAGAGCCCTGAGATGCGAGCTGCCGCAGAGGGCGCTGGGCGCTTGAGGGTTTGTGGGGCGTGAGTTGTGGCGGGCGCTGGTTTCACAGACCGCTGCGCTTCACCTTTCACCCCCCTCCCCACTCCTTGCACCTCCCAACTTGCTCTTCGTCGCCTTGCCTTCTTCCTCCCCGCTCCGCCCAACCCAGACCCGATCTCACCGCCCAACCCCGTCCCGACACCGCCCCGCCATGTCGCGCCGCGCCCCACTTCACACCTCTCCGCCCAGCCTAGTTTCGTCCCACTCCTCTCCGCCTTGCCCTTTCTATGCCCACACCGACCTTCTCTGTCCCGATCCACCCATCCTCTTCCTCCTTCACTCCTCCCCGATCCTCCTCTCCCGTCCCCCATCTGCCCCTCCCGGCCCGATCCGCCCCTCATCTCCCCGAACGGTCCCTCCCCTCCCCGATCGTTCCATCCTATTCCCAATACGCTCTTTCCCTCCCCGATCCGCCCCTCGCGTCTCCAATCCGGCCCTCCCGTCCCCGATACGCCCTTTCCCTCGCCGATCGGCTCCTCCCATTCCCGATCCGCCCCTCCCGTCACCGATCCGCACCTCCCCTCTTCGCTTCGCCCCTCCACTCCCCCCATCCATCCCTCCACGCTGCGCGGCTTCCTCTTGCACTCCCCCGCCGCACTCCCTCCTCGCACCGCCTCCTCTCCGCCGTACCCTGCCCCGCAGCGCCGCGCGCCTTCCTTTTGCCCCGGCACCGGCGTGGGCGCGGGCGCGGGCGCCGGCGGCGGTGGAATCTGCGAGCGCTTAGCGCTCCGTCCGCCACTGTTGCCGCTGGAATGCTTGGTTCGAGCCCCGGCACCGCTCCTTCCTCGCAGAGCGCGCTCTAATGACAGCGAGTTCGCGAGCTAAAGAATTTCTCATTTGCGCCGGCGGAAATACTTTTCACTTAATCGTTTCAATGGAGTGCGCTTGGGTTTGCTCGAGAGCTCTTCAGCGCTATTTCGTGCTCGTGTTAGGGGTGTGTCACTTGTTCTTCGACGGTTTCCCATCTAGTGCAAGCGGATGGGAATTCATTAAGTTTCCTTATCACGAAGTTTTATCTACTCTCAAACAGGATTAATAACGCTACTTCTGTGAGAGAAATCACTTGAGTAGTAATATAATGCACCTCTTGTAACGAGTTTTTTTTTATGGTGAATATGTCAATTTCTCTCGCTCCCTTTTTCGTTTTTCCTTGGAGCACCTAGTTTTTCCCATGTAATCCCTGAACTTGACAACAGTTTTGATACAATTATTGTTGTCTTCCGTACTGCATTTGCGGCCAGGAGGTGCACTTTTTATCTATGGAACTAATTTTCTATATCCGCCTTTTTTCTAGAAAAACGTTAATTTTCACTTTGCAGTTTTTGCGCGCTAACAGGCAGTCCACGTGAAATTATTTTTCTTTTTACGTTTAATGCCTTTGTGCTTATAAATGACTTACTTTTAATACCTTCCTACAAAAAGTGGCTTTAAAAATCATTTCGTTGCAGTTGGATCAGTGCAGGGTTTCCGGAAATATCAGGGATTGCAGTATCTCAGTCTGACGCGAAACCTTGCGTTGTGTCCCTTGCTGACAATGTTTGTATATGGAAAATGAAGTATATGCTAGCGACGCGAAGAAAATGTGTAAACTGCTGACCGTTGTGTATTTTTTCGGTTTATTATGATTATATCTTGTATATTATTATTTATATCTTGTACGATTTGTATAAAAAAAGTTCGTTAAACATTTCACAAAAAGTTTAAGGGAAATTTGAAACAATTCTCCAGACAAAAGTGACAAACATATTTTAATGAAAAATCGATAAAATGAAAGACCAATTTTAACAATTTATTGCCTGCCCTAAATAGTTTCCTTTTATACCTAGGCGTTTCAAACAGACGTTTCAAAATATGGTGCGATTACTGTTAAATTCAGGAGATTGATGTATGTCACAGACTTGTAAACAAAATAGTTTAATGTTCCAAAAATTGTTTTTTTATTTGATTCCTGATAGTTAAATTGACGTTTCCTTCAAAATAAGGGGTAATCCAGGCATTTTTGTGAGAGCGCATGCGAAACGTTTCACAAATTAATTTGATAACTAACGTTATTACAAACTCCTTGTTGTGTAACTAAATGTGTATTTACATATAAGAAATTTAATTATAGTTGCAAGTAGTCATATTACGTGTTGATAAAGATCATACTGCTCTTTAGAAATTGTATCAAAAACTGAAGTAGCGTACTAAAATTTTGCTTTTCGTGTGACTAATTTTCTTGCTTGCAAGCCTCATCCACTCCAATCACCTTCTTCCCGGCTTCTCTGAGATCAGTAGTTTTTTTGTGGTTTCTTCCATCAACATCGCGCGAATGCAGGAGTAGTACCCTAACAAACGGGCTACGGACTGTTCGCAATTCTTTCCTTCCTCTTCCTTGTCCTATCCTCACATCTTACACTAACATGCACTACACTACCACATATGTCAGGAGAACAAACTCGGGAGTCTAAAGTTTGCCCCGGGTGGGGCAGTGTCCCGTTGGTGAGAGATACTTGGTCGGGGGAAATCCTGCTAGCCGACGGTAAGTCTCAGCCTGATCTCGGGGGGAAGGCCATCGCCACCTCCCAAGGAAAAACACTATACACTTTCAAGACTAATTACCTCAGTAGTTGGCTGGCCCGGAATTACCAACAACCAACCGATGGCCGTCTCAATTCTTACCTCAACCTCTGCCCACCTTCGCCTACGTCCATTTCAACGATTACATGTTATCATCCATCACATCGCACATCAACCTCACCCACCAACGACATCAACACCCTCATAAACGAACAACTACAGTTCACCGACGTAACACCCCCTTAAATGGCGCTGCGGTGACCGACAGTACTCTTATCTTAACTGACACGATTCCCGTTTCAACTGCCTCCCTCAACCAACGCAACGCCCGCTTTCTCCGGCATTACGCCTGCCTCAAGCTGCACTAAGTCCATACCGCGACCCCGCTTTAACGAAAGCCCAAGTCTCGCACGTGCGGAACCCGCGCCCTTGTTCACTCGTGCCCGGCGGTGCCTCGCTAATTAGCGCGCGACTCTCCCCTCTCCTTCCCAAACCACCCCACCCCCTGCCACGCACTGGCACGCGGTGCCGTCAGTTTGCCCTCCGATTATCTGCGCAAATCTGCGCCGGTCGAAGTTTTCTGTGAGTGGATGGATCGTGCTCTCACGTTGTAGCTTCAGTTAATCAGATGTTATCCGAGAATATTTGAAATTAGTACTACTATTTTAATGGTGTTTAAAGCTCACTTGTAAATTAATATTTGTCAACTATAACATTTTATTATTGTTTTTGTATGGTTTACAACATGCAAGCGACGCCTTAATGTTTTCTAGTTAAATGTTCTACTTTGTAATGCGTTCGTGACTGTTCATCTAAATGACTTTTGGATTCATCACGATGTTTGAAAATTGCAAAGAATGAGTACTCACCCATAAGCATGTCGCTTTTCTTTTCCTTCACAAAGTAGTGAGAGGCATTGATTTTCAGCACGTGCTCCATAATACCCGCTTTTCCGGCACCCTGAAAACAATTGAAACCCACTCATCACTCGTCCTAATACAATGGAAGTATAAGTAACTCTCGAACCTGACGTAATTCAGGTTAATTCAATAATGTTTTATTGCACGTCATTATCTTCTCAGTTGCTGAATTTGTTACTGCGCGTCCGAAAATGGTTACTTCTGTCATATAAAACGTTTATTTCGTATGCAAACTTTATTTGATATATGAATGGGTGAAACCCAGAACGGTATGTGACATAATATTAATTCTGAGAAAACTGTTGATTTAATTTAATATTACTGTAAAGCCGTGATGCGTTTCTTCATTAAAACCACAGCATTTCAATTGTTCATTAAAAGCACCACATTACATTGCAACTGAAATAGAGCCTAATATAAACATGTTTTTCTCAGGATTTATAAAATGTTAACTATTGTCTATAACTATTGTATCCGTTGTGGTTTTCACCTATTTGTATAATATTTATTTCAACTTTTGTTAGAAGTGTTTATTGTCAATATTATAAACATAAGTTTCCATTCAACATGTATAAATCATACTATTAATTATTTTATAATAGTTATTCAGACTTCCCTCACAAACAGCCAAGAAGTGTAATTTTCGAAATACGTATCTTTTAACATACTTCTGAAACAAAAGTCTCTCTTAGATACTCAATAGTAAAATATTGTTTGCAATATATTGTTGAGACTGTCTTGAGAAAACAAATATAATAAAATCTCATTATATTGTATAATTTAATTAGAATTGAATTATACTGTTTCACAATAGATATGCCAATCTTGTTTCGTTGGAAATAACTCGGCAATCAATCAATATAATGTTTTTGATGGTGTAATATACAAAACCAAACCATTGAAACCACTTTCCTAAACATCAAAGGGAAGCTTGAGCGAAAACTACGGGAAAGAGCCCCAACTGCCTGCGAGGCAATTCGCTTGGCCTGTTGTTTCCGCGGATGAATAATTCAGTTTAACTGTTGGTCCCCGGCGCCAGTGAATCGGTTTGTGTACTCCCACTTCGCATGAGCGCTTCTGTAGACGCTGGCTGAGCGATACAGGATGTTTGAGGTTACGGGTTACTGTCGCTGGCGGGTTTGTACTGCTTGTTGAAGGCTGTTTCACAACATGTTACGCCCCGGAGCATGCAGTTGGCGGGAAGACAAAGCAGGTGCCGCTAGAGGACGCACATATCGTCGCCATCACAGGAAAGAAACGAGAAAATGGATGAATACTTTAAATTTTGTAAGTCTTGGCCTTATAAAATGGAGAATTTCGTGTTGGTGTAACAGTTTAGACAATAATTATTTGAAAGATTTTACAAAACGTGAGTAAGATAAGAGTATTTGTGAACAGTGGCTTAGTTTGATGGATGCTCTCAGTGTTTTCACAGAAATCGTGGCTTTGTCTATTTGAAACATTACTTCTGAGATTAAGCGGATGTTTTAATAGATTTCATAGTTGTATGATATCTAGCAACCGGGAACAAACTGTACTTCTAAAATCTGTCCACATGTCGCTCTTGAGAGCGTAAGCTTCCGCGCCCAGAGTCAATGCATTCTTGTCTAACCGGGATGAGCTGCGTCTCGGTCAATTGTGCTGACGTTTCGGCCATCTTGCTGTGGCCTTCTCCAGACCTATACTGCTCTGAAGAGCAGATGGCCGGAACGTCAGCACAATGGACCGAGACGCGGCTCATCCCGAATAGCCAAGAATGCATTGGTACCTATGCCTAGGACGCGGCGTTTCCCGGACAGCCAAGCAGCTAAGTCGCTCTTACCCACTTGTCGTGGGAATTAATTGGGCTTGGGCATGCAGGACACCGTTAGGTAGCCGACAAAGTCGGCCCAATCCCAACATCGATGCCAAAATGACAATTACATACATATTATATATCGCGATATTTATGTACATTGCATAACACGCTGTAATAATAATAAAATAATAATAATAATAATAATAATAATAATAATAATAATAATAATAATAATAATACCGCAAATTAAGCGATGAGAGCTACCGCTCTTTTAGAATTCCCCTCCGGAGATTGCGTTGCATTCAGCGCCGGGCGTAGCAAAGGCGGGGTTATGCGTGCGCGGCAGGTAGCCGTGGGCAGGCGGCGGTGGGCGGGGCGGAACGAGCTGGTGCTGACGCTGCTGCTGCCTGACGGGCGCGGGCGGCGTACCCCGGAGACGCGCTGCTGACGGCGCGCTACGCGTGCGGCGCCCCAACACGCTGGCGCTGCGCCTTCAACGGCCCACGTGCACGCGCCCCTGCCCGTTCGCCGCCCCGCGCTGCGCATGCCGGTCAATCTGGCGGCGCCACGTTAGTCCCCTCCCAACCGCCCTCGCCCACTCCAGCTAGACTAGCTACTATTATTACATTTATATA
>BOPP01000001.1:2579255-2596323 GCA_017312745.1 Gryllus bimaculatus
CCTTTGCCCTAGGCCCCACGCCCCACGTACCGCACCCCACGCCCCCCGCGCCCTGCGCCCTTTACCTGTTGCCCCAACCCCAGCGGCGGTCTCTCGCCCCCGTTCTTTGGCGGTATAGATGCTCGTAGGCCCACGGACGCTAGGGAAAGTCGAAGTGGATCTTAGAAATTCTGGGAGAGTTAAAATCGTTGTCATGGATCATTTATTATGCACAATCATGGTTACGAACGGTTTATAGTGACGTTGATGAATGAAGGGTAATTACGTCAGTCAGTATGAAGTTTATTGTCAGTGTCATAATTCAGTCAGTATAAATATTGCCATATATAATTTATTATTATTACAAGAAAACAGTTTTCTATTTAATGGGTCGCCATACAACTCCAAAAAATATTATTTCCAATTCTGACGATCAGTAATAAAATAAGGTATCACGACGAAGGTATTATAAAATTTTACACAATTTTTGTAAGCTATAATAATGTTAAAGTATTATAATTTTTGAGAAAATAGTCCCTTAAAAATTCAACGATATTTCAAGGAAAGTGAGATCTGTGCAATTCTTATAAGCGTCTTTTACGCTATCTGAGGTCAACGTGTAACACTAAAATTGGTGCCCCTTTTCAGAAAATTTAGAATAAGTTGTTGATGCTTCATGTAAAGTACCCCCAAATACCAAAATATCATATTCACATTCGTAGGACACCGAGTCCGACCGAGTACGATACCCATTGATCAGATCAATGAAGTTTGGATCGATTTTGGACAAAGTCGACTGAACGAATTATGCGCTGGCGTTCATCACAGATGGATGGAAGAACAGGCAAACAGACAGACAGACATTTGAGATAAAATCTCCTCGCTACGCGAGTCGTGAATTTACCGGCTATCGCAGCATTTCTTGTGCTATTACGATATTATGTGGTTATATTATTCAAGAATTAGTAAATATTCATTACACAAGACTTCGAGAATAAATACTGAACGCCATGAAACATTTTTGGAGTTTTTTTGATTTTCTGTACTGGGTATACGTAGTTCTTTCCTGGTGTAACTTTTCTACATTTTCTCCTTTGGTGAGGTGTAATCGCAAAGGTTCAAATAGTTTATATTATTTAATTATTATTTATGAAGAGATGATACTGAATATGGATATAATTTAATTTATATACACATTCACTATCATTATAAGGTGATGTTATATTTTGTCAATTTTATCTTATTTTGTTCTTCTAAACATTATGTATATAATACGTATGATATTGCAATCAAATTTTATTTTAAAACCGCAATCCTCTATAAGTAGCTGAAAGTTGGCAACAATGATATTGGGGTTTTCATTGTAGCCAAATCCAATAACCATCCACATCCTATAGTGAAACACGACTGGTCCGTGGGCATCGCGTCGTCCACGCCGAGGTGAGGAACGTTAGTTTGTTCCCCGAGCCGGGGGCGATGGCAGGCGAGCGCGCCGAGGGTGGGGGCGGGGGCGGGGGCGGCACGCTCGCAGAGATTAATGGAGGCGCAGCGCGTGCCTCTGAGATTGACGCCGCCCTCGACGACTCCGGGAGCCCCGATGCACACTGGGCACAGAATGACTAGGAACGAGCGAAAGGAAACTTCACGTGAGTGCCATGCAATCGAAAGGAGTTATAAAAATATAAAAGAATACAATTGATTGGTTGTTAGTGATTGCGGATTTCGTTAACTTCTAAAGTCATTAGTCCCGTAAGTGAAGTGCATGTTTTTTCGTCGGGCTGTAGTGGTGGTTTTCTCCCGCTGTATGGCGAGATCCGGCGCCGACCTACCGTGCGCTAGAGGGGTTTTCCCCAACCAGGTATCTCCCACCAGCGGGGTACCGACCCAGCCGGGACAAGTTCGAAGCTCCCGACCGGTCTGCCGGCATGTGTGGTAGTGTAGTGCATGTTAGAGTAAATGTGATTAAGTAAGGGTTGCCGATGGGACAAAAAGGAAAGAAATAATGGCAATCCCCTGGTGTTGATCAGAGATCACGAAATACTGCCGATCAGTGCAGCCGTTCGCTAGAATTCGTCTCCAAACAGAGACTAAATTCGACCTAGTTGACAACGTAGTGTCGAAAATTCTGCCACCGTAGGAACACGAACCTAGAACCTCCCGGTCAGAGGCCATGCAAGAATATGCCAAAACTCTGAAAAAAGTGTTCTTCAGTAACTTGATCATTCGAATTACTTCTTATATCTAAAACACTTCATTCTCTCTAATTGATCCTCAAACATTTGAAATTGATAAACACAAATCTTATTATGTCAAAGTTTTGAAGACTATTGTTTTCTTGTGCCTTTCTTACGCGTGATAGTACTCTTCTACTACACGTCCCGTTTTTAGCAACTACTTGAAAGGTTTGTGATTGCTTTCATCGTTTATTTTATTTAGGTGTTTTAATTGTAATAATCAGATAAGCAGTATGTATTTTAATAAACAAATTAAATTCATCAGAAAATGTTTCTCGTTTTGCATCTTCACATTATATAATCTAATACAGGAGTGCGAGTTTCCGTTTGTAATCTTGGTTCTATTTTTATATTTTAATTACAAGAAGTTAGATTGTGTAAGACATAACTGAGTTACTTCATTTGGTGTTAGTTTCATAACTTTTGATCAAGTGAATGTTACTTACTAACTTTATATTATTTTTACATAACATTTGTTACATTCTCTTAAACGGGTTGAGCGTGCACTGTAATTGTCTCAAATATCAAACTATATTTTATCACGGATTGCTAGTTTCGAATCCCGAAATAAAATATCTTCGAAAAAATGTTCTTTAAAAACTACTTTCATTCTTCTAATATTGGCATTCGTGGGTGAAGACGCTCTAGAAATGAACTCCGTTAAAAAAAAGTATGCTTCCACTAACACCCTGAATTAGGTGCTAGTCAAATTTGGCGTTCGCAGGCACGCATTTCGGCCCATTTCGCGGCAGCGTGTGCCCCCCCCTTTCCCCTGCGCCATCGCGTCGCCTTGTGTCGCTGCCGCTCCGCTAACGCGCCCTGTGTGTCGCCCTTTTAGCCCGACTCCGCCTCACCCCTGCGCTGGCGCAGGAACAGCCTCTGTTCCGAGCGTGCGTGCGCTCGCCCACCGCGCTCTCGTCGCCTCTCCGCTTGCCGTCCGCCCCTGCTCCACGTCGGACTAGGCACAGAGTTGACTTCTTGGCTGTCCGGGAGACGACGCGTCGTTGCCTGAAAGGCCAGTCAGCTTCTCAGCCAATGACGCGGCACCTCCCGGACAGCCAAGAAGTCATGAACGAGAGCCACGGAAGCTTACGTGTACAATATCCATAGATTTCTTTTTTGTTTTTTCGTAATAGTTTACTGTTATAACGACTTAACGAACCGAAACAGAAGAATAAAAACCCATTCTTAACGGTCAACATCCGTTGAGAACATTAACAGTTTGTGTCCGTTAAGAGCAAATGTAACAAAAATATAGCTAAAATGGCGTATGAACTCGTATATATAGAAAATACTATATATAGAATACTTCGTATATATGAACTCGTATATATAGAATACTTCGTATTTTTATGATTTTTACCTGTAAGAAAAATATTACAGAACGTTTTAACGACACACGGTCAATATCACAAACAACGAGCGTTGTTGGTTGTAAATCTCGTCTATAGCCCTGTTTACAAATTTCAACCGCTTCTCTTATTTTCTCTACATTGGTCTAATGTTATAAATAACTGATATCATTCATCCTGTGCCACTAAAGCCCTACTTGAACCCTGACTTCAAGTCCTTCCAAAACATTGAGTGTATGACCTAAAAATGGAAGCAATGGCAGAATGGAGGACGCAACGGGTGCGCGTGGCGAGGTGCAACGTTTATCGGCTGCTTGACCTGTCCGCTCGAGGATAGGAGAGGGGGAAGGGGAGCTGATCGGCTTTGCTCAAAGAAGGCAGACTGAGAACAGGCTTCTGAAACACCCTATTCGATTTTATCTATCTTCCTTATTTTCGTCATATCTACCGACCACGGTTTTATTATACATAAAATGATTTGTATTATTAACGAACATTTCACAGAACATTATACAGAAGATAAGCATACTGCGTGAGTAAGAGAACTCTCGAGAGATGAAAGCTTTTCGCATTCGATAGGTTATTTAATGTCATAAAACATAACTGATGAAAAAGCAATATTAAATGTGTGTGTATGAATGTTTGGTACAAACAAATCGACCCAGTAGGAAAGTACTTATAAATACTTTTAAAGTACTTTTAAACTTATGATATTTTTAGTCTTCGATAAATTTATGATCGGTTAACGAACCATTCCGATAGCCAACATGAAGGGGTTTTGTTTTCTTAATAATTATTATATCGTCATATAACAACGAAGGAAACGAACAGTTACTCTTAAAATCCCGCAGTCCGACAGCAGTTAAAAAATAGAGACAATTGAATTGTAGCTAAAGATGGCGTATGATACGACTGGCGCCTGGCTTTACAAACACGCCTTTTATTTCCATATGTAATATATAATATATGCAGAGAGAGAGGGGAGAGAGAGAGAGAGAGAGAGAGAGAGAGAGAGAGAGAGAGAGAGAGAGAGAGAGAGAGAGCTGTGAGCAAGTTCTCTCCTTGGTGTCATCATGCATCGTCTACCCAAAGCTGAAGCCACAGAGGGCGCGTTACGTGTCCCCCCCCCCCGAGGGCCGTTGGTGGCGATTCGCTGCTGCTGGGGCCACCTGGTGCCCCTCTCCTCCTCGCGTCCGCCGCAGCGGTTGCACGGGAGAGGGAGAGCATTGAAAAACTTTACTCTACCTCCTAACATTCCTCTCACTTCATTTTCTCATTTTCCCGTTCACATCCCTATCTCAAGTCCCTCCACCTTCCTGTATTACGCTAATTTGACATTGCAATGTCTACACTTTCTCCTCTCTAACGTTTCCTGGTAATTCATCATCCTGTTTCGTCTCTTATGTTTCTTTATCCTCACCATTTCTCGTTCTCTGCTTCCATCCTCGCGTAATGTCCCTCTATCTCTCTATATGATCTTCATTCATTATCCCTTCTCCAAATGCATTCGAGCCCTTTGTGTCTGCATCCCTTTTAAAATTCTTTATCTCGTTTCTTATTCTTTCATCCCCCCCACTCATTACCTACTTTTCATCTTGTTCCCACCTCTAATCTTGGCCATTCTATCTTTTCTGTCTTCGTTCCTTTTTCCTTTAAGGTATCTCAGTACACCACATTTCTCAATTTCTTTGTACAGCTCATTGCTCTTAGACTGCAATTCTCTCATTATATTCCTATTCTTACTCTTCCCTATATCTATCTTTAATAACCTTCTGAAAATTTCTAATAACCTATTGACAAGTAAATTAACTCTTACTGGAATGTGTGCCGCCTTCTGGCCGCTTTGACCTTAAAGCCGCTCCACAGTTACCAGCAAACGGGAACGGCAACGCTAAGACATGGACACGAGCAAGGACGGGAGATTCGCCCGCTTCACAATAAACCCAGCTTCAGGGAACAGTTGCCGACACAAACGCATTCCGAGCTGGGCTGATCTGGACGCTGTGTGCGCCTACGTCTGGTTACGTGTGCGTATTGTCACGCGTGTCAGCTCAGTTTGCTGCTCTTTTATTGGTCGAGAACGCTCGCCTCTCCGAGCCAAGATGAATGTTGGCTATCCTTCCCGTTTGCGTTTCCCAACTGCTGTAACGCCTGCATGATACATCGCTCTTTGACGGGTAATATGAAGCGATCTTTACATTGATCGATAAGTCTCTGGCTGGATGCGAGTTCTACCCAAGGACTTAGAAATTCAGGGATTCACGGAAAATCCAGCACTGGAGTTTTATGAACTTTATGTGTTAGCCTTACAATAAGAGCTTTTTATTCAAGCGTTACTATAAATCTCTATTGGGTATAGCACTTCGATACCCATTTTCTATTGGGAGCTTCAGTCTTTCCCACTGCGAGAGTAGGCAGAGTTTGGAAGTATTCACCCGTAAAGTGAGGAAGCAATTCATACAACAAGAAAATTACTGATGCAATACTACAATGGAACTTACCGGAAACTACCTGAATACTATATATTTTGACGGTTAAGAGTTTGTTAACATTTTTTACCAACGGAACATTATAAGAGAAGATAATTTTGTGGTATATCGATTTTATTTTACAAAAACTCGCAAATTACTGTGGCTACATTTAAAAAAACTATTCGAAATTTATGTCAACAATATAATTTAACGTACGAAAAACATAAAACGTTTTATTTATAAAGCAACGTATTTTGTATTATTGAAATGTATTAATAGTACTAGGGTAACAAGAACATTTTTTCATTTCAATTTATTACACGAAACAGTTTCTGATTCTCTATTCCGCATTACTTCTGTGTATCATTTACATGGCTGCAATTAATCTCTCTCTCTGTCTCTCTCTCTCTCTCTCTCTCTCTCTCTCTCTCTCTCTCGATTATATATATATATACTATTATATAATATAATATATAGATATGTATAAATAATACGGTAATATTTGGTGCAATTTGTTATTTATATCCAGCGTAAATAGCAATAATTATTATTATTTTAATCTATAAACTACAAAGGGAATCTTTTTATTTTCATTTATCTTGGCACACCTGCTTCTCATTCACGACATACTCATGAGTCGCAGCACACACTGTTAGAAAATAAAACTGCAATGAGCAGCAAGACACGGACTATCTGAGAGCGCGGAATTTGTGAAAGGAAATCGCGTTTCTGGCAAAGGCTACACCAGGTATTCCTAACCTTTTACTTGCATCGACCCTTTTAAAAGAAAGATTTGCTTTATCGACCCCATTGACATTTTCTGTAATATACAGCATACAAAACAGTCAAAACACACATAATAAATAAGTTGATAACAATTTGCATAGGAAAAGAACATGAACAAAGGTTTTGAAAAGAAAGTTTTCTGAGGTTTAGGTTTTATTGTTTTCTGTGCTATTAAAATTTTCAATTTTTAGAAATGTAAACATGTATTAATCATTCTGCACTATTATACAAAAAACTGATTGATAACTTAATTTACATTTTTTTTGTTATCAATGGTGTCTTGATTGTACATGTCCATGCATATGATGCTATCGGCCCCCAATCGACCCTTTGATCATCATTGACCCTGGGGGTCGATACCAACCCCTTTTGGAAACACTGGTCTTCAAAGTTGCGGCGACCGGGCGCGGTGCACTCGGAGCGTTATGTGGTGGTGGGTGGGGAATCCGGGGTCGACTGCCTGTGACCAACGAGTGACACGATATGAAGAGGGTGATGCGGGGAGGTGCAGCTGGTGAAGGCCGTGAGGGGCGACGCAGATAGCGACGTCTGGGCGCTAGGCACAGTGGGTCGAAAGAGAACCAAACAGGAAGAAAGGATGTCTTTTATGGAAACCACTCCAGGCTCATTCCTACTTTCTTTCAACATGAAGGCGACTGGGAGAGCCTAGCATTTGAGTCTCGACGGGGGCGGGCGAGGTTCGAGTATCGATCGTTTGGACAGAAGCTGGATAACTAGGGCGAATTCAGCCACTGTCTGGAAGAGAATTGGGTGGGCGGGCATGCTGTCATTACCCTGCCCTTAAACCCGCGAAATTGCACTTGGCGCTAGACGTTCACTACTTGAAGCACACCAAAGATCCGAAAAGAGGCAAAAAAACACAAGACTTATTCTTAATCAAGTGTGGTGGTCGTGTTATGTAGTCCAATGTTGGCTAAAATATAGAAAACGCAAAAACTATTTTCATTGTCAAATTAGTTTGTAAGACTTGTCAGAAAAGTTCCTGATACATTTAAAAGAGTATTTGAAATATTGAACCTGTAGTCATGCAAATAAAACGCAATAAAAATTATGTTTATTTATTGATTACTTTTTTCAAGCTTTGTTTCAAGTATCAACATTTACTTTAAATGTATATTTTTATGCTAACGAATATTCGAATATCACTTGAAGACATATTTTGCATTTATATTCAGAATAAAAACGCATCACGTTTCGTTCATTTCGTTCAATCAAACCTTACATTGGCGTTACAAGAGCTTCAAATAATTACAGTTGAAAATTACATTTTTTATTACTGACAGTTAAAGTTTTTATCTCTTCAAGCAATTATTACTCGCCCATTACATCACCCTTTATTTCAAAACACAAATTTAGGGATAGCATGCTTTACTTCTCGAATTTGGCACTCTTAAAGCACGTAAAGCAACTTGAGTGCACACTTTTATCCCCAGTACTCGCCTGACCGCTGTGGTGTGCGGATCGTGCCCGCAGCTCCGTAGTGTCTTACCTGCTCGCCCGCGAGGGCCCAAGATAAGGAAAAGTCTAGCGAATAATAACCAGTGCGCACTAGCTCTAAGTGAACAGTTATATTTGTAAAGTATAACAGTGTTTCATTCTTTTCATATTCAAATCAAACCTAACAAAACAACCATACTAAAACTCGTCGATTACCGAAGTATTTCGGGTAGGATCAGTAGCATGTAGTGCGATTGCATGCTACGACACCCGGGAAGCTGTTTACTTCAGAAATGTCATCCGAAGAATCAACAGGCAGCGACAGCAACGGCATGGATCATGATTCATCTGCTCCCGTCAACCTGACGCAGAATGTATGGCAAATATACACGCCATCTCGGTCAAAAAAGGCCGAACCCTGACGTCCTCGACCCTGATGCTAATAGAAGGGTAAGGCAAAAGACAGCGTCTTGCGATGTAATACTAAGTGTATATACAGTTCCCACCAAGAATCAATTCAGTGCTCTTGATATAGAGGGCACAACAGAAAACAATGAGGAAACCTTCCAAAAACCACTGTACCTCCAATTTCGTGCCAAATGTGAATGTGTCCAGCTATGATCAAATTTAAAGGAAGCTTAAAAACAGAAGATTTCGAAATAAATCTCTAACAAACGACAAAATTAAAATACGCCGAAAACTCCAAATACCTACAGGGAAATAATAAAACATTTATCAGCCAACAGTCACGTATACTATACATACCAGTTGAAACACAGAACGTGCGTATAGAGTTGTCTTGCGACACATACATCATGCGGTAGACGTAAAAGATATCAAGGCTGCGCTTCTGGAAAAGGATCACAAAGTTAGAAACATTATAATGTCCCGCCACAGGCTAACTAAATCACCTCTGCCTCTATTTTTTGTAGACCTTGACCCAAACCTAACACAAAGAAGTGTTCAAAATTAACCGACTGTTAAATGGTTGTTTGCTTTCGAACCACCACCGCCTGAAACACGGATAGTACAATGCAAAAACTGTCAGAGATATGAACATACCAGGTCGTACTGTGCATACTCCGACCAGGTGGTGTAAATGTGGAAAAAGAACACGACCCAGATAAGTGTTTAAAAGAAAAGCAAGTCAACCAACTTGTGCTCTGTGTGAAGGCAACCATCCCGCCAACTCTACAAAGGTGCAAAGTATACAAAGAAATATAAAAAAGGAAAGGTACAACAACTCAAGTAAACACAGAATGTTTCAACAAGAGATGCATGTGCAAACACAAACAGGAACATTGAAACTACTTATCCTCACGAAAACTCAAGAAGTGGACATGTAAATGCAGGAACATGGGCCGATGTTGCGCAGATCAAAGCCTGTAGAAAGACATCACACAACGACGATAGCAATTCCATTATGAAAATTATACAGCACTCCTTTGAGAGGTTTGAAAACATTACTAATGCGGCAAAGTCAACAAATAAACTCTCTCATTAACCTCATAACGTCGCTTGTCTCCAAACTATCTAATGCCTAAATTCCTTCGCATTGCAGCTTGGAACGCCAACGGCTTGGCAAATCATCGCCAAGAAATCGAAATATTTCTCAACGAAAACAAAATAGACATGCTACTCATCCTGAATCTCACTTCACAGAAAGAAGCTACTTTAAACGGAAGAACTACACTTTATAGCGATACTAAACACCCTAGTGGCAATGCCCATTGGTGGCACAGCAATATTAATAAAAAGCACTATAAAACATCAAGAACAGGAAGCTGTACAGGAACAGGATATTCAAGCAACGACTGTACAAATTATGGACGGGAGTGGACCAATTACCATCAGTGCCATTTTACTGCCCTCCAAGATCAAAATAGACAAAACCGATTTGAAACCTATTTTTAAGTCTCTAGGAAATAGGTACATGGTGGGAGGAGACTACAATGCAAACACACGCAATGGGGGATCCAGGCTCATCACTCCAAGAGGGAGAGAACTGCTGAAAGCAGTTACCTCACTTCAGCTAGAACCATTTCTACAGGAGAACCTACCTACTGGCCTACCGATCTAAACAAAACTCCAGATGTAATTGACATATCTCATAACAAAAGGAATCCCATCCACTAACTGTATCATAGAATCTTCCCACGAACTGTCCTCAGAACCACACTCCAATAATATCACAGTCGGCAACAAACATTATTCTAACAATCCTCTCCCGCGTCACTAACGAACAGAACGACAAACTGGAACTTGTATAGAAAACAGATACTATGAAAACAAACATCCGATTACCACTAACAATCAGCTGACCACATAGACGAAGCGACTGAGTATATAATACACAAATATTCAAGAAGCAGCTTGGACCGCTACACTGGCAACTTCGCTACACTCCAAGGCTGCGTGAATATCCAAAAGTTCTTTTGACCAAAATAGCCGAGAAAGAAAGACTAAGAAGAATCTGGCATACTTCAAAATATCCTGAAGACCGTACCAACTACAACAGAGCAACTAGGCAACTAAAACGCCTCCCTAAACGAATTCAACAACAACACAGGTTTCAAGATTTCAATAACCAAACCTTACCCCAACAGAAGATACAAATTACTCTTATTTAAAGCCACAGGGAAGCAAAAAAAACCGACGAAATCAAAATCCCCAATCAGGGACGAAAACAAGAGTTGGGCAAGAAACCCACAGAAAAAGCGTCTACCTTTTGCCAAATTCTTTTGCTAATGTTTCCAGACTCATCCATAATAATACTAACCAAGAGCAACAAATCAGAGATTAGTCTTAACTCCCCAAACCAAATGACTCTTCCAATCCCGCACTCACTCCCAGAGAATTACCAAAACCAATAACTCCTTATCAAACAAAAAAGCTCCTGGCTATGACTTAATCACAACCTTTCTCAAAAGAACTCCACGAAGAAGGCAAGACTATAAATTACTGCATTGTTCAACAGTATTATAGAACAGGGCACTACCCGGAGCAATGGAAAGTAGCCCAAATTCAAGTTTTTCTAGCCTGGAAAACCTCCACATGAACCCTCCTCCTACCGTCCCATCAGTATACTTCCTATTCTATCCAAAGTATTTGAGAAACTTCTTCTATCAAGACTACGTCCTCACATAGCAACCAATAACCTAGTCCCTGATCATCAATTGGTTTTAGACAAACAGCATTCTACCGTCGAACAAGTTTAATAGAATCACCAAACTACATCGAGAAATTGCTTCCAAGAAAGAAATACTGTTCAGCCGCATTTCTAGACATTGCCCAAGCTTTTGACAAAGTCTGGCACGATGGACTCTTATTTAAAGTCAAGAAATTTTCTACCGTATCCCTTCTTCAACATTATAGATCTATTTATCCTTTCTATCCACCGCACCTTCCAAATCAAATATCAAAATGAAATTATCTGAATTCCATCCAATCAAGGCCGGAGTACACAAGGTAGTGTACTCGGCCCTATCCTATACCAGCTCTATACTACTGATATACCAAAATCAGATAAAACAACCATAAGCACTTTTGCAGATGATACGGCCATACTAGCTTCGGATGACGACCCTAATGTTGCATCAAGACATTTACAAGACATCTCATAATGATTGAAGATTGGGCCAAAAAGTTGGAAATAAAAAATCAACGAAAATAAATCAGTCCATATAACCTTTACCCTGAGAAAACAAATGCCCTACTGTCCCACATCAACACAATCCAATAGTACAGGTGAAAGTGTAAAATACTTGGGAAATACATCTAGACAAACGCTAACATGGAAGCATCACATCTTAGCCAAAAAAAAGCACCTTCAATTTCAAATACGAAACTATACTGGATACTAGGATACCACTCAAAACTATCACTGGAAATAAACTGTTGATATATAAGCTATCATAATCCCAATAATGGACCTACGGCATCCAAATCTGGGCACAGCAAGCAGAGTAATCTCTCGATCATCCAGAGATTTCAATCCAAGACCTTAAGAATGATCGCGGCAGCACCATGGTTCATCACAAATGCAGCACTGCACAAGGACTTAAAAATGCCCACTGTCTTGGAAAGAATAGAATTTATCAGCTCAAACTATCTCCAGCGCCTTGAAAAACCATCCAAACCACTTTAGCCCTCAACATCCTAGACAATAGTGCAGGACATCCATCGACTAACCAGAACCTCACCCTACAACTCCCATATAGATTCTCAACAAATAACTGAAACATTACCCTCACTACAAACTATCCACTTTGCAGTAACCCAAAATAATACTTGCTTTTGTTATAGTATGAAGAAGTAGATGAAGAGTACCGATGGGATAACCTTCACTGGAAATCATCAATGTCAGAATAATTCTACAACATCGTATTTACTTATATTTTGTAAAAAAATAGATTGTAAATTTTTGTTATAAATAAAAAAAAAAAAAACACTTTTACCCATTATTCCTGGCTTTTTTAATACGACCTATTCTCTTTTTCCTCCTCTGTCTTAATCTGTTCCTTTGGCCTTCCTCTCTTCCACAATTTAGATTATCCTGCTGGCATTATGTCGCATATTTATGCAAACTTTGAATCCACTGATTGCTTTTTTAAATTTAAAAACAATGTCGAAAAATTTGTTTATAACGACGGTTCCTGCTATACATTTCTTAAATGTTCACAAAATGTGACTTTCCTTTTCTATTATACAATGTGACATCTTGACTCTCTCCTTTATACTTTAAAGGATGTCATTTTTATGTCTCAGAATTCATCTTACTCATCTTAGATCCTAAGATTTAAGTCAGAAACGACTCTTCATCTTTCATTGCTTGAATATCCCGGTTACCTTGGGAATTCGCCAGTACAATCCTTTTTACTTATTCTGTATGCTCCACATACAGTTTTTACTGTTTCTTTTTCTAAATAAAACAAATACCCGCAAACTATTGATGTTTGTTGCCGGATTGCGCGCCTTTTGGCCCCTCCGGAGCCAGTATGCGTGTGAAACGCGGACGGGGGCGGGGCAGAGCGGTGGCCCGTGACACGATTTTCCCGGGACAGTCGTCGTTGAAGGGGGCGGGGCGGAGGGACCTGTCGGCGCGGTGCGGTGCGGGCTGCAGGCCGCCGCGCGCCAGATAGGGCCGCTTTTGTGCGCGCCAAGCGCTGCGAGTGACAAATCTCGCGGCGTGGTGGGGGCGCGGGCGGGGGTGGGCGACAGGGACTGCGGGGGTTGACGGGCCGTCGACCAAAGGAGAAAGCGCGATTCGGACGGCGCGACGTGGTGGGCGGGACGATGAGGGCGGCGGGGTTGGGGGTGGCGGGGGTTGGGGGCGGCGGGGGTTGGGGGGCGGGGGGGTTGGGGCGGGGGCGGGGGCGGCGGGGCGGCGGGGCGGCGGGGGCGGCGGGGCGGCGGGGCGGCGGGGCGGCGGGGGCGGCGGGGGGGCGGGGGTTGCGGGGATGTGGGGCGGGGGCGGCAGGGGCGGCGGCGGGGGCGGCGCAGTGGAGAGGCGTGAGGAGAAGCGAAGGGGCGGGGCGGAGGCTGCGGAAGGCCAAGGACCGCCACTGGGTCAGGAAGCGCTCGTGACGGAGAAGGGAACGGTAGGAGAGAGAAAAAGGGGGAGAGGTAATTGTGTCATTTTCGTCGCCGTCATCACATTCGTCGCCGATTTCTGCTTCCAGTTCATTAACGTTTGTTTCCACAATCACAAGAAAATCAGTATATTTTTTGGGGTATATATTCTTGAATAG
Organism: Gryllus bimaculatus; assembly: GCA_017312745.1. Lineage (NCBI taxonomy): Eukaryota > Metazoa > Arthropoda > Insecta > Orthoptera > Gryllidae > Gryllus > Gryllus bimaculatus. The sequence goes on from BOPP01000001.1 coordinate 2,593,286, forward strand.
GTTTGTTGAGAAGTGCATGTAGTAAAGCGTGATGAACAGTTTTAAACATTATGTAAGTTGGAAACGGGAAACCCTGAAGAATCTAACGTATGAATCTCTGTGAAAATGGAGAAATATCTGCAATCCATCGTTTTAAAAGGGTATTGAAGTTTACGGAATATTTCTATTTAAGTGGTGCAGATCGTGTGATGAATAAAAAATTACGGTTAGTATGAATATTATTAAATTAATAACTATTTACAGACGTAATAGCACCAAAAGAAAAAATATACTTTGTAAGAAGAAGAAAATTATCTAGAAAATATATTGTCTATATAAATGATCGAAAGAATAGAAACTTGCTCAAATTAAAATTCTAATAGATGATTTTCTTGTATTTATGTTTTTATTTTTGGGAATAAAATACACAAAACCTAATAACTAAGAATTACTTAATTTGCAAGATAGTTTCTCGGAAATATACGCCACGTTAAGCAGTTAATGTTACTCAGTAGATTTCAAAATCTCGAAAGTCGACCAAAAGCCGGCGCGAAGGCCCGTTGTCTGGCGCATCCCCCCTCCTCGGAGCTCTCGTGCAGCCGGCGGCGGCGCCGGGAACCTCGTCCCAGGCAACAAAGCGCCGCCCCCCCCCCGCCCCACGCCGGCGCGTTATCGCCCACGCCCGAGATGGATTGTGTCGTAACGGCGCTCCTTCCCCCTCCCCCTTGCTCGCCGTCTGGTCTCCCGGCATACCCCCCTCTCTCCCAGCCGACAGCTCCCTCTCGCTTCGCCCTGCCCGCCTCTCCTCCGCCTACCCACCCGCGCGCTCAATAGATTGATGTTTCCGGGCACGTCAACTGCTGCGGTCATTAGTCCCGCAAGTGTAGTTAATGTTTTATCCCAGAAGGTGGTGCTGTTCCTCTTCCGATGAATGATGTGATTCCGCACCGATGTAGACATCGGTGGGCTGGGGATTTCCCCTCCGGGTTGCTCTCTCAACCAGGCTCCTCTGCAGACGGGACATGCTCTAAATTCCAACATGTGTAGTAGTCTTGCCTGACATGTAAATGTCAGGTGTAATGTGTGTGTAAATGTTTAAGGGTAAGGCGTAAAACAAGAAAGAGAAAAGATTTCTCCCGTGGTGGCCCGATTGTTAGGTTATTAGACTTCTTCTGGTATTTATCGGGAAAAGAACAGAAAATTACCGAGTAGAGCAGCCGATTAGAGCAACAGATTAAAGTCGTCGGCTTGAATTCTCCTCCACACAGCGGCTGAATTTAATCTAGCAATTCAGTGAGTTAGTAGAATTCGCGGCCTTCGGAATAGTACCCTAAGACGTTCTGGCGAAAGATATTCCAGATGCAACGGGATTGCTGGCTAAGTCATCCTCTTGCATTCTTCCAACCATCATCCACGTGTTATCCACCCTTCAAACACCCACTCTCTCCCAATATCGCAACCGACCACCCATTCACAAGGCAATCGATGCATTAATTAAGCATTAATCGATCAACCGACAAATTCTACTGGAGAATAACAGACCAAACGCACACTAATCAAACACCCAAATAATTAATGAAATCAACAAACGTACAAAGTCTCGTTACCAAAGAGGAAAACGTAACCCAACCAACACCAACCACATACATCAACCTCCCAACCATTCAATCTTCCAACTACCCGAGAACCCTCTCACCCACCAAACCACTTCCTCCCTAAATAAACTGCCCAAGCTGTGCACCTACTAACTCACTTTCAAACACTCGTCTCGTTCATCCTTATTCATCTTGTTTTTTCGCACACAACTCCTCTTTCTCTTTGCCTGCCTCATCGCCTTTCCCCACCTGACTTCGCTCCCTGCCATGCGCAGGAGCTTTCTCTAGAGGAAGGAAAAGGGAATTTAGCATTCTCTCAAGGCACACATCTACACACACCCTGCGGAAAAGACATCTTGTTAAGCTTTTTGTTGGGACAGGCTCGCCACCTGTGGTCTGTTCCTGTGCTTTACCTTCCACATTAATGCAAGAGAATTGTCATTGCGATATAAGCGCGCTCGCTCTAATTTTGTGCAGACAAACTAATATTTTTCATGAATATAAACAAACATTTAAGTAATTTACTGCGACGACCGCGAAATTCAATATTGTGTACGCGTTTTGAGAATATTTTCCTTTTAACGTTGTAGCGGCTGAAGTTGAGGCTGCTGGAATTGTGTACTGGCACTTGTTTGTTGACGCTTGCAGGCAGACGGGGCGCCGCGACCCATAGCCTTCAGACGCGCGTCCGCAGGAAAAGGCGCAGCTAGTGTTATTGTTTGATAGATTGATTAGTGAGACCAGGAGAGTCAACTGCTAAGGCTTTTAGTCTCGTAAGAATAGTGCATGATTTTATCTCGGAAGGCGGCTGTGATTTTCCCCCGCTGTATAGTGTGATCCGGCTTCAACCATTTGTCGGCTTACGAGTTTGACCTCAACCAGGTATCTCTCACTAGAGAAGCACAACCCCAGTCGGGTAAAGCCCTACGCTCCCGACCGATCTCCCGACATGTGTGGTACTGTAGGGCATGTGTGTCTGTAAGTAAGGGGGGGGGAGGATAGGACACGAAAGACGAAGGACACATCTTTACAGCCATCCGTGGCGCGTTTTTTGCTGTGCGGCTCCGGGATTCACCTGACTTTGATCGGAGAAACCACGGAAAACTACCGATCAGAGCTACAGGACGCGAGAATTCTCCTCCAGGCTGAATTCGAAATGAAAAGTCCGTAGATTAATTGATTCCGGGCACGTCATCTGCTAAAGTTATTAGTCCCGTAACTGTAGTTTATTTTTATTTTACTCTGGAAGGTGATGCTGATCTACGCCCACTAGATGGCCAGATCCGGCTCCGACCAACACGTCAGCTTGCGGGGTTTTCCCTAACCAGGTATCTCCCACTAAACTAGGCACCACCTCCGTCGGAAAACGTTTTACGTTCCCGGATAAGACAAGGACGAAGGAGGAAAAATCGCACGCGGACCATGACCCGTTTGTTAGACTAATGCTCCGGCATTCGTCTGGTG
>BOPP01000001.1:2599593-2616537 GCA_017312745.1 Gryllus bimaculatus
ACAGTGTATTACATTTATTTTCCTGAATCTCTTGTAGAATTTTTCTCGAGTACATTACAGTTCTGATTTTAAAACAAGCTAATAGTGTTTTTCTGCCACGAAATTAAGCTAATATTTTAATGTATTTCCTGAGTGATAAAATATTCTGTTGTTATTGAACAAAAACGAAGAGAAGCCACTTACAAGATATTATGATATTTCTTATATCTTTTTGTAGTTAACGGAAAGTGTCTAAATATGAAAATGTAAGAGTTCGTTACTTTGCGTTCGTAGATAAACCACCAGCAGACACACTCGAGTAAGCATTTCAGCCCAGAGACTACCTCTGGGGAATGGGCTTCTTTTATGCAGCTACCTTCTGAAAGAAAAGTTAAAAGGTTTCGCTAGTCTACCAGTTAAAAATGAACGAGCAAGGAAACGGCCACCGAATCGGTGGAACCTTTCCCAACCGGGCGTCTGTGAGCTATCTTCCTCCTTCTCCCTTCTGCCCTTCCAAGCCTTTACCACTCTTCCTTTTCGTTTTTTTTTTGCGAACGTTTCTTAGACAACCTTCATCCCGTGTTTCTCGTTCACCTACGTTCCCCATTTCCTCAACACGCCAGGCAACTTCGCGTACTGGATAAAACATTCATAAATTAAAAGGTTAAGTTGCGGAGTAAACAGACGGTGCAGATGGAGACTTGGCCATAGAAAGGAAGTGAACAAGTTTTGCGCCTGAAAAGAAAATGAAGCAACTCCGTTTTCCGCGGAATGCCCTTGCTCCCCGTGCCGTGCGGGCGCCTCCTGTTCAGGGCGACTTCCACAGAGTGGTCGGTCGTTAAGGGAGTGTGAATTTTTTTCACACCGTAAAATACACGTTTACACTCTAAATGAAACTAATTACTGCACATCTGCTTCTTATGAACTTGCATTAATTATGAAAGTGGTGCCAAAAAGCACGAACTTTCATACTCATCTTGTGTTTTCGAGATAATGCCCTGCTTCTCCACTTTTATTACTCCCGATGGAATTCTCTGTGGTATTTGTAATTCTCAACAGCCAACTCATCGTAACCTACACTTCTGTGACCGCTTGTCTCAACCAAAATTATATCCACCAATTTGACAAACTGAAGGAATAAGAAATAAAATTGTGTCACGGGATTAATCATATTATGCTGTCATTAAGTTTGAGTTACTGAGACGAAAGAAAGGCGAGATACATTTTATTCCTTGTACTGAATCACACATCAGTCTCTTTCTGAATTAAAGATTGTGATTTGAAATTAACGTTTTTATCACTGGTGATTATTTGGAGAATCAGACTTAGCTAAATTGATCAATTATAACTATTAAGAAAAAACATTTTTTTGAGTTTTTATTTTTATGTATTTTAAGTTCTTGTGTTCTAGGGTGCATGACTTGGTTGATTTTTTTTTTCATTTCCCCTAGTTATTTCTACGAGTCACTGACGATTTTATCTTTTAGAAGGTTCATGGCAATTTATTATTGCTTGTGAAGTGCCAACAAAGAATTATATATTTATAATATATCTTTGATGGACTCGTGAGGCGATTTTGACAGATCTCTTTAGCGACAACCAGTAGATATCACTACAACTCATCATAATTTGCATAAATTGTGTTTGAATTATCAGAATGTTCTCCAAATCGCTCTTTAACCCAAATTGTTTTGCTTATGGCCTATTCTATTGGTGTTTACGTATTCCATCGGGAATAAATCAGTGTAATTAAATGTACAGAGCTGCTGGGAAAACCGAAAATTAATAATGATTAAACAGAAATGTTATTGGAAACATCGTTGTTGATGTTGATATTTAATGACCATTGGGTGGACAATTGCATAAGCAGTGATGCATACGTGATGGCTTGTCAATCAATGAAAGAGAAATGAATACAAATTTCTAAATACAAAGCAAACCTCATGTGGTTTTCTCCCAGTTTATTTGTTTGGTTTTGATATGACCATCTTAATTGCTAAGGCAGTAAAAACTATGGAAGTACTTTTAACTGACTATTAATAAAAATGTTCAATGTAGACAGTGTGTTTAATATACACTATAAAATAGGTTTTATTATAAACCCAGAACACTTACATGGAGTGTGAGCCTTACTTGATTTTCATCTGAAAGATTCCCTAAAGCACATAGTTGGTTTACCTGTTGTCTACTTTTCGCGTATTTGTCCCTTTTCATGTTAAAAATGTAGTGACTGTGTTCATAATGGTTTGCATTAGGGCTTATCAACAGTGTTGCGGTGGAGTCAAGTGGAGCTTACGTAGATCCTTAAGTAGTAGCTTGTGTGTGAATGAGAGAATTTTGCTATTGTCACATGTAAGGAAATAATTTCTACTGCCGTCTTCTTATATCCCTTTTCCTTCCTTTTATCTCCTTCTTCGCTCCAAACATTCATTAAAAAATAGTAAGAATTTAGAAAAAAATTGAGAATCGTGTAGTTTTTGTATGAAGAGGGAGAATAATATTTAATATAGTTTTTAATCTGGGATAAAACTATTACCGAGATTCGTTGCTAGTACATTTATACAGATTTCACATTTTACATAGATTTCAGTTGTCACAGCGATTGTGCTTACAGATGCCCGCCTTTTAAATTGGTTTTCGTTCCTCTAAATTGATTCCACTAAGTTGAAGTAACAGTACGGTAATACAAAAACATTAGTAGTATTATCTTTTGAAGAGTTGTGATACGCGGTAGAAATATTGTATTTGTAATGCACTTTATTTGTATGAAAAATGTTAAATTACATTAATCTTGAGAACGAGCGAGCAATTTGCAACAATAAAAAAATGTTTTGTGAAATGAACGGTTGGCAGCCCTTTTCTACAGACCTAATGTGTTATTCTCTTTTCATCCTGGCATTTCAACGTAATTTTATTTACTTGTACTGTGCGACCGCGTTATGCAAGGGGGAAAATAATTGCACGATGTTATAGACATCTCTAGTATTTACAATAAGACTCCGCCATGGAAGTTTCTTTTGAAAGAAGCTCACTTTACAAGGGCTGTCAGACTTACTAATACTTTAATGTATTAAGTAGCTCGACAATTTGATAATTCGAACTAGGGTTACCATACTGTATTATGAAAAAAGAGGACATTTCTTATAAAAAGAGGACACTTTATTTAAAGCGTTTTAATATAATTTATTTTTGTTAACGACAAAATACTTACTACTGACAAATTAACTACTTGAATCATTGTCATTATTTTCACGATCACACAATAGACCTACGTCATTATCATTACTGGCCTTTCCACTTTTATACCAGAAGTATTTGTTTAATAATGAAATCTCCCTCAATTAAAACGTTTCTTTGAACCTTGCAAGGGTGACATGAATAGCCATTTGAACCATGTCATTAAATAAGGCTATTCTCCTTGGCAGCCTGTTCGAAATATAAAAAATATAAACACCACATTAACTCCACACGCAGCACATAATCTATAACTAGCAACATTATCCAGCTTATGACAGTTCTGACCATTTCATGGAGAAAAGGGCGTAAATTTAGATATCTTCGTAACATTTTGGTGGTTGCTAAGCAAGATGATTTAAGTTAAATGTCATTTAATTATAAAAAAAATGAAATGTTATGATGTCGGGGACGCGAAAAAGGTTAACAAGGCGCATTATCCTTCATTGATCATTTTTTGGTCTCGTTTTTAAGTATTTTTCCCTTTCTAATAAAAATAAGAACATTATGTCGTTTCAAGTAAAATTCACCCGGGCAATGTTTCTAACTGCGGAAAGAGTACATGCCCATAAAAAAGACGTATGGTAACCCTAATACGAACAGAATATAAAATATGAGTTGATAAGGTAGTGTGTGGTATGATTCTCTCTTGCACATCGTACACACAAATACACATACGAGTACATACACACGCATTTACATACGCACGCGTACGACAAAAACATTTATTGCCTATGAAGGAAACGTAGAAGATAGGAAAAATCCACAATCCATGGTTAAACCGCCAAAGAAAGAAGATGCAGATCATATCGAAGGCACGACTCAGACTCCCGCCAGCAAAGGAAACGTTCTCCCAATTAGAAGCCATTTGGCTCTTGAACAATTTTCCATGGCATTGTCCTGAGACCCATAGCCATTTTCTTGAAATATGTGAAATAAACCAAACAAATACAAATCGTATTCTACAACATCTACAAATTTCATTTTGATTTCGTAGCATTTGTTGGAGGAATTCATTTTCTTGTTACCTCATATCAACCAATGTTTTGAATTGTTAGTGTGTTGGATGGGCTCTGAAATCGTAAGTGTGTTTTTCATTCCATTTTTGTATCCAGTAATACCAATAAGTTATAATAGAAGCGATTTGATTTACAAAAAGTTTTCATGTGCTCACGAGTCATGAATTGTCTTCAGTGAAGCGGCTGAATTCGACCTAGCTGTGTAGCTAGTGCCAGGACATAGGACCTCCCGGCTAGAGTGACTGCAGCCACCTCAGCCGGTTAGCATTGATAAAAGTAACTACGAAAAATTCTGATTAGAGCAGCTGGCAGCTAGAATTTGGTTCCACTCATTGGTTTAATTCGTCTGAGCTAGTACGTAGAGTCGAAAATCCGCCATCGTCGGGACACGAACCTAGGACCTTCCGACCAGAAGGACTGCAGTGACAACAGTTGATGCTATGAGTCACCTCAGCCGATCTGCATTGACAGCCGATCTGCAAGTAACTGCGGAAAACTACTGATTAGAGCAGCTGGCCGCTGGAATTGCCCCCCACACGTTGGTTGAATTCGACTCAGCCACTATGTAACAAGAGTTGAAAATCCTCCATCGTCGGTAACGAAACCCTGGGACCTCCTGATGAACCATGCTGCATATGAAATGAGTGCGATCGTAGATGTTACGTTGTATGTGCTTCGTCTAAGAGTTCATTACATTAGAACCATTTTAAATTGATATTTGAATGCATAAGTACTCCCTATTAAATAGAAGTAGTAAATTCTTGCAAATTCCTCTTTTCTTGAAACCATATTTTTAATTGTTTGAATCACTGATTGACTGATATTTTAGATGCGTCAACTACCATGGTCGTTATTGTCCGATTCAAATACAGTGACTCCTCAACGTCGGTGGCGAAAACGAGAAGGGCCAATCGAGAGCTTCAATACCAAAATGTTATGTCGTAACAAAGCTCCAAATTGGATGACAGTGTCCTCTCCTTCCAGATCTCGACAATGAAGAGTCACTACAATTAATTTTGACAATAGTCTCGTACATGTTGTGCATGTTATATTAGGGAAGGTGTAAGTGCTCCTCTTTTCCTGGAACGCGAGGTCCGCAACTGCAGCACACGTCGGTTTGCGGGGTTTTCCCCGCCCGGTATCTCCCAATAGCGAGGGTATCTCCCAGCTGGGTCATAGTCCCCGACATAGGTAATAATGTATTGCGTGAGTATTAAAAAGGAAGAGGCGGGCACGGAAGGAATACACGCCGTAGAGTACACAGCCCACCACTTTGTCAGTAGAGTAGTGAGGAGACGCGGACTAGTGCGGACAACGCGATTTCCGTCGCCTCTCCCCGCCTCCCGCAGCTCGAAGGGGGCAGGGGGTGGCGGGGATTGGGGGCCGTCGCGCGCACAGGCGCCGTGGATTCGATAGCGACGATTTGCGAAGCGCCGCGTGCGCTATCTGGCGGCTCCCGCGCTGCGGAGCGCTCTGTGCAAACGCGCGGCCGCCAACGAACGAGCCAGTGGCGCAGCGCACATTATGGGCATGTTGCATGCGCATGCATATTTTGGTGTATTTTTACATTACTACGTGTTATTAATAACATTTCACAGGTCGACATGTTGTTACTGTTTGGACAAATAAGTCGCGGAAATTGCGAGGAAAATTTCTTAACGACAGAGTCCCTAGCGTTTGTTTCATTCTGGGGACAGTTTGTAGAGGATTTAGAATGTCATTGTAACATTCATTAATTATAATATTTAAAGTTTTTATGAATATAACATTATTTTTATTACACAATAAACTTGGTTTTAACAAATGTTTAATGCTGGTTACATTTTGTTCAAATTATTTGAAAACAATCATTGATTAGATCCCAAGTAGCTACGGTTACGAAATCAACGGGATATCACAAATGTTTTTTGGGTAAGATTATTTATATATATGGTAATGTAATCTATAATATAATCTCGTTCATATTCAAGAGGATAAATTAATTTGAAATAATAAGAAATGATTGATTGTCAGGAAAATGGAAATAATAAAAGCGAGGGATACAGCCAAAAGACATCTTAAATGAATCAAACAAACTTGAATACACTTATTTTAATTTAAATACTTAAATCCCCACTCTTTTTCTATTTTTTTCAATTTTTCAAATTGCCCTTTTAGGTTACACAACATTTTTCAAAGAACTCATTTTCAGTATTGTACTTTGCAATGTTAACTTTTAGCAATTTTCTAAAATGCAGAGTTCGCTTAAAATAGGACCAGTTTCACTTTTTATATCATCCTTTTATACCTACAACAAGAAAATTTTGAGAAAAAAATTGAGCGGGTTTTGAAGAAATAATTCTATAAATAATGCGTACATCTCACGCAAAATTACGCGAAAGCCACTCATATTTTCGAAAATCTGTACATGATCTTATTTCTGAAGAACAGATTTCATTTAGAAAAAATCTCTATCTTTAATATTTCAGTTGTAGTAAGACGCCGAAATTATCCGTATACATTATTTGAATAATTCCCAAGTGTGCGTATGTGCTTATGTGAAGATGTGCGGTTCTGTCACTCTCGAGTAGATCACTTTCCGTTCACTAATCGTCTAATACAAGATACTGTAAGATCATATTTGAACAAAGCAAGGCTTGATAGAAATGGAGTACGAACGAAATGTTCAACACATGAAAATACTTTTAAAGCAGTTTACACCACATTCAACTAGTTTTTGAACTTTTGCTATTTTCGAAACATCTAGGAATCTAAAGAAAATGACCCCTTTCTCATTCTTTTAAGTGTTTATTACGCTGTTCGAGGACAAGTTTTAATGAAGTGTTTGAGAAAATTTTGAAAGTGTTTTTGACGTGTCATGTGAAGTACCTTCAAAAATCAAAATATACGCTCAACCTCAGAGGGGGGTACATCAGTTTTTGAGAAAATCGGATGGACGGTTTAGGCACTAGCTGTAGCCACGGACGGACGAACTGCCAGACTTTTGCCGTCAAACGATTTTTCGATATCAAGGACCCAAAAACTTACACAATCTGTAAGAAGACGTACTTTACCATAAGGGACAGGATTTATCGATTTTTTCGTTACCAGAGTCCTGAAATAAGAGATTTTATGTCGGAAATTGTTTTTCGGTGCACGAATGCAACATTTTCTCGTCTTACGAATAATCACCAACGTGCAGGCCCGAAGTGCTTTGTCGCTTCCGCCATGATATTCTGTCCTCCGCTGTCCTCTTCATCTCTGTATAGTTTCTGAAGTGTAGTTCGTTTTGAAGTTGTTTTATAATTTTCGTTCGAGGTACCAGTCTCCCTCTTCTTTTTTGTCTGAAATTGTACAATTTTGTAAGTAAGGGTGAGAAAGTGAAAATACTACAATAAATACTAGAATGAACGAGTAATGTGCCTCGAAATAGTAATACATAATAAAAATAATTAGCATTGTAATGAATTGTAATGCGCCAATCAGCCGCCAATAGTCGAGATCACTGATGCAGTAGTACGTTATCGGTCCCGAACCAGAACATCGCGGGTTTGAGTCCCGCTCGGGTATGGATTTGTTTGTATATATCTGTATGTGTGTGTCGTTATTTCACCCCTCACTATCATCATCGTTTCATCTTCTATACTCACAGGGCTAACACCGCTGGGAGATAAAAATCGGATCTATCTAAATGCTGATTCCATGATAAATTACTTTCACCTGCTACTGTGACCGAGGTAATGTTACTCAGACCCGGTAAACTCAGGGAGCATGCACGCGTATACATGTCGGCGAGCTAAAAAAAATTGTAGATACAAGTATTTAAGTATGTAAATTTGAAACTAAATTTACGTGGTACATAACCGTTTCCTAAATACGTGACAATTTTGTTTCTTAAAACATATAATATTTAAAGTTAAATGATAAAACAATTTTGCACGCAACCTTTTCGGTTTCACTATCGTTCGATAACAAAACGGGAAGCAAGGAATCAAGAATCGAAAACCAAGCCGAGTGAAGGAATGCTCGGCAGGTGATTTCCCCCGCCTTCCTCTCCACCGCGACAGTTGACTGCGTTGGACGTTGCTAGCCCGCGGAGAGTGCGGTGGGCAGCAGGCGGTGAAACGGGCGATAGCCGCCGCAAAGGCGGACGCGGCGGTCGCCACGTGCAAATGGTATCTCTGTCTATTTCCGCCCGCATTCGCCGTCCTCCGCCGTCCAGCGGCGAGCGGAACGCTAACCGCATCCCTTGTCATCTTCCCCTTTCCCCCCATCCCCCTCCACCACCCCTCCCCTCCCTTTGGCAGCGCTGTGGCGCCGCATCGAACGCCTCTCCGGAGGTGTTCAACAGCGACCGGCGACGCTCGCGTCTCTACCTGGGGAATTACGAGGAAGCGTCGCGATTTGCTTGCGTGCATCTATCGATTCTTATCGAAGCCGTTATCGAGGGACGTTAAAGGGATTTTTACTGTAGTTGAAATATCTATACATTCCATCGATGTTTCAAACGGTGGGGGCGTGTCTCAGGGTATCATTTGATGGGTTGTAGGGTTCGAATTCCGACGGTAGCAGGATTTTTGACTCCATCTAGATAGCTAGGCAGAATTCAGCATCTACCTGGAGGACACTAAATGTGAGCGATTGCTCTGATCGGTAGTTTCCAATGTTTATTCAATCAATACCCAGCGAATGCCGGAGAGCGTTACAAAAGGGTTTCAGATCGCGCACTATCATTCCTTCCTCTTCCTTGTCCCCTTACACACACACACACACACACCTACATGCACTGTACTAACGCACATCATGAATGGTCAGTCGTGATCTTAGAGCTTGTCCAACTGTAGCAGTGCAGTGTTCCAAAATGCGCCAAATATTGAAAATATTTTAAAAAGAAGGGTATGTTATAATACATAAGAAGTCTATTTGACACCAACAGAGCGATAGATGTATACCGCCTCCTAAGATAGATGAGTCACAGTTTATGATAGGCCATAAGGGAGAAGTGGTAAGGAAAATAGGATAGAAAAAGCGATAAACAGATACGCCGCCCTGATTGCAGCATTTTGTAAGTACAGTTAAACACTATTGGTTTTCATTTAACGAGTGGAATAGTCATTGGTAACACCACGAGTGCTTTGGAAATTGTCGATAAAATCCCAACTCGTGAAGTGAGGAGGGGATGTATCTGAGAATTTCCAAAGCACGAGTATTATTTAGCTTCATTTAAGACTATTTCACGAGTGAAATTATGCCCAGCAGGGTTCTAAAATGATGCAAATTTTGAAAATAAGTCAAATCTATGTTAAAATAACATGCAACACAGCGATCGATGCAATATACAGCCGCCTAAGATAAAAAGAGTCACAGTTTATGATTGGCCAGTAGGAAGAGGCAGTAGGAAAATTCGGATAGAATCCGTAAGAAACGTTTTGAGATACATCGCCCTGACTGGGTTACTTTGTGTATATAATTAAACACTATTGGTTTTAATTTCACGAGAATAGTTATTTTAAATTCATCTATGAATTTAAGAATCCAATCTGGAATTAAGATTTTGTGCGTTTTATCTGTAGAAGTTACTAGTCTAGAATCTCAGCGATGGAGATACATTTAGTTTTGCAGCTTGAACTATAAAAAAATCTTATGAATTATTCGTAACCAAGAAGGAACTAATGGGTTTCAACCCATTTAATTAAAGACGTTTGTTGTGTAAAGTGTTACAGAACCTTAAAGATTTTTTGAAGTATCGTGGGGTCAACCGATAAACCTCTCAAAATTGAACTATCAAACATGAGATTTGGCAATCATTGAACAAAATGTCCAGAAAAATAAACAACACACTACATTACTTGGCAATTTACTTGGTTCTTTCAGTGCTTGAATATAGCAACTGAATAATGAACTTTTACTAATTCTACTACCCTGTGTTTTGCATCATTGGAACAAATAAGGGCAGCAAAGTTACTGCACGGCACAATTCAATATAGTTTTGTTATTTTCAACATTAATATTCTAGTATTCTTTTGGCTATTTAGATGAAACATTCATTGGATTTATTAATAAAATTTCGAGTGATATTTTTAATTTTTATTTCTTTGCAATTAAAATATCAGTAGAATGAGAAAAACTGTTCTGCTATGGTTCCAAACCGTCCTCCATTTTTCAAGACAGCCATTCGTCGTTTATATCATCGCGACCTCCATTTGTGAATAATATCCTCCTTTCCCATACGCATAAAATAAATTGTAAATATTTTTCAATAACTCTCTCAAGTATCATAAAAAAAGTTGATAGCTGACATTACGAAATTTACTTTTTTTAGTTTTGAATGTAGATAAAAGGAGAATAAACTACAATAAGTGTGGATCATTTCGTAATAAGGATTTGAAATTAAATACTAAACGTTCTTATTATCTGTTGAAACCACTGCAACTGAGATAAACATGTCATGAAATCTAGATAGATAGATAGATAGATAGATTTATTATTTCTGCAGGTAGGTATAGAACTTGGTGGCAGAACACTTCAATTTACATATTACAACTAAGACTAAATAAGGATACAGTTTCCCGTGCAGTCAATTTCCGAACGCGGCGGCAATACAACTTTATGTTTTTGATGTTCTCCTTTTTGAAATGGAAGTTGCTAAACCCAGTGTAACATTTCAATATTCTGAAGGTTTTTAATTATATGTCCAGTTGATTGAACGCCAACTGATCCAACCACTGTTGAGAAATAACTTTTTATCAACAAAATAATTTGCTAATTGCAACAGATTTATCGACGTACATTTAATATGTCAATTATTTCGTTCTTCACGAGAACTAGCATTATCATTTCAAACCAATACTCATGAATCTGAAAACATGGATCCTGTCCTGTTTTGACTTCTCAAAAGTGTTCTGATTATTTATTCAGAATCTTTTATAAAATGAGCCACGCAAATGCACCAAAATTCTAGATTGCGAACAATGGCTACGTTACATTAGATACTAGTGAAAAGTAACTAGTGCTAGTAAACTAGAAGTGCTAGGCAGTGATGCCACTTCACTGTCACCAACAAATTCTAATCTGAATTCGTCGACTGGATTGCGAGATTAATGGTTATGTGTATTAGTCCTTACTCTGAAGTTCTAATAACCAATATATCGTGCCACACAAAGCAGTGAGTCCATAAATGTCTTACTTTTCGCTACAAAGCTAAGCTTTACAGTTCGTGTACTGACGGGGGTGGATTTTTCGACATTAGTTAAAAAGTATCACGGACCGCGCACGATCTTTTCTTCCTCGTACCCAACTGTACCCTTACTTGTACACTTACACTACCATGCACTGCACTACCACACATGTCGGGACACCAGCTTGGCGCTCAGAGCTTGTCCCGGTTTGGCCGGTGCCCCGCTAGGGGATATACCTGGAGAGGGAAATCCTCAAAACCGATATGTAGGCCGGACCTGGATCTCATGTTCTAGCGGGAGAACAACGCTCTCACCCTTCGGGATGTAAAATGCAGTACCCCAACAAGACTAATGACCGCAGGAATTGATACGCCCTGAAATATCAATCAAACAAGCACACACGCAAGCAAACAAACAAACAAGAGATAACCATTGTTGTGGGAATGCTGATGAAGTGTTGATGACGTTATCAAATGATGAAATAACGGAACTACTAATGGTGAACTAATAAGTTGAGGAAGATGGTTTTAGTTATTTTCATTGTTCCAACCGGTAGAGAGTACCTGCTAAAGGTCGTTGTGTTTATGCGCTTGACATGTGAATGTCGCGAGAAGACGGGTGAGTGACTGGCGACCTGGTTGGAGTTTTGTTTTCCTTTTTTTATTGGAATTCGAGGCGCGCACGCGCGTGTGTATGTGTTCAGTCTGTGAATGAGAACACTGTCGAACAAAAGAGTATCGGACACACGACGTAACATTGAACTCTCTTGTCACCGCACTTACATGTCACCGCTCATTTATGTTTCGATGTGAATATGATGTAAATTTGCGTCCGTGAATACCAGTGTGTGTGTGTCCATGTTATTATCGTTTCCTTTATTTGCTATTTTTTCTATTTTTCTGTATTTTCGTGTTCAATAAAATTTTATACAGAATACATATTTGTGAATATATATTGTAAGTTAGAAACTTTTTTTAAAGTATAATTCAATATTAATACAGAAATGTTTCTAGTTACTTCTATCGTTAAAGCAGATTTCTTGATTTTTTTTCTTCGAAAATCAAACCTTTATGATAATGAACAACTTTAAACTGTAGGGTATAATAATGCAGCATTGTTAATTTTCCCAAACAGGAATTCTTATTTAGTGTTTATGTGTAGATATAACATAAAATTAATAATAGATTGGAAGTTAAGTTACTCTCTTATCTGAATTTTAAACTTGCTTGCAAAACTCTTCGTTTGAAAATATTTTCATTTTCATTCTCAAATAGAATTAATCAATTCTTGCTGTATTTATTTACATTTTTGGTTAAATCTCCCTGTCATCTCTGATTCACAATTTATCGCTTACATATTTTTGCACAAATTTTCATATTGGAAATAATTCTGCATCATATTCACGCCTAAAGCAGAGGTTTGTGGCGTGCCTTACACACACAAATACGAGCTCCGCATGTGTAGGAATACTTTGACGTTTGTATTGCGAACCAAGTAGTAAACCAGAAAAATGTTCTAAATAAAACATCATGTTAACTGCATGTTATTGATTTGTCGCTCCTGTTTTATGCTTGGGTTCAATTTACGTAATGGAAAATTGCAATAATAAATGAAGATAAATGAACTGCTGAACCAACGTATCCCTTTATGATGTTTTTATTTACCACCTAAAAGGAAATATGAACCTAACATAACTAAATCACTAAATCTTCAATTTAAAAGGGTTGTATTATTATCTTGTTTTGCCTATACACATTTGATCTGTGTGTATCTTTTTTAATGTGTTATTAACCATGAAAGAATATTAAATGATAGAAGATTTTTTCACAAAATCATTTATAACCGACTGAATTGGGTGACTGGAATACAAGTAGTAGGCATACAGTTATTTATATGGTAAAATATATTTCTCAGGAGCAGCAGAAAATAAATAATTTGTGCCGGCCAGGATAGCCAAGGTTTTTAAGGCTGCCTCGGATTGAAGGGTCGTGGGTCCGAAACCCGCCTTGGGCATGGATCTTTGTGTGTGTTTATGTTGTCCTGACGTGTTCTTCCGACAGTTCCCCGTACTGTTTAAAAATCAGTTTTCTCTATACGACCAAGATATTGAAAAGCGACCTTAATAATAATAATAATAATAATAATAATAATAATAATAATAATAATGTAAATAGAGAATTAGTTGTGTGATGTATTCGTTTACCCCTAGAAACAAAAATATGAAAAACATTCTAATACCGTTTGCCAAAGTTCCTCAAAACATTATTAGCAATTCAATATCAATAAATACATATAAGTTATAAGTACACCTTGTCCTGGTACCCAAGACCTGATTTTTTATTTATTTCAAGATCAGCACCGATGTTCTTGAATGTACTGCTTCTCTTAGCCATCCATAAAAATATTACAATTTTTTTCTTTCTGTTTGAGAAAACCTCATGAGTCTCTTCCTAGATGATTTCGTAGGTGGTAAATACTTATTTAATAATATTGTTTGTGTAATAGTTTTCTAAATTCCTTAAAGGTTGCCAAAAATATTCTTTGGAGAATTTGTATTTGATTCTACTTGTGTTGGTAGTAATTCCTAAGCGTGAAAGTGTGTACATAATGGCAAGCCAGGTATTCCGTTATAGAGTAATTAAGTTATTCATTTCTAATAAAATTTTGCAGGTAGAGATAATAAAATTCCTTGTGAATTTGTTCGTTAGGTAGAGGAAGGGAAGCTCTGAAATAACCGACATTTTACGTCTTACCCCTCATTTTGATAAAAGGGACCCTACAAGATTTTGTAACAAAAATTGCGACTTTTCGCTGCATCATTACAGTACGTGCTCTTGCTATGTAGTAGGCTAGAAAGTAAAAAATAAAACCTGTGTCTTATACACTATAAAATGAATAATATTCTGAAAGTATTACGATCTTCAGTGCTACCAAAATAACGAAAATTAATTACAATATTTGTTGTGTGTTATCGAATATTATTTATGAATTTTAGAGAAAATTTTGTTTCAAGCCCAATATAATAAATTATAAGCATAAAATGTGAAAATGGAGGTCCCCAATGCAACTGGTAAAGCTTTATGTAATAATAAACACGACAAACTATATTCAGCTCTATTTCTGTAATGATGCCAATGTCGTTAAACCATATCATGTCCCACCAGAATTACTATCTATATTTCGAATCAAGAAAGTGATCTTGTAACTAGTGCGTGTCTAGAGACGGATTTCAAAAACGCAACCAAAAGACCGCGTTCACAATTTTGACCGTGTGCATTTGCCTTCTTTTTCATCGGCGCTCCGTGTCAAGGCGCGGCGGGGCGCGGCGGGCGAGTGGGCGTGTGAGTCGCGTGCCGGGGAGCGTCGCGTGAGGGGCGGGCGGTGGGCGGTGGGCGCGGTCGCACCTGCTCCGCGCCGCGACGTCCCACGGCGCCGCGGCGCCGATGCCGACAAGTGGCCGCGCTCCCCGGGGGCCCCTTCGCGCACAGCGCAGCTGGCGGCTGACACGCGCACTGACACGCTGCAATGAGCTTACGTAAGTGAGCAAACAAATGGAAAAGAAATAAGGAAACAATGAATAAAAATTTATATTAATACATCTACAAATAAATAGATAAATGAAATAAAGAAACAATGGGGGAAATGAATTATTGAAAGAATGATTGATTAATTGAATGATTTATTGACTCATTAAATGAATGATTGAATAAATGATTGTATGAGAAATTGAGTGAATGAATGATTGTTTGAATGAATGAACGAATGATCGTTTGAAAGAATGTATTAATGAATGAACGAATCATTGTTTGAAAGAATGTATGTTTGAATCAATCAATCATTATTTTAAGGAAAAAATATTGAGTAAATGAATGAATACACTAGTGAGTAATTGAATTATGAGTTATGAATGAATCATTACATGCGATGGCAGTAGTCGAAGCTAGAATCCCACGACACACGGGTACGAATAAAATCAGCCTGGGACTAGATTATTTTACTTCTTATATCTATTTTTAAACTAACCAGAGGTACAATATATCAAACTTCCCTTGTATTCAGAATATATCAACACAGTTTCCTGCAAGTGCTGTTGCTGATGTGTTCAATGCAATGCTTTTCAAAGCACATAAAATGAGTTTCTAGTGTATCTAATTGACCGAGACAAGAATTCCTTGTTTCAAATTTTAATGTATCAAAATCATCATATGACGTATGACAAAACTACCTCAAGGAAATCCACACGTAAAAATCGGAAACGATGGCGATAAACTGTAGACATATTCCCTATAAAAGGTGTTATATCCTTTGAAATTTTAGAAGCCCTAATATTGCAACACATACCTTACATGGTATATTTTTATTATGAAAATGGAAATGTTCAGTAAAATCAGCAAACTGTATAGGGAGTTTTTCTTATGTCCAGAGAAGATTGAATTGCTTTGGGGGTAAGATATTTATACCGTACGGACAGATCTATTACAAGTGAAGTCGTAGGCTTCCGCGGCCAGACTCATGTGCGTGATTTGGGCGGTCCGGGTGACGCCGCGTCGAAGGTTGTGTTGCCGACGTTTCGACCATCTTGTCGTGGTCTTCCTCGTACCAGCCCTGAGTTGATTAACGGAAATCAATTATTAAGTAGTGTCATCCAGCTGTAAAAATGCTTCTGAAAAAACCACACACAACCATACATGGAGTACGTTTACCGATGCAAATGTTTTGTGTAACTCGTGTCGCGAAAATCTCTAGTTTTCAAATTTGCTAACCTCGCTTTCTTTCATACTTTTTTATCATACAACTATTTTTACTTAAAATAATTACTCCCTCTTATATTTCATAGTTTTCACTGTTATTTAACTAGGTACATCAATATAGGTGTTGTGGTGCGATACCGTTGGCATTTTTCATTAAATAATTATAGACGTTGTCATTGCCAACAATAGTATACTATTGTAGGTACATCAAATCAAATAATATAAAAACAATTGCTGTCCCATAACATAAGAAGTGAATATCAAGTGTTTAATGGCGTGCAACCTCTTTCTTGGAGTCTTGCTGCCACATGACGTTATGTGTTTTGGGTAATCAGAGACTGAGTATGAGCATTCAGTCAGTATGTGCAGAATGAGAATATATAGACTAACGCAATAAAATATTTGCCTTTTTCAAACCAAATCTAAACTACTTCCCGAGTTCCTGCGTAACTAAGAAAAGTATAGACTCGTCTGTAAATGCCAAAATATGCATAGTTTTTCGTTCAATTTCTGTGACCATTGCAAGTCATTAATATAAATTTTACAAACTGGTACTAACTCACAAATGCAAACGCCGTAAGGTATTAGTTGTGTAGAAGCACCTCAACGGATCTAAATCTAATGTAGAGAATCGACCTTCCGTGGGCGTCTTTCCGCACGGACCCCCGCAGTATTTCATCTGGCTTCCATCTGGCCAGAAAGGGAAGCAGCCCACAGAGGAGGCATCCGTTGCGGTTGCCTGCCAGGCCTCTGGAGGCCGCCCTACCCACCCCCGCTCGCTACCCCTTTGCACTCTTCCTGCCC
>BOPP01000001.1:2625199-2639298 GCA_017312745.1 Gryllus bimaculatus
AATCAACTCGGCCCCACCCGACCTCGACCGGTCTCATTCCACACAGCCCTGCCCCGCCCCGGCCCCGCCAAAGCCTCACCTGCACCTCTTCTTCGCACTTCCCTTCTTTCGCCCTCGACCCTCCTTCCATTCCTCTTCCCCCTAGCCCTCTCCATATCACTCTCACTTCGCCCCGCCAAAGCCCCCCTGCTCTCATCCTTTCCTATTGTTGTCCTCGCCACACCATCTCTCAACCTGCGTCGTTGCCATCTACCTCCACCTTGGAGTCTTCTCCCTCTGTCCCCTCTCTCTCTCTCTCTCTCTCTCTCTCTCTCTCTCTTTCCTTTTCATTCTTCCCCCATCACCCTCTCCCCCAACAAGCACGCCTCTGCAGTCCTCACCCGATCTTCTCCCCACCTGCGTCCTCGCACAATTCCCCACGACCTTGGTCTTTCTCCCTCTCCTGCCGTCACCCCTTCTCGCTCGCCCCTTCGGGCCCGCTGCCGCGCTGCTCCCTCACTGCCACTGTCATCCTCACTCCCACTGCTCTCTCCCCACCACTCGTTCCCCTGCCGTCCTCCCCCTGCCCCACACACTTTCGCATTTCGCCCACACTCGCTTTCGCTCTCCGCCACGCGACCCAGTCATTCGTGCTCCGCTCTTTGAGGATTCAATTACTCCAAAATGTGAGGCGGCAGGACACTTTTGCATGACAAAGCTTCTCAACTACACTAGTGGCAACTGAATCTGTTTTAGCCGGTGACGTGAGGCACGCGTTGTCACGTTACAAGAACGGTAGCTCGTGTATTAAATTTTGCACTGAGTAGCTGTGTAGTAATCAGAGATTAGTTTTCAGAGGTTAATTGTTGTCTAGTAATCTGAGTCACACTTTAATGCGCAACTACGTAAAAAACGTAACCTTCACCTTGCTGTAAGGTGTTGCCATGATGAAACAATGCAAATAACTTCATTATTCAATTGCTAACATTAATTATTGCTTCGTGGAATATTAAATTCACCATGCAAGGAAAAAATGACATAATGAATATTTTCATAATATCTTATTTTTAAATACTCTACCAGTCCGTAACTCCCTTTAGTTGTTCGTATTTACGACGTGATTTAAATATTTTTGTTTTCTTTACTGATAGGACAACTGGCTAAAATAGCTCCAATTGAGTCTTGTAACCGAAAGGAATCCAACAGCTTTTGGTCACACTGTAGGTTCCTTGAAAGACCCCTCCCCCACAAAAAAATACTTGCTTAAAAAAACCCTTATGTTTTGAGACTTATCTTAGAAATTTTGCCATCGTTTGAACTTGTGATTTGTCAAGAGCAGAGCATTGTGAGCGTGTGATAATGTCTAGTCTTAATAAATAGAAGGAATGGATGTCTTTAAACTTAATTTAACTGTGAAATAGTTAAATTTAAGAGTTATCAGAGACAAGTTGATGACTGTTTTTTCAGATCACTTTTAATGTATTCGTAGTATTGCTCTACATTGGTTAGGTTTATACCTTAAACAACGATCTCAGTGTGGAAATACCTTACTGAAATAATGGAACATTATGTACACACCTTTCCGATTGTTTGCCAATTGCATGTGGAGTCCCACAAGGATCAATATTGAGCCTTATTCTCTTCCTACTATACGTAAACTATATGCCTTTGACGATTAGAAACGGAAGAACAGTTCTCCTTGAGGATGATACGACTATTCTTTGCCATAAAGAAACCGTAAATAGTACGATATAAGATATTTCAAATTGGTTCTGTAATAACAAATTAATAGTAAATGAAAAGAAAAAGGTTGCAATGCAGTTTTCCATTTTAAATAAATAGCTCTGTACTCCATTGAAAATTAATGGTGTGCTATTGACTGGTGGGAGGCAGTAGCTCGAGAGCACCTCGAGCGCGCTGTCGCCCCCGTCCCTTCCGCCTTCGCGCGCCGCCTCAACAGCGCCCGCCCCCGGCGCGTTCCGGGCGCGTCTCCAATTTCCCCCGCGCGCCCGCCCGCCGCGCCAGCAGCGCCGCCGGCCACCGATGATAAACCAACAGCGGCCGGCGTCCAGGCAGCGCATCAGCTTCGGCGCACGGGGTGAAGGACCGCGCTGGCGGCGCCAGGGCGGGCGGGGGCGTCACCAGACCGGCCTACCAGAAAGGAGGCAAATCTTCGTAAATAGTATGGAACTTGGATGTTGGTCCCTTTTTGTAGTTTATAGTAATAAAAAAACTATTGCAAACGAGATGTCATTAGTATGACAAAACCTCTCGTGAAATTAAAACCAATAGTGTTTAACTATACGTAGAAAATGCCCCGATCAGGGCGGTGTCTAAAAACGTTTATCGCTTTTTCTATTCGATTCTTTCTATTTCTTACCTATTCTTTCTACTGGGCAATCATAAACTGTGACTCATCAATCTTAGGAGGCCGTATACATCGATCGCTATGTGGATGTCCAATGAACAGTGTATGTATTATAAGATAACCTGTTTGATTTTAACATAGGTTTCAGTTATTTTCAATCTTTGGCACATTTGGAAACTCTGTTGGGCATTGACTCGTGGAATAGTCATATTAAATACCACTCGAGCTTTGCTTCTCTTCCTGAGACGGGAATTTATCGACAATTTCCAAAGCACTCGTAGTGTTACTTATGATAATATTTTTTGAGCTTTATATTACAACCAAACACTGCCAAACATTGGCACGTATATTTCAACCAAAGGCATTCTATTTTAAATGAGGAAAATTGAGAATGTTTCGAGGTCTACATTCAGAAAGTTTAAAAGCAGAGCTGAGGGGGAGAAGGATTAGTTAGTATGCTCGGAATGCTCACGGATATCAAATGAGAGAGAGAGACGTAGGTAGAGAGTAAGAAAAGAGCTCAAGTCATGCTGTTGAGATGGTAAAAAAGTGCATTGAATTCCGTTCTAAGACAGATTTACGAGATATTTTATTTTATATTTTTTAACAGAAGGTAAATTTTTATATAGTAATTTACTGTCAATATAATCAATATGAGCCATATTTTGTGTATAAAGTGACCATTTCAAACGATGTACAATAATTAATTAGTAATATAAAGTATTAACCTTCATTCTTCGCTTTGAATTTAGTTTGCTTTAACTGAATATAAACTAAATAGCTTTCATATGAGTGGAAATGTATTCAGAAGAAACATTCTCACACCTTCATGCAATGCCTAAAGTTTGGAACAGATGAATTAAAATTAGACATAGTACTAAAACCTACCCCGGAAGAGCATACTACAATAGTTCTCTCACCACGATCTGCAACTTTGAATATGTAGTGTCGTGTTTTTCATTGCGCCCATGTGACCTAGAGAGTTCCTGAGAGGGACGACGCGAGGGCTGGGGATGGGGGGAGGCAAAGCGACAAGATGACGAGAGCCAGAGTCGCGAGCGCGGTCGATACCCCTGGGCTGAAGAAATCGATCTCACTGGCTCGAACAAATAATAAAACACCCGGCGACCGTCTGCAGTTGATGCTCATCTCGCGGTTCCCGTGAAGCCTGTCACTGGAGAGGAGGGATATAACGAGCAAACACATCACCACGGAATTCAACGCAGCGCCCGTTGACGTCGTTTCCACAGCTCGGCGGTCTGCAAATATTTTGCTTTTTCTCCGAATACGGCACAGGAGGGGGGTGTACGTCTTCGATCGGGTCTCCTGTGAATTTACCTTCACGGAATGGTGGTTCCCCAAAACAAATATAGGACGGTGGAGGGTAAATCATGCCAGCGAGGGTCTTGTAAATTGTTACTCTGTTTTACAAATAGACGCTTTGTGTCGACCTGTTATTTTACAGATATATTACTCTGCTCTCAGTAAACCCAATTGAAGGGCATTGGAGTAACATACATTTTGTCGTGTTTCTAAAACATTGTTTCACACGTGAATGGGATATGGAATTTAAATCTGCATTACTTTTTAAATCAATCTAACTAATATAGTAAGTGGAAAGTTATTTACAAACAAAATGCCTAAATTCTATTAAAGTATTAGCATTTAATGGTATCATCACCAACACTATTACCAGTCTAGTCGCATTTGCCAATAAAAATTTCATTATAGTAAAATAGGATAAAAATAATTCCCTTCCAGTCTGTTTTGTTGTTTTGTGTAATAGGTTTGTTAAATTCTTGGAAACAATTTTGGTTATAAGATTGTCTTTCCTACCTTTGTGCAATGCAATATATCTATATAGGTTTTTGCAGTCGTAGGTTTGTTTTAATATATACGAAAATAATGCGTGATACCTTTGTAAGTTTGACCTTCGATACTCAATTTCTGAGATGAAAGTTAACTATATAGATAGTTGTGAAGAAATAGTTTGTTGTTGAGGAAATGAAAGTGATGACTATAATATATGATTGATCACAATATGCCATTCTCCTCTTTGTATTTTTTTGGATTGTATTTAAAGCGTCAGTGTTGGAATCAATGTACTTCTAATTTAAGGAAAATTATTCTGTTTTATCAATTTAGAGAAGCAAATTTCCAAAAGCTTCATTCAGGTTTTTGCTTTCAAAACTATTTATAGACATGGAGTGAATCCTGTGTGTGCGTATACGGTAAAGTGATTTTGTTCGTATACGGTTAAGTGATTTTGTTTAATACGAAGTAAGTTTACTAAACAATGAAAACAGTTGGCTGTGAATTTGTGTTAGATTCGTTCTTGTGCAAAGAGCCCAAATCAGTTGTTAATCAGTTAGAAATCGTCAGGATCTAAGGTGGAACAGAGAGCTTCTTGAGTGCAACGGCGCGAGTGTTCGTGTGCTAGTGTGCTCAAGCGTGATTGTGCCTGCGAGTGCAGTGTGCAGCCCAAGAGCCCCGCTCTCATTGGTCCGAGTGCCGAGCGCAGAGGGCGTTGACGTCGCGCGCGAGCGCAAAGGCGTGAGGCAGGGTACAGGGCGGGTAGGGGAACGGACAGGGCGAAGGGCGGGCTTGGAGGTGTGCGGAGCGGTTAAGGGAGGGGAAGGGTGGGTGTGAGTGCAGGACGGGACTGGCGGGTGGGTAGGGTGGGTGGGGGCGGGAAGCCCTGCCATAAGAGACCCCGAATCCGCCTTCGCCGCTTGGGGTATCAGGCTACAATAGCGGCCGACGCAGCGGTGCGCAAACGCGCATCCTAATAGCGCTCCCCAGCGCAACCTCCCAGGCCCCGGACGCCGCCTCTCAAGCCTCCGTACAGAACCCACCGCCCGCCAACTACACTGGCCCATTAGCTTTCCTCCGCCTCCCCCCCCCAACTCCACGAGCACCTCCCAACAGTTCTCTCCTTCCTCAGAATGATTTTTCATCAACCTCAGCCTCTACTTGTACTCTCTTGGCAGTTTCACGACCTACGTTACTCCGTTTCTTCAGCTTCTTGTCCTTCAGCTACAAATGCAACGCTCCTCCCTTCCTGCTCTCTTCCCCGAGTACACCGCCGAACTGTTGTCGGACTATTAACCTACCCCGTTGGCTCCGAATCTCGTAGAGCCGTTTCATCCATAAACCTTTAGAATTTTATCCTTGTTCCGTCTGATTTACACCCGTCAACCATCAGTCCTACCAGTGATACCACTTCTCTCATTCATAATATTATTCTCTTCTGCTTCTTTCTTGTTCACCTCACCCCACGTTCCATTAATAAGTTCCAGATCCTTCTCTGCCTTTCCATCTTTCCACAATTGCACACCTCTAACTCACTCCTCTTGGTCTGTTTGGACTCTCCGCCTTGCTCTGACAAGATCGGCTAACCTATTCCTTTCCCTCCCACTCTTCACTGACTTTCATCCTTCTACTCACTGTTATGACCAACTTTCCCCCGCCTCACTTTAACGAGCCCGACACTCTTTCCCTCCCTATTTCTTACTTACGAACGTTCTACGTTTTCAACCACCATCCTTTCTCCTTGACGCCGTTTCGAGCTAGGAACCTCCGATGTTTACCTTTCATCACCATCCCAAGCTGCTTACCTCCTCTTCCCATTCCACTTCGCTTTCCAATATCGTGCCTCTCTGCTCCTCATGCCTCACAACGTCTCTTCATATGAAATAAACCTTCCCATATGATCCCGAAACCTTTGTTGCTTCTGCAGTTCCTTCATTCCACAAACACCATTCCCTTTCCCGTTATATTTTATTTGCTTTACTATCACCAGTTAGTGCCTTCTCTTCCCCACTCCTACAAGTCCCATCTGATGGGTAGAAAGAATTCACTCAGTGTCTGAAAAATAATTCTCGGGAACGACTACACTGATTGATAACTTATCGTGGCTTATCTGTTGAAGAACTGATGAATTTCTGAGCGAAACGCGACAAGAGAAATGCAATCTTTGCTTCCACAACCATGGCCTTTTCGCTATCCATGGACACACACACACACACACACAGTAACATGCGTTACCCTACCACACGTGTCAGGAGATCTTTTCTTCTGGCTAGGATGATGTACCGCAGGCGGAGAGACGTAGATGGGAAATCTTTTCAATGTGACGTGTAGGTTCGCCCCGGATCTCACATTCCAGAGGAGGTAAAGAACTCTACCACCTCCTGACTACAACATGCACTACACTCACGGGACTATTGTCCAAGTATCTGACGCACCCGGAAACTCAAAGTAAGAAATCAATCAAACTCCTCACCAGCTTGTACTATTCGTCCCTTCCAGTTCCACCGTCTCGTTTCGTCTCGTCTCCGGTTCGCACACCCAACCTCAACCCCCCCCCCCCGCCTCGCGCCGGGCAGCTGTTTGCTTCGGCTGAGCCCTCCCAGAACGCGGCCGCCGTGCAAACGACGCGACGTCCTTCGGCGCCGCTCCGCAACGCCACAAAAGACGCTCTGCGCGGCGCCCCAGAGAGCGCCACCGCGGTGCGGGTTGGTACGCGCGCGTCAAGAGCGCTTCTTAGGCGTTACTATGAGTGAACCAGTGGGAAATTTCACCAAATAAAATTTTGTTTATGATTAATTTCTATTTTTTTTAGAAAAAATATTTCGTTTCTTGCGCTCACAGAACATTTCTTAAATTTTGATGTTTGTTGTCGTTGTTGATGTTTTGATGTTTGATGTTTATGTTTGATGTAAGGACATTTTAATGGGGCGCGCGCTGCAGAGCATCCCCGAGAAATCCACCGTCATCGCAGCCGCGGGGCAAGTCGATGTGATGTCGCCCGGCGTGTGATATGTGTGCGGGCATCAGTGCAACTCACCGAACGATTTGGAGAGAGTAAGCCAAAGTGCTATGATAGTGTGTGAATACTGGTGATTATAGTGGGATAGGGCTCTGGATATTTTTCTGTTGGAACTGAAACTTGCGCTTGGTATTTGGACATCATTGTATTTTTGCAGCTGGTTAAGGACATAGCTTTCTCTCCTCGGTATACTGAATGTGTATGCTACTGATTTTGAAGCGAAACATGGTAAATCTTGGTCAGAAAAAAATTGATTATCGTTATAATTTGTAACTCTTTATTTGGAACAAAGTATATTTCTCCAGTTGGGTTGTATTTATTTTTCTTTATCTAAATCTTAATTTGAATCCTTCCGTAACAGTTCTGGAAAATTTTATTTATTTTGTCTCTTTAACTCTCCCTCGATCACGTACTCTTTTATTAGTTATGTGGGTTGTTACATATTAGAAAGAAACCATTTTTAGACATTTGTTGCAATAAGATGAGTGCGCAAGTCACGCATACACATAAACACACACACCACAAATACACCTAATTAATTGTTGCAATAAAATCGTCTGTCATCCCCAGTTCTTTTCGTATATTTATTCGGATCGACTGCTTTTTCTTCAGCTTCACAACTCTCTTCAACACACAAAAATTTATTCACATTTCACTTCGGAGGATATCAGGGAAAAGAAGCCGATCAGAGCAGCCTATCACTTGCATTCACAATCATCCGAGCTGGTGCTGTCAAACCCCCCCTAGCCGACGAAACTGCAGCTTACAAAACATCGTAGCCTACAAAACATTGAGAGCAGACCCGCAAATACATGCTAACACATGTCCTGTTATTACGCTGAATGAATCACGTTTTCCCCTCACGCGCAATTATCGGGCGTATTTCGCTGGCTTGCAGAGCGCAGCACAAAGCGCGCGCCGGGGAACACGGGAGGCGCTGCCTGGGCAGCGCGGCGCGTCCATTGGGGGTCAGGAAGGGGGTTGGGAGGGGGAGGCGGCCCGTCCCGACTCCCAGAGGATTAGGGCGGCGACCGCAGGTAATGGAGACATCGGCCCAATCTGCGGCGCTGAAAGCGGCCACGACGGCCACCGCCCCGCCCGCCCTCTCGCTCGCTTTTATAGCACCGCCCACGCCCCAGCGCGTGCCACCCCGCCGGTCCCTGCCCAGGCGGACGTAGATTTCAACATTAGACAGATGGCTGGGTTGTATTCAAGCATTGTATAAGGAGAAAATTCAAGTGCCAAATGCCCTGATCGTTTTGCGATGTTTCTCGGTCAATAGCAGACGATTGCCGGAACAGTACCCTAACAAACGGACCAGGCACCGATAGCGGACTCTCCTTCATTCTTGTCCTATTCCCAGCCATTACTCACACTTACGTGCACTACACTACCTCACATCTCACATTGATTTGCTCAGCAACTCGCAAAATACAACCAGCCAAAAGTTTATTCATTCAAACTGTACAACTTTTCCAAGTTAGCATTTGTACATAAAGTCTGTGGGCTTCCTTGGTGTGCTGTGTTTCCTTCGCCGCCACGGCTCGTGGTATACAGTGGCACGCTTCTTCAGCGTGTCCTCGTGTTCCTCCAACACGGGCCCCGGCCCTCCAGACTTGGCCGTAGCACAAGCGAGCGTTGGCTCGTGCCTGCCCAGAGTCGCCTCACTCTTACGTTCCCCAGGCCTTCTCGGTGTCGTTCTCGGGCCCCAACATCCCGTGACAGTGCCGTCTCCTCACGACACTCCGTCCAATGTCCGACGGCGACGCTCCCGGTCGCCCTGGCTCCAAAGCTGGGCCGCCATTCCCTGCGACTCGGCGACTCCGGTAGCTCCCGTGGATCGGGCTCTCCTACTCCGACTCACCGACCGTCCATCTTGAAGAAACCCTTGTCCATCTTGCTCGAGTCGAAGCGCTGAGATTTTGAAAAAAACTTTCTTTAAATATTGGGGGTCTTTACGTGAAGCCCCGATTCAAATTTTTCACAAAAACATAAATTCTACGCTTCTAATGAATGGCATATGCTCCATTTTCAATGTTAACTCTGAACTTTCGAAAATTTTCAAAATTTTTCGGGCGTCTTCCTACAACTACAAACTAAAAGATGGAGATTTTTTCTTGAAATAAAATTTGTTTTCCATAGTATGTTCTTTCATTAAGGGCATGTATATTTCTTCGAAACATTTAGTTATTTTCACGCAATATTACGTGCAATATGTGCAATTTAAAAAATAACAAAATGGAGCCGTTTTTTCTCAAAACCGGCTCTTTTGTTTTCTTTCAACTTTTCGTAACGATAAATTTAATGAACTCTATGAGATGAGTCAGTTAGCTCTATTCTTTTGGTTTTTCAAGAAATATTAAAATGTAACATTTTTGACTTGTCTCACGTCGTTAATATTTATATTAGTAGCTATATATTTACATTATTATATTTATGAGTAAATGTGCTTCCTTGGAGGCTTGCTTCCTTTTAGACTTGCTGACATATAACGTCCGATGTGTCCTGCAATGACGTACTGACTTTGATGACTAACGCAGTACGATAAAAATCAGAAAAAAGTTAAATATTTGCATTCTTTAGTCAAAATGTGTGTTTCATTGTTTATAACTTATTCTCTAGTTCCTGAGTATCCAACAAACTTATAAACAATTCTCACATGGCCAATGCCGGAGTTCTCTTGCAATGCGCGCTCATTTACAATTACTTATATAGATATTTTTGTATTTTTACCGAGTTCCTGGATGTCTGACAAAACTCCCGACACCTATTGAAAGTTTGGATGCTGCGTAGTTTTCATTCAGTGTCTGTGCGCATTGGGAATTGGTAATATAGATTTTTACATTCAACGCAGAATAAATCACTCACGTAATATTCATGGATATGACCTGTTTTTATGAGCGGGAGAAGAGAGAATTTCAATTACAAAATGTATCGCTATGTCCATATTCCTGGTGATATTATTTAACCTCAATATTTCAACGAGAAGTCGCTTGGTGGCACTTTGTGAATATAAGAAGTGTGTTAAAAAGGTATAGCATCATTTGCCTTATATTTTAACATAACTTGCTTGAACGGTCTCCTTTAACATATAAAACAATGGGTTTTTGAAGATATTTGGATCAGAATAAAGATGTTTGTATGTAGATGTATATTTAAAACGAAACATACACGATCTGTGCGCTTTCCATGATCTTTAAAGCTAAGGGAATGTTCAAAAGAATTTAATATTCGTTTCAATGTTGGTGTCATTTCTGAACTTTCCACAACAATACTTTCGCAGCCTCTCTGTTTCGATCTGCGGTTTGTGAAGTTTTCTGGGTTACCCTGTAACTCAAGAACTTTCTCACTTTGTAATTGTGTCGTAGTGGGAAAATACACACCGTTTACGATCATATTTTAATGTTCCATCGTCATAATTTGTCATTACGTAATTTCTCAGAAAAGCGAAATATCACTGTTCTGAACGTAGGCGTAAACATCTCCAAGGTTTGGTACTAGAAAAAAACATATTCTCTACCACAAATCCCTTACTAGTGTCGGAACTGCAACTGCATACAATCCACTCCACTAACATTAAATCAGGAAGTAATTACCTGATACCAGCAGAACAAACACATCAAATACTTTGAATTATTAATGCATACACAGTAATGAATTCACAATAATGGATAACAATCCCATCAAATTGGATTGTAAATGG
The DNA here is from genome assembly GCA_017312745.1 of Gryllus bimaculatus. Classification (NCBI taxonomy): domain Eukaryota; kingdom Metazoa; phylum Arthropoda; class Insecta; order Orthoptera; family Gryllidae; genus Gryllus; species Gryllus bimaculatus. Next base: position 2,636,081 of record BOPP01000001.1, read on the forward strand.
ATACACAATTGAACTGGAAACAGCATTTAAGAATAAAATAATACAGGATAAAGCAAAACTTCACCACTAGGAGCAATAATGAATAGATCAGCAAAACTTCCATATAACACACCTCTCATAATATGCCTGTCCAGTTTGGGTAAATGCCGCAAGCTAAAAAGTGAAAAAAGTAAAAACTACATGTTTTTCAATACCAGTTTCTTCGTACAATTACAACGTGATATGGCATATTTGTGACCAAGAGCTGCACAATAAATTCAAACCCGAATAAATATAAAAGCACATTACGTCTCTCCACATAATTATACCAAAACGTAACTCAAATTACTAGAATACGCCCCCTCCGATTAGACAGAACTCATCACCTCATTAGATAGCACTCATCAGACCCGTATTAAACATAAATTGCCATTCTATACAACGTTTTTCAAATGTCACTCCACGTGAGGTCTGCTCATATAGAATGTCAGTTTTTGAATTAATTTGTTAGGATTAAGTTTATTTTAAGACATTACAAAAATAACTTGTGAACTAAACTTTGCTAAAAAAAGTAAAAAATACCTATATATAAATAAAAGGGACTGTGCGTATGTCTGCTGTCGTACACGCAAAAAATATTCGACCATATATGTTACGTATGTGTGTTGTACATAACTCAAAACTATTCAACCGAGTTAGTTGAAATTACACTTTGTTATTATCAGTAGTAAAAGGAGTGTTTAAAGAGTGGTTTGAATTAAATTAGACAAATAGAGGCGTTGTTGATGATGTTTAATGACGATACAAGCGTCCCTGAACTCTACGCAACCCGCCGCACAGTCAAGAATAAAGTGCTTCTTTAATGATAAAAGTATTCTGCCCGTACTATTTTAAAATAACGCCCGGAATTATTTCTTGAATCTCCGATAAGTAAATCGAATTTCTCGGATATAGTGTCATAGCAACCGCACACCTAAATTTGAGGGAGAAAGTTTTAACAATAGCGTACTTGACAAACATGTCCCAACCAGGACATAGAAGAAACCCATCATTGCAAGATGCATTAATACATGGTTTAGGCGCTAGTATTGTTCACAAAACCTAGATGGACGGATGGACGGGTGAACAGAGAGACATAGGTGGACGGACGAAGGTTTAAAAAACGGTTTTTCGGTATCAGGGAACCCCAAATTTCCGTTGAAATCTCGAAATCGATTTTCTGTAGCACTACATAACTTTTCCTACATACTACGTGTATTTCTCCGTATGTACGTATGAACACGAGAGATTAAAAAGGGTCACCGACGTGACCTTGGTAGCAACCGCACCGCCCGGGCGAGGTGAATTGGAGTGGCGGCGCTCCAATGAGATTACGCGCCCCGCGCCTGCACAGAGTGACAGCCCGCGACGCCGCTGCCACGCGCGATATCGCTTTATCCGAAACCTAATTCCCAGCAGGCTTTGAAGGCGGCGGAAGTTCCGTAATGAAATTCAACTGTCTTTTCAGCCGTCCCGTCACCTTATTTGCATCCGAATGTTCAATTAAAACTCCGCTGCGCCGGCCGGAGCAAACAATGTCACTGGGCAAGGGCAAGACGGACTCGCGCCAAGCCGCCCAAGAGATCTTTCTGTTCCGGAGCAGGCGCGAGACGACGTGTGCCTAACGGACGAGAGGGCGGGAGGCGGACAAAGGGATCGAAGGAGCTCATTATGGTTGAGAAGAGCTTGTTGCCGTGGTTCGGTTCCTTCGTGTGCTACTTTCTCTCTCGAGAAAACGTTCCTTTCATCTTCTTTCGCGTTTTGATACTTCATTCGTTCACTATTCTATTTACTTTTCTGACCCCTTTTCACCATTATTGCGTTGTTCGTAACAAAACTTTGAAGTTTCCTTCATGGAATGCATTTCTTCCAGATTTTATACGAATATACGAGAATTGAGAATACTCAAAACATACCAATTTCTATTGTTTGCAACGCCGTGCAAATGGGTCAGTACCACACAGAGAAATGTCGGTAAAAAGACAACGCACATCGTGTTCTCATTCACGACCTACACCTCTTCCAAGCGTAAAACGCCATTGCTGTCTCTCTAATGTCATCCTAACTGCACACAACCTCTCTCAAACAAAATGAAATTATCACTGAACCGTAACTAACGGTAATGATTTCAACTCAAAACCCCTCACGTGACAATGAGCTAACAGCCTATCGAAACTCTCAGCGTCGATTGAGTTCTCGCTCCCGCAAATAACAGCGCCATTTACTACATCCACACATGTTTTGCCGTTCTGAAACAAAAAGGTTGACCTACATCATTCGAGCGATTTTTAAACAAAGGCTCAATGGCGATCGTTGAAAATCGTCATGGAAAACGTTCCCTCGATATCGAAGGTTAGCTTTTGTCGTAATAAACGGAGATTAGTTGTAAACGTTTTAAAAAACCATTAGAAATGTCAACGAAATTAATTTATGAGCAATGAGATAGCTTTTTGCTTCGCAATTGATGCATGGTACATTATAAATACGGTGTCCCCTTTACCAGAAAACTCATAATGGTTTGAAAACAGTAAGAGAATGGCAAAAGAGCTAACAGTATTCGTGATTATTAGATCAATCAATTCCTGGTAAATAATAAAAAAATTGAGAAGATAAATTTTAATATAAACTCAAAGTAAGGAACAACAAAGTGGAAATGGGAAAAAAGGCGAGAGAAATAGTAATAGAGAAAACTACAGATTGTGTAAAAAAAAGACAATCGTGACAGTAATTCGTAAAACATTTTTCATACTTAACTTTTCAAAATAATATTTGGTTCTAAAAGTCTTACTCCAACGCACAAATCGAAAATACTTCAACGAATGTTTAACTTCGAGACATGTGCAAGGAGAAATGATATCGTGTATCCTACAACATGAGCAGCCTACAACATGAGCACCATGAGCAGGCCACAACTGCATGCAAAACCTTCAAGTACAGTTTCTGCATTCGCAAGGATCATAACACATCAACTCTAAGAGATACGGGTGGGCTTACCATAACGTTATATTTCAAGCATGACATTTGTGTTTTTGCAAAATTTGACAATCAGTTCTGAAAGGGACAGGGTACAGGATTTTCTCCATTTCATTTGGATTAAAATACATAGTTCTAATGTGATCATATTTATCGACAAGACTAAAAAATGGAAGATGAATGTTGTGAAAAACATTTCTAATTTTATCAAGGGGCCAAATAGAACA
>BOPP01000001.1:2663625-2678603 GCA_017312745.1 Gryllus bimaculatus
TAGATACCGCTGGAAATCCGCGGCAATCGGAGACAGAACGAAGAAGAATGCGTTCCATGTCGTTGCATTACTACACAGTAGTTTATTTTACAACGTTCTGCGTTGTGAGCAGATTTATTTTTATTTTATTTTTATTTAATAGGTAATTATTACAGACAAAATTAGCTGTACTTGATCCTATGTGGCTAGGCTCGAAGGCCTTTAAGAGCAGATTTATAGGTACACGTGCTCAATGAAATGTATTATTCAATCACAATATACGGAAAGTATTTTGAAGATTTAGTAACCTTGTTTATTAATTATACTTATTAATACTACAAAAATATATTAAATCAGTACTAAAATGCTAATATAAAATGTTATAATGAAATACTATTTGGTATCTTTATGGTGAAACTGACTAAATTGTGGTATTATTCAAAAACTTCACTTTTCTCCAATAGATGTTGAGAAATTGAAGTCTTACTTAGATATCATAGGAATTATTTATTAGACAATATCTTCGATTATATTGTTGACTTAATGTTGTTCTAAATCATAAGGGCATAGCTAGTTATTTTCTTCTACATGACGTGATGTAATTTCTGATTCGTTGAGATACTCATCAGTCACATAGACATCTCAATTTGAGTCATATTACATTTCATCAGTCCTTCTCGCCAATAAGTGAATGTTTTAATTATATTGCCTTAAAAGGCAAATCCTGCCAAAAGATGAAACGAATTCATTCCATTCCACTCTTACTGTTACGAAATTTAAAATGAACATTTCAGAAATTAATCAAAGTACGTTAATTTCTAGAAAATGTTACATTCAATACTACCTGTAAAGTAATATACATATTCACTTTGTTTCCATTGAAGGAAAATCTTATCAAAAGGGAAATGTTCATAGTTTTTACTATCAAGAAAAAATATTTTGGCCACACATGAGGCAAACAGTTCCTAGACAAAACTATTGAAGTTAATAATACATTTATTTATTTTTGTACAGAGCGACGTTTCGGGACTCAATTGGCCGTATCATCAGTCTAGAAACAACATTTTAAAAAAATACTATTCATTCTGTTTAAAACACATAAGAGGGTATCAATCTCAAAACGATATGAAACTCAACTTATTATATACTATTCCAAATGTAAACTAGAAATAAATTTAAGAACATTATTTTGGCAGTTTTTAATGGTTATAATGAATTAAGAGACGCAAACGCCATGAATGTATAGTATTTAAAAAATGTGTTTTTTCTAGCTTGATGATGGGGCAAACGGCGCGTCGAAACGTCGCTTTGTTCAAATATAAATAAATGCATTATTAACTGCAATAGTTTTCAAGAAACTGTTACGACTCTCAGGAATAGCCAAAATAATTTTTCTTGATAGTAAAAACTATGAACATTTCCCTTTTGATAACATTTTCCTATAACAGAATGTGTAGTATTTGTTTTAAATGTTGTTTCTAGACTGATGATACGGCCAATTGAGCCCCGAATAGAAACTGACGGACAAGAATTGTAATAAGTTCATAGTTTTTCTGTTTGTTACGCCTGCTAAGCGAAGTTGAATGTAATAACACTAGAAAGTTTCGAGTCCCAGACCACTTCACTCTTCAGTTTATTCTTAGAATTCAAAGAGCAGTATATTCCGTTTTATTTTCTCCCTAGACGTAGGCTTCTTTTAGCGGAATATCGATATCGCATATCGTTCTCTTTCTCGCTCCTGTACTAATTGGACACACCGTATCCGCATATCTCACGATTGTTACTTACTTTTTCAATTTATTTAGACACTAATAACTGCGATATTTTGCTACCACAGTTATATTCTAAATCGCGTCGTAAAAGTTGTTTGGAAACTGAAGCGGTAAGCCAGGAGAACGCCAGACCTTGCGCTCGTAAATAACTTTTGTCGTTGGAGTCGAGTTAAAGCTTGTTGCATTATAAAATATTTAACGGCAAAGAAACGTTGGTACGAGGGCGACCTTCTACAGCGGGTGCGTTATTGATTCATTTGTTGTTTTCTAGATTTGGTTCTGAACTATTAAATTTTTGCTTGTCTCTTAAGCGCGAAATGATCGTTTATGCTACTTTTAATGGTTTTCTATTCTTTTTTTATTTTCAAGGAAGAAGTATAACAACAGTGAATATGGTTATTAATTTACCAATAATTTATTGCAGACATAATTTTTAGAATAATTAGATAAATTCTAATTAGATTAAGAGTTGAATTCAACACATTTTCAGGATCTATAATGGTTTTAAGCTTGGTTTTTCAGATTATTTCTTCCCGGTATCTGAATTTCTTAATACACGCTCAATTATTCGTATTTTAATTAGTAAATCTCGGATGTATTCCATGAAGTTCATGATTTTAGAACCATCATACTTGCACAGAGTTTACCTGAAATGTTTATTAGAAAAGTTGGAACGAGTTTACCTGAAATGTTTATTACAAAAGCTACTATATGTGACCCATGTCATTTTCCAATTTTACATGTTTCTTTTCCAACCGTCGTTTGAAAGAATAAAGGTGACCTACGGACATTTCTTTATGTTGTGACCAGTTGTGAGTCGATCTTTGTGCTGTTAAGGTCCCGACTCACCCTGGGCGACTTTGGATGATATTACGATAGATTGCCCACTCATTCTCTTGATGTTCGCCGAGGGTCGTTTGTCGATTACTTAGTTGACATCTGAAATGCGTGCTGGAGAGGAGTCAAATATTTGAAAAACGAGTGGACCAGGCGGCAACAAATGCAATAAAAGAAGAAATTCAGTAAACATCCGTCATATTTAGCAATGCTACATTATAGTGCCTCTGATCGAGAAGTCCTAGAGTTTGAGTCTCGACGGTGGCAGGACTTTCTAGGTAGATGGCTGGGTTGCTAGAGCACACGATAGAAAGTTAGATCGAGTTCAAGAGTTGGCTGTAGGAGAATTCTAACGTCCGACTGCTCTGATTCGTAGTTTTCTCCCATCAGAACCATTCGAATGCCGGGGCAGTACCGTAAGCTCCGAACCACGCGCTATCTTTTCTTCCTCTTCCTTAGCGTAACCTCATCCTTTACTTACACACACACTTACTCTTACATGAGAAGTCACTAGAACACATGTCGGGAAACCAGATGGGAGCTTAGAACTTTTCCGGGCTGGGACGTTGCCCTGCTGGTGGGAGATACCTGATTGGGGGAAACTCCTTGTCGTCGTAGGTCGGCTTTGGATCTCACCATCTAACACATACCGATCACTGCCACCTCTTGCGGTAAAAATATGCACAAACTGGACGGAACCATTCACGTTGGCAGTTGTCGCGCCCGGAATCGCTAATCAATCAATCATCTAACAAATAATACACTACAAGCATTTTGGTTTCGAAGTCTTTCAGAATGAATGAGAATGAACCTTCTGGGAGTAAGGGCTTACATGCCATCACCCGTCTCTAAGGATGAAGGGACAGAGGAAGCAGGAATATTCAATTCTTGGCTATCCGGGAGACGCCGCGTCATATGGTCATATTGGCCGACGTTTCACCTGACATGTCGCAGGCTTCCTCAGGACAGGTGCCCTGAGTCGTCCAACGTCGGTCTCTCAGCCAACGACGCGGCGTCTCCCGGATAGCCACAAATTGGTGGATTAAAGCCGCGGAAGCATACGTGTGCAAGCAAGAATATTGTGCAGCTCGTGGCTCGTCTTATGAAATTCTGTTCTGACACCCAACTGCAGTTGCCAGAGGCGGTCAGCGAAGGGGGCAACGAGCAGTTAACGGGTGCGATCGGCTCAGTCTAGCGAAATGCAAGTAGGACACAGGTCATGCGGCAGTGTTCCCCCTGGTCTAGGGCCTATGATCCTCCCGCCAATGAGATGGCGGATGCGGGGAAAGGGCCACGCGAATGCAAGGATTAGGGCTAGTGTTCACGGTTTCAAGGGCGCCACTCGCATTTTTACTAAAGTAGAACAGATTTGGCTCGAAATTACTCGCAGTTCGTTTGTTTCCTTCTTGCTAACAGGCGGCTTGTACGCTGCTTCATTTGGTTTGTTATCTCTGTTTTCATGATCATATTTTGTAGTGATTTTACCCTGATACTCTCAAAACCTTTTCCGCAAATGTCTTCTGATTAGACTGGAACAAATTAACAAAAATCATGAGAAGCAACCCGTTTATATTTTTGGAAATAGTAATGAGATTCTTTGTTTCTAGAGATTTCTAGTTGTCCACATTACTTGATTTATAAACAAAGGTTATCTGCAAGGAAGAAATTTCAGAATTTACAGCACAACTATTCAGTTTGAAATGCCACAGCACAATTTGTCTTTATTTAAATAGTGACACCCCCTCCTTTCCTACAAGCAGCGACCGGTTTAGATGATTTAGACCATCAATTGATGTCACGATGCATCTGACTGGGTATCCTAGATTTTGAGTTCTGCGGTAGAAGAATATTCGTCACTGAATAGTTAGCTAAGATTGAATTGCGCGGCTGCCTGGAGGAGAACTCTTGCAGCCAGCTGGTGGGTACTTGTCCCTGATTTCTTAGATTAACACTAGGCGAATGCCGAAGTAGTAGCCTAACAAATGCGTTACAGATCGCGCACAATCTTTCCTTCCACTTCCTTCTCCTTTCCTCACCCTCTTACTTACTCACACATTCACTTACATACACTATACTAACACACACATGTCGAAAGACCAGTTGGGAGCTTGCAGCTGGGGCGGTGCCCCGCTGTGGGAGATATCTTGTTGGCGAAATGTGCCGCAAGCTGACGCAAAGGATGACGCCGGATCTTGGCATCTCAGCGGGAGAAGATCATCGCCATTTCCCGCGACAAAAAACAACAACCTGTATTACACTAATGCGACTAATGACCTTGGCAGTTGACGCGTCCGGAATCACTAATCAATCAATCCTCAAACAGGACGACGTCCGAGGCCTACGGATAAGCATTGGCCCTACGCCCCCCACACTCTTCAGCTGCTCTGCGCCCACTCTCCGTGACGCAATAATGCGTAAATCCCTCCCGCTTGAACCGCCGCGCCGCATCCTAAGGACTTTCTCGGCGCCTCGCGTTGCGTCACGAGGGGCAAGGGGAAGCCCCGCGAGTCCCCTCTGGCGCGGACAGGAAGTCGTCGCTCTCTCTTCCGCGGGCTGCTGACCGCTTCCTCCTCGCGGATTGCGCCTCTTCGGTGGAAGCGCCGCTCTGCCGGTGCGAAGGCGCGATCCTGCAAATGATATTGCTTTTCCAACATTTACGAATGTTCCAAATTGTATGAGTCATGTAAACATTCGATTATAGGATGTTGCGGCGTGAAGTATACTGGGATTTATTTCACCGTGCATTTGAAGTAAATCAGCTGTTCACTGTTTCATCCAATCGGGAGCTTGAACGTACAATAAGTGACGTCACTCTAGCGACACATAAGGTCCTGATTGGATGCAACCGCAACTGCTGATTTACGTCAGCTGCACGTCTAAATAAATCATAGTATACATAGACTACGACAATGGATACCTTAGGCCTTGCAGGATTATAATGACAGAATAGTATAAATTGAGTCCACATTTTTTATGATCATTTGGTACTTGATGCGGTATACCGATTGTTGAAATTCAAGAACAAATATAATCACATTTTTATCATATTATTTAATACTAGCAAATTAGCTTTCATCCAAAACTAACGCTGGTTATTTTTTAAACGAAATTTATTAATGTTGAATGTCCTTTTTAATGGGTAAAAAATTCATTATTGAAAATAAATAAAAATATCTCAGTTCAGCACGGTACAATATAGATGTGGACCTAGAAGTAATACATGTTAGAGTCCAAGAAACATTTTTGCTAAGAAAAAAATCAACATGATTAATTTCTTAAATTTTATATTAAGTGCATTTTGAATGTTTCGTAATAATTGCGAAGAAACAAACATTAGTATTAATGAAGTTCGTAAAAAGTATATGAAGAAATATTATTTAAATTCATTCACAAACTACATTGCTTAAAATGAAAGTTACATTGTACCTAAAGAGCTGTGACCAGTGGTAATATAATCAGATACTATTTATATTAAGCTGATGTGTGTTACATTGACGCAGAGGATTGGAGCAACATACAAGGTCGCGAACCAATTATCTGCGAGTTTGAGTCCCGTGCATCGCATGGGTAATTTCATAATGTAATTCTTGGGTTGTTGTCTTTCTCATACCACCTAGGGATGGCACTTAAGTCTTACCATCTGGCACAATGTATTTCTATGTGCCTGAGGTATCAGAGGCCGATATATCATGAATACTTTGTCCGAAACTTCTGGATTTCCTGAATGATCTTTCACCGAATTCGACTATTTCGGTTTCTCCATCTCTGTAATAATGTCAGCGAAGCTTGGAGATCAAAAACGTTTTAGGTTAAGATATTTTTATTAAATTAAAGAACGCTCGAGTAATCACGTTGTATTCGAAATTGAAATGATGTTCAAACAATTTGTTTTATTAGGATCCAATATCATGGAAAATAATTCTACTTTTCATTATACAAGATCACGTAAACTATTTTAGCCTATGCACTCTTCTGAAATTCGGCGCTTTCAAGCTTCTGTAGTCCCATAAAGCTGGGCCTAATACCTGCGTATATTACCTCAGATGACTCAAAGCAATTTATTTTCAAGGATCATGTACCTCATGTGTAAATTCTGCGATAACAGATATTACATTGTGCAAAATTGCAGGAAGAAAAGAGAAGTATTATAGTACCCGATAAGAAGAAACGCAAATGTTGTGCGGAAAGAACGACAGAAATGTTATCGGGTCTAAGAAAAAAGTGTCGTCGTGAAATGTCGATGTATTTTTTGAACATATCTCCGCTTCATGAAGTATAAAAACGAGTTAAAAGTCACCTACAAATCAAGAAAAGGTCATCGACAGGCCTCTAGCGTAGTTTTTTTCTAACCTTTATTTAGATAAAGTTACTGTTTCATCGTTAATGACTTTTATAATTAGAACATTTCCCAAATCTAAGTGATAATTATGTCTTTTAATACTAATCGGATACCTACAAAATAATTTGAAACTGTCGTAGTACGCAACCACTTCGAAAAAACTCTGCTGTTTTTTTACAGTTAGTTCTGTTAATAAACACGTTGAAATCTTACTTTAGTATATGCCGATGAAGGAAACAGTTGTGCAATCTAAGCAAGGGAAATGATTGTTCAACGCATCCTTGTAATAAGAACGTGGTCATCTGTGTCTCCGGGGAAGAGGACAGCAAATTCAGAAAATGATAAAAATGACCTTGCGGTATCTCAAAAGCCGAAAATATTTTAACAAAGACTAATAGACAAAAAATTATATTTGTCCATTAGTCATAACACTATTTTTTTAAATATACCCAATAACAGCTAATTTTTTTGATAAGGGTCCACGAACCTATTATGCACCTGGCGTGGAGTTACTTTCAGTGACTCTGAATGCACAGAGGCAACCATGAGCGACAGTCGGTCGGACGGTCGATCAAACTGTCACATTCAGGTTATGATACGTAGGATTACATTTCGCATTGTCCTCGATAAAGACGACTTGGCTGCCGCCTTATCGCTAGGGAAGCCCCACGCAACGGGCGATTAGACGGCACCAAGGGAGTCCGCGAGGTCAGCCCAGCGGAGCTATCAGCTCGACACCTGTAGTCCGAACGGCTGGCACGACGGTTCGCTCGCCAATTCGTTCACAATGCGACAAGAAGTGTGGACGGGACTGGTCGTTACGGCTGCTGTATTCACTGTTTGCCCTCTACAGGCGAAGTTGCTTGGCTATGCGGCGGGTATGCAGGAAAGTCGTTCGGTTCGCGACACCTTCTCGTCATCCTTGGGATCGTCTTCAACATCTTTCTCGGCTAGTGTGTCACCGTTCGTGACTGCGTTTCCGCTAACTTCTCAATCGCCGTCCTCTTCGACTCCTTTGGCGGCCTCGTCTTCGCCGACCTCGCCTTCGTTGACTTCGCCCTCGTTTTCGTCGCCCTGGAGTTCGCTGATGTCGTCTTCGCCCTCCTCAACTGCAACGTACTGGACTAGGCCATCCTCTTCTGCGCCGTCTCCGTCTTCATTTTCGTCGTCCACGGCTGTGTCATCCTTGCCTCTGTCGTCTTCATCTTGGCCGTCATCGTTGTCTCCCAATTTACAGTCTTGGTCTTCCTCATTTTCTTCGCTGTCGTCTTCGTCAAGCCCGTCGCCCAAGCCCGTTACGCCGTCGTTGACTCCACCATCTTTATCGTCATCGTTCTCCTCGCAGACTTCGCCTTCTCCGCCGTCACCTATGTCGTCTTCCATTTCCTCAATCTCACCTTCCCCGACGACTGTTTCCTTTTCCTCGTCTTCGCAGACTTCATCTACATCACTTCCATCGCGAGGTTCACTGAATCCCTCATCACCACCGCTCCCGACGTCTCCATCTTTTATGATTCCTCCCTCTCGCCCGCTCCATTTATCCCTCGAAACGCAATTTTCATCTTCTATATCGTTAAGGTTTCATCTGCTTTCCACGTCATTTCAACTGTTGTCCTCAGCATTTGAATTGCTATCGTTGTCTTTTCAATTACTCTCGAATGCATATCAATTACCGATTTCACCTAGTAAGTCCACATTGACTTTGGTTCCCACGTCACGCCCTCAGGTTACTTCGTCCGTATCGCCCCTCTCTGCGGAAGGGTCTAATGGCTTTTGGGGCAACGGATCTCTCATTGGCCCGGAACTCCAATGCGATGACGCGGCAAAATCTTGCCTGTCCATTGGTCGGCTCTTGCACGAACCCAGCGGTAAGTGCTATCGCTTGGGTGACGAAACGCCCTGTGGAACTGGACATTCCCTCGTTTTGGATGGCGAAGCTCTTAGGAGCGGACAACTTCGTGCCGTGTGTCGTCGTAACGACCCTTGTGACGGACACATCATGGCTTACGACGGACAATGTTACGATGCAAAACACGTGCGGAACGTCTTGTGCAACGCCAGTGCTAGTGTAGTGCCGTACCCTACAGGTCTGTACGAGTGTGCGTGCTACAGCGTCGACTGTGCTCCGGAGAGAGCACCTGTGCGGCAAGTCAGTGCCCCCGGGAAGTGCGTGCTGCCCGATTTGAACCGCCCGCCAATTAGAAACTTCCGAGCGTCGTGCAGCGCGGAAATGGCGAATTGTTCCGGGCTGTTGTTTTTCGAGGGCGGGTGTTACGCGCCCCTGACGAACGCGTCGTGCACAGAGGGGCAGTGGCTGGTGCTGGACGATCGCACGGGGAATTTAAGTGCGACGTGCGTTGCTATGCAACCATGTGACCCTGGCGAACAGAAGCTGCATGCTGACGGACTCTGCCATGAGGAGGAAGAAATTCGTGACAAGCTCTGCCCTGGAGAAAAACTGTACCCTTTGCCTTATGGAGACATGGAGTGCTCCATGAGCAGTTTCTACACGTTTGTTCGTGAAGAAAATGGTATGTGTAGAGTGACAGTGAACCGTTTCCCTATGTCCCTGGATCAAATACATTTTTTTGCAGGCAGAGGACCAAACACCGGATGCCCGCGGAACGACAAAGGAGAATGTTCCCCGACAGTCAAACCTGCTTAAGCTAGTTCTGTTCTTCATACCGCACGTTAAGGTCAAATCAAACTTGATAGAGATATTAGTCAGTTTTATGATTCCAATTGTGTATTGTAATTGTTAAAAGGTTATTTTACTCTGATATTCAATTGTAAATGAAAACTGAACGTTTGACAATAAGTTACATTAGAACTATCATGTGGTGTCTTCTCACAACTTTTATCACATTTATCCAGGTTCAGGGATGGTAATATACAGGGTACTTGTTTAATATAAGAAAACATAAATAATATTTTTTTTTAATTATAAATATGTGTATATATATATATATATATATATATATATATTTAAAATATTTTCTAAATGTATTGTTTTTTAGTATAATTACTATAGATCGTTAATTCGAAATTATTTTTAATTCATTACGGATCACCTTGAGGCATCGTTTAAGTTATTAACGATTCCATTTCTTTGTGGATTTATCTTATTGTGTTTTACACTATTAGCATAGGAGTGCGCAATAAAAGGCAAGGGGTCGAGGTCCCCTAAAAATTTTGAAAGGGTCCCAAAAGCACTGTATAATAATAGTAGTTTTTTGTATTCAATCATTATAAACATCCTTTTCTGACGCAAGAAATTTTTTGTAATTATGCATTTTGCGGCACAAATGATGACTTGTATGATTTTACGGCACAAATGATTGCATCAACACACATGCAGCCAATCGTTGGGATGTAGAGATAAACATATCAGCCGATCACCGTTTCCTCGCAAATTCCACAGATGGCAAATTCCCGAGACATCCCAAGAAAATTGTTTCGCAAAACTAAGTTTGATTCTCTTATAAATTTATAATGTTGTCATACAAAAAATAGCGTATGAAACTTGTTTATAAAGTTACTTTGTTTCATTCGTACAAACTTGAAAACTCGCTCCTAACGTCGCCCGTTTTCGAAACTTTAATGCATGCAATAAAGCTTAACATTATAAACGAATTTACATAAAAAAATGTATTCCCGTAAATATGATTAGTTCCTAATTGTCACCTCTTTAAGCTAACGATTTGGTGAATTAACGCATGATATTTGAGGAAGAGGATTTCCAAACCACCAGGCAATTCTGTAATTGGTTCAACGTACGCTTCATATCGTTAGTATATTTATAAATTTTATCATTGAAGTTATAATTACGTTCCTTCTATATTGTGTTTTATTTATTTCCTAGAAAAATATTCCATATGTAAATAAAAACGTTTAAAGAACATGGGGCTCAGATATGTATTCCCCCTCTCAGGTTGTTTTAGGCTGCGCACGCCTATGACTATTAGACATTGTTTATCAAGATTAAATGGGAAGCAGCATTTTCAATAACACTTATAATGCTTAACTCACAATTTTTCTCTACTTCACTATTGCACACTAACTAGTAATCAGTAGAGACGGTAAAAATATGTAGTATGAAACGTCGAAATATGTACATAAATATGTAATGAAAACAGTGCGAATATGTATTAAATTTGCAAAACCGGATCCTCGCTATGTTCGGACGACTAACTCGACTTGTGCGCAAATCACCTACTTCGCGCCCTTGTTACGTAAACTAATATTTCAATATTAAGAATCCACCATACGTGTATTATGAAGACACAAGATGTTTTACAAAGTAGTCTGCTAAATACGGGAACAAAAGTTACGCAATTTTTCGCTATCAGGGACCTACAATACAATTTTTCTGACCGAAAACCGCTGTTTTCGCCGCAGCAATACATAACTTCCTTTGAACTACGTGTGTAGTATGCAAAGAATAAAAACAAAGAAAATGTTATTTTTCATCTTGTTCTTTCTCTTTTCTCTACGTTAGTTGTATATAGAATGCATTTCAATCATGCGACAGAAATAATTTTAAAGTTGTCGGACCCTCATAAAAGGAGATAAATCGTGTTTGAGAAGGTAGTTGTTCACTTTTTTAATATTATTAATTTTCTGTCTATGTTTTTTTTCAAATAGGTCAGACTCTACTTTGGCCTTTAATTGAAAGACAGAATCTTAACATAAAATCTGTGCTATATATCAAACTAAGCTGTTTATATGAAGCATGTGGAATTCATGTATTGATATAAAGCAGTGATTTTATGTTAAGATTCTGTCTTTCAATTAAAGGCCAAAGTAGAGTCTGACCTAATATTCTGTTTTTAAATTAAGAGCCCAAGTACAGTTTGACAAATTAATTATTTACCTTCCGTCGTCCACGTGTCAGAATCAATGATTTGTGTGTCCTTGGTACCGAAAATGTGATTGACGCGAAAAAGTACGTCTGCTTGGGGTAAATGCTCAATGAAGTTTCGGAATTTTTTTATATTTTAATTGATCCCAAATATATTTTCTCAAAATAATCTAAACGCTCATTTGAGACCCTGCGATTGTGAATCGGATATTTTGAATTATGTTGAGTACTTTACATGGAACCTAAATCATATTTTCAACATTTTAATCTAAAATGGCTCTAAATGATTGGATTGCACTTTGTCCACGGATAGCGTAAATAACGTAAATAAACATCACAGATTCGTTGAAATACTGATTGTTTTAAGATTGCAAGTTCTAATTTTTCCCAGCGTTTTCCTTGAACTACAATATTTAAAATAAATATTTTTTTGCTTTTTTCTATTAAATTCATGTACAATTAAAAAAAATAATGAGTAGTTTTTGCGTAATATTGCGTGGAATATAGGCAATTTTGAAACAATTATTTCCCCAAAAATTTTATTTCGTTTAATTTTCTCCTCGTATACATGAAAACCGGAAAAAAGAAATTCCACTGTCAGCGAACTTTCTATTTTCGAACATTGCAAAAAAATATTGGAAAACAGAAATAATGAAGATAGTTATTTTGGTCTTCGAGAAATACGAGCATCTCCGAGAGAATGCATTGTAGGGATAGAGTTCTTGGTCTGTTTACTTGGAGAACCTGAATTCGAATCTCGGCGGCGAGAAAAAATGGTTCCTGGTTGGAAACCAATTGGAAACCTGGTTGGAATACGTCAATTAGACGTATAATACTGCGAATCATTGCAAATAATGCGAGAAAGAAAGTGTTGTTATAGCCCTACGAGGTTTCACTGTGAACTTTTATCACCGAGTTGAATAAATTCATAATTTTCTAAGCTTGCAGTGCCTTTCGCTGTGACTTGCAAATGGATTATCTATGCATTAGATAATTTACTCAGTTTATCCTGTGAATAACATGTTTTTGATTATTTATCGTGTAAAATTAAATTAATTTGTAGCAGGATATCAAATAATTGTTAAATATATTGTCTCAATTTTAACACTACGTTATAATTAATTTCATTAACACTTTCCCCAAATGACAACAAAAAGTTATTTTAACGCATTCCGCTGAGTTTCTTCTAAATAGACTTGTCATTTACTGCAAAGATATCCTTTTATCTTATAAACACTTCACAAATGAATAAATAAAACGATCTAGAACATTTTTTTTTAATTTTAGAAGATGTTTTTCAAAAATATCAACGTATTTAATAGTTAAAAATGCACATTTTAGGAGTATTTAGTAATAATTATTGAACTAAAAGTGAAGAAATTGAGGAATTTGACATGTGAACTGATTTTGAATTTGTATGTATTTGTGTCCAAGTGGAGAGCACTTAAATGAAATAAAAGTTCCTTACAACCGAGTAGGTGACAACTAAAATATAGTTAATTTCTTTGTCGCAAGTTGGCCATCCTGCGAACTTGCGACTTGTACCCGCCGATGTCTAGTCATATTCTCCCGGGGGCAATTAATTGCACGTGACTTTTTGGGAGGGGGGAATTAGCACTATTATGCTGAATATATTTTTACATCACAGGGCAGTTAGCCCTTGGGAATGAAGCATGAGATGATGATGAACATGATGATAATGATGATGACAAAGAAACGAATATGCAGACACAAACACACACAACCATGCCAGAGTTGGGACTCGCTATTAGCCATCTCGGCAGTCCAGATCGGCTAAAACATAGTTTATGGTTTTTCTCCTAATTGGTGAATTTAATCGTTTCAAACGTATTCCAGTTCGAAGAGAGAATGGAACTCTCTGAAAAACTTAGAAATTTGTAAACGCAAGTCGAATGGCAGCTCATTGGGAGTTCCCTTAGATGTCCTACATTACCATTTTGCATTACCTGCACATCCACTAGATCTTTCTGTTAAATAAAATGTATTATACACGCTAGAATCATAGTATATTCACCTCCCCCTGATGATAGATTCTATTTCAACAATGATGAATGCCGTAAAGTCGAAACAATAATAAAAGCTTTCTAATCAAATTAAAAACATTTTAATGATATAACAACAACAAAATTAAAAATAGTTTTGAAAGCCGCTCTTCCTACTCTCCTACACATTATCAATTCTTCTTTTTTTTATTTATTTTTTCTGCCTGTTCGGCATAATATGCCTTTCAGGGGTTTTAATTTACAATTTATTCTTACACATAATTTTTGGCCTTTCAGCTGACAGTATTTGAGGCGGACCACACGGCTACCTCGTAAACAAAGTCTGCAGAGCAGTAATTCAAAAGAAATTTATTTAACTTTTATTTAATAATGCATAATTTGATTTTTTAGCAGCGGAATTGAATTAATGGAGGGATGGAATTTTTTCTAATTTAAGTGGGTTAGAGAGTCTTTGGGGTATCGAGAGATAATGCGGTTGGGAGAAGCATTTTTGCCTAGATCAAATATTTGTGCACTTGTACACGACGAAAGAAGGTGAAATAATTATACTCCATCGTTATATCATTCGTAATGAAGAGATGCACTCTCTGTGATTTGCATATTTGGAATAAAACAAGGATTTTACGCTTTCTTAGATACTTGTTTTGAATGATTGTAGTTTTTAGATGTGTTTGCTATATTGTTCCAAACTTGACAGGCTATTTAATGAGGCGACATATTATCGTTTAAATATGATAATGCGCAGCAGACTAAGCGATGACTGTTATTAATTATGGGTAGAGTGCGTATGTTTGTTCGTTATTCTTGAATGTGGTTTTCCATGTTTAATTTTTGATGCATAATACACCAATATTTACGGGCGTTTCGATTATCAACGCCAGGAATTGCAGTATTATTAATTTTCATTTGTCGTGTTGATGTATTTTTCTAAGGAGAATATTTTAGGCTGTGATTTGGTAGGTTTATGGAATTCTCATTCATTGTCATGCGACAAATTCATTTAAGTCGGACTGGAGATCTTGGCAAGCGTTTGTAATGTTTGGATTTGCGTTAAATAATACGGTATCATCTGCATAAAGTGCTATTTCTGAGTAGTCATTTCTGGATAGTCTGCTATATATATATATATTATATATATTCATAATACTAATATATAGTTGACAAAT
>BOPP01000001.1:2680731-2704266 GCA_017312745.1 Gryllus bimaculatus
TCCATAGTTGCTTACGAAAGAATATTTCAAAGTTAAAATACGATCCATATGTTTGTTAATACGTCTGAATATCTTTCACACTGAATTCAATCAATAAATATATTTTTCTTTTAACTTTGAATAAAAAATATTATTTTTTCACACTTCTTTATTTACAGGATCAAGAGAGATTTACATTATAAGACAGGCAGGAATTTAAGACAACATTACGTAAACATTACCATGTATATTGTTTACCACTAGTTTCTATTTTTTATTAATCTCTATTTTTTGAATTTTTATGTAATATTTGATGCATGTCCAAAAAAGTAATATTTTTGATAATTTATTCATTCTGGGTGACCGGTCGCGTTTAGTGTTTAGTTCATCCGCCAAGGGTTTTTGAAATTATCTTCATAGTAAGTGGATGTCTAGCAATGGCTGAGAAATTTACTTCCGTTGTGTTTTTGAAAAAATCAAACTTGGAGCCCTTAGCAATACGCCCAAGTGACATTTTAATTTTAATAAACAATACGATAAACACGAAAACATCACCAGGACGGAAGGCAAAGAATCGTAGCCTTTCGAGGTTTCGTTATGGTTTCAGTATCGGTTATAATGAGACGTTTTAGTAAATTAAAAATAGTATCAATCACGTTAAAAACTCCCGACTGGTTGGCACGGACGAGTGCGCTAGAAACGCCCGCATGGACTGAGGAGGCGCGGGGACGCTCTGTGACGCCAGATGGGAAACGCGAGGGCGGGCTTTCGCCGGCGGCGCGCGCGGCCTTGATAAGCGCGAGCGGCCGTGGCCCTCGGCCAGTCGCCTCCGCCATGTCCCCAACGCGCGCCGCTCGCCTTCGCCGCGCTGCTGCTGGCGGCGTGCGTCGCCGCCGCCCTCTGCGCTGCGGCCCTTCGCCGTCAAACAACACGGCGCGCGCCAGACGCACTCGCCGCGCGCCCGCCCCGGCCGCGGCCCCCCGCGGGCAGGCGGCGTCGCGGGCCGCCCCGCCCGGCCCCGACCCCGGCCCCGGCCAGGTCCTTCTGGGCCCAACGACTCGCTGGTAGGGCGCGAGGCGAGTGCGCGCCCGCCGCCTGGAGGCGCTGGCCTCGGACGTGGGCGGCTGCCTGCACGAGCCCAGCGGCGGCTGCTTCGACCGGGCGACGCCCGCCGTGCGGGGGCGGGGCGGCGCTGGTGCTGGACGGCGAGGCGCTGCGCAACGGCCGCCTGCGCGCCGCCTGCCTGCGCCCTGGGCTCCGTTCGCCGTCGGCGCTGCGCATGGCGTTGGGACGGCGCGTGCTACGAGCGGCGCGCCCAGGTGGTGGGGCGGCTGTGCGGCGGCGCCGGTCCGCGGCTGGGCGCCGCACCCGCTGGGGCGCGGCTGGGAGTTGCGTGAGCGCCGCCCCCGCGCCCGCGCCCCCCGCGTGCAGCAAGGCCGCGAGGCCGCGGGCCGCTGCGCGCTGCCGCGCTGCCCCGCGCGCCGCCCCGAAGGCGTTCCGCTGTGCGCTGCGACGCGCGCAGGGCCGAGTGCCTGGCGTCGGGGAATGCTGCCGTTTCGCCGGCCGGGTGCCACGCGCCGCTCGCCGCCGCCCCGTGCCCTGCCAGCCAAGCGCGTCGTGGTGCTGCGCGAGGCCGCGGCGCGCGCGGGCCGCCTACGCGTCGAGTGCGAGATCGCCCTGCCGTGCGGCCCGTATGCGCGGCGTCTGCGCGCGGACGGGCGCTGCCACATGAAGCAGGAGGTGGCGCGGACGCTGTGCCCGCGCGACGTTCTGTCCGAGACGCCCGCCGGGGACATGGTGTGCGCCAAGGAGGCCATGACCTTCCTCCTGGAGAGTCGCGCGGAGGGGGAGGAGTGCGAGGTGGCGGTGGTGGCCGTCGCCGTCCCCTCGCCCCCGAATGTGGTGCAATCTGGAGGACTCGTCTGCGCCGCCGGTGACGATGGCAAATGCCAACCTCCTGCTGAAGGAGAACCAACGCCAGTCGAGATCGTTCCTGAAGATGACTGAAAGCTTCAATGTAATGTTAACGTGATTCACGTAACAAATTCACACGACAAATTATGTAAATAATGCATTTGAAGAACTACTTCAATAATTGCATCGTTGATGATGTTAACGCATGTTGGCTGTTTCTGGTTTCTTGACTTGGTGTCTATGACTGCAACGATAATATTAATTCATGTGATATATAAAATTATTTTTTGTTAATAGACAGATACAATTTTCTAAGTTTTGTGAACTGTCGTATCCGGTACCTTACATAGATAAATATTTTATACTTAAGGATGTTTTTAGTAGTTTTGTAATTTTTAACTTTGTAGTTTTACAGCATTTAATAAATTCGTAAATAAAAATCACACATAAAATCATATTGTTAACTTTCTTCAAGAGCATGTAAAATGCGTTATTCACTTGTGTCTAATCTGTTTCTCAGTAATTTTTCGAAAGTGTCTCTTAAGACCACAGCTAGTGGTGTAATTCATCAACTCTGTACATTTCTTCCTGAACACTTTTATTTTTTAAGTTCTAGATAAATTTATTATGCCATATATTCTAGAATTCTGGAAATTAATATTAAAATATAAAAAACACTTATTTAAATAATAATAATAATAATAATAATAATAACAATAATAATAACAGCAAGTAATTAGAATAAAATTATGACAATTTTCTCTGATTAGCGAAGAAAGGTATTCTCAAAACCGATACTTTTTATTTTTTCTCTTTAATATAGTAGTATATTCGTTGAATTCTGCAGTATAATATCAATTTAATGATTTTTTTATGTTTGGTCATCTTTAAATATTTTTAAATAAAAATTAAATGTAAGTTTCTTTTTTATTTCTCGGGGTTCTTCCAAAGCCGAATCATCACAGAATTGTAATAGATAAGTGCGATGAATGCAGAAACCTGCATTTACGAGCTCAAATTCCAATCCAGGCAAATATTTTCTGTTTGAAAACAATGTATTTGGTCAATTAGATGATCCCAAGGAACATTATCCGTCGCTTGCTGTGAATATGAAAATAGAGTTCAAATGTGCGAATTAATTAACAATATCTATAACATTACGCAATCAATGAAAATAATACGGAAAGTATGTGCTGTTGTAACACCACAAGTACTTCTTCTGCCTTCGTATCTTCCTTGTTACACTAAGTTGTCAGGTCTGTCAGGTATGATATAACCTTAGAGTGAATGGTTACCATTCCCATAAAATTAGGATCGTGCTGAATAATTGGAGAGCGTTTAAGACATTCCTGAGACATGTGAAAGACGTGATGCGGTTTCGTCTTTAAGCTAGGTTCCTGAAATTTCCAAAGAACATGTCGAGGTTGCAACCACAAAGGATGTCCCTTTCCGATTCCATTTTCTCTACACGGAACGTAACAACTCCTTTCTGGGACTCAGTATCGCATGCATTGCCGTCGGAATACTTCTACGCATTTCCAAGCGATGAAAACGTCATTTTTTCTGTGGTTCACCTAACAAATGCAAATTATTAATAATTATGTAAGTAATAATAGCGACTTAAACGATATCTCATTAAAAATTAAATACCACTTAATTTGTTCAAAGCTTGTACAAGAATATTCTATAGGTGTAATACATAGGTAATGTTCATGTAGGTAGTATGTAGGTAAGGTATGTGAAGGTAATATGGCCACGTTAAGAGCCTCATATTTTATGACTTATATATATTACATTTGGCCAAATTAACAGCATCATAATGAAACGTAGGCACTTTTGCTTCAAGTTGAAATAACTATATCACAAAAAAAGGTATTCAGGAATATTTATTTTACAAAACATTGTAATTTGAAAGTAATATGCCCACATGCAGGTTTTATAGCCATTACGAAATAAACTTGTTTCTTGTAGCATGACCATGGAACTAGGGCTAGCTATATTATTATATAAAATAAATTACACTCTTACAGTCTAATCTTGCAAAAATAAGTCTGAAGTAAATATTTTTTTAAAACAATAGCACGAGAATTTATAAGAAGTTCATAAGGAGTTACAAGGACAGAGCGTCTTCAGCGCGTTCTGGACAATAAAGATTGCGAATGCGCGATTCAGCTGGTCTGGTTAAGTGTTAACGCACTTCTTACCCTCCCTCAGAGTGCATGTTAGTATAATCAATCGGAAATAGTGTCAGCTAACATCATAGCTGCTACTTGATCATATTACCTGCACTGGACATATTTGCATCACTTACCTATTCTGTAGTGTGTAGGTGTTGTATTTCCTCATTCTTAATATGTCTTGAAGATACCAGATAATTCGTAATAATTCATTGACACAGATTTTCATTTCATTTTAAGTATTTTGGGCGGGAAGGTACTTCACCGTGGTCGATCTAACGAACATACTACCTGAAGTACAAAAAACACCACCTCACCCACCGCTCAACCCTAGAGGAAATCCGCTGGTTGGGGAAAACCCACGAGGCAGGCTGCGTCCTATTACAATAGTAAACTAAACTAAACTGACGTATCAGATTTTCAGAAATTTTTACCTATAAATTGTATTTTTAAAGTTAAAAATGGAATTTGTACATGCGTTCTTTGTCGTTTTTCTCCTTTTACTTTCTCGCACATATGTAGTATAGAGAAGGTATTTGTATTTGTATTTTGCCATTAATGTTCCGCAGAGGGATGGCTGCTTTTAGCCGCTGAATCCCGGTGTTCCTCGTTGGTTACCCATCCAGATACCCGCGATGCCTCGAATTCTCTTAAACTTCGTGACTTCACGTAGTTAACGAATTCGGCTCGGCCAGCGATGCCAGTTTTGCGGTCGTGGCATTTTAGTGAACCTATCCCAGCATTTGCCTGGATGACCGAGGAAAACTACGAAAACCCCGGTCAGTATTGCCGGCTCGGGAGATGCCTCTCTTATGCGAAGTCAGCACGCTTCGCTCTGAGCCACGTTGCTCGGCAGAGGAGACATGTAACGTGTAATGCTGCAGAAAAGTCACAATTTTTGTATACAAAACTACTACAAGTCAGTTCCTGATTGTGGTGTGAGTGTGGCAGCTCGATACCTGAAAAGTTGATTTTTCTTGCTCCTATACAGAGTACATTACTTTCTCGATACGTGTAGTGTAGTCATAGTTCACATTTTGTATGTTATTGGTAATGCAAAAGTGGTAGCGAACAACATTCAGAACATCTGCTTTCGTGTTAACGTTATGGAAATGCAAATAAATATTATTTATATCGTTGTATTATCAATTTCATCACGGATACATTAATCTCTTTTCTCACACAGTATCACACTCATTTTATTGGAAATATGTTATATGCTAAAATTAAGGGCGCGTGCTTAAATTAAGAAATTCCGATTATTATCTTACTCAGGACCTCTTATTTGAGAATATTTTCATGCATTTCTTAGGAATTTACTGTATTTGTCACTTCGTTTTGTAGAAGTATAAAATAACCTCCACGCGAGGTTGCCATTTAACAAGACTGTACATTCAGCTTCCTGTTCGCTACAAAATAGTGTGCCACGAATATCCAAGATTGTATGGCAAGCAGAGGGAAATGATTAATATAGCATGCACTGGGAAATGATAAAATGCGAAAGAATTACCAGCATCACGCGCTTTTGAACAAGTCCAGTTAATAAAACATAATCAAATCTGTCACAGCATGTATTGATTTGAATACCTCTTGTAGGCAAAGTGTTTCTTAGTTAATTGCCTTGAAATTATGGATTCATGGTTTCCTACATAAATATTAGAGTATTTTAAAATGTTGTCACATAATCTGTGTTGTTGTTATGTTGTTTGGTATATATGTACTTATCGGATTTAATGGATCCACAATATTTAATTCAGTTACGTTTCGAACATTATATATCTATATTTGACTTTTGCATATTTCATCTGAAATGTAGTCTGCTTATGTCTTGTTGTTTCTCATTGAACGGAATTGAATATGAAAAAATCTTCTGCAGTCATCATGGCACTTGCCAAGTTCAGAGAATATACCTCCCATTCACTGTACTCCATTATTTTCTTTCCTTTTCACCTATTCTATGCTCTAAATATATTTCGTCATTATTTTTATAATTCATAATTAATCATGAACAGATCACGGAACTTTAGAAAAGGACAGGAACTAGTTGATTTCTGAGACACAATTTCATAATATCCGCCCGGCCGTAGCTGTCGTCCGTTGCGTCTTATAAGAAGCCATGTGTCGGCCGCTCTCCTGAGCTGGGCCTGCGCCGCTCCCAAGAGAGAAGGCCGTCGACTTACAAGGCTTCCAGGGCTTAGGAGATTCTTCCTTCGGAAATCCCGGATACCGCTCGCACGCTCTTCCCCCTTCGAGCTCCCTCCCCCGCCCCGTGGCGTCGCGCGGGTTGGTAGCCGTAGCCGGAAGCACGCGGAGGGTAGCCGTTCTCAACCGCTAAGATTCTCTTCCGCTAGGCGAGCTTTTTTACTTTGGGTTTGTCCTTCATCTCTCGCGACTTCTTGCTTTTTCATCTTCCCTCCTCCGTCTTACCCGCTCTCTTGCTTTTGGTCTGACGGTAGCTGAAAAGTTCTGCCGCTAATGCTTCGACACATGGATTTTTACTTTTGTTTACGTCTTTTCCATGGATGTCTTCTAAACTAAAGCGCAATAGACCTTGACTTCACGTTGCCCACTTACATGTGTGTTGAAACCCTATTTAAAATTTTACATCTGCGAGAAAAACAGATACGTTTTTAAACTTAATTATAAGTTACTCTTTTCTTCAAATTACTATATACTATATTCTTTTATTATTTAGAGATTTTAAAGTTTATACTTTCAAATATCACATACAGTTATATTTATTATGAGTTTCAACAAATTTCTAGTAAAATTGAAAATAGCAGAATTCAATAAACCACCTTTGCTCCCCTAATTGCACAATAAGATGCCACATTTACGCGCATAATAACTTAGCTTACCAGGAAGATGCCATCAAGCTCAACGTAATGTTATTATGAATCGTGTGTGAAGATCGAGGAAAAGATAAATTTTAAAAATTTAAAAAAGTACCCTTGGTATGTGAAAAAAAACTGTTAGAAAAAGCAAATATTACAATATATACAGTATGATTTTACGTAGTTTTTTTATCTACAGGTTCAAGCATATTGTGATCTTTCTCGAAAAGGAATTTTTTCATATACAATTTTTTTCTAAACCACATGAAAAATGATGAAGCAAACTCCATGCAATCGCATTTATGTTTTATTCTCATAACTCATTCTCATTTCTCCACCTCCCTCAGCATCTTTAGTTCTTACATGTTTTGAATTATTGGACTCTCAATCCACAATTTTAGTTTCAATGTACTTCATCACCTCTTTTCTTACGTTTCCTATTGCCAAAGAAAAACCAGTTGCAAAGTGTGTGTAGAAGAATGTGTCCACAATTTCAGTAAATTCAAACATCCCCTGTGCTTGATTTCTTCTAGCTACCTCTTCCCTTTCGGAATAAATATTTGTGTCTCTTCGCGTCTATCCCGCCGCTGCCTTCGCTGCCGATTCCGGGACCTCCGCCGCCGCCGTCGCGCGTTGCGGCCCGTCGCCTCCCAGGGGCCCGCCCTCGGAGTCTCCTCCAACCGCCCGCGGACGCCCAGGGGGGCGGCCGGGCGCGGCGAGCGCGTTACGAACGTCCGGCCGCCAGGGACTTCCGGCGCGGGGCGGCGGGGCGGCGGGGCGCGGGGGGCGCGGCCGGGGGCGCGGAGGCGGCGTGGAGGCGGGCGGGGGCTGCGCGGCGGCGGGGGCGCGGGGCGGCGGGGGCGGCCGCTGCTCGGGACGGCGCGGCCGCACGAAATCGCGGCGATTTCGCATCGCTCAGCCAGCCCGGATTGCAACGCATCGGACTCGGCGGCCCCTGGCCTCCCTTCCCCTCTGCATCCTCTGACTGCCTCCCCTGCGGCCCTCCCGCGTCGTCCGTCCGGCCACTTCCCCACCCCCGGCAGCCCCCATTCGATTTCCGCTCTGCACCTTTCTTCCACCGTTGTTCGGGTCGCCCACGCCGTCACGCTATGACCCCTCTGCGCTGCCCCCGCCGCTCCGTGGCGCCTCCCTCTTCGTCTCTGCCCACTCTACACTGAGGCCTCGTAGCCCCCCTCCCCCTCCTTGTCTCTGACTACCATCCACCTCGGCACGCCCCGATTCGCACCTACCAATCAGACCTCGCCGCCCGTCCTGTCACTCTTCCTCAACCTTTGTCGTTCTCCTCCTACTTGCTCCATCAATGCAGCTGAATTCGCGTTTCTTCCGACTCATTTCTCTCTTTCTCTGCCCATCCCTCCATCTTCTTCTTCTTGCCTTCCCTCTGTGCGTTCATTTGCTTTGTCTGCCGCGCCCACCCGAAATGGACACTTCCTTAACTACACCCTCCCGCCCTACCTCACACCAAATTCATCCTAGCTCTATTGCAGTGTTTCCGCTTCGCTTTTTTCTACCCATTGTTTTTCTTACTTCTCTTCCATCCACTCTGTTTTCCTAGCCCCACCTCGACTCTTTGAAGTCTTATATGCATTTATACTCTGTGAATTGAAGAGGGAAAAGATTCAAAGATCCCTTTATTTGGTAATACATCAGGAGCTTTAGTTTAGACCACGTTTTACAAATCCTATATTGAACTTCAATTTTGTACCTTAAAATTTATCTTGCAGAGTCATTTGTATAACATGGATAGTGCCGATTGCCCGGCCGTGGTGAAGATAGTGTAAACAGGATGGGGGAAGAAAGGTTGCGGACGTTGTGTCACCTTTTTAGGGATTGATGTTTCCGGATGACACCAACAGTTGTAGTCATAAATACTGTTAGTGTTGTGAATATTTCTGAAAGTGGCGATATTCCTTCTTCTCTGAATTGTGAGATCCAACACTGACTGACAGGTCGGTTTGCGAGGAAATTCTTCCAGATGTCTCTCCTAGCGGGACACCACTCCATCCGGGACGGACAAGCTCTAAACTTTAGACTGACCTCCCGACATGTGTGTTGCATAGGGCTTATAGGTGTGAGGGGAAGGGACGGGAAAAGAATGAGGAAATACGGGAATGAGACGGTTGGAGGCTCCTTCGTTAGGGTACTGCTCCGGTACTTACCTTGTCTTGATCGGAGAAAGCATGGACAACCACCGTTAAGAGCAACCGGCGCTAGAAATCTGATCCAGGCAGAGGCTGAATCGGTCGAAACTTTGTAGTATCGAAACTCCGCCACCCGCTAGGATCGAACAGTAGAAATTCCCGGTCAGAGACGCTGCAGAGTAAACGGCAATGCTGGCTCCGAGCGTAACTCAGCTGGCGTTCTTTAGAGCAACTGCTCAAGCATGCTCGTGACATTGATCGAAGGATCGATCGGGCCAATCAGATTCTATGCTGATCATAGCTCACTTCGATCGTTGTACTTACCTTGTCGTCCACTGTGGAAACTCGATTGTAAGACCTCCTTGTCTGCGTCGCTGGCGAGAACTGTCACATTCCGCTAGTGACTCTGAAACCCGGTGGCGGCGCTTCAACATCGCTACAGGACACCTATGGCGACCCACGGCGATCTGTGCTCAGGTTGCAGCCCATGACGGAGCTTGTTTACCCTGGCGCACATGCGGTCATACTCCATCCACTCACAAACATTTTCAGACAGAGAGAGAGAGAGAGAGAGAGAGAGAGAGAGAGAGAAAGAGAGAAAGACAGAGAGAAAGAGAAAGACAGAGAGAGAACTCGAAAAAAATGGCGTTATGAAGACAAAATGGTAGTTGGGTGAGCTTGCTACATCACTCAAGCAATCATTCACCTTCAAGTTAGAATTCGAACCCACAGAACCCGCAGCTAGAGGCTGTCTCTGCAACCACTACACTACAAAACTAGGCGGTCGGCTCCGTTTATTTGTCTTTTTCCTTCCTTTATTTTTCGTTTATACCCGACTTTATGTATTTCTTTCATTTTTCGTTTCATACTTTCTTCGTTTCTTCATTTTTCTTTTTACGTGCGTGAAGTATTGTTTTTATTGGTCCTCAGTCAACTGTTACGTTACTCCGATCTTACGGAACACCCCTGTGCGTCCTCAATCAAATTCCCGTGACCGCACAGTGTCACCGCCCACGTAAACCTCGCCCGCGACAGTGATCCTCCGCGTGGACACACGGTCGCTCGCGCCCGGCCCATTTGCGATGCAAATGCTTCGCCGCGTGACATGTTGATCATGCCAGGAGCTAATGCGTTACATCATTACCGCGTGGTCGATGAAGCACGGCGGATGCAGATTGATTTGGTGTATCGTTACGAGTTAAAGAACACACAAAAAGTGGCAGTTACCGGGATTCTTTATTCCTCCTGTAAGTGGTGCACTTTCGGAAGTAAATATCCTCAACTAGCCCTGTAAACGGAACTGAATTTGGCCGACTCCTCAGGGTCTGCGGTGATATCTGATGATTCCGTCTCACATACACATGCATGCACTCACACGAGCGCACCTCTTCATGTTCACATACAATTCACGCGCTGGAGAAAACCTAGTGAAATTAGTAAATGTCCATTTAACTTTCTTCTATAGCTATATGTATGATGCGATTTAAAAACTCAATCATCTATAAGTTCCGCTATCTATGTTTTGAATTGTTACATTAAATTTCCACCTCTAAACAATATTGAATTCGTATTATGAGATAGCTATGTCAGTATCGTTGATGCTTTACACTTCATACATTTTCATGTATTGGATGTATTACTTATATCATTAATATCCGTAAAGTATTATAATGTATTGAGATATATGTTTTGGGATTCTGTACATATTTCTACGTCGTTAAGTCATTTTCATACCTTAATTCGTATGGGTCAATCATTAAATGGAGTGTGTGTCTCAGCAGTCATGGAGAGGGCTGAACCATTTTTATCCTCATTAAATACCGACAATTGAACTCGATATAATATACATAACGCGCCAGTTCATCTACAGTGTAGTTTCTTGCGCAGGAACTCAGAATCTACATTACTAATTTCCATTTCGCGCAGAATTTGATAGAAATCTATCCTTCAAAGCCTTCGGCGATGTAACATGTGCCAGTGGTCTTGTTAGTTACCCATGAACACTGGAAAAAATCCGAAAACAATGTACTATTTTTGAGTTCCACTCAAAAATTCAAATATTTGTTCCACCTATTATCATACGGCGCCTATCGACTGATTCCTCACACTCAGTGCGTTAATGCTTACGACAAAGTTGGCGACAACGATGCGACAGAAAAGCTTCAAGGAAGAGTCCTCGCACAATTAAGAACTTGTCATGCAAGTGTTGCGATACGAAAAGCAACTTTTTTATATTCTAAGTATGTAGTGAACTGTTATACGGTGTATCATTGTATACAGTATGATGTTACTGCAGTATTTGTGAAAACTGATTTTGTTAAAATATTTAATTTATCGCCTTTATTGCACGAGAGTATTTCAATTGTTGTTGAGTAGTGTGCGTGCTTCTTTTTGGAAAACCATTTTGTGTGGATTTGTTTAGCAGCATTTTTGCTGTAGCATGCAACTAGCATATAACATCTATTTACCTTAACATTCTGTGACCGTTCTTAATTTTTCCTACTAACACTTTCCCTGTATATCAGGCCACAGTTGGGACTACTATAAGACGTGAGTATATAGGATGTTCCACCAACTGTGTGCCAGCCACCTTCTTATTTTCAAAACGGTTCACAATATGAAAATGCTGTTGTCACTCTATAACGGGAAATCATGGGACAGACAATATACTGTGCAAGATTGTTCGCAATATTTAATTATATTCGCTCTTTGACTCTAGAATTTGTTCGTAATATTTTTGGTTTTCAAGAAAGGTAATTATATTTCATTTTTAAATGAAACTATGTTTTCTCACTAGCAAAGTATTTGTCGTAAAAGGTGGAATACAATGACGCATCATTTGTTAATGTTTTGGCGGTAAAATAATTCTATTGTCTATAAAACTCTGACTCTTTTGACTATAAAATAATTCTATGTGCCTTGTGATTTTAAGTTAAACAGGCAAAATTTCCTTTACTAGCCCTGCAAGTGTCGCCCTTGGAGAATGGGCCTTTGCTTCGTGTTACCGCTAACCGTAACAGCATCGTCGCCGCGGAGGTCACCTTTCCCGAAGGCGACAGTTACTATAAGGGCTACTACAGGAAATATGCTATATGTAATCAAAATCACACGTCAAAAAGTATATTTTTACTCAAATTTCTATCAAAATACTTACATTTGCTACATCATTGGATTCTTCTTTGTATGATCTTTCCATTGCTGGTGAGAAAAATATAGTATATGTAATTTCATTTCAAAAAGGAAAACGATTTAATTTCTCGAAAACTGAAAATATTTCATACAATATGTTTTTAATTACATCACGTACCACATTCAGGATTGGTGAGCGAAAACTGCTTGTATGTGTGAGGAATTGCATATTTGGATTCCGTTTCAAGATCCATTTCACTCTGAGATGAAGAGCAAATCTGAATCATTTTTGGGTGCGAAATGTACTGATCACATAACGTCTAGACAATGACAAAATAATGAGACAACTATATAGCGCAGCATAGTAAAACATCAGTCTCTTTTTCCGCCCTGATTCTCATTTTCATTTAAACTATTAGAAAAAATTTTGCATTTTGATGACTAAGACTTTCTCTTCATTTTTCCAGATATTTAAATTAATGATCGTGTAAATTTCCCAACTACGAGTATGTCACTCAAAATCAGAATAAACCTTCCTCAACATTACAATCTAAATCATTGATAAGCATTTTAATAAAGATGGAATTCACGAGGGAAATGTTCCTGTATCAGCCAACTACTAACTCGTTTGATGTCCAGAAAATCTCTTGAGACCACCGAGCATAAAATCGGCATCGTTGCTCAGCTCTTTTTATTAGCCCTTCCAATATTCAGCGTCCACGCAATGTTGCGCTTCCATTTGAAGTCTCGTTTTCATTTCAGGAAACGAACTGCAAACTCGACCAACGCGTCGTAAAATTCGCGCGTCATATACGGAGGCAGCGATCCGCAGACCCATGGCCCATCGGGTGCGGCATTGGGTCTTCTGATTGGCGTCCAAACATTTATCTATGCATACTTTATATTTGTCGCGAAGATAATTTCAACGTTATATCCGGAGCTATTCATCTGTGCTAGTAATGTTTGCTTCATTTCCTGATAAGCAGCGAATTCCCGTGCGTCGGTCTCGTGGAGCGAAGCCCTGCGTGTTAGAAATCGTTTTTTTTGTTGCGAATTGTGCTGATACGTTCAGCCATGTAATTTCAGTTAAAGACAATAAGTGGTGACTATGACATCCTCCTTTAATTCTTTGGCTTAAAGAAATGCACACTGTAAAGAGAAAGTAGATTTGTAGATTATCAATGGGAGTATTGTTAATTTTACTATCCTCTGTGTCAGATAGCAGAGGAAGAAATGGAAAGTGAGTCAATGGCGTATTGGAGGTTCTGCGGGTTGGTGTACACTATAATCTTCCTTCTAATTCAATTTAAAAAGATACATGCATATCGTATGAATAAACAGGAACTTGGGCTCTCTTATCAGTCTGACTTACAACAAATACTACTTTCGGGAATACTTTGGTAAAATGCTTTGTAATCTTAATATTAAAATAAATGTACAAGATAGCCTATACAAAATTATTCCAATGTCATACAAAAGAGAAATAAACATACACAAAATACACTTAGAGCTTCTCCAAGTTTCTTGGAACTCTAACCTTGTGAACTACACAGGTAACAGCAAAGTTGTTTTTTTTACTTCTTTTACCGATTAAAAATGCATAGTTTGTTTTAATTATCAATTCTATTATCAATCATAATAATTTTCTAGATAACCTTCGAAACGGTTTTATTGTACAATTGACAATCTAGTACATGTAGCGCAGTACATGTAATTGTACGTGTGAGTAAAGAGAAAGGATTGAAGAAAGGGGAAGAAAATTTCGCGCGCGATCCGTGACCAGTTTGTTAACGGTTCTGTTCCGACGTTTGCCTAGCACTAAATGCTGAAACCACAGAAAACTACCTATCAGAAATCTCAGCCGCTAGAAACGACCTTCAGACAGTAGTTGAGTTTCACTTAGTTATATAGCTAGTGTCGAAATTCTGCCATCGTCGGGACTCGATGCCTAGAACCTCTTGTCGCTGGGAGTCACTGCAGAGACTGCGGAAACGCTGGATCTACGATGTCTGTCGGAAAATCTTCAATAGCTAAATTTAATTCTTCCCTGTATTTGATTAACACTTCCATATTTTTCTCCCCTTATTTCTGAAGAGATTAAAAATCAACAAACTCAGTCTAATTTGTGTTCACTTTCAATTTCGCAATTGCTCTATTAATCGTTTTGTAAGCGAAACACGTCACAATTAAAATGTGACTGATATGGTTTTTTGTGTGAATAAAGTGTTGGTTTCATTTAATAATAAAAATAATAATAATAATAACAATAATAATAATAATAATAATAATAATAATAATAATAATAATAAGTTCTGGGTCACATTCATTTGAAAATCGGTATTTGTACACCTCGGAACGTAAAAGTGAAAATGAGAAAGTAAAAACTTTAATTCATTGAAATATGCTGCACGATTCACTTGTTCAAATTAACAAATCAAATAATTTATGTAATTAGCTGCCACCGGGTTATGCCCATTTGAAATAAATGTATCTTATCTTATCTTTAACTTCACTTGTTCACTTAAAGATGTCAACATCAATGTTGCCGACGTCATGAGAGAATCTTATGGCGTATTGATCAAAAATTCCTTTGAGTACTGGAGTTTAATCAACGCCACCTGAATAAATCTACTTAGGTGGCGTTGGTTTAATTAGTCTACCCACTAAGATCGCAGAGCTAATACATACAAAAAACCAAATTTTTTGACATTTCTTTGAATTTTCTCGACGAATACGAAAACAAGTTATTATGATTTTTTAAGAATTATCATTTCCCCATCAGGACAGCAAGACGCATCGAATGACACCTCATTTGTTTCAATTGGTGCACGGGAAGGGGTCTAACCGTGAGTGACGAAAACCACATACCCGACCACCTGCACATACGCACTCGGAGTTGCTCAAATACGCACGCACTCGCAAACGCACTCGGATCGTCCAAGGTCGAAATCGTCGCAAATCGCTTCCGTCCACCCCTCGCTCGCCCACCACTTCGCCGCCAAACGGCTGGTGGGGCACTGTAACGTTTAATACTGTATTGTTTGCCATAACTCTTCTTCAAAAGCAGTGGTGCACTCAAGGAGAGGCTCATGTGGCTTGACCCTATTTCGAAAGCCAATTATACATTTTCAAAAATATACAGCTTTTTCTAATTTCATATACTAACAAAAGCCATTTATTACATCAGTTGTTCACGTTATAAATATTAACAATACGTCAACAAATAAATATACATTTTTTATTCAGGATAAAGAGAAAAACCTTTATAAAAAAGAGCAAGTCGGCTAGAAACCCATACACTCCCTCTTCGCTTATTTTTTATTTCCTCCGCGGGTTTTATTTTACATCTGATATTTATTCATTTTCTGAAAATTTCTTGGTTTTCCAATATTTTGGACACTCACTGTATATTCATAGTCGCTCAAAATTAATTTTAAATAATTCACAATTGTTACATCATTACATTTCTCTTTCCTTATATACCCATTACCATAAACTATGCATGTCCAAGATGTAAAAATCAAAGATGTATGATGTATCATAAATATGTAAAAACTCAAAAATGATTGAATTTCTTCAAAAATAAAAATATTACGAACCATACCCTAAGGCGTATTACCGGTCTCGTGATTTAGTACTGTTGGGCGAAAACTGCAAGTCGACTTTCAGATGTGTGGTCCATAGTTGATGAGGCACCCAGAATATGGTATAAGTAATAAGTTCTCAGGAATACTTCTGATCTTTATTAATGCTGTTTTTAGGGAAATATCCTTGATATTCTGGAAGGGGTTCATACTCATCTAAAGTAGGACTGCTCAAGCAGACGTCCCACTTATGACAGGGCCAGGACTAAAGACACTATTTAAAGTAAGCAGATTACTAAGATTTAAACGTCGTGTCTCTTGAAGGAACTGGAAGGAGAGAGAGGACCCTGTCATCCAATTGGGTGTTTCAATGCCAAAAATGGAAGACATAACGACGATCGCGAGAGCATGAAAGTGCAACCCTCTCCTTTCAGTTCCTGACGTTAAACAGGCTCAACCATTAAATCGGATCCTACTTGCGGGCAACCGGGGTGGGCCGATGTTTGCCGAGTCACCCCGAGAGTTGCGAAGGGGAGAGGAGCTGCTGCAGGCATTGCTGATAGATGGGAAAGGAGGGGTAAGATGCCTAGCATAACGAAAGAGAAAGGGCACGCGGACCAATTGGCGGTTTGGCCCGAAATCTTGCATGTGAGTAGCCCAGACCTATTCTTCGATTTTTCTATAGTGGCCGATGACATCAGGTCATTGTTACCCTTCCTGCCTTATAAAATTAATATTTTTAACTAATTCGCGAACGTCCTCCATGGGTCTCGTGGTCTCAAATGTGCCACTGTTAAAAAGATTGCTTTTTTTAAGGCAGGGACCTGATGTCATCGGCCACTATACAGAAATCGAAGTGTTAACTAACAAACAACGGTGCACACGTCGCCTTCTGCAGCGTCCTCCGTCCAAACGCCAACTCCTGAAAAAAGGCGAGACTCCGCGCAACCACGGCGGTGTGAGGACGCGTTGCGGTGCGTTCCGCCTACAGGAGAAAGCTTTCGACGCAGAAGTCTAGAGCTGGCGGTTGCTGGGAGCATTACGTGCCTTTGTCACCTGGCTGGGGATCGCGAGGGAAACGATGTGCAAAATCGCAGGAACAGGCGGTGCGGGCGGAGGTATGTAATTCACGGTCACTTACAACGCAGGCCGAATCCAATCGTTAGCGAGACAAGTAGCCACGATGCCACCGGCATCACGCGACACGTCGAATAGCTGCCAACGATTCATCGCGCATCAACAGGATGTGTGGGTGCGTGAGAGTGCGTGTATGATGAAGGTGAATGAAATTTTAAAAAAATGCATGTGTTTGCCATATATATTTGGCGCTTTCACCAATAGAGATTGCCCTCTCTTTTAAAACTTTCTGTAATTAATTTCAATTCAATCATTTAATACTCGTTTGCCAAGCCTGAGACTGACGTATTTCTAAACTATTACGCAACATTGCACCGTGAAGTTTCTTTCTCATATCTGGAAACGACACTACAATTAATTTGGTTTGTGCTTTGTAAAAATACGGAAGGAAAGTTGTAGTTATCTTCTTTTTTCAGTGAAAAGTAAGCTTTTGTTGCATTAATGAATACATATATTAAATATATTTTCATGTAATTGAATTAATTATGTATTTGTAACTGTAATTAAAAATAACTGCTTTGAAGTAAAATATGGATCTGTTAATTTTTACAATACGAAAAGTAGCTAGCTAAGTATTTTTTAAATGTATGTTTTAATTGAAAAGTTGTCATTTCAGAGATTTCAGATATGACTCGTATAAATTAAACATGTGACTAAAATTATTTTTTTTAAATATTTTTGGTGTATATTGAATCAAATACAATTTCAAGTGAAACTATCTTTAGATAGATGTTACGCAGATACCTTGTGGTTTGAAAGCTGGTCACCTGAATAGTCTCATGTAGAATAGGCTTACGTTTTCACTGTCTGCCTTGTAGATAGTTACGAAATCCAGATTCAACAATACGAAACGATAAACTTACTCCGGGGCCTCGCCGTAGTTACTACATATACACGTTCTAGTCGCAGGCTGTGGGTAATTATATCGTGATACGACTTGCTTTTGATCATCTTGTAATCAGGTAAAGAAAAAGAAGACCTTTTGTTAGGGAGTGGTGTCCTGTTGGTTATCAACATGACCTCGAGATTGGAAGTAGCGAATAAATGTTTTGAGTCGTTCAAACATTTGGCACAAACATAACATAATTAACATTCAACTGATTGCTAAACCCTAATGAGGGGACAATGAATAATTCGAAACATTGGCTAACTAAAT
This sequence comes from Gryllus bimaculatus, assembly GCA_017312745.1. NCBI lineage: Eukaryota > Metazoa > Arthropoda > Insecta > Orthoptera > Gryllidae > Gryllus > Gryllus bimaculatus. The sequence goes on from BOPP01000001.1 coordinate 2,698,804, forward strand.
ACAAGGTGGTTTGATTTACAAGCTTCCCATCAAAATCAGATTAATAAAAACAAGAGTGCTGTTGTACTGGGATTTCTTGCTGACAGTCACCTAATGTTTTAAAGAAGTTTGCTACACAGCCTTTTCTTCTCTTTGCCCTTATCTCTTCTGCAGTCACTTTCTGTACAGTAACAGATAACACATATCGGTGAATAGTATGTGTGGGAAATCAACTTCATTAACTTAATGAACTACTGTGGTCTAAGTATTGTGGATTTTTATAGTTTATTATCGTTTTAATCGCATAGTGATCATCATCAGAGCTATCTGCGTCTGGTCAAAAAACAAAATTGCATCAATGAAACGTTAAAGTAATAAAACTAAAATAATCATACAACCTTGTTAATGAATTTTTACGAAGATATCAACGTCACCACCAACATATTAATGTCTCTACTTCTAATTATTCATCGACTCAAGTTATATCTCGAGAAGTCATCGAATTCTTGACCAATAAGACACGAGCAGAGAATCTTAGCGCCGACAACTTGATTTTAAATTCATTCGTTTCTGAAAGGCCACGGGAGGCAGCTAAGTGTGATAAGCAACATTCCCTTTTATCCCTGGTACGAGTCGAATGGCAGCTTGCGAAGTTAAAATCAAAACTGCTCAGAATAATAGGTAAATATGATCTCATCAAAAGAGATTTTTAATTAGTTTTTCATTTAGTGGAAATATAGCGAAGATCGTAACGTGCGAGAGAAGCTCACAGAGATTAGAAAAGTGTATTATTTTGCAACTTCTATGGTATTGAAACTTGCGATTGCAATTAAAATATAAAGTTATATAAGCCACTAAGGTCAATCGTAAAATATATGGTTGATTAAATATCTGTATCATAGTTTGGGAGAGCAGAGGTGCATTAACGTGAAAATTTACGGTAGACGATAGAAGAGTATGCAAGCAAGCATCGTATCAGAAGTCTGTTGAAGGTAGAAAAATTCCATTTTCTCAAAAGAGCAAGTTGATGTTGCAGATAATATTTTTTTAAGTAAGTGTACAACCTAACTTTGTGTAAAGGATCTGAAGAAATAACTGATCAATTCTCGTGTAATCAATTGCATCGGGAACTTTTAGTGCGTATCTAGCTGTCAAGTTATTTAAAATTGTAAAAGTTGTCTGCATGAAATTATAAATCGTTATCTGCTGTAGGTGATTCGCGGCAAGCCAACGTGGAGCCTTGGTAGATCGTAGTGCAGATGGAGTCATGCAACAGGCGCTCAAGGTCGAGTCTCAGGTGAGTGCCTGTCTCTCGCCTCCATCTGCACTAGGATCTACCAAGGTTTCACGTTGGCTTGCCGCGGTGCGCGCTCGGCACCGACTTGGCACTACGGCGTTCGTACGGTGTTAGTAAAATGGGTTGAAATCTGAAAGAGAAGAGGTAAAAACTGCCAGTTAATTTTCAAATGAAATCTATAAATCTTCGTAACTGAATCAGTTGAAACATTTTTATTGGTTTATTTTTCAATGAATATTATTTATAAAGTTAAACAGTGTATTGCATACTTTTTACGAATAGTGTACATAATTATAAAACTTAATCATCAGTAATACCACGATTGCTTAGGAAAATTCCTAAAAATTCCTGAGTCGCGTAACGACGAGCAACTTGTGATTGCCCAGCAGTGCATACTATATTGTATAGTTCAACGCTACTGGCGTGAAATTACGAATGGAAAGGTAGAGTTGTAATGTGGTATAAGTGGTAACAACTTTTAAAGAATTGGGTGGATTGTATCAATGGTTAAGTAAGGGTTCCTAAATACGGAAAAGGATTGAAAATTACACTGTATTGAAAACTAAGCAGATACGTTTAGTAGGATCTCATATAGATATAGTAGAGTGTATTTTTCCGTGTGGTAAATGATTCTGGATGGGATTTTGATTTCTTGGTTGCTATGCAAGATTATTGTATATATTTTTTTATTTATCTTGCAGGAAACAAGTGTTTAGATACGTAAATTCTCTTTATTTTGGTGTGGGTGTGTATGTAATCGAAGAGGATAATCCAGATATTAAGTTGTGTTTTGTATATACTGACTCAACCGGAATCAGTTTTATCATTTTATTAATTTTTGATTTTCTAGTCATGTCCCTAAAATCCTGAAATTATTTTAATAAGTTTTATCACATAATAACAACCATAATAACAACATTCTGAGCTATTTAAATGCAGTAAACATATGGTCCTTAATATAATTAGTAACCACCAGTCTTGTAATGAGTCTCTTCTCAAATTCGGGACAGATCATCAATCTACAAATTAGTGTAGGAGAGTGGGTGAGGTCGCAATATAGTAGAATGCAAACGGGATATTGCTTTATTCTTAAAACCAAACCGCCAATTTGCAAAAGACTGTACAAATATATTGAAATGCATGAGCCATATTTTTCAGTATTTTCGAAAATTAAGATATATTACTATATGCTATTATATATCTTTATTCATTAATAGGAAGCGAAGGGAATTAGAAAATTAAGAAAATTGTAACACTCAATAATGATATAAGAACGAAATCGTTTCTGGTTCTTTGGTAATTATTTATTATGATACATTAGACCTACCGCAGTAGTTCAATGATTGTAAACCGTTGCTCCTCCAGCATCATTGATCTGAAGATCCTAGGGTTTCAGTCTAGCGGTGGCTAGATTGCTTGGTCGAATTCAGCCGCTGTCGCGAGAAGAATACTAGCGTCCGGCTGCTGTGATCGGTTCTTTTCGATACTAGGAAAAAGCAGTACCCTAACAAACGGGCCACGAACTGCATGCAGTATTTTATTCGTAACCCTGTTCCATTTTCCTGGCAAACTCATTAGCGCATCTACTGTTCTATCACATACGTCAGAAGATCAGCCTGGGTCTTAGTTTGTCGTGACTGATGCGGTACTCGCTAAGAGGAACTTATCTAGAGCCAATGTCTACATTGTCCAGAATTCTATTCTCTCTACTTTTTTATTTCTACTGCGAAGGGTCACTTGAAAGAAAACAGAGCCGAGGAAAATTGGGATTAGGCTTGCAGAGGGGAAGCACTTTTCATTTGTTGTCAGGAAGGTAATTCTTCTAATAACTTCTAATCATAATTCATTAATATTGTTTTTTTAATTGTTAAGAGCAAGTGGCTGTAGAGTTACATTTTTAAATGAGAGTAAATGAGAGAAAGCAAGACTTACAATAGATACAAAAATTAGTTTGAAAAAGCATGTTTTAAAAATATTAATTTATGACAATTTGAATTGAGAAGTGAGAGGTAATTTAATCGTCTCATTATTTTTTAATCCCATTGCGCTAACTTCCATCCGCACTTTCAACAAACGTTAAAAGACTGCAATGGAACGGGGCCTGATCAAACAAGCAATCCGCATGCGCGCACAACATTGGAAGGCACGGCGTCCGACGGTGGGACTGAAGTGAGCGACCATGTCAAGGTGAGAAAACAGCTCACCGGAAATGTGGGGCAAGGGAAATACTATCTAAATGAAGAGCACAAAATAATGTTGTACAATTTTCTCACCAGTAATTGTTTAATGTAATATTAGAGTACACTATAATAGTAATGACGGAAGAAAATTAAAGTTAGGAAAATGAGCCCTCAGAAATACAATCAAGTATTACCTTCACCAGCCGTCGCTGACTGACTGTCCATTGACAACTCATCAGCAAAATGTTGGATCGCAAAAATATATGGAAATTATAAAATTTCTGTACATATTTATATTTTATTATTAATAGAGCAAAAATATTATTCTAAGAAAGTATTATATTCTCAATCGCAATTTACGCCTTTATATCCAATTAAATTCACGTTCTGTTCTAAACAAAAGCGCCTGTATATTGCAATTGTTTTGGTATGATCAGTTTTTGTCAAGCAACAGAATCATTTCCCCATCATTTAACTATATCAGATTGAAAGATCAATAGAAGTACTGAGAAAACAAAGGTTAGCAATGATTGAAAACTTTACTGGTCTCCTTCTTCATTTATAAAAAGTCATATGCATTCGGAAATTAACTACAGATTTTTTAGTTTTGTTAATAAAGTTGCTAACCACTCCACATCTACTACCGCAACTAGCAAAATAAAAACTGAATGAAACCTTCTCATTGTAAAGAATACGAAATTCCGTTGAATTCTACGAAACTGAATGTGATGTGATTCATTAAAATAAATTATGGAGACTGCAATGTATGAACTTATAGATCGCGATCAAGAAATGTCGAGTTTCACCTTACGAAGAAATATTTGCAAGAAATTGGTAGAACAGACCAACAATCTATGGGAAGATAGAGGGTCATGACGCAAATGAACCCTCTTCGCAGTGACGAAGAACAAGTATGAGGCCATTGCAATCAGAAATATAAATAGAAAACCCGCTCTCAAATCTCAACACCTTGGTAGAAGTAGTACACAACAAATTTTCTAAGCCTCAAACCAACGCAATTATGGAAAATATGACGCTTGCGATTTTTTTTCTTCGTGTACTACTCGAATAAAAGTAGAAATTGAAACTTATGCATGTTTTGTATTGGACACTTAGAACAACTTACGAAAAGAAGGCTATTTTCCATATTCCTACATTAAAAGAGTTACAATTGTTAGCTTTTGCAAAGGGTCTGTGCGATCGTCAATCTTTTTAGCCACGTAAAAATAACTACAGATTGTGACATGGATAATACATAACGTCATTACCACGTACTTTGAAACACGAAAAAGGCTTGAGTTTATATCTCTTTCTTGGAACGAATTCCAGAAGAGAGTTCGATTTTTTCTTACGTAATGTTTGAAAAATGGCCAATTCCAAAAATTTTGCTTTGACCCAACCAAAAGTAACTCACTTACTCGAAATGAGTCGTGAAGACGCAGTTGTCACCAAGGCGCCATGCTTGCGCATCCGCCACATGGAAGTGCACAGGAACACTAACGCTGGCGTCGAGTCAGAAAGGGCAATTCCATGAAACAGATATGTCAACGGTATTTTTCATTGCATACTCTGAATAGGAACGTTACCAGAAGAAATTACATGGAACCCGCATCATCGGTAGCTCTCGGAATATAAAAAGAGTAAATGATTTCGGATCGCTGCCAGTAGTTAAGGGTTAAATGACTAAACTAATGCATAAATGACATAAAATGAAGCAAGTGTTGTATTCGCGAAGAGAGAGCTACCGTTTCACTCCCTTCCGTAGTTCCGCCAGCGGCCGCGAGATTGCGACTGAACCGGATGGATCCAGAGCGCAGCGTCGCGTCGCGATGCGTAGTGCCCCCGGAGCTGAACATTCGCGAGCGAGGCGTAGTGCTGCGCGAGTTGCGGAGAACGAACGCACGGGGGTCTGGAGCGGCGGTGGCGGTGGCGGGGAAGCGGGTGGCGGGGCCACGCGTGACGCGCCTCCGATGGAAATAGACGCGGCCCGCTCGTGGCCGGCGGCGG